>CAMZMU010000077.1:9391525-9991525 GCA_947311845.1 Poa pratensis
CTTCGAGAATTTTGAGGGGTCTCTCACGATAAGTCAGGTCTTGGTTCAGGTCGATGGAGAGGTGGTCGATGTTTTTGAAAACATCAGGCTGGTCAGGAACTTCAAGACACTTCCGGAGCAAGGAAATGTGGAAGACATCATGATAATCTCCTAACTCGGGGTAACTCCAGCTGATAGGATACTTCTCCTCGACGAGCAAGGACCTTGAAGGGTCCAATATACCTTGGCGCTAACTTTCCTTTGACATGGAAACGCTGCATTCCTTTAAGGGGTGTCACTCGGAGATAAACATGATCTCCGATACTGAAAGTGAGGTCACGGCGCTTGGTGTCAGCATAACTCTTCTGACGGGATTGGGCAGTTTTGAGCGTTCACGAATAAGCTGAACTTGCTCTTCAGCTTCACGGAGGGTATCTGGTCCGAACAATTTGCCTTCTCCTGTATCGGACCAATTCAGGGGTGTACGACACTTCTTGCCGTAAAGGGCTTCAAAAGGGGCCATTTGCAGACTGGACTGATAACTGTTGTTGTACGAGAATTCTGCAAACGGAAGGCAATCTTCCCACTTGGAACCATAGGATAGAACACATGCACGAAGCATGTCCTCCAATATCTGGTTCACTCGCTCAGTTTGGCCATCGGTCTGGGGATGATAAGCTGTGCTAAATGCTAGCTTGGTTCCGAGGGCTTCATGAAGGGATTTCCAGAACCTTGAGGTGAATTGCGTGCCTCTATCAGATACAATCTTCTTAGGCACACCATGCAGGCTCACTATTCTGGAAATATACAAGTCGGCCAACTGATGTCCCCGATAGGTGGTGTTGACAGGGATGAAATGGGCAACCTTGGTCAGTCGATCAACGATGACCCAGATTGAATCATGGCCTCGGTTGGATCTTGGAAGTCCGGTAATAAAATCCATTCCAATCTCATCCCACTTCCACTCGGGAATTTTCAAAGGTTGAAGCAATCCAGCGGGTCGCTGATGTTCAGCCTTAACTCGCTGGCAGATGTCACACTTGGCTACGAATGAACCAATCTCTCGCTTCATTCCATGCCACCAAAATCTTCCTCGAAGGTCTTGGTACATTTTGGTTCCGCCGGGGTGGATTGAGTAAGGGGTCTCATGGGCCTCCTTCAGGATTAACTCCTTAAGTTCCGTGACATTGGGCACACAGATACGGTCATTGAATTTCAGCACTCCCTCAGCATCTTCGGTAAAACCGGGTGCTTTGCCGAGGGAAATCTTTTTCCTAATTCCCTCTATGCTTTCATGACCTTTTTGGGCTTCTTTGATTTGATCCATCAGGGTTGGGGTTAACTCTAAATTGGCGAGATAACCATGGCTAACAAGCTCTAGTCCAAAATCTTGGAACTCTTGAACAAGGCTGGCTGTTCGGCTTGGATCAGGGCATTCAGGGTGCAAGGTTTGCGACTAAGGGCATCGGCAACTACATTAGCCTTTCCAGGGTGATAATGGATTCCAATATCATAATCCTTGATTAATTCCATCCATCTCCTCTGTCGCAGGTTCAGATCTTTCTGGGTGAAAATATACTTCAAGCTTTTGTGATCGTATAAACCTCGCAGCGATGTCCCGCAAGATAGGGACGCCACTTCTTAAGAGCAAAGACCACAGCAGCTAACTCCAAGTCATGGGTTGGGTAATTCTCTTCATGCGGTCGCAACTGCCGGGACAGATACGACACAACTTTGCCTTCTTGCATCAGAACGCAACCAAGTCCGAGGCGTGATGCATCGCAATACACGTCGAAACTCTGGGTGACGTCTGGCATGATCAGGATTGGGGCTGAGGTTAGTTTCTTCTTCAGTTCTTGGAAACTATCCTCACACTTCTGAGTCCATTCAAATTTCTTGTCCTTCTTCAACAGTTGGGTCAGAGGTTTGGCTATACTGGAAAATCCTTCAACGAACTTGCGGTAATAACCGGCAAGTCCGAGAAAGCTTCGGATTTCAAAAACATTGGTTGGGGATAACCAGTCAAGAATGGCTTGTATCTTCTCAGGGTCAACAGAAATTCCTCCAGCGGATACAATATGTCCAAGAAATGCCACTTCACTGAGCCAAAACTCACACTTGCTAAGTTTGGCATACAGCTGGTGCTCTTGGAGGGTCTCCAAAACTAGACGCAGGTGTTCAGCATGCTTCTTCGGTCTTGGAATAAATAAGGATGTCATCAAGGAAAACTACCACGAACTTGTCGAGGTACTCCATGAAAATCTTGTTCATGAGATTCATGAAATAGGCTGGGGCATTGGTCAGCCAAAGGACATGACGGTGTATTCAAACAAACCGTAACGGGTGGTGAAGGCGGTCTTGGGAATGTCTGTCTCTCGGATCTTCAACTGATGGTAACCTGTCCGAAGATCGATCTTTGAAAAGACTCGGGCTCCGTTCATTTGATCGAACAGATCCTCGATCTTGGGAAGAGGGTACTTGTTTTTAATGGTCACGTCATTCAGCTTGCGATAATCCACACACAGGCGTGTGGTACCGTCTCTCTTGTCCACAAAAATAATGGGTGATCCCCATGGTGAAGCACTTGGGCGGACAAGACCTTTGCTTAGCATATCAGCCAACTGCTTCTTCAACTCACCAGTTCTTCCGGATTCATCCGATAAGGCTTTTGGGATATGGGGGATGTTCCTGGGATAAGCTCAATTATGAACTCAATATCCCTGTCTGGCGGCATACCAGGCAATTCTTCTGGGAAAACATCCTTGAACAGTGAACAACACGGATCTCATCTAGGGCGGGTCGAGCTATGCTCTCATGGCATCCGGGTCGGTCTGGCTGGTCTCAGATGCATACTCCACTTCAACTCCATCATCAGAAGTGAGAGAAACAGCTCTTCGGGCACAGTCAATACGACCGTGGTACTTGGCTAACCAATCCATTCCAAGAATAACATCTATGCCTTGGTTTCCTAAGATAATTAGGTCGGCTGCAAACCTTCCTCCTCCAATTTCTATGGGGGTTTCGGAACACATCTGGTTGGTTTTGGCTAACAGTCCTGGGGTTTGTACCAACATTGGTTTGGGTAAAAGACTCCCGACTAAACCTCCCTTAGAAACAAACTCTTTGGTAATAAACGAATGGGTAGCACCAGAATCAAACAGAACAGTTGCAGGTACTGAGTTGACAAGAAACGTACCCAGCACAACATCTGGCGCTTCTTCAGCCTCTTCAGCATTGATGTGGTGCAGACGGCCTCTGACAACAGCACATTCCCGCGGGGTGCGGCATTCTTGCCATTACCATTTCCATTGCGGCCTGGACCATTGTTCGGTGCAGGTGCATTGGGGCGTTGGACAGGCTTCTTGGGATTGGGGCATTCTCTGGAGTAGTGACCTTTGTTGCCACATTCAAAGCAGACAACATTGGCATTGGGGTTGAAGTTGTTGAAGTTTCCTCTGGGACGGTTATTGTCATTGGGGCGGTTGAAGTTGTTCGGGCGGTTAGGGAAATTGGGGCGTGGAACTTGGGGTGGACGATAGGCAGGCCTGGGGTTCTGCTGAAAGATACGGGTTTCTGGCTGCTCGAACCTTCCTGAGCATTCATCCTCCTCTTGCGACCTTCATACATAGACTTGCGCTTGGTCTCCAGCTGGATGGCTTTGTCCACAAGTGACTCCAGATCACGGAAGTCATGGATAACCAAGCACACTGCAGTTCATCATGAAGTCCACTCATGAAACGCTCCATCTTCTTCTCTCCTTGTCGGTGTCATCAGGCATACCGAGATAAGTCGGTAAACTCCTCAAGATAACCGACCACATCTCTACTTCCCTGCCTCAGCTTGCGGAATTCATCCTTCTTCCTCTCAATGAGTCCATAGAATGTGCTTCTTGCGGAACTTCTCCTGGAACTCAGCCCAGTTGATGACATGACAGCTGCTGGAGAGTCTTGGTAGTTCCCACCAAGCTCTTGCAGGTCCAGCGAGATAGTGGGTTGCATATAGCACTTTCTCATTTCTCCCACAGCAGCAACTTCCAGATTGTTCGATGGTGCGAAGCCAATCATCGGCTTCAGTGGGTGAAGTCCCTTGGAGTAGGTGGGTGGGTTGGTCTTCTGAAATCGCCTAAGGTAGATCGCTGGTTTCCATGCCATTGCCGTTACCACCATTGTTGTTGTTGTTGTTATTATTGTTGTTGTTGTAAGCGGCTGCGAGTTGTTGTAGGCAGCGAGATGAGCTGGCGCTCTTGCCGGGCATTTTCACGCTCCTCCATGATAAGCGCGAGAAGTTGGGTGGGGGTTGGGTCCGGTGGTGGTGGTGCTGATCCTGATCCTTCCGCATTGCTGCGACGGGGTGGCATCCTGAAGCACACCGGGTATAAGAGACAAGGCAAGAAAAGTTCGACTAAGGGAAAAGATGATCTCTCAAGTGGTTGATTAATCCTAAGATTTATATGAAAATAGTTCACACAGATTTAACAAGACAAACATACTTATATTTCACAAACAACACATCAAAGAGTTCACATCAACATCAAGCTTACAACCTCAAGCTTACAACATAACATCTGGTTTCCAAAAGAACCACTGCTACTACTCGACTAGCTATAGGGGGTCAACCTAATCCTGCGGTAGTGATCAAGTCACTCGCCTACTGAGGTGGAACCTCCAGCTCTAACACGTCAGCATCTGACTGGTAGGCTGGCTCCTCGGGATCCTCCTCCTCGTCCTCGAGAACTGGCTCGAGTGGCTCCTCCTCCTCGTCAACTAACTCCTCCTCATCATCCTCCTCCTCACAGTCCATCTCCTCCACGAAGTCATCATCGTCACTGAGGAAAGCGTCGTTCTCCTTGCGGAGATCCTCGCCCTCCTCCTCCATCTCGTCAGTATGGTGCTCTAGATCCTCAATCAGTCCATCCTGCTCTGCCACCTTCGTGCGGAGCTTCACGATAGTCTTCCTCAGCTGGGCCCTCTTCCTGAGAAGAGCAACCTTCTCCACCATCAGCTTCATCTCGTTCTCGCGAAGCTCAACGAGCGACTCGCGGTCGAAGTGGAGCTGAATCCTAGTGCGCAACAGATCATCCTGAGTGCACTGAAGTAAGATCTCCATGTCCATGATGTAGCTCCCAAACATCGGGTGGTAAGGTGAAGGAGTAGGGTGTCCATCACAGTTGCGCCTCCCGTAGAACCGGAAACGGGAGTCTACTAACTCCGCCTTGTGCTCCTCACAAAGTCGGGCTAGCATCCTCTGTGTAGCAGTACAGAGACCATCAACCCAGGTGGCCTCCTTGGTGGTGAAGATGAGCGTCCGGAATTGGGAGACTTGATGTTCCTGCGAACTGACGATCTGATGAGCCAGCTCAGCCTTCCGACACCGTGAACATCAATCTGAGCTCCCTCAAACTCTGGAGCGGGGCGACCTAACAGCTTGGTCAACTCGAACAAGTCCCTCTCAAACGTCAGCTTGCTGTCCTTCTCCAGCTGAACGAACTCGGTCCATGGAGTGCCATCTACAGTTTTTAAGCAAAATTTTAAGTTAGTTAGGTGACAAGTATATCAAAATTTTAATATAGTAGGGCAACAAGTGAGTCAAATTTTAAACTTAATGAGAGGTGTACAAAATTTTAGGGATACAAGGAAAATGTAACATTTAATGAGAGTAAAATTTTGCATAAGTAAGAGGATTGGAGATAAGCAATTTTCGAAAATACTTCATTCCTTTCTTTTTAGAAATTCATCTTTTGTAACATTTGACAAACGACCATGCTAACTAAGGTTTCCTAAAGTCAGGATGGCTCTGATACCAAGTCTGTGGGGACCCCGGACTAGCTGTCCGAAATACCCGATTATGCTTAACACAACGATCCCGTGATCAGTCTGTCGTTGCACATAATCCGAATTGGATACCAAAGTTTACATCCATTACAGTACCGAATAAAAGTCTTACATAAATGGTCATTTAGACCAAGTTCTTACATAGGTGCCTTCATGGGCCAAACCAAATATATCAGCGGAAGCTACGGCGTAGTAGACATCATATTCTAATGATGACAACCCGACAGGCAGCTGACTTGTGGAGATCCTTAGTTGGCGTAGAAGTCGCCATATTCCTGCTCGGCGTAGTGCTCCTCCTCCTCGTAGTCTGGCTAGGACAATAGCCAGGGACGAAACCAATATGAGTACATTTGAATGTACTCGCAAACTACCCCAACATGAGTATGCACTCTTATTTGTTTTAAAACATCTCTATATCTTTATTGAAAAAGGTAAGAAGAGTTTTATAACCATCTTTGAAAGAAGTCACCATTTCATTTTGTTTCTCAAAAACTCCTCCTTTTCATGACCATGGCTCACCATAGTCCATTTATTCCCACAACTCCTACCACTTCATTTGGTATAGATGTGTAACCCCATCACCATTTCAATTTCTTTTAAACTTAAAAGCTTTTCCAAAAACTTGCACATGGTCAAAGTAGGGTCTCCCAGCTGTCCATATCCGAGGACTCGGCTATTCGAATAGTTTTAACCCTCTGCAGAGGTAGCACGCTTTTATCCCACATCCATCCGGCAGCTCATCGTGTCCGCCACGTCTCGCCATACAGGTGTATGCGAAGTAAGCCGCCGACCATAGCCTGTCCTTTGCTCATGCTAGTATAGGATCCTACCGCTACGAAATTATCATCTTTCCATCGACACCCAGTCCAGATTCCCCGTCGGGAAACCTAAGTGTGAGGACTCGTAGTTCTGCCCGGCGAGCGAACCCTTCAATCCCCCATCCTCAGATGCCAGGACCCAGGTCAGGGGGTAGGTCGCCATGACCATCCCCTCATGGAACGAGGTCATCCTCGTTGTTGAGGAGTCCCATACTAATATGAGCAAATTATATGACTACGCCTTTTCCCATATGTGGTGGAGGTGGTCGCACAGGGTATTGGATGGTTGACGTAAGTACAAGGACACACTGTGCATTTTTCATAAACATCACCACTTTTCCACTTTTCCAACACAACACCGACATCTCGGCATTCCATAAACTCACAAGACATTTCAAAGGAGTTTTGAATAAACAACATTGTTTTCCCATCCTAAAGTTTTACATAAACTACTACATAGGGTGGCAAAATAATATCCATATACTTTTGAAATGAGTTTTATAAATCTTGCTTTGAGAGTAAAACATGTTATGAAAGTAGATGCATATGTTGGTAGTGCAAGCTCAGGAATAGCTTGCCTTGCTTGGCAAAGTGATCTTGCTCTTGTTCTTCAACTTCAGCAAACTCTCCTTCCTCGATATATCCGACAACGTTCTCGTCTAATTAATAAACAAACAATGCAACCAATCACTAAGCTATACAAGCAATCATCTCAACACAACAATCATAAACATCACAATTAGCTACTGCACACACAAACCACACAATTTGGTTTTCAAATAAATTGAATTAAACATTATTTAATTAAGTCCAAATTATGGCAGAAACTAGTTATTCATGTTTAATTCCACAACTTGAGTTCTGTTGGTCACAAAAATACAAACTAAAATTCTATGGAAAGCCACTGATGTGTAGAATACAACCCAATTTGAATTGGATCATTTGGAGTTACCAAACTCCCTACACATTGGATTGAATCCAGTAGCTTAATAATCAAGTTTTAGCTACCATTTAAATTCTATTGTTCCAAAAATTAAACCCTTTTAGGGGTAACTAAACATGGCTATATGTGAGCTAACAAAATTGGTCCTAACTCATTTGGATCAACCAATAAACATATTTGTCTGTTTTAGTCCAGAAGGGTTTATCTTAAAGTCAACAATTAATACTGCTTAATTAATTCTACCAAAATTAGGGGAGCTAACACAAGGCAGTACTAAGCTAGCAAAATTGGTTTGGAATTATTTGGACTAACAGAGTATCAGAAACAAACAAGTTTAGATTTTAAACCTTCTGTGGCATTTTCAATAATACTTTTTAATATTTAATTAAATGACATGAGACCAATTGTGTTGGTTAAACAATTTCATAAGCTTTCCAGAACATTTGAGTTTGATTTATTTGGATTCCTAAATCTCGAGATATTTAATTTAAAGTTGACATCAGTACTGAGAATTTCAGAGAATTTAAATTAGAAAAATCCACTGTTGTGGATAATGTTGAAATCCCTGACGGGTGGGTCCTACCCGTCAGTGACTCAGCGAAACGGTACGCGCGCGAGGGAAAAGATTAAAATTATGACAGTGGGACCCACATGGCAGTCTAACTTAACACGAAGCGGTACGTGGCCGTAGATCTTCGATCCAACGGCTCACGGAGGTCGCCATCGGCGACGACCTAAAATGAGCGGCGCTGCCGCGCCGGCGACGGCGAGGTGGACAGATCTCTCACCTAGGGGCTCGGGAGGAAGCGGCGATGACGCGAATCGACGGCGGCGGCTCGGGGAAGACGATGGTGCGAGCGGCAGTTGCTGGGGAAGTCTCTGTCGACGGCGGCGATGTCGCGCTCTTCGTCGGCGTCGGGCAGCAACTTCGGCGGAGCTTCGGGGTCGCGTCCGTGTGCTAAAAAGAGGGAAAAGAAGCCTGGGTGAGTGCGGTGAGCTTGGGCAACAGCGTAGAGGGGTCAGAGGGAAGAATGGGAGGGTGTGGCGTTGTGGTGGTGTTCGACCTCAACGGCGGCGTCGGGTGAGGCAGTGCACTGCCCTCCGGCGGTGCACAGACGAAATTGAGGCGAGGGAAAGCTCGAG
The DNA here is from genome assembly GCA_947311845.1 of Poa pratensis. Classification (NCBI taxonomy): domain Eukaryota; kingdom Viridiplantae; phylum Streptophyta; class Magnoliopsida; order Poales; family Poaceae; genus Poa; species Poa pratensis. The sequence continues at coordinate 9,400,240 of CAMZMU010000077.1, forward strand.
GGAGAGGTGTGGTGTTCCAGTGAGGTCTCAGGGTGCTTTTATAGGCTCGGGGCGGTCCACGATGGTCGGGGTCTACGGCGGCGGCCATGGCGCGTCCACGGCGACCGATTCCTCGATTACGTGGCGAGGGTGCAGGGCTCGTGGCGGCTTGGTGCTTAACGGGGTCCGGCAAGGTTCTAGAAGCGTCTAGAGGAGCTGGGCGTGTCGAGGCGCAGAGACGGGGGCCAATTTGCTCGGCGCCGTCCAAGTCCTCCACGGCGGCCGTCGGGGAACCGCGGCGTAACTGCGACGGGAGAGGTGCCCGTTTTCTTCCCTGCGGTGCAGAGAAGTGCAGAGACGCAGGAGCGAGGGAGAGCGCGGCCAGGGGGGTCCTGGCGGCGAAGAAAACGGCGACGACGGTGAAGGCGACACGGCGATGGTCATCGGGGCTGAGGTCGATGACCATTTTGCAGAAAACCCCCTCCTTCCTCTTTTCTTTTATTTTTCAGTTTTATTTCAAATCCAGAAGCTTTTCCTGGATTTAATTGAGGTACTTAAACATTTTAGAAAATTTGCAAATAATTGTGGGGCCTCCCATAACATGTAGAAGCTCCACAAAAATTGGCATTGCCAAATAAAATGTTTGGCAACATTTTCTTTCATAGTACTTTGTTTATGTTATTTTAATTTATTTCACTTGTTTTTATTTTTGAATTTTAAAACTAGTTCAAAAATAATATTTGAGAGGGGAAAGTGGTAGGAACAAAATGGGGAGTGTTTACATTACAACTCCACTGACTTTGGTTTGAAAATAATTGAGTTTGTCACTTGGAGATTTTCATGTGATAACTTGTCACTTTTATTTTTCTTGCTTTGATTTTATATTTTGTTTTCTTTCTTTCTTACTAGTGTTCACTAGTGCAAACACTCACACAAACAGCAAGAACAACATCTCAAGTAACAAAAGCAATTAACATACAATAGACAACAAAAGTTTTTGTTGGCTCTCATTTTTGGAATATAATCCTGATAATAATTTTTGGGATGTTACAGTGGACCTAGTTGCTTTGCTTCAATTTCCATCTATGCTTTCTTGCACTTGTTTGTGTTCAAAGATTGTCTAGGAGGGAGTGAGGATTCCATGTTGTGCACAACATATTGCAATGCAAATCCTACTTTGTGCATGTACCTTGGGGAGCTCTCTCTTGATGTTTAGAACACTTGGTTGATCTTATCATGAAATCTTTTGTGTCCAATTGGTGTTTCAGATCCTTTGATTGCTTGCCTCTTTTGTTGAGGTATCTTTTCCTTTGCTATTTTGTTGCAATATTTGGATTCTCTATATAGTTTGATTTCCTCCTTTTATTGATCGGTGGAAATGTCCACTTGATTATACTCATTTTTATGAGAAAAGCTAACTCGTGGAGGAACTCTCACTATGTTGGCCTTCCGAAACTTTTTGCCCATTTCGGCAATTGGTGCCAATGGGGGAGAAGTTTTGGAGGGTTTATGGAATTCGGCTTTATACTTTGATTGGTTCATAAGTATTTTCCTTTCTTGCCTTTGCATTCGTTGCTTGGTTTTGTATATAGTGGAAACTCCACCACCGGTATTGGTTGACAATATATGCAATGAATTCATGTTCATACACACGTGCATAGATTGTGGGGGAGTTTGCTCTATATACGTGGTTGGACTAACATCACATACTTTCGTTGTATTTAATGTTAGTGCAACCGCTCCTTGTTCGTTAAATTCCATATTATAAACCCTCTCAAAAGTGATTGTCATCAATTACCAAAATGGGGGAGATTGAAAGTGCATGTGCCCTCATGTGTGGTTTTGGTAATTAATGACAATCTCTATGGACTAATGGTTGCATTGAGCTAGCCTTGTAGGGCTTGTCCATTGGCAATGCTTGAACACCATGTGTTGGTATCAAGATTGAAAGAAAAAGATAAAGTGATGACCAAAACAATATTCAAGTCATCATATATATTAAGAGAAGAAGATGAAGTGCAAGTTCAAGAGAAGCATCTCGAAGAAATCCTATGCTTGAAGCTTGTCACCCATTTGGAGATAATGGTCAAGTGAAGATGTGTCTAAGAGAGGCTCTCCCATAGTGGTGTATGGGGAGTGATATGTGAGTCTTCACCAAGCAAAGCGCAATCAATAAAGGTGGTCCACTTGAAGAGATCAAGATCGCCATCATCTAGCTCAGTGGAATGCGCAAGGCAAAGGTATGATCTTGATAGGTTTTCTATTTTACCGGTCTCGTGGTGAGTGGGAGACTGGGTTATCAAGTGAGTAACTTGATCGCATCTTTGTGGAGAGCTCAAACCTTTGCATATTTGGCATATCATCTTTATTGTTTCTTATTTGCCTTTTATCCATGTGAGAATTTATAGCTTGTGTTCATCTCCATACCAAGCTCTAGTTCATCAAAAACGGATTTCGTATGCATACTTTGTTGCGTTTTTTATGTTGGAGGTTTTGCCGTTCATCTTTTTATAGAGAGGTTTTACCTTTCTATATTTGGCTTCCTTCTCACATGATGGACTATGATGTTTTTCTGCATAATCTCGAAGAGCTCTTCGTTGCGATTCCAACGAGCCCAAGATCATCGAAATCGGAGTCCGGATGAAAAAGATATTGCAGTTTTCATTTTGCTGTTTCTGTTAGTTTTCAGCAGGCCGGATATTCCGGGTTAAATTCAGACCGGAATATCCGGCCCCCAGGAAAACTGGCGAAATTCGTTTTTGCGTCGCATTGTGCGGCTCTCTGTAGCCCCCCAGATATTTCTGCCAGATATTTCGAAAGGGGGGGGGGGCGGATATTTCGGTCTAAGTGGTTGTAACGGCTAATTTTGTGGGAGGGGATATAAATACCCCTCTCCTTCTTCAACCTATAGCAAAGCACGTTTTTCCTCTCTCTCCCACCATTGTTGACCTTGGAAAACTTGCCCCCTCTCAATTCCTCCCATGATTCTTGCATATCTTGAGGGGGAAAAGTGAGAGGAGATCTAGATCTACATTTCCACCAATCTATCTCTCCTCTAAGTGAGGGGAACCTAGTGGATCTAGATCTTGGAGTTCTTGTGTGGTTCTCTTCTATGTTCTTCCTCTCTTCTCCCCATAAGCGTTGGGATTTGAATGTGAAGGATTTGAGCACTTGTGCTCTTGCTTTGTGCATCGGTTTGTGCTCTCCACGCGGATTCGTGGAAGTGAAAGTTTGTGAACTTGTTACTCTTGGGTCTTTGGACCCTAGACGCCTTTGTGGTGGTTGAGACCTTTGTGGTCACTTGTAGCCGTTCGGGAGCCCCCAATCCAGTTGTGGGTTGTGCCTCGGATTGTTGTTGTAAAGGTTCCGGATTCCGCCTTGAAGGATTCTGCTAGTAGAAGGTGAACCAAACCTTTGTGGTGCGGTTCATCGGAGAGAAGGTGAAGCCTTTGTGGATGTTGAGTTGACCTTTGTGGTATCTCACACCTCTCCAACGAGACGTATTCCCCTAAAAGGGAGTAACTCGGGAATACATCCTCGTCTCCGCGTGACTCGGTTATTTCTATACCCGAGCTCTTTACTTATGTACTTTACATTGTGATAGCCTTCGTACTTGAAGTATTCTATATTGCTATCACTTTGTTGCTTGTCTTGCTTAGTATAAGTTGTTGGTGCACATAGGTGAGTCTAGTATATTTAGGTTGTTGGCTTGTTAATTTAAACACCTAGTTTATTCCGCAATTATCAAGCCTAAACCGGAAAAGTTTTAATCACATATTCACCCCCCTCTAGGCGACATCCTTGTCCTTTCACACGTCCCCACGACCAGACAAACAAGAGCGTGTTTGGTTACCCGGACCAATTTTGGGACTCCCGTCTCCGTGGGTCACTTGGGTCTGGCCCGAAATGTGGCCTGAGCCATATTGTGCACCCCGTTGATTGGCTGCATATCGTTTTTCTTTTTTGGCTATTTATTTCGCATTTTTGTGTTTGGTTGCCTGCGTTGCATAGTGGTTGCGTGTGCACGCGAGATAATCTCACCTCCTAGTTTACATGGTGAAGCTTACTTCCCGTGACCGGTTTCATTGCGAACGGCGGCGACGGAGGTTGAAGCGCAATAGCTACTGCCGTGACAGTGCAGTTCATGACGGCGAATGGCAGTGACTAGTGCAGTCAATACACGTACAAAATTCAGTACATGCTCTGCCCGTATACGACCGCCGAAATAGAAAACTTCCAACACGAAAGTTGTGCGGAACGTTGAGACGAAGCGACACGTCAAAGGAAAATTTAAACGGTCGAACGAGTGCGACGACTTTGACAAAATTCGTCTAATTTTTTTGCAAACTTGGGTCCAAAATTAAGAAGCTAGAGTCCACGAAACTCGAAATCGATCGTCTGAATGGAACCTACTCGTCGATACGAACATATCTCGTGTTCAAAATATTTTGAATAATAATATATTTACGTGTATTAGACGGGGTTATACGTGCATGCCAAAGGCACTAGGGGCTCTCCTCACCTTGGCCCTGGAAAACTACCGAATTGGCCGTTCCTCCTCACCCAGACACAGCGTGATTTAAGTTTCGTGCGCATGCCGTAACGCGGGCTAAGCCAGACAACCAAATGGCTAGTTTTTCTATGCGCATGGCCTGGTTGGGGAATCAGTGGGCTACCAAACACGCCACAAATCTCGGTAGATGGCCTCAAGAGGCGCGGTGAGCAACAGCCTTAGAGCATCTCTAGAAGAGCCCTTAAAACGCTGAACCATAAAAGTGTTTCAAGGTTCGCGAAAATCGTGTTTTAAGGGCTGAAAAGAGCCGCGACAGAACCTGTTTACCCCTCGGCTATACGGTTTATGTTCTATCGTGGCTGATACCAAACTGTAAACCTAAAAACACAAAGTTGTCAAATTCATCCAATTTCGACATTAGTTTAGCAATTAACATAGTTTGACAAATCTAAGATGGCAATTTAACATCGTTTTGAATCACATTCACAAAATCTCAACCAAAAGCCCAAAAATATGCATCCAAATGCCCACCCCCCCCCCCATCATCCAAGTGCCCACTACAAGTCATGAGGACCGTCGGCAGCACCACCACTTGTCAAACCATCACCACCACCACCACTGCCGCCAACGCCACCACCACCACCACCATGGTCTCTATCGAGCATCTATTGTTTCTTTCGCTCCAAGATCTCCTTTCTTGCGATGTCATGCCACTCCAAGGTCACTTCATCCATGTCTTCTCGGTTCATCATCATGATCTTGTTCTCCTCGGCAAGGATCTTGAGATAAATATGTTACAAGTTAAAGCTTTAGCTGAAAACTTAAATATTCCTTCGTGTTGGTTAAACATCTTTGGCAAAAGAATTTTGCTTTGTGAGCTATCAAGCATGAAGAGTTTTATAATTTTCAAGTCTCCAAAGTACTATTCACGAAAAAATCTTGCTTAGATGTTACACATGGTTAATCATTGTTTGTTTTATATCAACTATAGACCATTGTCTTGGATCATTTCATTCAGTTTATGTGCTTTACATTATTTGATCAAAGTTGTGTTGGTAGCATGTCACTACCAAAAATTATTTTGTTATCATTTACCTACTCGAGGACGAGCAGGAATTAAGCTTGGGGATGCTGATACGTCTGAAACGTATCTATAATTTTTGGTTGTTCCATGCATGTTATATATATCATTGCCATATGCTTTTATAAAGTTTTTATATCATTTTGGCATATTTTATGGAACTAACCTATTAACAAGATGCCCACTGTCAGTTCCTGTTTTCTGCTGACTTTTGTTCCAGAAAAGCTAGTCGGAGAATTTTCTCAGAATCAGCTCATAATTTACGGCAATTATTTTTACGAAGAAACAAAGACGGAGTCAGGAGGATGCCTGCAGGGGCCCCACGGCCCCCAGACGCCACCCAGGCACGGTCAAGGGTGGACCACGCCTGGGCCCCACCTAGGCGCTTCGAGAACCTTCCGACGCCGCCCTTTCGATTATAAATTCTATTCCTCCCGAAAACCCTTGGTACCCGATCAGAAATCCACGAAAAGTTCCGTAGCCGCCGTCGTCACCAACCCTAGATCGGGAGGGTTCTGAAGCTCTTTCCGGCACCTTGCCGGAGGGGAGATCATCACCGGAGGCATCTACACCACCATGCCTGCCTCCGGAGTGATGCGTGAGTAGTCCACCATGGGACTACGGGTCCATGGCAGTAGCCAGATGGCCGTCTCTCTTCCTTGTACTCCATTGTTTAGATCTTGTGAGCTGCCTAACATGATCAAGATCGTCTATTTGTAATGCTACATGTTGTGTTTGCGGGGATTCGATGAATTATGGAGTCATGACATTATTGTTCAGTTTTATCTATGATATGTTTAATTTATGATCTTGCATGCTCTCTGATGCTTGTGTATGCTTTGGCCGAAGTAATTACTTGTGTCTTTAGAGGAGTATTTATGCTAGATAGTGGGTTCATGCCTCTCTTGTCTGAGCTCGAGTTGACAGAAACGATTAAGGCTTGAGATGTGTTGTTGCTACTAGGGGTAAAACAACGGTGTTTATTGCTATATGTTGTAACCATTGCTTACATTACGCACCATGCTTATTGCAATTATCTATTGCTTGCAACTTAATACTTTCAGGTGACATGCTGGATAGCGATCCGAGGTGGATTATTAGTCTAGATGCAGTTGGATAACGGTCTATGTATTTTGACGTAATGCCCATATTAAATGAAACGGTGAACTTTGTGTCATGATAGCATTGTTATACGGCCATGCTTTCTCAATTGCCCTGCTGTAATTTGTTCACCCAATATTTTTATCTTTCGGAGAGACACCACTAGTGAACTGTGGACCCCGGTCCTATTTTCCTATATTCCTTACAACCGTTTCCATAGCTTTTCCTAGTCATTTGCTCGTTGGTCATTTTTGCACTGTTATTATTTTACACATATATATTTAATCTTCCGTGTTCAGCAAGCCGGAGGGATTGACAACTTCTCTGTTTCGTTGGAGCAAAGTAGTGTGTTTGTGTGTGCGCAGGTCCAGGTCAACAACTCTTTCCGGCGCCATTGCCATTGACACATGTCCGAAGCCTTCTCCAAGACCTACTGGATTGATAACCTTGTTTTTTTAATCAAGGAATAATTGCTGCTACGCTACATCATACCTTCCTCTTGGGGTACCCAGCGAAAGTTCTTCAGCTTCTCCTTGGCCTTCTTGTTGCCATTGGGCTTGTTCTTGTTTCTTCCTCCACTTGCGGCATCATCGTCATATTCTATCTTCATTTCACCTCTTTTTGGCTCTTGCTCCCAACTTCCATTTCTCACTTCGTTCAAGCAATTTCCAACAATGGTCAAACGTGAATGGCTTGTTCTTGGAGGCTGGCATCTCCATGTACCTTTCTCTTGCAATGCGTTCCTACAAAAAAAAATCATGTCAATGTTGAACAATGTCAAGCAATGCAACAAAGTGAAACAATGCATAGCTCACCCAATCGCCCTCGTTGGTACCACTTGGAGGTGTATTGCATACTTGTTGCAAGCATCCACTCCATCGGAGGCAAGCTGTTTTGATCACGTCCAATAGCCTTGGAGTGACTGGTAGGTCCGCGGAACCGTGTGACCATTGCGCGGCATGAGTTGAAAGAACTTGTCCTCCATCATTTGCCAATACCGCTTGTTGATTTGATCAGTGCCATGAATAGAATCGAGAGATTTGCTCTCCCAATCCCGGACCAAGTTTTTATCTTCCAAAATAGTGTAGTTTACCGCCCTCGCTCGTTTGCTCGTCGTGAAATCAAACGCTTTGCTGCCACCACCATCAACGCCACCGTCGGCCTCGTTGTAACCGAAATTGCCGAGAGGGGGCTGTTCAATGTCAACCGCTCCATCATTCAACATGTCAACGAATGTTTGCGTAGGTACATCATAGAGTGGGTAGCTACATATTCGAGCCACAATTTCACAAAACAACTTACAAGTAAAGGAAAGCGAAAAAAGTTGAAATGTTCAAACCTTGAGTCACCAGCGACGTTGGGCGCGGAGAAGCAACTGGGGCAGTAGCATTCGCCTTGGTCTTCTTCTGCTTCGGCACAGCCATCCTCACAGCCATCCTCTTCTTGATGGCTTCGACCCAACCACAACGGGAATGGAGGGGGAACTTCGGCGAGCACCTGCGGCGGTCGGGCATGCAGCGGCGGAAAGAGCGGCAGCGGCTATGGCTTGGGCCACGCCGACGGTACTGAGCCTCTTCCGCTTCACGGAGGTGGAGGACGCCGCCGACACGGGAGCGGTTGCGGAGCTAGCAGCGAGATCTGCCTAACTTGCTGGATTGGCTGCTGGCGCCGCCACGACAGGGATGGTGACCAGCGACAGATCGAAGGAGCTCATGGCAGCGCTGATGGGCCACGATGAGGTCGGTCGGAGTGGGAAAGAGGAATCGTCGGCGGCGGCTCAAGGGGAGTGGTGGTTGGCGCGGCTGAAAGTTCACTGATGACGTGAAACAGGCGTTCGTTGGGAGACCCCAAGAGGAAGGTATGAAGCAGTGCAGCAGCAAGTTTTCTCTCAGTAAGAAACCAAGGTTGTCAGATCCAGGAGGAGTAGGAGCACTTCAGAAGGTTGTTGTGGCGCCGTTGCTCGATCACCAACGTGGAACCTGCACACAACACAATCAAACTACTTTGCCCAACGAAACAGGAAGGTTGTCAATCTTCCCGGCTTGCTGTAACAAAGGATTAAACGTATGGTGTGGAAAATAGTATTTAATTGCAGGAAGTAAAAGAGAACAATTGTTTGCAGTTGGTGGTTTTATCAGTGTAAAAGAATGGACCGGGGTCCACAGTTCACTAGTGTTCTCTCCATAAAGATAAATAACATGTTGGGTAAACAAATTACAGCTGGGCAATTGATAAAATAGTGAGCGCATGACAATGCATATAAATGACAAGATGACTACCATGATATTTAATTGGGCATTACGACAAGATACATAGACCGTTATCCAACCGCATCTATGACTAATAATCCACCGTCAGGTTAACATCCGTGTCCCCCGTTGGTATTAAGTTGCAAGCAACGGATAATCGCATTAAGTAATGTGCGTAATGTAAACAAATACATGACCGTAGACATAGCATTGTTATGTTATCCCTAGTGGCAACAGCACATCCACAACCTTAGACGTTGCTGTCACTCGCCCAGATTACTGGAGGCATGAACCCACTATCTAGCATAAATACCCCCTCTTGGAGTTACAAGCATCTACTTGGCCAAAGCATCTACTAGTAACGGAGAGCATGCAAGATCATAAATAACATGTAACATAGATTAATAATCAACTTGATCATAGTATTCAATATTCATCGGATCCCAGCAAACACAACATGTAGCATTACAATAAGATGATCTTGATCATGTTAGGCAGCTCACAAGATCTAAACATGATAGCATAAAGTGGAGAGACAACCATCTAGCTACTGCTATGGACCCGTAGTCCAAGGATGAACTACTCACGCATCACTCCGGAGGCAGGCATGGCGATGTAGAGCCCTCCGGTGATGATTCCCCTCTCCGGCAGGGTGCCGGGAAGAGCTTCAGAACCCTCCCGAGCTAGGGTTGACGACGGCGGCGCCTCTGGAACTTTTCGTGGAATATGACTCGGGTATTTAGGGTTTTCCAGACGGGAGGAATAAATAGGCGAAAGGGCGGCGTCGGAGGCCACCCGAGGGGCCCACACCACCCCGCGGCGCGGCAGAGGTGGGCCGCGCCAGCCCAGGTGTGGCCGCCTCCTGGCGCTTCTCCGTCTCTCCTTTGGACTCCGTGGACGTGTCGGTGAAATAGGGACCTCCGTTGATTTTCGTCCAATTCCGAGAATATTTCCTTAACAGCTTTTCTGAAATACAAAAACAGCAGAAAACAGGAACTGGCACTGTGGCATCTTGTTAATAGGTTAGTCCCAGAAAATGTATAAAAATGATATGAAGTGTATGTAAAACATGTAACAATTGGTATAATATCAACATGGAACATCAAAAATTATAGATACGTTTGAGACGTATCAGCATCCCCAAGCTTAGTTCCTACTCGTCCTCGAGTAGGTAAACGATAAAACAAAATAATTTTTGAAGTGACATGCTACCATCATAATCTTGATCAAATAGTATTGTAAGGCACATGTAAATGAATGAAGTGATCCAAGTCAATGGTCTATAGTTTGCTACCAAATAAATAATGAGTAAACAACTGAATCATACAAGCAAAACTTTTCATGAATAATACTTTGGAGACATTGCATCCACAGGTTTACATAAGAGTTAACTCAAAAAGCAATAGATTCTAGTAAAAGGTATTTAACCAACACAAAGGAAGATTTAAGTTTCAGCGTTTGCTTCAACTTTTAACATATTTATCTCATGGATATTGTCAACACAAAGCAATATAATAAATCCAATATGTAGCATATAACAATTGTTGTACCAAAGTTGACACTAGTGTTTGCTTGTGGAAGATAGAAAGAAGTAGGAAAACTGACTCAACATAAAAGTAAAAGAAAGGCCCTTCGCAGAGGGAAGCAGGGATTAAATCATGTGCTAGAGCTTTTTAGTTTTTGAAATCATATAGAGAGTAAAAATTAAGTTTTGAGAGGTGTATGTTAATTGGTCAACGAATCAGTAGTGGAAAGTACAATATGACCCCGGCCAAACAGACTTTTAAGAGCGGCTCCCATGAAGGACGTTATTTCTACCAGCAAGGCAGATCATCCCTCTTTTTCTCTTTGGTTTACACATGCAGATGTTTCACTGAGTATTCAGTTGACAAAATGTGAAGAGATTAAGCGGTTAAAGTTGTAATTAATTGGGACTGGGCACCCCGTTGCCAGCTCTTTTTGCAAAATTAATAGATAAGCGGATGTATATGCCGCTAGTCTGAAGGTAAAGTCTGCTTGACAAGTGACATAAAGACATCCACCACGTCCTCATGAGCTTGGTAAACATTGACACAAAAAGGAGTAGTAACAATTTTGAATAGTTTAAAGGTAGCACATGAAAAATTTACTTGGAGTGGCAAGGAAATACCACATATAGGTAGTTATGGTGGACACAGATGGCATGGATTTTGGCTCAAGGATTTGGATGCACGAGAAGCATTCCCTCTCAGTACAGAGTTTAGGCTAGCAAGGTTATTTAAGCAAACAAGACTATCAACCGGTACACCAAGTTTTATATGACCAACATATTGCAAAAATTATAAGACTCCACACTGTCTTCCTTGTTAACCAAACCCTTTTACTAGAAAATATCTAGACCTTAGAGATACCACTCATGCAAACCAAATTTCAACAAGCTTTACGGTAGTTCTTCACTAATGGGCTTAACTTACATGATGCAAAAGTTTAATCATGACCTACTTGTTAACTCAAAACAATTGACAAGTATCAAATTATCCAAGTTAGTGATCTACAAGAGTATGTAAGTCTTTTCCATTATACCATTTACCACATGCAACATTTTCTGTTCCAACCAAACACCAATCAATTTATTTCAATAACTCTCCAAACAAGTATAAGTGAAGTAAGAGAGTACTTTCTTTAAAAGAACTAATAGCTCTGACAAGAGATACATGAAAACAAGAGCTAAAAGCTTAACAGCGCTAGATATGAATACTCAACAAGTATAAGTGAAGAATAGGAGTATTCTAATGAAAAAGCGGAGCGTGTCTCTCTCCCAATCAAGAATGCTAGGATCCAATCAAGTTGATATCAGAAAATAAAAATAACATACTGAAAATAAAAGCACACAGACGCTCCAAGAACACACATATGATGTGAAAGAATTAAAATATAGTTTCACTAGAGATGACCTGATAATTTTGACGATGAAGAAGGGGATGCCTTGGGCATCCCCAAGCTTAGACGCTTGAGTCTTCTTGAAATATGCTGGGGAGATCCATGGGAGCCTCCCCAAGCTTAAGCTCTTTACTCTTCTTGATCCTATTATATCACTCTTCTCTCTTGACCCTTGAAAACTTCCGCCACACCAAACTCAAAGTAAATCTCATTAGAGGGTTAGTGCATCAATCAAAAACTCACATGTTCTGTAAGGACGCAATATGACCGTTACTTTAAACATTAACTACTGCCACTGATGTTATGTGAAGCTCTTCCACCCAAAAAAAATTCCACCCAACACTAGTAAAAGAGAGAATGCAAAATAAAAGACATAATCTGTCTAAAACAGAACAGTCCGCAAAGACGAATTTTTTCGAGGCACTTACGTTGCTCAGATCGAAAAACTTTGAACTAACGAAAGATGCGTACATACATCAGGATTACGCACAAAAATTTGCAGATTAAAATCACATTTCTATGAATTTATAATTTTCGTACAGTGAACAGCAAAAATCTGTTTCTGCGCAGCAATCAAAATCTAGCATCATCTTATCATTAGAGACTCTTCTTGGCACAACAATGCGAAAAAGTAAAGATACAAAGGAGTTGCTACAGAAGTAAACAAGTTCCTTGACTCAATAAAAAGAAAAATTGCAGAAATAAAAATAATGGGTTGCCTCCCATAAGCGCTTTTCTTTAACGCCTTTTAGCTAGGCACAAAGTATGCATCAAGTATTACCAAGTGTAGAAGCATCAACAGAAAGGTTAGAAGTTTTCTCAACAATGCATTGTATCTTATCTATATAGGTTTCAGAAACTCCCCTTTCAATACTTTTAGGCACACTATTCTTATCAAATAGGTTTTCAGGAACAATCCAATCAAAATTCTTTTCTAGTGCCTCATGCATTCCTACAAGCTTAAAAGGTATTGGTATTTTAACTTCCCCCTCATAATTGGCTTCATTAGTGTACTTAAGCCTATCTTTTTCCAGTTTCTCAAGTGTATTAGCAATATCAATAAAATAGCCAAGCATCTTATATCGAATAAAAACTTTTCTAGCCTCCCCAGCAACATCACCAAATTCTTTAAGAAGGGTTTCTAAAACAAAATCTTTCTTCTCACCATCTTCCATATCATGAAGTTTAAGAAACATTTGCTGCATTATAGGATTAAGATTAACAAACCTAGCTTCCAACATGTGAACTAAAGAGGCTGCAGCAATTTCATAATTCGGGGCAAGTTCTACCAAGGACCTATCTTCAAAATCTTTAAGTCTACTGACATGACTAAAGAATTCTTCAATGTTATCTCTTCCAATGATAGACCCACTACCCACCGATATATCCTTTAAAGTAAACTTAGGGAGAAGCATGATGAAATAACAAAAACTAAAACGAAAATAAACTAGATGCAAGTAACTATTTTTTTGTGTTTTTGATAATTTAAAGCAAACAAGATAAAATAAAAGTAAACTAAGCAAGACAAAAAACAAAGTAAAGAGATTGGAAGCGTGAGACTCCCCTTGCTGAAGTCTTCTATCTCCCCGGCAACGGCGCCAGAAAAATAGCTTGATGACGTGAAACACACGTTCGTTGGGAGACCCCAAGAGGAAGGTATGAAGCAGTGCAGCAGCAAGTTTTCGCTCAGTAAGAAACCAAGGTTGTCAGATCCAGGAGGAGTAGGAGCACTTCATAAGGTTGTTGGTGGCGCCATTGCTCGATCACCAACGTGGAACCTGCACACAACACAATCAAACTACTTTGCCCCAACGAAACAGGAAGGTTGTCAATCTTCCCGGCTTGCTGTAACTGTAACAGCCCGAAGTTTGAAAACCTAAAAACCCGAGTAAAATTTTCGCTTTTGTGTTGCATTGCATCATGGCATCCATATTAAGTTGCTAAACAACACACAAAATGGGTTTGACAACATTGGAAAACAAAATGCTAACTTGTTTAAACAAAATCTCCAAACAAGGAAGGCACTCAACTGGTAAAACAAAATTACTTTGACATGTTATATTTGTCAAGGAAGTTTCAAGAGCTCAAAATTAATATTTTTCACTTGCTTTTAAAATCCTAAAGTGATATCATTTTGATTTTAGCAAAATGCCATAAACGAACCCTATGAACAGATGATGTCCAAAACATTTTATTTTGCAACGCCAATTTTTGTGGTGCTTCTACCTGCTGTTAAGAGGCTACCCAAATTTTCTCAATTTTTTATAAAATGTTTAAGTGCCCTAATAAAATCATTGAAAAGCTACTGGTTTTATTAATAAAAGAGGAAAGGACCTATCCGTGATGGTCAAAAGTTTGCAAGGGGGTTTTCGCAATTTGTTTTCTTCTTCGTCGCTGTAGCGACCGCACCGGCAGCTCCCGCCGGATCCGCTCGACGCCGAGCTCGCCAGGGGGCCCCCGCGGCCTCTCTGCCTCCTCACGCGAGGAGAGGAAGGCCCCACCGTGCGCTGCCCCCCATTTCCCCGCTCACCTGCTCCACCTCCTCTCCATCTCGGTTCCCTGCGAGCCGCCATGGCCGCCGAGCTTCGCCTTCGCATCGCCGGCGATTGAGGGCGCCCCAAGCCGCGTGAAGACCACCCGCACCTCCGCCGTGCTTCCCTCCCCCTCCTCGTGGCAGGAATCGACGCGGGGCCGCCGCATTTGACCTCGCCGTCCTCGACTTCTTCCCCGACCTCCGCCGCACTCCGAGCTCGATTCCGGCCGTCTCCGCCGCACTTTGACCTCGTCGTCTTCGCTAGCGTGTTCGTGGTGAGCTACTGCCCGTCGCTCGCCCCTTCTCCCTCCCTCTCTCATCGTATCTTCGCCGAGGACACGCCGCGGTCGTCGTCGCCGTAGTCCTCCCCATCGCGTTGACGAACCCGAAGCCAAACCCGGATTTTTCCGGATACTAGACCGGGTTAGGAAACTAGCTACTGGACCCGAGTCATTTAGCCGGTTTACATCCGGAAATGAACCGGAAATATTTCCGGATTGAATTTCTACCGGTGAAAAACCCAGAATTTTCTGGACTTAATTCCGGGTACTGCAATGCAGTGATGTACTGATTTGAATTTCTGTTTTTCTTTTCACCCCTCTAACTCTAGTTTGTATAAATATATATATTGTTGTTAAATAAATCATCAAAAGGTCATATCAAAAAGGAAATCCATAAAAATAATAACTTTTTATCGGTGTATCAGAAAAATGCGTGTAATATACCAAAATGTCCAGAAAATTGTGAATAAACCTTTAAAATAAATATCATGCATATTTGATCACAATTGAAATACGGTGCTTCTAGTAATATTAAAATCATAAGTTTAAAGGAGGAAATTGATAAGAGTGATAACTTTTATCGGGACCTCCGAAAATGTGTTCGTCATATCGAAACGCTCAGAAAGATGTGCATTAATCAGTAGCATCATGTTCATGCATATTTACACGATCTATAGCACAGGAAAACATTAAAACAAATATGAAGCCATATTTCTCTCTTGTTGAATAATTATTTCTCCACCCCATGTAAATGGGTAGAACTTGTTATAATAATTTCAGTGCATAAAACATGTCATGTCATCATGTGTCTGTGCATTGCACCGGTGTTATCTGTGTTTTGATTGTTCCTCTCCGTATTGTTTGTGCATCGGTAGATCAAGCAGTTGAAGTGCCACCCCCGCCGCATGACGATCCGTACTACCAGCCGTATCAACAAGGCAAGCGTAATCCCCCTCTGAGCATATCTTATCCTATGTTTCCGCAAATATATTCTCCACTATAATATTGCATGCGGTTCCAAATGTCAATTTGCTTGGATAGAGTATCCTATAGTTGCATTAAGTTTCTGATGCCAATACCCGTTTTCCCCTATTATCCATAGGTTTGTATTGTTGGCCTGAGCTACTTATTTATGTTATGTGGATGCTTAGCCATGCTTAGTAACTGCTCAGCTGGCGATGGATGTTTCATGTTGGGAACAGGTGCTTAACTGTCTGGATGATGGTGAAGAAATTGTGGTGACAGGTGATAAAATGCTAAAAGGTGGGGATGAGAGGCCACTGTGGTTGTGGTGTTTTGTCTCACTCTCGCCGCCTAGGTGCGAGTTCTTTACCTCTTGAACCAAGACTGAGTGCGCTTCCATTCGGTGGGGTATATGGAGCCCCCGTCGACCAACTAACTTGAGCGGGACTAACCAGGGTCCTCTAGTTCGGGCTTCCATTTGCGTGTGCGTTGAGATGGTGGTATGAACTGGGATGAGGATGGTGGTGTTAGGAAAATGAGTGGCCACAGGGCAGGGTGTTGTGATCCACTGCTCCGTCCTCACTGATGATCCTGGGTTAGTCCTTAACAAGGTAAAGGTTGTAACCGTTCCCACTCAGCCGGCTTTCCCCGGAAGAGAGCTAAGCGTAGGCAATGAGCCGGGCGGTACCGAAGGTAAACACAGTGCACCCCTGCAGGTTAAATCTTTCGAAAAGCCGTGTCCACGGTTACGGATGACTTGGGAAAGGACGATAAGATCATAGAATAACTTTAACGGAATGATTAAAAACTGGGTACTGGAGGTACCACTCAAAAATGCAAGGTTGACTTCCTCGAGGTGGTTCGGGAGGTGCCTTGGTAGAACAGGTACAATGATGATGGTGGTTGATGTTGAGAAAGGTTATCAAAAAAGAGTCACTTCTTACCCCTTTTTGAAAATACTCGGAATAGTCAATGCCATTGAGTTATGTTTTCATAAATAAAATCAGCTTTATGCAAAACAGCCATAAAACCTTGAAAGCCTCATCGAGCTAAAACTCTATATATAATCTTGCGAGTTCGTCGAACTCAACGTCGTTTGTTTTGTTTCAGAGGAGGACTTCACCGACCTCGAAGGTGGGTTCTTTGTGGACGTCGACAAGTAGTCTGGGGTTCCCATGTGGCAGCTTGGGACATCCCGGAACAGCTGGCGCTTGAATGTTTATCTGTAGGCCTCTTAGGCCATAATTTGGTTCTTGTTGTTTAGAACAACCGAATTTGCTTCCGCTTGATGTAATGTTGGGTCTGTGACCTCTGGATGTCATTTGCTATCTTTCTCTATTATAAGAGTTGAACTATAATGCTTTGTGTCGTAGAGTCTGATGTGCCAGTTGTTCCGCAAGTCTTGATCTCCCTATTATGCATTGAGGGCTGTGCCTGTTTTAAGGCATCAATCGGGTGTTGTGTTGCCAATGATCCATTCTGAGCAACACCTGCTAAAGGTTTTGGCCGGGGATTGGTAAACCCGTAACCTCCGGTTGTATCGCTTAACCGGTGACACACAGCATCGCTGTATAGCAGTCGGGTCAGGGCGCCACAAGTTGGTATCAGAGCAGTACTGCCTGTAGGAAACCCTTCTACTGGTCGATGTTGAGTCTAGTGTTTGTGAAAATATTTTAAACCTAAAAATGAGTTGTGAAAACCATCTTAGGATTCTCTTACTCCTTATCTGGTTACCCTCTAATCTCGGAGCAATCTTATCTCGATTTGAGTTTAAAGGTTTTACTCCTCGTCTGTTACTTCAAAATGATTGGAAACGGGGTTGGGTTCGACCTTTAGTGTTATGTGTCACGTTGCTCCCGCTGCGTTGTAATCCGAAATCAATTCAGATGTTTGAACTCTGTTACCCAACGAAGGAACAAGTGATTATCCTCAATTTTGTGGGTTTTAACCCAAGGACTTGAACATAAGGTCCCGGATTGTGCCGGATAGTGTGGGTTGAATCACGTGGTTTCTTAGCCATTTGAATCTCACGCTACTGGTGCATGATGCTGATCTTTGACCCAAGTCCCATCTTGTTGGTTCCTTGTTCGTTGTTGCACAAAGCATTATCGTCCCTAGTCTGAGTACTTGAGTACGGTAACGCTAATGTCTCAACCATACCAAGGTGGATACTAACTGCGTCCTTGTCAAATCTACAGAATGGCACAACGTCCACCGCTCCATCAAATCGAAGCCACCCAGGAACCCACTCGACACCCTTTGATCGGCAGGAACCCCTTACATCTGAAGATTTGCCCAAGAAAGCTAGAGATAAACGCATGTGTTACACTTGTAGGGAACGCGGACATCCGTATCGGAAGTGCCCCATTAAGTGCCCCAGAAAGAATGGACCACCACAAGGAAAGGCATGTAGTCAGTGCGGAAGGGGTGGACATCAGGCGAGTCAATGCCCCGGCAGTTGCCCGCACTGTTTCAACAAGCATCCACTTGGCAAGTGCCCAACCGCTAGCGCCACTTGCTACCTATGCGAAGGAAATGATCATTTTCCGGCTAATTGTCCTATGGAGTTCATAGTAGACGCGGTAAAGGATGCCCACGAGAAGATTGCTCAGCACGCCACCACGCGCCCCACTACTTCAACCTTTGGGTCGAGCGGAAGTGGGTATCGTCCTCAGCTACCTGCTCCACCTAGATTCACCTGCTACACCTGTGGTCAGGCTGGTCACTACTCCAGGGAGTGCCCCAGCGGAAGTGGGTATTGTCCTCAGCTACCTGCTCCACCTGGACTTATCTGCTACACCTGTGGTCAGGCTGGCCACTACTCCAGGGAGTGCCCCCAGAAGGCACCTCTCACGGGAACTCCTGCACGCGCCCCCGCCCCGCCAGCTGGCAAGGCTGGACCTATTGTGCGTCGTCGCCTGAACCACGTCTCGCTGAAGAAGCTGAAAAGGACCCCGGCGTCCTTATGGGTGAGCTACGAATCAACAACAATCTTGCTACAGTTTTGTTTGATTCTGGAGCATCGCATTCATTCATATCTATAGCTTTTGTTCTGCTCCACCTTAGAGTGTCACACTCTTTATATCAAGGGGTCAAGCTAAGTATCAAGATCTTCTTGATGAAGTGATGCTCTTACACATATTACTCGCCCTTGCCTCCAGTGATGATTCCTCTCTCCGGCAGGGTGCCAGGAAGAGCTTCAGAACCCTCTGGAACTTTTCGTGGAATATGACTTGGGTATTTAGGGTTTTCCAGACGGAGGAATAAATAGGCAAAAGGCGGTGTCGGAGGCCACCCGAGGGGCCCACACCACCCCTCGGCGTGACATGAGGTGGGGCCGCACCGAGCCTAGGTGTGGCCGCCTCCTGGCGCTTCTCCGTCTCTCCTTTGGATTCCGTGGACGTGTCGGTGAAATAGGGACCTCAGTTGATTTTCGTCCAATTCCGAGAATATTTCCTTAACAGCTTTTCTGAAATACAAAAACAGCAGAAAACAGGAACTGGCACTATGACATCTTGTTAATAGGTTAGTCCCAGAAAATGTATAAAAATGATATGAAGTGTATGTAAAACATGTAACAATTGGTATAATATCATCATGGAACATCAAAAATTATAGATACGTTTGAGACGTATCATTCACTCCCGGCAACGAAATGCTAGGATAAGGGGCACCCTCGATTCGGTGGCGGAAACCTAGTTTTCTCGGTTCTGTCGGTCGAATTCTCGGGCGCACTAAAAACTGTTTACGGTTCGGCGCAGTTTAAGGTTTCTGTTCCACGTGTTTTTTAGTTTCAAAACTGTATGCGGCAGTTATTGTGACACCCCTCCCAGGCACATATCACCAGAGAGGCAGTCGTCCCGTGCGCCATCCCAAGATAACTGGCCGCACGTCACAACAGTGTAACATAATGGAAATCATTACACAATCAGGCACATCCGTGATACAAATGGTTTACAAGGCCACCCAGGAATGACGAAATATCAATCCCAGTATGGCACGATACAGAGTTTTAACTGGCAGCGGAAGACATATGAGAGGCTACGGCTTGGAGCGGCTCCACTCCACAGGTTCTGGCTGGCTACTGATTCTAGCACGCTCTTGCTTCAAATCCTTACTAGGGTGGTAGATGAATCCTCGACAAAACCTGGCCAAAATCACAAGGCCCGTGAGTACATTATTATGCACTCAGCAAGTATCGCCCTCACCACAAACAATCCAACAATCATGCAACAAGGTATATACTGGAAGTAGACTCCTAAACATGGCAAGTGTACTCTAGATACATGACATAAAAGTAGCATGGCATTGACAACCAAACATGTCATAAGCAAGCAATGAGGGTATCACCAGTACAGAGTCCAAGCCAGGTGGGGTTGGATCGTGCACCGGCAATCATACAAAGGGCTTACCTGTGACGAGAAGACGGGTGTACCCAGTGGGTACCAAATAATACACAACATCACCTGTGATCACTGCTAGGCCCACTGGCCTCATCATTTCACTCTGGGCATGCACGGTTGATGTGGGCTCTGGCCTAACTATAGGCTTCCCAACGCATCACACCGCCATCCCTAAACTTGGTTCACAATCACATCTCAAGGCAACATTCCCTGCATCATCTTATTTGTTCATTTAGTGAAATCCGGTTGTTCATTAATTATTTCAAACAAATCTTAAGTTTAACCTCCGGACACGACGAGGACACACAGTGTGACTGACACTGAACTGTTGTTCCATAACCTTGGAACGAGGCTAGACATCCAGATTTGACACTCTCGAGAGGTTGCAGATGCCACCCACCTAAGTGCACCACACTGAGCCGGTACTTTAGGACAACATCCTCAAGGCGAACTCAGCAAGATACACTCACCTGACCGTTCACGCTACCAAGACACTCCCTGTATAGCCACCGACATAACTCTATGCCTTATGCAGAAGTGAATCCGGCACGTCCCCAACCTATGAGCGACGCCTAGCTCCGGAACCTTCACAAAACTAGCCCCGACCACAAAGGTAACCGACTAGTCTTGCCAAAATGGTAGCATCAAAGGAGGCTCAATAGGTTACGTAAGTCAAGGCCCGCCCATGTGAGCGACAGTGGCAGTGCGTTCGATGTTCAGATTAGTGGCACTATGGACTGACCCTATCGATGTTTGGAGGGGTGTTTCATTTAATCAAGTTCATCACAACAAGTCCAAACAACAGGGGGTTAGTCCAGCAAAATAATCATGACATCAATATCACATATCAACAACAACAAGGCATTAGCAACATAATACTTGCATGCATGGATAACAACATAACGGTAATAATAATACCCGGGTGACTGTGGCGGGCAACCCGGCCGGTGTCACTCGGGGTTAGTGTTCACAGAATAATAGCATAATATTTCAAACGGATGACGGTGGCGGGCAACCCGGCCGTGTCACCGTAAATCAATCACAAAGTTGGTTTGCGGAGTCTGTTACGCTTCCGTTCCTCCACGCGCAAGTCTTTGGCGGCGTTACTGTCCGACCGTTGACCAGGAAGTGGGGATTTGGGCATATAGTCTCCAAAATGAACCGAAAAGCACTCATAAGAATGAAGAGCATCCATTCCACTCGAGGGTTACCCTGACGTGGTGTCAGCAATCTCGGCAATAAGAACCAAATGGAGAGGCAGCTCCCAAGCGTCGCAGTCCGGGTGGTCTATGCCACCCATATTTGACGGTGGGACAAGGCAACTAACTCTTTTGGCGAATGCCCCCAACTCCGAGGATCATAAGACGACATTCGTCCGCTCCTCACCTCGGCGAAGAGGAAAAGAACCAAACAAAGCCCCGCAAGCGCGAGACGCACAGTTGTAATAATTCCCCCATTCCTTTGACTGAGGCGGGAGACCCGGCCATTGTCTCGGGAATGTGAGTGTTGCACAGATAAGCAGTTATACAGTAGTGCAATAATTAAAATGCAACATGATACACATACAGCAATACAAGGTTCATATAAAAAACATAGACAGCATATAGACATGCAACGATAATAGCAGACAGATATATCAATAACAGACGACAGACATACACCCGGCATGGTATTAAGCAATCAAACAAACAAGCATTGCAGGATGGCTCATAGCAAGGGTTTAGCTTGCCTGAAAACACGGGCTCCAGATGGTTCGGGGAGGTCTCGTACTCGTCGGGGGTCGGGGTCTTGACGAACGCCTGAACCCCGGGGGTCAAACAACACATCAACATAGGCCACACAACAAATAATTCCAAAAATGGAAAAGGACGGCTCCACTGGATAACTCTCCTCAAACCATGAATTTAGGAATTTGAATCGCCTCAATCGGAGCTACGGTTCAAAAGTTGTTGACGTGCGATCGTTAATTATCTGCTGCTCACCAGAAAAAGGAAACAGACCGCGCGCGGGAAAAAAATGGCGCGGGCTGCTTCTGCGCGGGGTTGGGCCGTGCTGGGCCGAACGGCCCGCTGCGCTGCGCTCTGGGCTGGGCTGCTCGCGTACTCACGGAAATACGCCTTCACCGCGGCAAAGCGGAAAGCGCAGAGTGCGCGTCCACTTAACTGACGTGGCTGCAGGGCCAGCCTGGGCCCGCCTGTCGGCGTCACTGGCGAGCCACGCTGGCGCCACGCTGGCCTCCTTCTTCTTCCCGCGTGAGGAGCTCGGGAGGGCCTGCGCAGCACGGCCGGCTCGGCCGCCGATCATCGCCGCCGCTCCGGTGGACGCCGCCGGCCACAGAGGGCAGGGAGCGGAGCGCTGCACCACGCCGCCCCCGAGGAGGGGGACCACGGCCACGGGGAGGCCAGGGAGCGACGCGTTGGTGCACGGCCGGCTAGCTCGCCACCGGCGGACGGAGATGGTGCCGTGGCTACGGTGCACCATTCTTCGAACCGATTGCACTGGAAGAATCAACAGAACAGAAGGAGTCTTTCTACCCATTTAATTGGCGAACGACGCTCGGGATAGCTCGCGGTGGTCCGGAGACCCGCGGCCACGATTCCGGCCAACACGGCCAAAATCGAGCTCGATTCGACAGCTAACTGAGCAGGGAGGTCCGGGGGAGGGAGAGGGAAGTGTGGTGTGCGTGGGAGGCTGCCAGGGGAGCTTCTTTATAGGCTGGAGGGAGGAGAGGTGGGTGCGTGGCCGGTGCGGCCATCAATGTCGCCGTGAGGTCATGGCTTACGCCTCTCCGGCCACAGTGGAGGGGATAAGGAGGAGGGGAGATAAGCTCGCCGCGCTGGACGCACAGGGGAGCACGAGGAGGTACTGGAGCGTCGGTGCGTCGGGTTGTGCTTGGCGGCGCTGTGCGTCGGCGCGTCGGTTAGCTGATGGGCGGCGCCTAACTCCGGCCAGGAATTGATGGCGGGGATAAGAGCTCCTCGGGTTCGAGCCAGGGGAGCAGGAGAGGGGTGGGTCACGGCTGAGTAGAGCTGGAACGTGGGAACAGCCGAGGGGGACCGGAGGAACAGCGCGGCGGCGCTGTAGGGCTTGGCCACGCCCGTGGTGACCACTCCAGAGGTCATGCCGATCTCGGCATCGACACGATACGCCCAGTTCAGTGCTCCAAAAGAAAAACTAATCGCGTCACCTTGCGCCAAATTGAAAATACTATCACTTTGCTGACTAATGTTTTTGCCAATTCGAAACTTGGCCAGTGTAAAAAGTTTGAAAAACAATACTGGTCAAAAAGCAAAAACAGGTTTAGGGGTTCTAAAGTAAATGGGCTTGAGCCAAAAGAAATCCCAGAGATAGGTACTGGTCATGTGCACCTATTTTGGGAGTTTCCATGAAAAGGGGAAAAGCTTTTATATGCTTGCCAAAATTATTGAAATTTTGAGCAGAAAAGAAAATAGGGAAAAAGTCCAATATTTTCTCAACAAGGTATGGGATATTTTCACATATATGTGTTACATGCTGCCTAGGGATCATCTCTGAATTTTTGTAGAATTTTTGGAGACATACAAAGAGGGGTTCCTTTGGAATTTGCTAACAGGCAAGAAAAGAGCACTACAAAGGAAGTACCTCAAATATTGCTCAAATGAGGTTGGGACAGTGGAGTGAAATGTTCAGGAGGTGGATTCATGCGTCTCCCCAAAATGGTAGAATTTTTGGATGAGTGGAAGGTGTCTGGACAATTTTCGGATTGAAACCGACATAACAGGAAATAGGGTTTAACTTTGGAATCTTGTGAGGGACTACGAAATATTTTTCCATGGGAGTGATCTACATGTATGAGGGAAGCATATGGTAGCTTGGTGGAATTTATTCCAAGCTAAAGTTGTGGTGGAGACTTTAGTGGGATAGACCGGAAGGATTTTGGAACCAACGGTTTAACAGATAAAACAATGTCATGGAATTTATGTTGGAGGTCGACAAAGATCGGGGATTGTGGGGGAATTTTCTAAGAGATCGAAACTAAGGTCAAATCAAAGACCAACTGGTTCGAAGAAAACATTTAGAAACCCGAAAAAGTTTTTCCGGCGTCCAAAAATAAATTAAAAATCCGGTCTAAATTTTCGGGGTGTTACAGTTATATGGTTTCGTGCGTTTTAAGGGATGTGCTAGAGATAATCTTATAGTCGTAGGTAATGTACCGAGATGTATTCTGCACACGATTTCTTGAGTGGAGTGAGCTGATTTACATATTTTGTTGCTGGATGTTCTTGGTACTCCATATAAAATTCCTTGGATCTTAGTTTTGAGATCAAATCACATTTCATGGGCAATTATTAGTTGACGACCAGGTCGTCAACTAATAAGCTCCGCGCACACCCCCCCTCGCCTTATGGGCCGGCCCAGTAGGTGCACCTGCTTCTGTTTTTTTGTTTTTTTCTTGTTTCTTTTTGCTTCCTTCTTTTTTGTTTTTTCCTGTTTCTTTTTCTTTTTCGTTTTTCTTTTTTGGCTGTTTCTTTTTTCTTTCTTCTTTTCAGTTTTTTATTAGATATTATTTTCTTTTTTTTGAATTTTCATTTTTTGAAAATGTTCAAATTTAAAAAATGTTCAGATTCGAAAATTGTTCATATATAAAAATCATTCAAAAAATAATTTCTGTTCATAGAATTTTCAGTTCACTTTTAAAAAAATCGTTAAAACATAATTTCCGTTCGTAGAATTGTTTTGTTCACTTTTTGAAATCGTTCAAAAAAGATTTCGTTCACCTCCCTTTTCTGTTCGCTTTTTAAAAATCATTAAAAAATAGTTTCCGTTCACCTCTATTTTTTGGTCATTTTTTAAAATTGTTCAAAAATAGTTTTCGTTCACCAGCCTTTTTCTGTTCACTTTTAAAATCGTTAAAAAGTCATTTCCGTTCATAGACTTTTTCTGTTCACTTTTTAAAAAATCGTTCAAAAATAATTTCTGTCCATAGACTTTTTTCTGTTCACTTTTTAAAATCGTTCAAAAAAGATTTTGTTCATCGGCCTTATCGGTTCACTTTTAAAATCGTTCAAAAACAGTTTCCATTCACCGCTATTTTCTGGTCATTTTTTAAAATCATCAAAATAGTTTTCATTTTTTTTGCGATTTAAGTAGTTTTCTCATTCCATAGCAGCAGGGTTACAATCTGAGTTTAGGCAATTACACAGGAATTCCGGTGCACTGACATGCCAGATGCACCGTTGCCTAAACTCCATACAGTTTTGAGCACATAAATGGGCAGCAACATTGCCAGAATGGCGAATGAAGCAAAGCGAAAAGCTAGTAAACCCCCTGCTAATTTCCTTGATGTCAGCAAGAATTGGTCCGACCTCTGATCTTTCAAATTGGGCATCATTCCAGAGCTTTGTAATAACCTGGGAGTCACTCTCAACAATGATCCTCTGAAAACCATTATCCCTGGCAAGCAACAGGCCACTGCGCATTGTGCACGCTTTCATCACGAGCGCCGAAGCAGCAAAGGGATGCCAGGCAGCTTCGGCCACCAGGAAGTTGCCAAGATGATCACGCGCAATGGCGCCGGAGGCACCATCAGAGGCCGAGGGTTGGAAGGCTCCATCAACATTGATCTTGATCGTTCCAGCATCAGGTGGTCTCCAATGAGCTTGAAGTTTTGGTTTATTCCTCTTGTGGCTAGAGATGCCAGCATTCCAGAGATCAAAAGCGGTGTCAAGAGCCCAATGAACAGCCTTAGTAATAGGCAGAGAATTGTTCTCATGGCGCCGATCGTTTCTCGCCTTCCAAATCACCCACATGCCAGATAAAACCATGCAAGAGTCCTTCTCGGAGAGGAAGGAGCCATCAATGAGGTCCGAAGCCCAGGACTAGGGGTGCAAATTTGGAATTTTAATGTCGGTGAGAGATCTAACCTCATTCCAAAACAGAAGGGCCCATTCACACTCGAGGAGGGCATGTTTAGCAGATTCAGCATCAGCACCACAGTCCACGCAGAAGGGGATTTTTTCAATGTGTTTCTTGTGAAGGACATCGCAGCAGGGCACAAAGTTATGCAACACTCGCCACCGGAAAGTCTTAACTTTGGGAGGGGCAAGCAGTCTCCAGAGAGCTTTCCAGATTGGATTAGCAGCTCCAAGCAAAGAAGACATAGAGTTAGACAGTTGATTCGAGCAGAGGAGGCGATAGGCAGATCGGACAGTGAAATTCCCATGCTTCTCAGCACCCCAAGCCCACACATCATCCGCAGATTTACCACAAGGGATAGAGCAAATGGCATGAACATCGGCTTCGCTGAAGTTGGCTTTGACAACAGCAACATTCCAGGAGGTGGCATCCTCAGCAAGAAGCTCGATAGCAACTGTCACAGTGGCATTAGTAGGTTTGAATAGATGTTTAAACCCAGAATTGGAGGGGATCCAAGGGTCATCCCAAACCCTGATGTTGGCACCATTGCCAACCCTTTTGATGAGGTCTTTACGAAGACCTTCCCTGCCATGGAGGATAGCTCTCCAAGTGTGAGAGGAATTCCTTTTCCAAGTTGCCTCCATGAAGTCACAGTTGGGAAAGTATTTCCCTTTAAGGACTCTAGCACAAAGAGAGTCGGGTTTTGTAAGAAGTCTCCAGCCTTGCTTGGCAAGCATGGCCTGATTGAACTTTTGGAGATCACGGAACCCCATTCCACCAGCAGATTTAGGAACAACAATGTCAATCCACTTCTTCCAATGCATTTTCCTTTTGATTCCATCCCCACCCCACCAGAAATTGGCCAGGCTCCCAGTGATCTTCTTGCATGTTTTAGCAGATAACTGGAAGCAGCTCATGGGGAAGGTAGGGATCGCTTGTGCAACGGCCTGAATTAGGACTCCCCTAGCAGCACCACTCATATTCTTAGGGATCCACCCAAACACCAATTTCTTGACCGTAGAAGGTAAATGTTCAAAAGCTTCCGAGGTTGAGCGACCCAAAGCAGTTGGCAGCCCCAGATATTT
Organism: Poa pratensis; assembly: GCA_947311845.1. Taxonomy (NCBI): domain Eukaryota; kingdom Viridiplantae; phylum Streptophyta; class Magnoliopsida; order Poales; family Poaceae; genus Poa; species Poa pratensis. Next base: position 9,427,242 of record CAMZMU010000077.1, read on the forward strand.
TCCACAAGAGCTTCAGATTCAATATCCAGCCCACTATGCATAGCATCTTTCATCTCCTCCGAGCAATTCTTGCTAAAAAATATGGCAGATTTGGCTTTATTCACAAGCTAGCCCGAGCCCTTTCTATAGGTTTCCAACAGATTGTGTAACCTGGACGCACTAGCAGCTGAGGCTTCCGAGAAGATCATGCTGTCATCCGCAAACAGGAGGTGAGAGACCCAAGGCGCATGAATCCCCACCCTAACACCTCTGGACAGGTAAGCCGGCCCACTAAATTCGAGCAGACTCCTCATGCCTTCACCACATAGAAGGAACAAGGAGGGTGAGATGGGGTCACCCTGCCAAATACCCCTAGAAGGTTTGAAAAATTCTGAGTATTGGCCATTCACTCTGACCGAAAAGGAGACAGATTCAACACACGCCATGATACGGTCAACCAAATTGGCATCCGGGCCAAGTTTTAGCATAATAGCCCTCAGGTACACCCATTTGACACGGTCATAGGCTTTGGCCATGTCCAGTTTGATAGCACAAGCACCAGTCTCGCCCTTCTTTCTTTTTAGATAATGGACACTTTCATAAGAAGTGAGCACATTGTCAGTAATCAAACGCCCCGGGACGAAGGCACTCTGTTCTTCAGAGATAATTTCTTCAAGAATCGGCCGGAGATGATTGGCCAAGACTTTAGAAGCAATCTTGTATAAAACATTATAGAGAGCAATGGGACGAAATTGAGAGAGAGCTTGAGGTTGTTTGATCTTGGGAATAAGAACCAGCACGGTTTGATTCACTTCCACAGGCATCGGACCACCTTCCAAGAATTTCCTTATAGCTTCACAAACTGCCTCCTTCAAGAGATCCCAATGTTTGATATAGAACCCCACCGTAAAACCATCCGGGCCAGGCGAAGAGTTCGGTTGCATCATGAACAGGGCATCCTCAATTTCAGAGTAAGTATATGGTTTGCGGAGATGCTCATTCATTTGACTAGTGACTGTGAGGACCGGAATTACACTTCCAGACCTCCTGTGTAATCATGTCAATCCCAAGATCAATGTTGACAACACAGCGAAATGATACCATTGCAGAACGTACAAAAAGTACAGTTACATAGTTTTAATAGCAATAGCGAAATGTCTTGTGACATTTGTTACAATCAGAAAGCTCAGCGGAAATATAAATACGAAGTGACTCCATCTAGCCACAGGCAGTCGATGTAGTCCACGAGGCCTCACTCTTAAGCATCGTCGTAGTAGTCGTAGTCTTCTTCTTCTTCGTAGTGATCTGAATAATCAACAAAAGCAATGCGATGAGTACATAATAATGTACTCAGCGTGCCCCCTCATGCAAAACCTATAATAGCTACATGTGGCTTCAAAGAAAGGCTATATGGTTCTTTTGCATAAAAGCTAATTTTGTTTGCAATACCATATGTAGCAGTTTTGATAAAAACGATTTTAGATGAAAACATGTTTTGTATTCAGTGCAATGTTTCTCATCATTGTGAGTGTCCTCGACACCTCATGTTCTCCATAAGATTCCAGAATAGGGGTAGAGGGAAGTAGCAAAACAGGGTTCCTGTATGTCAAGAAAGATTCATGTGTCGTCCGTGACCGTGGACACGGCTATTCGAATAGTTTTACACTCTGCAGAGGTGGTACACTTTCACCACACAACAAACTCGCCTACTTGCAACCAGCCGTCGCTAGCATAGCAATAGAGAATTCGTGACAAGGTCTTTTAGCTAGATCCCCCAAAGATGTGACATGCCCACCGGGTATGGCGCCGGAACTGAGAGTACGTCCCCAAACCGGTCCCCCCATCTGTGCCGAAGGTTCTCCCGTAGGCAGACACCCCATCTGCGGTACGACGACATCGACATCAAAGGCTGACTAACTTACTTGACCCAGCCAGAGCCCATATAGCATGTGGTTGTACGGTGGTCACAATCTTCAAATCCAAGACTTATTAGGGCCCTTATGCGGCACGGACGACGGATTGCGCCCTTCAGCTTGTGAAGGGAAGCCAATCGCTCCTTCATCAGTTGATCCAGCAGTCGCCCGCGCCAGTGTTAGATGGTAAGTTTCACCCAGAGTAAAAGGTAGAGTAGAGGAAGCAACAACGGCTTATCAGCCAAGCTCAACGAGCTCATCAAGTTCAGAAAGATGTTTGTGACCCAAGGGTCAACCAATTCCTCCAAAGGGGCAAGATAAAGATATCCTACTGGATATTAAGCATGGCTAAGCATTTCTACTCTACAGGATTACTATATAATTTCTACTCAGGGTATCAAGTATATAAGGCGACAAGCGGATCAGGCTGGTGTGTTGTAACATCCCTAGTTTTCAAAAAGTTGAAAAAATCAGAAAAATTTAAAACTTTTTAAAACTATTATGTATTTTGCTTTGAAAAGAAAATTCATGCATGCATTCATCATCATCTTGCATTGTTTGCTTTTGGTTATTTCAAAAGTGGGAAATAAATTTCCACTTGAAAACATATTTAAGAAAATATATTAATAGAGCATTTATGCTCCATACTTCTTTTAACTTAAAGTATTGTTCTGTTGATGTTTGCTTCTGATTTGTTTGTATCTGTGGAAATAATTATCTTTGCAAATATATATCTTGTGGTATTTAACTTTTACTTAAGCCACATTTGTTTATTCTAAAACCTAATTTAAACCTTGACATTAAGTGTCATATTGTTTATTAAAATCCTAGTTTGGAAATCAAAATGATTCCTATTTTGAAAAGTGTGTTGGTTGTGAATAGTTTGTAAGTTTTGAGAATTATTCTATTACTTACCTAAATCTCTATTTTCAAGTTTTATAGTTTGCTTTTGAAAGAAAATATTTATTTGGTTTCTAAAATGAGTTTTGAATTCTTTTTATTTATCAAACCCTTTTTAAACTATCTGAGAAGTATACAAAATTGTTTTATTGAGTGATATTAACCATATTAACCATATTTGGCTTTGGTTTAAAATATGAGTTTAAAAGGAATTTATAAAACCCTACAGTTTTCAAAAGACATTAATATGCCCAAAATTAATTTAAACATATTTCAAAAATGTAGTAGACAAAATGTTTTGGAAATTATTATTTGAGGTTTTCAAATTAAAGAGTTGGTTTTTACAAAACTATAGAAATTGGTTTGACTTAATTTGGTTTTGTATTTAAAAAGTTATTAAAGTTTTTAGGAAAAAGAAAAGAAAAACTTTTGAACAAAAAAAAAAGGGAACCCTAGCTAATTGGGCCGAAGCCCAACTTCTATACCTCTCCTCTACCGCGCGTGCAGAAGACAGCAGCCCAGCAGCAGCCCACCTCCCTTCCTCTGACTGACATGTGGGCCCCACCAATGACGTCAGCAATGACGTCATCATCGTCTCCACCGTGTTCATCACGGAGTCTACCGAAACCCTAACCGATTTGATTCCAAAATTCGTTGCGATTCCTTCGCGATCTTCCCGGGAGTTGGCCCCATATAAACCTCCAGAACCCCCGCACCAAAAGCCCCCACAAACCCTAACCCGAGAGCCCCCAGGCTGCTCGAGATCATCCACGGAGCGCCGCCACGGCCGCCATCGTGTTCTTCGAATCCCGGCGAGTACAGGACACCCCGAGCCCTCCTACCCCTCTCTTTCTTCTTCTTTAATCCTTGCGCATCTTCCTGACCTTGCACGGTATTTTATTACGCAGCAGATCGAGCGATCCGTGCTCGACCCGAAGCTCCAGCCGCCGCCCCAACTTCGACGAGCGATCACCGGAGGAGTAGCTCGTCCGCATCCACGTCATCATCACCATCATCTTCGCCACGATCTCCTGCATCTTCTGGTATCAAGCCCCCCATCTCCTTAGTTGTATTCGCGAATAGCTCGTCGCTAGCCATGGCGCCGCCGTAGATTAGGTCGTCGGAGTAACTCTGGCAGCCGCGTTGGAGGACATATGGTCGCGATGCACCACAACCGTTAGATCTAGTATCAACGCTCCAGATCAGATCGTCCGCGCGAAGGGGTACCAGCCAATCCGAGGTCGCCACGTCGCCAAGATGCCCACGAAGGCCCGCGCCGCACCCGTCCACGCCACGTCCACGTCCGTCCGCACCCGCATCTGCCCGCGAAGACGACGCGCACCAATCAGAAGACGCCATGTGGCCTAGGGACTCCAGCGCGAGGATCTTTATTATTTTTCTTTACGTTTTAGCCCCTGCGCATCACAGATTAGTCCCTGCGTTTTCAATCACTTATTAATTTTTACTCGTTTATCCAAAATTTATGAAATTTATATTTTTGGAAAGCTAATAATGTGTAGAAACTTTCCATATGCTTAATTTAAGGTTTGGACGAAATTAATTTAGATAAATTTTTAAAAATGGTTTAATTGATATTTTGGCTATATTTTAAGTTTAAAAATAGATTTTAAAGTATTTTCTTTTGTTATAATTTTATATATGTCTAATTTATGGCCGTAGTAATATTCAGTATTTTTTGTAAAAGTAATTTTCTATGTTTTGGTAATTAATTATGATTAAATGCTTTAGGTGGTAATTTTAATCATTAAAATTGTTTAAAAGTAATTTTTCCTATATTCGGCCAATAAAATGACTTAGTCATATTTTGATCACTTTAGTTACAAAAAGTACTTAGAAATATTGTGCCTCTCCAAACAAAGTATTTTTCTTCCTTAGAAAATATTTGATAATTATTTTGACAACATTATTCCTTAGAAAAATTTAGCATCTTGAAAACTTAGTTGTTTTATAATATCTTTCTAAGTGATATTGTTTAAGTGTTTGTCCTTAGAAATTTATCAACTGTTTTGAAGTATTTTCCTTAGAAGATTTAGCAACTATGTTTTGTTTACTTTTCCTTAGAAATTATTTGGACTCATTGTTTTACCTTTGGTCCTTAGTCATTTTTGTCCATCTTGCTTGCCTTGCATTAACTTAGAATAATTTCAGGGCATGGCATGCATCTCTAGTCCTTAGGATTAATTTGTACTTCTTACATGACTTCCTCCTTAGAAATTTTGAGGTTGCATGTTAGCTCTTTTATACCTCTAGTCAAAACCACTAAGTTAGAAGTTAGTGGAAACAATGAAGGACCAAAGAAGAACTTAGCATAAAGACAAGACTCCAGAAGCATCTCCAAGAAGAAAAGTGCTTAGAAGAAATCAAGAGGAAGTTCATGAAGACCAACCATCCTACTTTTTCTAAGTCCTTCTTCCTTTCTCTCTTTTCTTCCTGCTTCTCTTAAACTCCATGGTGGCTAAGTTACATTCAAGATCAACCTTCTGCCAACATCATCAAGTCTTCAGAATCAACAAGTCCACAAAGCGCAATGAAGTCATCACATCAAGTAAAACTAAAATGAAGCAAGGAGAAGAATTTTAGAAGACCAACTACTTATTTCTTTCTTTCTTCTTTCTTTCTATTTTGTCTCACTTTGGACATAGACCAAGTCCTTTGTGTTTATGACTAAGCTCCTTGAGTGCTAATTGAAAACCATAAAAGATCAATGAAACTACAAAGGAGTTGAAGATATTTTGAAGATCTAACATGTAAAGACTTGAACTAGCCTTACAACTTTTCAAGTTGTTATTTTGTCAAGTTTACTTTGAGATCAACCTTGACCTTGCCTTAGCCAAATGGGATAGTTATGTTATGTTTTTCCCTTAAATTGTTTTGCATGTCTTTCATACCATATTTCTTTGTATCATTTTGCATCTCATGCATGTCATATTTTCTAAGTGTTGCATTTATGATTGTATGTTTATTTGTGGTTTGTTGACTTGTTAGAAATTTCGGAGAGAGACGAAGGTGGTTGCAACTGCTACTACTACACTCCCTATTGCCAAGGCAAGTGGCACACCCCCATAAATTTCCTAAGTATTTTTTATGCATGACTTAGTGTATTTCTTTATATGCATGTGTAGGATAGTATTGCTATGCTAAAACTACTATCTCCTTTACACTAGTTGTGTCTAGAATCCTATTGATAACTTGGTAGAATTATTGATGCTATGCAAAGTTGTTTTATTCAAAGCTTAAATTCTACTAAGTTAATTTATCACCTGGGTGGATTTGGGATTGCATGGCTGCCAGAGTTGAGTGTTTATTCACTTGTGGATTGCCACCCAGGATTAAAGGGACCAATGTTTCTCTAAGTGAAGTTGCTTACCGTGCAGCCATTAGTCATATGGGCTCTGGCTAGATGGATTAAGTTGCGTGGACTCTCCCGCTTGACAGGTGTAGAGGTGTAGAAGGGAACGGGTCAAGCCGGTATGGGATGGGAAATGCTTCTGAAAAGTCTCGTCTCAACTCTCTCCTTTTCCTTAGCACAATTGAGTGCTTGAGGATAGTTTGGGTTTGTTGGGTCTAATGGTGAAAGTGCACAACCTCTGCAGAGTTAAAACTAAGTACTTAGCCGTGTCCCCGGTTACGGACAATTGAAGCAGCTGATCAAGGATCAACGGAGGCTCCCAACATCTTATTTCTCTAAGTAAAACTTGATGGTGAACAAGGGTAGATGAGACTATGGACTTCATGCCATATGTCTCCAACTTTTGAAGAAAATGTTTTACAAAGTGTTAGGCAAAATTGGCTTTTATGCAAAATAGCCTTGAACTCCACCAGCCAAATATGCATATAGGCTATAGAGTTATTCCATTAAGTGTCCACATAGTGTCACTTGCCAGATCCATTTTTAATGGTATCTGACCCACTCTGTTGCAAAATTTTATTTGTTGCAGATTGTTCTGACGACGAGTGAGTTTCGTTAAGGGTTTCGAGTCTGCAACCAACATGTTTTCGCCTGTGGCACATGAAGATGATGAGACTCCATGAAGAATAATTTCCGCTGCTTTACTCTTTCAAGCTAGCTTATGCTATGCAAGTTGTAATATTTTTCCAAGTCTGGATCATTCGTGTAATAATGATACAATGTTGTGATATTCATCTTAAACTGTGTGTGCAAATGAAACGATCCAGGGGTTTGCACTATACACAGGTACCTTGCCATTTTTAAGTGCAGGTACGCTACAGATGGTATCAGAGCACTGTGTTGCCTGTAGGTTCGAAACCCTAAGTCTGGTTAGAAATAAGAAAGCCCATAGGACAAAATTTATTTGCTCTTGTCTAAAACTTTTGATATCATTCTTGTAACTTCTTAACTATTCGTGTCTAAATGCCTTCTCTTATTTATAGATGTCCCGCCTCCTGGAATCACTCAAGAAAGGTCCAGCAATGACCATGACCTTGGAATGTGAGACTGAGTTTCCAAAAGCTTTGAAGGACCTCATGTTGAGCATGGGACTTGAAGGAGCAGCAGTCTACAAAGGTTTTCCTTTCATGGGTGAAGGTCAAGAGTACTGGTGGGTGCAACTCCATCTATACAAGAACAAAGACGATGACCACAAGACCGAAGGTTGCTGCATGTTCACAAACCCAATAATTCGAACATCATTCTTTGATTCAGCAAGAAGTGCAGCATGGGAGGCCATCGAAAACCTTGGAAGAAGACTTCGATTTAGACTCCACAACACTCAGAAATACCTTGATGAACTCAAGGAAATAGAGGAGGAACTCGATGCACTCAAGAAGGAGATAGACTAGACCCCCTTATGTATTAGAATAAAGAAACCATGTTGATGTATTGACCTATCAAATTGTGGTATGGCAGTACTATATATTGTTTCCCATATCCTAGTATACTTCGATCCAAAAACGACTATTTTGTTTTTCTCAAAAGTTTGTGAGTTTTATATTGTGTGGTTGCTTGTGTCGAAATGCTTGTATGGGTAGAAATATTTCCCTTAGAATCTGTCTATCTTGTACTTATCTATTCCAAAACCCACAGATGTCTACCCAGAGTGCACCTGAAGACAACAACAACACCAACAACAACAACATTGAAGCATGTTACAGAAGATGATGGCAACACAAGCCCAGCTGATGACCATGATGACTCAGATCAAAGCAAATCAAAGTGAACCACCACCACCCCTAACCCAACAGATAGACTTGTCAAATTTTTAAGTCTTGAACCCAACACGTTCCACCCTACAAATGATCCAATTATGGCAACCGACTGGCTACGATCAATAGAGAAGGATCTGATACTTTGTGAGTGCACCGACACAGAGAAAGTGAGTTTTGCATCTTATTTCTTGGAAGGACTTGCGGCTAAATGGTGGAGAACTTATCATAGCACTCACACATGTGATACTTTAACCTGGAAAGAGTTCAAGGAAGGGTTTTGTAGTGTTTACAGTTCCCCTGACATGTGGAACATGAAGCAAGAAGAGTTCCTAAACCTGAGGCAAGGGGACAGGACGCTCAAGGAGTATAGAGATGATTTCTATGCACTGTCTCGTTATGCCCCTGAAGGCATAATTATCGAGGAAGAGAGGGAGGAAATTTTCTCAAGAGACTATGTGATGAGATGAAAGTCCCTTTCACAGTCACACACGCTTGGGAGTATCAGGCCTTACTGGACCAAGCACTCATACTGGAGGATAATATCAGGAAGACTGGAAATATGAAGGGAAAGCTGAGTATCAACAAAGATCATTCTGAGCCTTCATTCAAGAGACGCCATACTCCTGAGGTGAATCATAGCCACAAACAGGGGAATCACCATAATAAAGGGAGTCATCTCAAACATCCTGATCGCAATGGTGGATCCAAAGGAAGCAATGGAGACCGGAAGGGAAATGGACATGATGACCATAACCATAACAATGGACAGCATCGCCCAAATCCAGAACTCAAGAAAGATATCAGCCAAGTGCTCTGCTTTAAGTGCAATAATAAGGGCCATTATGCCAATAAGTGCCCGGAAAATAAACTCCAGAACAACCCTCCCCAGAAAGACATCAGCAAGGTGATGTGCTTCAAATGCAAGAACATGGGTCATTACGCCAATAAATGCCCAGCTAAGATGAAGACCGAAGAAATTGCTAAGACAAAGCCTTTTGGTAAAGAATATATGAACCACACCAATGTGGAAGAGTGATTGAGGAACCTAGCTTGGAGAATGGTACGTTATCAATCAAGTTTACAGTTTGAAGTTTGACTGCCAACACAAATTTCTTTTAAGGGTGGTAGCCACCGAGTTATCCCAGTCACAACCTTTTGCTAGCCTTCCCGAATCTCGGGACGAGATTCCTTTTAAGGGTGGTAGTCTGTAACATCCCTAGTTTTCAAAAAGTTGAAAAATCAGAAAAATTTAAAACTTTTTAAAACTATTATGTATTTTGCTTTGAAAAGAAAATTCATGCATGCATTCATCATCATCTTGCATTGTTTGCTTTTGGTTATTTCAAAAGTGGGAAATAAATTTCCACTTGAAAACATATTTAAGAAAATATATTATAGAGCATTTATGCTCCATACTTCTTTTAACTTAAAGTATTGTTCTGTTGATGTTTGCTTCTGATTTGTTTGTATCTGTGGAAATAATTATCTTTGCAAATATATATCTTGTGGTATTTAACTTTTACTTAAGCCACATTTGTTTATTTAAAACCTAATTTAAACCTTGACATTAAGTGTCATATTGTTTATTAAAATCCTAGTTTGGAAATCAAAATGATTCCTATTTTGAAAAGTGTGTTGGTTGTGAATAGTTTGTAAGTTTTGAGAATTATTCTATTACTTACCTAAATCTCTATTTTCAAGTTTTATAGTTTGCTTTTGAAAGAAAATATTTATTTGGTTTCTAAAATGAGTTTTGAATTCTTTTTATTTATCAAACCCTTTTTAAACTATCTGAGAAGTATACAAAATTGTTTTATTGAGTGATATTAACCATATTAACCATATTTGGCTTTGGTTTAAAATATGAGTTTAAAAGGAATTTATAAAACCCTACAGTTTTCAAAAGACATTAATATGCCCAAAATTCATTTAAACATATTTCAAAAATGTAGTAGACAAAATGTTTTGGAAATTATTATTTGAGGTTTTCAAATTAAAGAGTTGGTTTTTACAAAACTATAGAAATTGGTTTGACTTAATTTGGTTTTGTATTTAAAAAGTTATTAAAGTTTTTAGGAAAAAGAAAAGAAAACTTTTGAACAAAAAAAAAGGGAACCCTAGCTAATTGGGCCGAAGCCCAACTTCTATACCTCTCCTCTACCGCGCGTGCAGAAGACAGCAGCCCAGCAGCAGCCCACCTCCCTTCCTCTGACTGACATGTGGGCCCCACCAATGACGTCAGCAATGACGTCATCATCGTCTCCACCGTGTTCATCACGGAATCTACCGAAACCCTAACCGATTTGATTCCAAAATTCGTTGCGATTCCTTCGCGATCTTCCCGGGAGTTGGCCCCATATAAACCTCCAGAACCCCCGCACCAAAAGCCCCCACAAACCCTAACCCGAGAGCCCCCAGGCTGCTCGAGATCATCCACGGAGCGCCGCCACGGCCGCCATCGTGTTTTTCGAATCCCGGCGAGTACAGGACACCCCGAGCCCTCCTACCCCTCTCTTTCTTCTTCTTTAATCCTTGCGCATCTTCCTGACCTTGCGCGGTATTTTATTACGCAGCAGATCGAGCGATCCGTGCTCGACCTGAAGCTCCAGCCGCCGCCCCAACTTCGACGAGCGATCACCGGAGGAGTAGCTCGTCCGCATCCACGTCGTCATCACCATCATCTTCGCCACGATCTCCTGCATCTTCTGGTATCAAGCCCCCCATCTCCTTAGTTGTATTCGCGAATAGCTCGTCGCTAGCCATGGCGCCGCCGTAGATTTGGTCGTCGGAGTAACTCCGGCAGCCGCGTTGGAGGACATATGGTCGCGATGCACCACAACCGTTAGATCTAGTATCAACGCTCCAGATCAGATCGTCCGCGCGAAGGGGTACCAGCCAATCCGAGGTCGCCACGTCGCCAAGATGCCCACGAAGGCCCGCGCCGCACCCGTCCACGCCACGTCCACGTCCGTCCGCACCCGCATCTGCCCGCGAAGACGATGCGCACCAATCAGAAGACGCCATGTGGCCCAGGGACTCCAGCGCGAGGATCTTTACTATTTTTCTTTACGTTTTAGCCCCTGCGCATCACAGATTAGTCCCTGCGTTTTCAATCACTTATTAATTTTTACTCGTTTATCCAAAATTTATGAAATTTATATTTTTGGAAAGCTAATAATGTGTAGAAACTTTCCATATGCTTAATTTAAGGTTTGGACGAAATTAATTTAGATAAATTTTTAAAAATGGTTTAATTGATATTTTGGCTATATTTTAAGTTTAAAAATAGATTTTAAAGTATTTTCTTTTGTTATAATTTTATATATGTCTAATTTATGGCCGTAGTAATATTCAGTATTTTTTGTAAAAGTAATTTTCTATGTTTTGGTAATTAATTATGATTAAATGCTTTAGGTGGTAATTTTAATCATTAAAATTGTTTAAAAGTAATTTTTCCTATATTTGGCCAATAAAATGACTTAGTCATATTTTGATCACTTTAGTTACAAAAAGTACTTAGAAATATTTTGCCTCTCCAAACAAAGTATTTTTCTTCCTTAGAAAATATTTGATAATTATTTTGACAACATTATTCCTTAGAAAAATTTAGCATCTTGAAAACTTAGTTGTTTTATAATATCTTTCTAAGTGATATTGTTTAAGTGTTTGTCCTTAGAAATTTATCAACTGTTTTAAAGTATTTTCCTTAGAAGATTTAGCAACTATGTTTTGTTTACTTTTCCTTAGAAATTATTTGTACTCATTGTTTTACCTTTGGTCCTTAGTCATTTTTGTCCATCTTGCTTGCCTTGCATTAACTTAGAATAATTTCAGGGCATGGCATGCATCTCTAGTCCTTAGGATTAATTTGTACTTCTTACATGACTTCCTCCTTAGAAATTTTGAGGTTGCATGTTAGCTCTTTTATACCTCTAGTCAAAACCACTAAGTTAGAAGTTAGTGGAAACAATGAAGGACCAAAGAAGAACTTAGCATAAAGACAAGACTCCAGAAGCATCTCCAAGAAGAAAAGTGCTTAGAAGAAATCAAGAGGAAGTTCATGAAGACCAACCATCCTACTTTTTCTAAGTCCTTCCTTTCTCTCTTTTCTTCCTGCTTCTCTTAAACTCCATGGTGGCTAAGTTACATTCAAGATCAACCTTCTGCCAACATCATCAAGTCTTCAGAATCAACAAGTCCACAAAGCGCAATGAAGTCATCACATCAAGTAAAACTAAAATGAAGCAAGGAGAAGAATTTTAGAAGACCAACTACTTATTTTCTTTCTTTCTTCTTTCTTTCTATTTTGTCTCACTTTGGACATAGACCAAGTCCTTTGTGTTTATGACTAAGCTCCTTGAGTGCTAATTGAAAACCATAAAAGATCAATGAAACTACAAAGGAGTTGAAGATATTTTGAAGATCTAACATGTAAAGACTTGAACTAGCCTTACAACTTTTCAAGTTGTTATTTTGTCAAGTTTACTTTGAGATCAACCTTGACCTTGCCTTAGCCAAATGGGATAGTTATGTTATGTTTTTCCCTTAAATTGTTTTGCATGTCTTTCATACCATATTTCTTTGTATCATTTTGCATCTCATGCATGTCATATTTTCTAAGTGTTGCATTTATGATTGTATGTTTATTTGTGGTGTGTTGACTTGTTAGAAATTTCGGAGAGAGACGAAGGTGGTTGCAACTGCTACTACTACACTCCCTATTGCCAAGGCAAGTGGCACACCCCCATAAATTTCCTAAGTATTTTTGTATGCATGACTTAGTGTATTTCTTTATATGCATGTGTAGGATAGTATTGCTATGCTAAAACTACTATCTCCTTTACACTAGTTGTGTCTAGAATCCTATTGATAACTTGGTAGAATTATTGATGCCATGCAAAGTTGTTTTATTCAAAGCTTAAATTCTACTAAGTTAATTTATCACCTGGGTGGATTTGGGATTGCATGGCTGCCAGAGTTGAGTGTTTATTCACTTGTGGATTGCCACCCAGGATTAAAGGGACCAATGTTTCTCTAAGTGAAGTTGCTTACCGTGCAGCCATTAGTCATATGGGCTCTGGCTAGATGGATTAAGTTGCGTGGACTCCTCCCGGCTTGACAAGCAGATGTAGAGGATGTAGGAGGGAACGGGTCAAGCCGGTATGGGATGGGGAATATGCTTCTGAAAAGTCTCGTCTCAACTCTCTCCTTTTCCTTAGCACAATTTGAGTGCTTGAGGATAGTTTGGGTTTGTTGGGTCTAATGGTGAAAGTGCACAACCTCTGCAGAGTTAAAACTAAGTACTTAGCCGTGTCCCCGGTTATGGACAATTGAAGCAGCTGATCAAGGATGGCAACGGAGGCTCCCAACATCTTATTTCTCTAAGTAAAACTTGATGGGTGAACAAGGGTAGACGAGACTATGGACTTCATGCCATATTGTCTCCAACTTTTGAAGAAAATGTTTTACAAAGTGTTAGGCAAAAATTGGCTTTTATGCAAAATAGCCTTGAACTCCACCAGCCAAGATATGCATATAGGATATAGAGTTATTCCATTAAGTGTCCACAAAGTGTCACTTGCCAGATCCATTTTTAATGGTATCTGACCCACTCTGTTGCAAAATTTTATTTGTTGCAGATTGTTCTGACGACGAGTGAGTTTACGTTAAGGGTTTCGAGTCTGCAACCAACATGTTTTCGCCTGTGGCACATGAAGATGATGGAGACTCCATGAAGAATAAATTTCCGCTGCTTTACTCTATCAAGCTAGCTTTATGCTATGCAAGTTGTAATTATTTTTCCAAGTCTGGATCATTCGTGTAATAATTGATACAATGTTGTGATATTCATCTTAAACTGTGTGTGCAAATGAAACGATCCAGGGGTTTGCACTATACACAGGTACCTTGCCATTTTCTAAGTGCAGGTACGCTACATGTGTCAATCGACACGCCAGTAAATAAAATAGCATGCATATTTGTAAAACAATAAAATAATGCCCCTTTTAAAAACATAGGATAAAACATGAGAGGGGGGGCATGCCTTCGTTGATGAATCGTCTTCTTCTTCAGTAGGCTGATTATATCCACGTTCTTCCATAAGCTGATTATATCCACGTCCAACCACGTCACACCCTACTCGTCGTAACGATGGCAAATGGCAACCAAATAAATACCAAAGCAATAATTACCAAATTCAAATAAAATACGAATGTGAATGAAGGGAGTAGTAGTTGAAGAAGAAGATAGGACAACTTGATAGAATTATGGAAGTGAGTTGTGGGAACTCGGATATATGAATCAAATGGCATATACGGGATGCCCGAATAGATTATCAGAATTGGATGTAGTGCTAGGATATTAATAATAGAATGTCGTCGGCATGGATAGGATGATAGGATAGATTATCATAGTAGATTGTCGACATAAGACATATGGATGGACCTCACCATATCTAATTGCTTACAAACCCGACATAGGGTTATAACATAGTTGGTCAAACACTTGTAACATCGGAAAATTAAATAACATAATGTAGCATAACTAGATTACTAGCAACATGTAAACAAGACATAACAATGAACAATAACATATTAGTTTGCAATCATCAAAGAATATTTACCATACTAGTGATGTAAACAATATCTAGGATTATCTAGCATGGTGACACAAGCATATAACAATATAAGGTAAGCTAAACATCATCATAAAACCACATCCAATGCAAGCTAAAGTTAATACAAGGAACACATGCATTACACTAGCAAATCATATAGCTAAACACCACAAAATATAAGGTTAACATAATCAATAAACAACTACTTCCATAGCTATAATTCAACGATAATAAACCAAGAACACTACACATGGTGTAACAATATATAAAACATATTAACCATGTCATAGAAAGATATCAAACTAGGATATGTTCATTATACATGAACAACTCAATTACCTTTCATAACAAGCATAACATTACATGCGCAAAGTACTAAGCACATTATATACTAAACAAAAGAATATCATTACAAGCACATAACAAACAAAGCATAGTATATACTAAGCAAGGTCATGACATAACACTATATGACTAATCACGAAGGAGATAGAAGACTATACAATTGAGAGATACTATAACACAGTACCAAATTACGAGCCAGCATAACATTACCAACATGAGAGAACAAATCATACAAGTACATAATACATAACACACTCATGTCATTCTAATGACTACTTAAAAGAAAACTTAGGCTCACAAGTATATACAATAATATGATTAAATCATGCAATACTAATGTGACATACAAACTACCATAAGAACGAGATGATATACTACACCAAGTAACACACAACTAGCAAGGAAACATACATGTAAGAGACACACTATATACTTCTTGAACCAAACAACCACTCAGAGCATATTATCATCTAGTCAACAAGTAAAACTATGCTTATATACATAGAAACAAACTGTGTATAATCATGCAATGCTAATATGAAAAGAATCTAAACATTCGTAAAGATAACACAGGGAACAGAGCAATCGAATGTGACATGAAGTTAGATCCTATATAGCTATACATATATGCAAGACATTAACATACATCTTGGCACAACGATATGCTACGAGAATAAAAATAACTGAACATCATATGGAAAACATATGGTACACAAGATATCAATCATAGCTAAGCATGAAGGATAAATAGACAAATCATGCACATGTCATAGCACAATACGCTACTTAGTATAATTACAACAACTAAGTTTAAGAATGAGCTACTAAGAGAACAATAGGAAACAAGAATGACATAATCGTATAAAGTATGAAACAAATATAATAGACTGCGAAGCAAACTCATACCTAAACATGCATTAAACTAATATTAACAATTCGTGCTTAAATAAAATACTAAACAAGTAATAAATTATTATTAAACAAACCATAACAAAACATGCATCAACTAGACAACTATTAGCAACAATTCATGCACGAATAAAATATTAAGCATGGATCAACAAAACACAAGATTTCACCGTAATCATGCTAGTGATAATTAAAAAGTAACACAAGCAATTCTAATTATAAATAAACCAGAAACAACTATTTAAATATAAACGAAATGACCATCTACACATGTCAGCAAACAATATATATAAACTACAGAAAACACCTACACATGTGGTTCAACTAAGAAAATAAATCACACACTAAATCAAGCACACAATTCAAGAACTATTTGTATTTGACTCAAAATATGATATATTAAATCATAGTTTATTGTCTACCCAATGGATTTGAAATCCAGCTCCACCGGATGTTTTCTAAGGTCAACTAGATACTGTTTTATGTGGTGCCCAAAGCTTAAAGATCAGCATAATATGAAATGCCAAGACGATGTCGGTTTTTGGCGAATTGGCATCAATCCCGTTTTACCTCCGGTGGTCGGATTGGAGATCAGTTTTCTTCTCTGTACTACTGGACATAATTTGAACAAAGTGACGCGAAAAGATCTCACGAATTTGTGATCAATGGTATAGCGAGATGAAATAGTCATGTCGGTGTCGGATGACATGGTTAGGAGTTGGAGTGGATAGTGGCATGGATAGATTGCAAAAGGATGTCTAGGAGACAGGGCTACATGATATGAGATAACTATGCATGGGAAGCGATCTGATTCTCACCATAGGCGACGAACTCGTCCGACGAAGTTGATGAACATAGCAGATCGAGTTGTAGAATTCATCGGATGCAATCAACGGCTCGATCTTCTAGCCGCCTGGATCAATTCTCCTCCTCGTCGTGGCCTTTCTGGTGCAGCAGTTTGGCTTGTGGTAGCCGGAGTCGTTGGAAACGGGGGTGGCGTCCATCGATGGTCTGGTTCAGAGCTCCTCCACCAGATCAGATCATGTGAATTGTGGACGAGCAAGGGCCGGGTGATAGCACGAGATGGAAAGAGGAGAGAAGGGGATACATAGAGAAGATCGATGCGGTTATTGTGATGCCAACGGACTGGAAAATGAATGCCCCGAGTAAAGAGAATTTGATGCGACAGTTTCATGTACGAGCTGCCGTTTCTGTTTGCTGTGTGCGTGCGTCCGTGGAGAAAAACAAAGCAGCACGGCGCTGGGCGTCCTGTGCTGGGACTCTATCCCGTGTGTGTGTGTGTGTGTGCGAGTCGAGGGCACGCTCGGTTGAGCTGGTGCGACTGGGCCGTGCATCGATCGTACAGGAGAACGGAATAAAAAGAAATGGAAAGAGGAAGAGAAACTAGCTAGCGACGTGTGCTAGTTCAGCCTGCCCAGACTTGGCGTATAGCCAAAGCTTGCACGTACATGCATATGGCTGCCCAATGGGATTTTAGAGAGATGGACATGAGAAGATAGAAGGAAAGGAAACAAATCGATCGATGCTGTACTAGTTAGGTACTGGCGTGTATGTGCATGGCTACAGCCTGCATGCACATAGGTGTGATTATCTGTAGAATCAAATCCAATTAGGATTTTAGATAGAAGTAATTAAGAGACAAACGATATGGATTTTCCCTTTTAGGGAAATCTAGAAAATGGTATAAAGCTCCGAAAAATACCAAATGAAATTCTGAAAACGAAATCAAATTCAGATGAGGATATTTTAATCTGTTGAAAACAAGAAAATACTATCTAACATGAAGGGAAAGTAAAATAAAAGATTCATTCAAGTTGATGCTAAATTCACTTTAAAGCTTCATGTTTAAGAAAAGTCTAGTTAAGTTTTATTAAACGAAATTTTCAAGTCCTCATTTTTGAATAAAAGTTTTTGAAAACTCCAAAAATCGGTCCGTTACAGTGACCTTGGGAGGGACAAAGGCAATAATGTCCGCAGGGTCAGTACCATCTCGAGCACAAAAGAGTTCCTTGTAAAACTTATTTGCCTCAAGTTCAAGATCTTTTTGCTCAACACACATGGATCCATCATCTTTCCTCAGGCCAGAGATGCGGTTTGACCGAAATCTCTCCTTGGCCCTGGCGTGGAAGTAGGCGGTGTTTCGGTCCCCTTCCTTCAACCATCTGACTCTGGAACGCTGCTTGGTCATAGTCTCTTCCCTAGCCAGCAGATCCGAAATCTTTTTCATTACATTGCATTCTTCCCTCGTTGGGCCAGTTTGAATGGAGTTGGAGCGCAAGAACTCCAATCTTCTTCTCATTTCTTTCAGCTGTTTCTTTATCGAGCCAAATTCATTGCTACTCCAAGAACAGAGAGTAGACCTGAGGGAACCAAGAGAGTTATGAATCCCAGCTAGATCATGGTTGTCACCTTTCCAACCATCCCTCACCACTCTTTCATAGTTTTCATGTTGTCTCCACATATTCTCATATTTGAAGGGCTTCACAAAACCCCTAGCCTGTCCAATTTCAGAGCAGGCCACCGAAATAAGGAGGGCATAATGATCCGTTTCAGTGGTTTGAATGTGCCTAACCGCAGTTGCATCAAAGTTTTTCAGAAATTCACCATCTCCCAGAGCCCGGTCAAGCCGCACCTTTACATTATTTGGTCCACTCTGACGATTATCCGAAGTAAAGGGGAGGCCAGAGTAACCCAGATCAGTGAGGTGGCAGTCATCAACCACATTCCTGAATCCTTCCATTGTCCATTCCTCCCTGTCCTTGCCACCAAAATGTTCACGAGCACAAAGAATCTCATTGAAGTCCCCTGCACATAGCCAAGGAGTGTCATACTGACATCTCAAGAACCTCAACCTTTTCTAGCTTTCTTTCCTCTGATCTCTTTTGGGATCCCCATAGAAACGAGTAAACCTCCAAGCTTTACCACCGTTAGCTTCACAAGTTACCATGACATCAATGTGCGATTTGTAGAAGGACTTAAAGACCACATTGACATCGTTGTTCCAGAAGAGCACAAGACCGCCACTCAGGCCATCGCTGCTCACACCAAAACTGTTGTCAAAACCAAATCGCCATTTCAAATTTTGAGCTCTCGTAGCATGCATCTTGATTTCTGAGAGAAAAACCAAGATCGGACGATGGATCTTCGCCAGGTGGCGGATTTATTGAATTGTCTCAGACCACCCGCAGCCCCGACAGTTCAGACTCAGGACACTCATTGCTTGCGGTGGGGCTGCATAACATTGGCAGCCTCCATCTCCAAAGATGTTGTTAGCGCATACTCTGACTTGTGTTTCTTTGCAGCCTCCGAGTCTTCAAAACCCTTCAGAAACGCTCCCGGAGGAACCGAAGGGATTTTTTCATGGGTAACCAGGGCAAGAGAAAGATTATCGTCACCCATCGGCTGGAGAGCAGCTTGATCACCAATTCTCCCCAAAGTGCCACTACCTGAGATAGGTTTCCTTTTCTTCAGGTGATTTGCATTGTTGCTGTCAGCAGCAGAGTCAGGGAACAATTTCTTGGCAATTTCTGAGACCTTTGATCCCGGAAGAGTTTTGCTTCCCTTGGGCTTAGTGACAGGGGAGGACACCTCCTCTTCCCCAGTTTTTTCGATAACACCATCCCCTGATTCACGAGAGGTCCTGCTTGCAGCTGATCGCGGGAAGGACTTCTTGCTTGCCCCTCCACGATCCTTAGTGTCACTGTTCCATGATGCAGAATCAACAGCCTGACTGAAGGATTGAGGTTTCCTCCGTCGATCTTCAGGAGCCCGCAGTTTGTGGTCAAAAGGCAGCTCGCCTCATCCCTAGCCACTGGAGAGGCACATTCAAGATCACAATGGCCAATGAGGCTACAGCTGAAGCAATAGAAAGGAAGCTTTTCATACTGCAGCTCGAAACGCAGCACCTCCTGCTGTCTGGTGATGGTGACCCATCTCCTAAGAGGTTTGTCAATAGGGATTGCAACTTCTACACGGAGAAAGCAGCCAGCATCATCACCATGTTCATCCACATCCACATCCAGAACACAATATTTATCAATCAGCTTGGCAATCTTAAGGCCTTTCCTATTGTTCATCCATTCAAAGGGCAAATTCAGAATACGAGCCCAAATCAGCATTGAGTCAAACCTAATATCCGGAGGCCGCAGACGGGGGTCAAGCACCTGGAGGAGGACAGCGTGTCGCCCAACCATCCACGGAGTCCCCTCAAGAAGTCTGTCTCTGTCGTTAACACAAGCAAAATCAGCTATGAAAATGTTCTCAGACACCGGCCGGCAGCGTAGCCCTCTTGGATTACCCCCAAGCAGGTTTCATAGTAGCCCGGATGGACTGGATATGCGTGGTAAAGGGCGAGAGCACCTTCCCAATCAGCGACCACTTCACCGGATCAGCCACTAATTCCTCTTCATCCTCACTCATGTCCACCACTTCAGTCTCGTCGGCAAGGATGAGCCTGCCCAAAACTGAATCAATCCCTTCATCAGCAGAAGCTGCATCATCGGGCATTTTGTTCTTTCCCCTTCCAATTCCGGCCGGAGCAGAGCGAGACGCCATCAGGGCTCGACTGAATACCAGAGGGATACAAGGGTAAGGAGATAGTCCACCTACTGATCGAGATCCGCAGCGGAAAAGTTGCAAACTCACCGGAAGGCAAGGCAGAATCAGACCCAAACACCGGAGAGACCTAGATCTTCAAAGGTGGTCAGAGGATACATCGGGGGCGAGCTAGAAGCTGAGAGCCATCATAAGATGGGGCGTCCGACACCTGGAGTGGTGGCGGCCGGAGGCTAGTGGGGGGACCCGACTGGCGGGGGATGGCAGCGGGGAGACGAGGTTCAGGCGGCGGCGGAGTCGCGGGAGCGCGTGAGTTTTGACCCCCCCCCCCCCCCCCCCCCCCCGTTATCGAGTGGACAATGTACTCCACCTTAAAAATAATTTTCGTTCACCGGTCTTTTCTTTTCACTTTTAAAATCGTTCAAAAATAGTTTTCGTTCACTGTCGTTTTCTGTTCACTTTTAAAACCGTTCAAAAATAATTTCCGGTCATAGACTTTTTTCTGTTCACTTTTTGAAAAATCGTTCAAAAATAATTTCCGTTCATTTTCTGTTCACTTTTTAAAATCGTTCAAAAGAGATTTCGTTCACCGGCCTTTTCAGTTCACTTTTAAAAATCGTTCAAAAACAGTTTCCGTTCACCACTATTTTATGGTCATCTTTTAAAATCGTTCAAAGTTTTCGTTCACTGGCCTTTTCTGTTCACTTTTAAAATCGTTCAAAAATAATTTCTGTTCATAGACTTTTTTCTGTCCACTTTTTAAAAAATCGTTCAAAAATTATTTTCGTTCATAGAATTTTTTCGGTTCAATTTTTAAAATTGTTCAAATATCGATTTCGTTCACCGATCTTTTTAAATATCGTTCAAATAACATAAATTTCCTATTTTAAAAATAGTTCCAATATGATAAATATCATTTATCATTATTAAACATATGTGAATATTTAATTTTGAGAACGAATTTTCTCTTCTTATTTTTTCAAAAAACATGAACCCATATTATTACTATCAAAACAGAAAAGAATAAGGGAAAATAAAACATAAATTTAAAAAAAAAAGATGCAGTGCCTGTTATTGGGCCGCGTTGGGTGCGGCCCATGTAGCGAACCTCCGGAAAAGAGTCTGCTGTCCAAAGTGGGCCGATCCAATAACGTGCGCAGGGGGTATGCGGAGCTTTGTTTTCTCCGCACGGGTCGTGAACTAGGAGCTTCCCATTTCCTGCACCAATTTTTTTCGCCGGAGATCACGGCATTTCCTATTTATCGACCTGGTCGACGATAACAGGTGTCGCACACCCCAGCTAATGCGCTCCGCACACCTTCATGCCGTTTGGGCTTGGCCCATCCCGAGTTCCGATTGCTTTTTCCATTTTTCTCACGTACGGTACGTACGTACGTTGCTGCAATGCTGCATGAGTGCATGGGTTGGGCGATAGCCGCGAAAATGTACGTGCATTTTTCTTTTTATTTTTTGTTAAAAGTCAATTAATAATTTTCTTATTCTGTAATTTTCCCTTTGATGTTTTCTTTTCTCTTTCTTTTTCGTTTCTTTGTTTCTTTTTCTATTTTCAGACCTACCTTTTTCGTTCTTCAAACAACTTTTCGAAATCACTCAAAGATAGTTTCAGTTCACCTTGTTTTTGGTGTATGAAAATATTACCTAGTTTATAAATCGTTCAAATATGGTTTTCATTCAAATACTTTTTAAAATCGTTCAAAAATAGTTTCCTTTCAAATATTTATTTTTTGTTCACTTTTTGAAAATCGTTCAAAAATAATTTCCGTTCAGAGATTTTTTCTGTTCGCCTTTTAAAATCGTTTAAAAATAATTTCCGTTCAAATACCTATTTTGTTCACTTTTTGAAAATCGTTCAAAAATAATTTCCGTTCACAGACTTTTTTCTGTTCGCCTTTTAAAATCGTTCAAAAATAATTTCCGTTCAAATACCTATTTTGTTCACTTTTTTTAAAATCGTTCAAAAACAATTTCCATTCACAGACTTTTTTCTGTTCGCCTTTTAAAATTGTTTAAAAATAATTTCCGTTCAAATACCTATTTTGTTCACTTTTTTGAAAATCGTTCAAAAATAATTCCGTTCACAGACTTTTTTCTGTTCGCCTTTTAAAATCATTCAAAAATAGTTTCCGTTCAAATACCTATTTTTGTTCACTTTTTGAAAATCGTTCAAAAACAATTTCCGTTCACAGACTTTTTCTGTTCGCCTTTTAAAATCGTTCAAAAAAATTACAACATGAAAGTTGCGAGAAACATTTTAGATTAAACTTCTCGTCAAATGATATTTCAACCGGTCAAACGAGTGCGACGAATTTGATAAAATTTGGAATTTACAATCAACAAAACTTGAAATTGAGTATAGGAATGGAACTTACTCGTGTACGCGCAGGATTTTCGTGTACACATTTTTTAAAATAGTTCGAGTGTTCTAATAGGATCGTACTTGTTTTTGAAAGAGAACGCGCGCTCCCGGATGCTCTTTTTTTTTGCGGAGGAAGAAGAAGCATTACATCGGAATTACAGAGAGGACCCCAGAAAACACAAAATTACAACACCGCCCCTCTGCACTATGACCGCGACGTTGGCCCGCCGATGCCGTCGGTGGCGCGCCGCCGCCGCTGCCTCCCTCGAAGCCTAGGATCGGAAGCAGTCCCCTGGCATGCGGGAAGTCGCCGAGCGCCGGTCCCGGAAGACCTACACCGTCGAGCGCCGCCGCGGACAGCCCGATGCACCGCTCCTTCTTCTTCAAGATCTGGATGTGGGAGCTCCGCCGCCCTCGGAGCCAACCATGGGGAAGACGCCCACGGCACCTCCGCAGAGGTGCGAGGACGCCGGTGGCGATGGATCGAAGACGACGCTCCGCAGAGCGCCGACGCCGGAGAGGAGATCCACCGCCCGCAAACACCAGCCGCCGCGCCTCCACCTCCAGAACGGCGACGACCTGCAACCAAAGAAAACCTACACTATAAACAGGACAGATCCGGGGATCCCCCGGCCTCCCGCCGCCAAGGCGGCCGGCGGAGGCCGAGGAATCCAACGAATCACGCCGGCGAGGTGGAGTTCTTCGGTGGATTTCAGAAATCACCTCCTTAGTACTGTAGACGGGGAGGGGAACGTCCAAGGTCGTTGTGAGCTTGCTCTGCAGCGCCGCTCCCGGATGCTCATATCCTAGTTTTTTTTTTCTTGTTAAGAAACAAAACTAGCAGTTCATTAGTACACTAGTACACGTATGTGTTTAAAGTAATTGGAACATGCAAGAAACAGCAGAACCTGCACAACACGTCTTTATCTATACTAGCAAATTGCCCGTGCGTTGCAACGGAGATATGCTATAATTGTCATATGAATTTCATTTCTTGTATCAGAAAATCATCCAACGAATGGCAAAAATATAGCTCTATGTGTCTAACTTGCAAGACTACAACATGCATAATCTGAATACGTTCATTTCCAACTCAAAACATGTACACTTGCAATTTCTGGAAATTGAAAACAGAAAATACAGAGCAAGCCTATGTACATGATTTGAGACCTCAAAAAAAAAAGCGCACCCGTGCGTTGCTACGACCGGAGTGAATAACAAACAACTATTGGTTGAAATCGACCGCATATTATCTCTTGGTATACATCGAAGATCTACATCTACTAACTTCCTCTTTTGATTCGACATATGCAGGGTTCACCATTGCAATTGATTCTTTGCATGGTGTGTTGCGTCTATACTCACGATTAGCTCTAATTTGCTCTATTCTAGCTTTTTTTCTACTAACTTCCTCTTTTGATTCGACATATGCAGGGTTCACCATCGCAATTGATTCTTTGCATGATGTGTTGCGTCTAAACTCATGATTAGCTATAATTCGCTCTATTCTAGCTTTTTTTTGTTTTGGCTGCATATTTGCATATTTCTGCTTTTCTCGCACGCAATTTTTTGTTCTTTTGTTCAGGCTTTAAATCTGCATATTTCTTCCTCCCCCGTGTGCATTTTTGTGCAACTGGGTTAAATCCTTAATTATTTTGCTTTGCTGATAAGCTTCACGACGCCTTTTCAATTTTTCTTGTTTTTCTTCGTTGGTCATCCGTGCATACCTATCTCTATCTTTTTTCCTTCTTTGCTCCTTGACATCTATGATTGGAGATTGGGTCCCAATTTTCTCGTCTGCATCAGTGTTTTCCATACTGCATAAATCTGTCAAAATATGAACTTGATTAGATCTTACAACACACGTTTAAGCTTTAGTCCACGAAATAGGCACCTATTGAATCTAACTGATTCATCTAGTATTGTTTGATTCATATTCGATACATGCTGTCATATCCATATAAACTGTTTTACCAGCATTGTAGCGAAGTGAAAAGATATCCATATAAACTGTTTTACCAGCATTGTAGCGAAGTGAAAAGATGTTGCAATATGCTTGAGGCAGCAAAGGTCTAAGCGCATGAAGCTCATACAGATGTAATCCAAGCTGCGTGCAATGATCTTTTTTGCTTAACAAAGCTTCTGCAGTGAAAGTGCAGTGAAGGTGGCAGGAGCGAGTCTTTTTCACACAAGAAGCTGGTAGATTCGTAGATAAAATAAATTGCTTATACCTTGAACTTTGTCTGTCGGGCAGAGCAGCAGTGCGAGACGCGAAACGACGAGATTGTTTTCAGAGGAACTTGCTGGGTTATTTTTTTATTATAACTTGCTGTGATTTTGGTGTAGGAACTCGTCTTATTTATGCGTCTCCATGGGCGTTGTATTGTTTCAGAGTTGTACTCAGTTTCGGTTGTAGTTAAATTTTTGTTTTTTTTAGAGTTCTACTCGAATTGGATTTAATCGGATTCGATTCGATTCGATTGTTTGCTGGATATGATGGGCCTTTTTGCGCTGGAACTTTTTGCGAGGCCCATAGGAAAATAGCATCGATCGGACTCATAGAGAAATAGTTAGGCAAAACGCATGAGAGGGGGCGGGGCTCCAGGAGGTGGGGGCGGGCCATGGTTTCTCCGTGCGTTTAATTGTTTCATTTTAATCTCGCGTCTTGTTGCCGTATTGGACTGTTGATTGCGAGGCTGATTGGAAACCATATCGGATCGGGGGATATGCACGGATCGCGTGCGAGCGGAGCGACGAACCGCGTGCGAGCGACGTACCACCGAACGGACGATGACGGAAGAAACACTACTCATATTATATAGTAGAGACTACTATTAAAAGAGCAAATATGTCACGGATACATTAAATTTAAGTCGTTCAATATCCGATCAACGGATCAGATTGTTCCAACAATGTTGAGCAACTCAACACGCCTTTTCAATTTGTTATATTACGAGAATTGCCATCGTTCAATATCTGACCGACGGCGCCGCCTCCCTGCTCCGGCTGTACGAACGGAACCACCGACCGCCGATCGAGCCGATCCCCGGCGAGTTGATGACGACCTGCTACCCGCTCGATGGCTTCACAAACCTCGCCGACTCTGCCGTCCTGCGGCCTCGGCCACCCGTGGGTTCATTACGATCTTCGTCGCGCGTCCCAGCTTCGTCGAGGAGAAGCGCCGTCCTGTTCTCATCCTTCGCCGATCGAGAGTGCTGCACCGTGGTCGCTGTCGACCTCCCGGTGTTTGGCTCTTGGCTGCGCGTGCACGTTCGTAAGACGACGGGAGCGGCGTGCGGCGGCATGGCCAATCCTCTGTACGGCGAGCTGCTGCCGACCAGCTACCCGCCCGACGGCCTCACAAATCACGCCGACCCTGCCGTCCTTGCGGCCTCGGCGACCTGTGCGTCGTTACGAGCTTCCTCGCGCAGGGAATCCCAGCTTTGTCGAGGAGAAGTGCCATCCAGTTCTCATCCTTTGCCGATATAGAGTGCTGCGCCGTGGTCGCCGTCGACCTCCCGCTGGTTGGCTCTTTGCTGCGCGTGCCCGTTCGTAAGAGTAAGACGACACGAGCGGCGGCATGGATACCGTGGCCGTCGTGTGCCCTGCTTTCTCGCGGCTTTGGCACTTACGCTGGCTCAAACGATTATGTACATAAGTAGTAGGTGTAGACGTGAGTTAATGTTCCATGGATCACGGTGGTTTGAGTATTGCGGCTGGTGTATTTGCTGATATGATATGCTAAAACTGCATCTGTATTCTTGGCCTTTCGCTTCAATTCATATATTTAAGCCCATGCGAATCCTTATATGACAGACACTTGCAGTTCTTGCCTGATTTCTTCTCGAAAAGAAAAATGATAAGCACTCATGCAATTATGCAACTATCCAGAAAATCATTCTCGCCATAATTCATGGTAGCGTGCTAGGTCTGCCTTTTCTTTTTGCAACCAACAATTCCGAATTTCCATCTTTTCTTTGGCTTCTCAATTACAGTTTTTGTAAAGAGAAGACTCAAACATCAATTTAGTTTGCATGAAAAGTACACTTTTAATTCATTTTGCATGTAACAGTTCACTTCTTAATTCTCGGCTCTTCATGGTAGAGGAGGAGAGGTCCCTGGCATACCAGCAAAGTACAACGTGCGCGGCTTCCTGGGCGGGGCGTTGCCTCCTGCCACCATCTCCATGCCGGCGATGAGACGTTGGAGTTGAGAATGGTGAAACTGTACGCGGCGGCGGTGCCCGTGATGACGGCCGCGGGATTCCCCGTACACACCGAGGACGGCGGCGAGGCTGATGCGATCGCTCCGGTCGCTGGAGCTGCAGGTCCAGCATGAGTCCTTGAGAGGCACTGCAGGGCGTCACCGTGCAGGACGGCGTCGTGGACGTCCCCAACACGCTACAGCACGACGGCGTCGTCATCCACTCCCCGCTGCTCCCGCGGCTGTGTGCATTCATATGCAGAGGCCGGGTGTAATGCTTAAACTTTTTAAGTAATAAACCCCTTTATCTAAAAAAAGCTAGCTAGAGCTGGGCTTTCCAAGGTTTTCACGTGAACAGATTCAGGTCAAGACAACTCCTACGTACGGCCGAAGCCATGTACCCATGGTAAATCTGAATATTTTTCATTTTTCTTCTGATGTGTTATGTATCTCTGAATATTTTTTGGTTTCCTTTTGACTCCATAGCTGTATGCTCATGTTACTGCTACCTGCAAATTATTTTTGGAAGAACAGTGTTCAAATGCAATGCTGGTCCAACCAGACTAACGATAGTTGATATATTACTTTTTTGAAAGGCATGTAAATGATCTAAAATAAAATATGGTTGAATACCAGTGTTACATATTGCAATAGCAAAGCAAGACAACAACTAGAATGGGCAAACACCGAAAGGAACAAGGGAAAAAATACAAGGCAAGAATCAAGATATACTTACACAGATACAGAGAGCTAATTCAGATTTCTCCGATTTTATCGGCATGTACATTTGTACTACGGGAGGAGGACGTCGGTGTTGTGCAGCCAACTGACGCACAGTCGCAACGGCCGCCTATTCGGTGAAAATGAGGCCCTCGTCTCCGAGCGCTTGGATGCCAGCGAGCTTGCCGAGCTCGAGCGCATCCTCAGGCTTTTCGGCGATCCGAGACGGAGGCCAATGAAGGAGGTAGGACATGGGCGGAACAAGGTCATCGAGGCGGGAGCTTCATGGCGAGGCAGCGAAGGAACGCGGGGAGGAGACTATAGGGGGAGTCGGGTGAGGGGCTCCTGACCGTGGCCGTGGAGGCCGCCCGACGCAAGCTCGGCTCGCCGGACATGGAAGCGTTGAGACGGTAAGAAGGGAGAAGTCAACTGGATACTGACCACGGGGTAAGGGATTGAGAACAAATAACGCGTACAAAGGCCGTGCTTGGCTTGGCTGTTCCAACATGCATTGTTTACCTAGCCAAATATCTTTGCTAAAAAAAACCTAACCCAGTTTTTACACATGTCCACGTTATTTTGTGTTTTTAATATGTAAATCAAACGGGGCTAACCGCTATTACAATGGGTAACAAATAAAAACTATATAATGGCACAAGTATTTTTTTCATTCAGTTAATAATAATTGATTATATTATTTATTTTGATAGATTATTATGCTCTTTTCTATGTACTTCACATATGTTTCACAAGCGATTAAAAGATAAATTATATCAACAATCCCGAAAAAGAACAAACACCCTCTTCCTATATCACCATTACTAACTGGAATGAGGCAGTTCAGTACTTCACAGGAGATATTTGGTGTGATTTCAATTTTGTATTATGAAACAAATTTAACTGGCCTTGTAAAATAACTCAATAAAACAAATATAGATTTAAAGATATGTTTATATTATAATAAATTATGAAACGTGTGTTGCACGTGCACGGCCACTAGTACTATTAAAACAGCAGAACGTGCAAGAAACATGCAGAAAAAAGTGGCCTGCGAGAAACAGGAAAAAGTGGCAAGCATGCTTCTCCCAGCGGCCAATAGTGGGCCGAGCCCATTAGCGTCAGCAGGGTACGCGGAGGTTTCGCGAGGGAAGGAATCGGAGCTGTGCGACGCGGATTAGCGTCGCACAGGTCGATGTGTAGGTGCTCCCGCGCTGTGGCGGTAGGTAACTTTGGCGTGGTACGGCCCAAAGCCCTACGGAGCAGCTGAAAAGCTCTCCTGCCTGCGCTCCGAACACTCCAGCAGCTGATCTCTGGACGAGACGAATCGAAGCCGATCGATCCGACTGTCGGAATGCAGCAGGCGCAGGCGAGTTCGGTCGTGCCGGTCGTGCTCCTCGGCTGCGGCGGCGTCGGCCGCCACCTCCTCCGGCACATCGTCTCCTGCCGCCCGCTCCACGCCAACCAGGTCAGCTTCATCCCCCCCGCCCGCCGCCGCTTTCCCCTGCCCGATTCGGCGGCGCTCATACCTACCTGCTTCCGACGATAGGGCGTCGCCATCCGGGTCGTGGGCGTCGCCGACAGCTCCTCGCTCCTCGTCGCCGACGACGTCCGCGCCAGCGGCCTCGATGACGCGCTCCTCACCGACCTCTGCGCCGCCAAGTCCGCCGGCTCGCCCCTCTCCTCGCTGCTCGCTCGCGGTATTCGTCGTCTCATAGTATCGTTGGGAGCTCGGTTCTTCTATCCGTATCGTGTCGATTTGATGTGTAGTTGGATTGGGCGTGGAATTTCAGGGCACTGTCAGGTGTTCGACAAGCCGGAGGCGATGGGGAAAGTCATCGATGCTGCTACCATGCTTGGGAGAACAACAGGTTTGTCAATTATGCGCTCAGTTGCTCACGAATCCCAGCCCACACACCTATGCACCTACCCATTCCGGTTGCACAATATATTATACTTGGCGAGGTTATATGCTTCAATCAATAGAAAAACATAAGTGTAGAATCCATGCTTTGATCTCTGAGATTTTCTCGATGTCTACGGATCTTCCTTACTGCTGGTGCTATACCTGAACACCTTTTGTAGGTCTGGTGCTAGTTGATTGTTCTGCAACTTATGACACCGTTTCTCTGCTGACGGATGCCGTGAACCATGGATGCTGCGTTGTATTGGCAAACAAGAAGCCTCTTACATGTGCTTATGTAAGGCCATCTTGGCTCCTAGTTTTACTTAATGCTGTATAATCTTACATTGTCTTATATTCAGTCAATTAGGTAAGGTTTCTACTTTTACCTGATTTGTTTTCTTTTCATGCAGGAGGATTATAAAAAGTTGACCTCTCACTTCCGCCAGATAAGATTTGAATCTACTGTATGCACATGCTACTAGGATTCATTTCTTCTTTTCTTGCTCATTTTATGTCTGTATATTTTTTCATTTTTCTGTTAATTTCTGATGTTGATTCATTGTTTTTGATTCCTTGTTCTTCATGGATATTCATTCATTAGTTCACTTTAATGTGAAAAGACAATGAGATTGGGCTGTAGAAGGAAGGCCATGTACATTCAGACTACTTTTTTTTTGGCTGTTTCTGCGGTTCTTTTGCTTTCTGATGTTCCATTTTCACAAAGGACCTCTTCAGACCCATGCAATCTTTATTTCCAGGTCGGGGCAGGTTTGCCTGTAATAGCTTCTGTAACCCGCGTTATTGCATCTGGAGATCCAATTTCCCGAATCATTGGCAGCCTGAGTGGTATATAATTATCAACATGTTTGTTATGATAAAGCACATGTTTTACAAATAACAATACACTCTTTCGTCAATATATTATTGTAGGTACACTTGGCTACGTGATGAGTGAGCTGGAGGATGGAAAAAGATTTAGTGAAGTTGTGAAAACAGCCAAGTCTCTTGGTTATACAGAACCAGGTATAAAAGATATATTCACCTGATATCCATCATCACGATATGTATACATGTGTACTTGTATAAATAGTTCAATAACATATTTTCAGAAACTAGATGGTAGGTAAGTAAGAAATAGTTTTCATCAGGTTCTAAGGAGAATGGGTAGTTTCAATATTGGATTGCAGCAACATATTGCTACTTTATCTGTAATATGTCATAATAATATATATGTTTACTTCGAAGCACTGCTGTTTAATGAGTATATGGAAGATGGTAAAGCTTAGACATTACGATGTACATATACTGATGTACTCTCTTATTTTTTTTTCTACTTTTCTTTAGTAGACTTTAAAAAAAGGAATCTAAAATGTGTACTTCAGGTTCAAAGTTTATCTTAAGGCATGATCTTTTTGAATGGTGCTATAGACTCTACTTTCCTAAAAGCGCAATGCTGTAAAATAAATAATGTGGGACACCATGGGAGTCTGCAAAAACAGTTCAACTAATGAGTTATATCTTGTGTTTGGCTTTTTTTGTGAATAAATCCTAAAGGTAAGTATAAGGAGTAGGATGGATATACTTTGTTTAACTTATGCTCTTCTCGGGAAAGTGCATTTACTCTGTGCTGTTTAATTTAATTTTTGTAGATCCACGTGATGATCTCAGCGGGATGGATGTGGCTAGAAAGGTTAGATAGCTCACATTTTTCATGCACTGAGTTAGTAAGCTGCGTCGTGCTCATGAATATCAACATCATTCACTTTAGTAGTGTCTTTGTTTAGCCTTTGGCTGTATTGTTCTTCTCTTGTTAGGTGAAGTACCAAACTGATATGCATATTCTTGTACTGCTGCTCACGCTTGCTGCTGCTGCATGTTATATTTTGTGCGTTTATGTTTTAATGCTAGGATTTGATAAAAAGAATATCCTAACTAATACAGCCAAAATCATAAATGACATCCAATTCAAGCAGGCCATTCCTACTTTATTCACCTGTCCTAATTTGAATTTCAGTATCTTCACTTTCCAGTTAGTCATTTGCATATGGTCTACATTAAATTATATTGTGTTTTCTAAAAAGGAAATTTATATTCAGGTTCAAATGTTTTGTAACTTTTATTTGGTCCTTTTTTTAACTAGTCAGACTAATTCGTTTGCGTGCAGGCATTGATCCTAGCTAGGCTTCTCGGGCAACACATCAGCATGGAAGATATCAATGTACGCCTATATTCAATATTGTTCAGCTAACATTTGCGATTTGTATTGATCCTTGTGCATGGGATGATATTTTTCATTGCTATAGCTTAAACCTATATATGCACGTTCCACTTTACAGTTAACCTGACTGTTCACCAAGAATCATGTAGGTTCCAGATGAATCAACTCCTTTTCACATCACTCTACTTGGTGATAGTTTCTCTACGAAGTCTCCTCTTGTCATATGCTGGTACTTGTTTGCCATGCATAGGACTCCTTTTGTCTACTAGGGAGTATATAGATAACATCAGGTTAAATGCCACCCATCGTATGCTACAGTTTGAAAAACTGTAAATACCCTCCAATTCATGTAAAGCTATTATTTGATTGATCCCATAATTATAATCTGTAACCTCCAAAACCCATTGCTCGCTTGAGGTCTCACTTTTGTGGAAAGCTACGTCATTAATTTACTGCCCTACATTCCAGTGAGGAAGTGCGTTCGAATAAGCACTCTACATTATTTGCTGAGCTAATTTTGTAATTATCTTCAGGTTGAGAGTTTATATCCAAGCGAGTTAGGACCTGAGGTTATGTCCACAACGGAGTTTCTTGAAAGTGGATTGGTGCAACTTGATGAGAAGATTGAAGAAAGAGTCAAGGCAGCATCTTTGAGAGGAAATGTTCTTCGATATGTTGGTGTCATTGGAAACACAGGGTATGTATCCAGGTATCCTGCCCATTGTGACGGGCATTGTGCAATGTCCATTTGCATCATCAATCAGTGTTTTTACATTTATAAAAAAGTACTGTCAAAATCTCCAATCTATTTCTCTGGATCAATAGCCATTTGCCCAACTATAAAACCAGTCTGCTAAACTAAAACGCCGCTAAGTGGAAAACGAAGGAGGATATACTGGACATATGGTCCCTCATTATCGCAGATGTTTCTTGTTTCACATTTTTCTCAATTACTTATCTTGTGCATGTGGCAAAGTTCCAGTCTTCTTGATGTCCCCATTTCGTAGGTGCCAAGTGGGCCTTCAAGTGGTCCCAAAAGATTCTGCACTCGGGAGATTGAGGGGAAGTGACAATGTGGTATGATATTATTTTTCCTTTCCTTTTCTCTTGTTCGTGCATTGTCATCCATCACTTCTCTGTCATTAGCCCAATGGATGCTTATTAACAGCTCTAAACAAAAGAGCTGAGCAGGGTTTCTTTTTTCCTTCTACGGGATGTCCTAGTGTCTCACCCTTAACCCTTCTAGATCATTTGTTGATGCAAAGAATACTACTTTTTACTGGTTTCTATGCTGTTTACCTCTTCTTTTGGTTTTCTTGTCAACTTAGAATAAAGTGTGTAATTCTAGAAGTACTGAAGTCAGTATTGCTTAAACTGGTTTTAATGTGGGAGAAACAGTTTTATGGAAACTCAGCTTTCCATAGATGTCTTTCGGAACAACAGCAGAATCAAGGCTTACATGCTCTGATGTTCAAGTGACCCTGTTCTGTGAATTAGCAAATAAATGGTGCAAAATGGGCACTAGCCTCTTGAATGGCGCACAAATCCTTTTGATGTCCTGACAAATACCTTTCGTTTTCTCCGTTATATCTCTGACAAATACCTTTCGTTTTCTGAAAACCAGTGCCTTAACTGCTACAACTTGACTATTCAGTATACAATTTTTCTTCCGTAGACTGGCCATTGCTGCAGTGAAATTTTTACAAATGCATTGTTTCTCCTAATCAGGTGGAGATATACAGCAGATGCTATGAGAGCTCACCGTTGGTGATCCAGGGCGCAGGAGCAGGGAACGACACCACGGCTGCAGGAGTTCTTGCTGATATAATCGATCTCCAGGATCTTTTCCAGAAAAGGACATGATTACTGTCTAGTTTAGCACCAGGAGTTTGATTACTGTGAGGTGTGATCGACAATGATGTGGAATTGTGGACTGAACTGATTGGTTTTGGCCTTTGAGGATGTATCAACGTTTTGGTTTCCGTTTATCTGTAAAAAACAGTCGTCAATCCTGTACGGAGTATGGTCCTATATATTATGAGAATTTTTAAACCTAGACCGTTTTCAGTTCATATGCTTTTTTCTCAAAAATGCCTTCACTATCTCTTTTTTCCTTCAATGTCTGGAAGCTCTCTATTACTCCCTCCGTTCTAAATTAGATGGCTTCCATTTGTCCAAAAGTGGATGTATCTATACTTGTAACATATCTAGATACATCCACATGTGGACAAATAAAAGTCATCTAATTTGGAACGGAGGGAGTAGATCAAAACAGTACTACATAATCCATAGCATTACATTGATATAAATACAGGGTTTTCTTACCAGTGGGGAGGGACCTGAAGTTCTTGCATTCATATCATAATTGAACACTGCAAAGAGGACCTTGAAAGAAATCAAAATACAAGTATCTCCTCCCTTTGTGCACGTAGGACCCCAAAGATGTCAACAAGAATGCAATCGATTCCTAACACAAACATCGACACCTGCAGTGATGCTCTGGCCACCATCTCCGAAGCAATCTTTGCTAGCGCTGGGCAAGAGGATAAGGGCAACTCCAAGGGTGAGCCCCCATTTGGCCACCCTCATTAGTTTGTTCAGTTTTTTTTTTCATTTTCTATACTATCAAAAGCAACATATTCGTGGTATATAAATTCAAAGATTAATATTGGAACACATGCAAACTCAACACTGATTCAAACTTTTCAACCATAGTTTGAAAAGTGCAACTTTTTTTAGTATGCAAGGCACCAATTCAGCAGTCAACTACTGGCCGGATGTACATGCGCGAGGAATCTTGGAGCTGGTCTGATGGATCACACAACGGCGACGGCGATGGATCATTTTAATTCAGTTTATATTTGCTTGATGAGAATAAAATTCTCATTCTCCCTGGATCTAATCTGTGGAGCGAACAAGTTATAAAGGTATCAAAACAATCAGCTTCTTGATTGATTTAATCATCCAAGCCCATAAGTATCTCTTGCCACGTGTTTTTTTCCTCTTTCGTTTATTTGAGTTGAAGCACACCCTGGCTGATCACTTTAGTTCCCACTTTGATTGTTGTACAGGATAGCGCTCCACTCACTTTCTTATGCATGTGATTACTTTCTCTAATGTTCAGGTAATTCACAAGTAGCCGATGAATCCACAAGGACCGATGAGTACCAGGAGGGAAGATAAGAAGCGTTTAAATTGACAAGCATCTCAAACTATTCGATTGATTCGTTGCTTCAAGTTTTCGTATGGATTTGACTTGCTTAATGGAATCATCTTCTATCTTAATTTTTTTTTGCTCCCACACAGGTGAGAATTTGACTGGACTCAATTTATGACTCTACTATCTTGCAATTTTATTTTCATTTTCACAGGATCCTAATTTGATGAAAATTATCCTTTAGATCTCAGATTTATTAGTTAGAGATATATGAAGTTCACTACTTTAAACCTTCGAAATTCTGTCATTATCATCATTGAGTGCTCTGCAGGTTGCAACTATTCGTTGAAGTCCTGCTTGTTGTTGAGATACAGATGTAATTAAGCTTATACCGATGTACATGATACTAACTTAAATTGACATTTGGTTTTTCATAAATGTAAACAATGTTTGTTGGAAAAAATTAGTTCACATGTTGCCACTAATACTCTAAAAGCTTCATGTTATCTCTTAACAAAATAATTATTAAAATTGTTTAAAGTAAGTAAGCATTTAGGGTACTAGTTGAGCTTAAATTTCGAACTTTTACCGGTCTCAAAGCTGTGTGATACCCTTCATATCTAATTTAAATAACACTCAATTTTCTTGCCTCAATCTTGACCCCATGTTGTTTAATAGCATGCCAAAGGTTTTCCAGATTATATCAGAACATATTCTATTCATATGGCTTTTATCTTTCACGTCCACAATTTTCCTAGAGGTCCCCGCTGAAACGCGCGGGATATCCTTCTAGTTAGTCAAATACACATGTACCATTCTAGAGCTAATATCAAGGTTTTAAATAGCGAGCTATAGCCCAGCTATAGCTCGGCTATAGCCTTTCCACAGGATTGGGGCTACGGCTATGACCTTCATAGGCTAAAGTGATAATAGCCGCTAATAGCCCGGCTAAATTAATTTAGCCCCGATTTAGCCCCTTAGCCTCTAAAATTTTAGCTGTGGGGTCCAAACAATTGAACCAAAATTTGTCGGATCAGCCATATAACAGAGCCATATTGAATTTTTGGTACTGAATATTGTAATATGTGGACATACCTACGTCCAATATTTGTATCTCTTATTTAACTATGTTAATATGTTATGCATCAGTAAATTATTGATATGTATACGAATATATGTTACCGGAATTTTAATTTTTTATCATTATTTACTAAAGCGGCTACAAGGGCATAACCCGCTATAGCCCGGCTATAGCCTTTCATAACTTTTGAAATCGTCGGGGCTAAATACAATAGCCGGCTATTTTAAACCATGGCTAATATACATGCTTGAGATATCGTCTAATGTTTATTTTGGTTTGATATTGAGCACACTTAGTTATAATTAAATTCGCAATAGCTTTACTTTAGCATCTAAGGGCTATTTATAAAATAGTTTGATTCGGTGAAAAGGCAGTCTCATTAGCCCATGAGTAGTCTTCCTTCAAGCACGAGAAAACACTGATGATTTAGGCTTCATCCTTTTGTTCAGTTCCATTCCAGGTGATTGCTATCAAAGGTACAAATGTAAAACATTTTCTACTTATGCCATTGTTGCTGTTGCATGGTAAGAAATATGCAGATAGCAAAGCAAAAAGAACGTTGACCCTCTTGTTTTTCTAGAATTTGTTGTTGATTGTCATCCTTAAACAGGTCTGTAGTATCGCAGTAGACAAGTTCCTAACAAACATAAATATTCAGTCTGACAGTTAATCAAGCAAGTACTAGCATATAATTAGTGAGACAATAGCTCACATCAAGCTCATGCGTTGTATTTCATACATCGGACTGCAATACCAGAAAATGAATAGCTAGTAACCAGAAAATGATTAGGAACAACAGATTCATCATCATGAATTGTAAAAGACATAACAGATAATACGAAACGATATTCCAAATTTTGATTATAGGTCGACACATGCCAAGCCGAATGGGTGCATGTTAAAAGACAGACTCGATCACACTCAGAAAGATTGCAAAGATAAATTTCTTATTCTGGGCCCGCACAACGACGACGAGGCGGCGTGCAAAATTGTAGGAGCCCATGATGATCGGTCCGTCAACGACCTTCTCCTAGTCGCTTTACTTAGTTCGGCGGCCCAGCGGCGGCGGCGGCGTCAGCGAGATCGATGTGCTTCTTAACAAACGCTTCCAAGGTTAGCCTGCGGCAGAGGAAGGCCGCCATTCTGGCGTCGATCTCATAGGCCGCACTGGTGTTCCCCTTGGAGACGACCTTCCCAAAGAAGCGGGTGATTTCGCGGAGGGCGTCGTGCTGGACGAGGCGCTGCGCGGCGAGCG
Organism: Poa pratensis; assembly: GCA_947311845.1. Classification (NCBI taxonomy): domain Eukaryota; kingdom Viridiplantae; phylum Streptophyta; class Magnoliopsida; order Poales; family Poaceae; genus Poa; species Poa pratensis. The sequence continues at coordinate 9,464,580 of CAMZMU010000077.1, forward strand.
CCACCTCGAGGTGCACATTCTCCAGCGCGTCAGCTGGGAGATTCAGGGCCATGAGCGCGAGGAAGAGACGGTTTCTACGGAGGCCGGCGAGGGCGGCGGGGAGCGCCGAGGCTGGGCGCGTAGGCTGGAGGCGAGCAGCGAGGTCGTCCGCCGTATTGGTGACGGCGGTGAATGTGCCGACGAAGCCGACGACCACCTCCTTGAACCAGGCAGCGAAGGTGGCGTCGAACATGGCAGACACCCCGACGGCCCCCAGCGTCAACCGGAGGCGTTCCTGAGCGGAAGATGGCAGGCCGGCGTCGTAGGCCATCTGGCACAGATTCCTGCTCACCTGAATTTTACTCACTATATAAAAGTTGGATTATATCGCGAATTGTGAGAGCCCACGCACTGTAGCAGCTACAGTCTGCTACAGTGTTGAACAGTCGTCGATCCGTTCCGTCGAACGGCGATCCGACGGCATACAGTACACGCCCATGATGTTTTTGAAAAAACACCCTCCAAAGATCGCACCACTGCTCCGCAGTCCAAACTTTACCAAAGAGAAGGACCAAGACGCAAATTACGGAAAATACAGGGATCCCGTGGAAAAACTGCGAACACTCCCCCCCCCCCCCTTTTCTCTCTCCCGCGACACCGCGGTGGTCGCCGGCGTCGCCGCCGCGGTGCGCGGCCGCCACGGTCCTCTCCGGACGAATCCAAGGGCCCGGAGAGGTTCGCCGTCGCCACCCCTATCTCCTCGCCAAGTTTCGCTTCCCGGGACGCCTCGCCGGCGTCGGAATCGACGACGCCGTCCCGCTGCCAGTCCGCCGCATTTGGGCGCCGCCGGCGACGCTCCGGCGGCCTAAAAGCGGCGGCGCCGCCAGATCCAGGTAGGCCGCGTCGCCGTGCTTCCAGCGCGCCTGCGCATGCGCCGCCCCTCGCGGTGGTTCCGCGCCGGTGACGCCCTCGCCGCCGCAGCGGCTTCGCCCCCAGGTGACGCAAGCATGGCGTCACCGAGCCTTGGGCTGGGCTAGCGGGATGGCTGCTGGGCCGGGCTGGGCCGCCGGGACGGCTGGCTCGGACCCTTTTTTTCTGCTTTTCTTTTTCCATTTTTTTTGTATCTTTTAAAATACAACTCCAAATAAATTCAAACCAATTTCTCACAATTTGTAAATATCCAAACAGGGCAAAACACTTGAACATATGGAGTTGTACCATCTGAATTTTGCTCTAATTATATGGAGTCGAGTTTAACAAAATTCTCCAGCTACAAAATCCGAATGAATAAATGTGCATTTCCATCCGCTATGGACTTAAATTCAAGATTAATAATTTTTGAACATTTTAAATTGCTTCAAAAAAGAAAATACTCTAAAATGTAGAAAAATGGTCACACAAAAATTCCAACTATTTAGAAGGGAAAAAGGATTGGAACATTTTTAATTGGTGAAAGTTGTAAGAAAAAACAAATGCATTCCCCATGATTATGTACAGCTCAGCTTAACAAATGCTCACATTATGTACTCCCTCTGATTATGAACTCTAACTGAACATTTGAATTATGTAATTATTTGGCAAAAAAAATTCTTACAAGTATGCTCACAGAATACACATCTTCCGATTAGGAAGCTAAATTAATTATTTATGGCAACATACAAACATAATCGAACATTCAAATTTGTTGACTTTTTCAAATTATCTCAGACGACAAATTCTGACACGTTTCACATTTCCAACTACAACAGACGCGTCCTATCTCCGTGTTCTTTTTTTTATTCCGAAATTTTTCAGATTTAAAAAACTTTCAAGTACAAACAATTCCAAATTTGAAATTAACTCCGCGATGACCGTTGCTGCTGTCAGCATGACGTGAGCTGTCGACCCACAGGTTAGTTTTCCCCCAAAGCAACAGCTCCAGAAATTGTTATAATTCCGACATGTCGGCCCAGTTTAATTACACAATTTGCAGAAGACTGAAAACACGTTCGAAAAACAAAATCTCCGAATGAAACCGCCTCGAAAAATGTCCATAGTACGACAAAACAATCAAAAAAATACATGCTAATTACTTTTGGTTCTTACGAAAATTAAGTTGGTCAATATTTTGATATATTTCGAACACATTTCCTGTAATTACAGTTAAGAACTAATGGCAACATACAAACATATACAAATACTTCATTTCGCTAAATATTTGGACATTTTCTAAACTATGTAAAAAATGCTAAAAAAAACGCCAACTACGTCTGACAAAACATACAACATATTTGAACAATTCAAAATAGTTAATACTTACATGCAACATAAACAAACTTCTCCGAATTGCGGACTCGAATCCTTATGGAATTAACACTAATTACTGCTAACAAAATACAAATACTCCGATTAAAGAGTTCTTTTACAAATTTACAAATAAATAGAAACTAAAAAAAGCGCGGCGTGACGCCGCGCAACATTCCACTAGTTTGTTTGACGAGGACATGTTTGGCACGGCTGCGGCTGCTGCAGAACCCCACTTGTGGAAAAGTCTATTTGTTTGACAAGACTGACTTTTTCGTGGGCTGGCTGTTCGGCGCAGTCTTAACTAGGCACATGCGACGTTGATCACGGTTATTTAAATAAGTAAAGTCAAGTCTACGGTACCGTAGCCAAATTCTAGAGATGTCGAACACATGATTAGTTTAGAGCGGTTGATATTTATTTTTATGGGAGTTTACAACGGTTGATGAGGACGTCCCTAATTTTGTATCGTCTATTCCTCATCGATGACGATATTGTTGCTCAAATTAAATCCAATGAAAGTGAGAATTGGACCAATAAGTTACAACATGTGAATTCACTCCTAATTGATTATGTTAATTTTCATGTGGATTTTAAACTAGGTAAGTCTTTATATTTATCTCTACAAATACTAAACTCTCTAGGATTCTTGCTTTCTCCTTACTTCACATGTCAACATCAAGCTGGGTCTCACTTAAATATTATTTAATGGAATACTAAGTTACACACTACACCATGGTGGCACATTGAACCCATCTATATTCCACATCTACACAAAAATATGTAGGATAGATACACATATTTGTATATATTTGCTAAATTTTCGGAGGATGCAGACAAGTGCGCCGCCGTCCGTCGAGAAGGGCTGCCGAGCCCCAGATCTGAAGACTCGGCCCGGCTGCGTCCCGACCGAGATCCGCTTCCGACGCTGCTCCGAAGCTGAAGACGAAGATTGCGGTGACCACCAGATCCGGGGCCGCCGCCCCGGCCTCCCGACGCCGGCGAGACGACCTCCTCCTCTCAGCAGAGTTGGCCGTCCTTCCGGCGATACGAGTAACAGAAACCTCCCCTCGACGGCCTTTGTCCGCAGGGGGGCCCGCCGCCACCGCGGCAGGCGCCGGCTGCAGCGGCGGCGGTGGAGGGCAAGGAAGAGTTCTTCGAGGCGACGCGATGGGGAGCCCCCGGTGTCGCCTGGGAGCCTGAATTTCTTTGCAACAGCAGGAGTAGCACGTACAATCTTTTTCTTTTCTTTGCCGTCTCCCGTCACGTACCAAAGAAAGAGGCACGTACCAAAACAAATGGCACGATACCACCAAACAAAATCCCACGGAAATAGCAAGAAGCAAGCCGATCTGCAGAAATCCATTTTGGCTCCCGGGAGCACATGCTCCCGGTATGTTCAAACAAATTTCAAAAATTCAAAACTTGTCAAAAAATTCCAAAAAAAATCATGCACGTACCTGAGCATGTCACGCACCATCGTGTTAAATTTGGCGATGAATCGACATCGTATGCGCCCTGTGCAAAAATGACAAAGTTCTGACAGAAAATGAGATCCAAAATTTCGAATTTTCAGTTCTGAGATTTGTCATTTTTGTACAGGGCGCATACGATGTCGATTCGTCGCCAAATTTGACACGGTGGTGCGTGACATGCTCGGATACATGCATGATTTTTTTCGGAATTTTCAAGAAGTTTTGAATTTTTTTTAAACATACCGGGAGCATGTGCTACCGGGAGCCAAAACGCGTTTCTCATCTGCACCTTCCTTTATTTCGTTTAAGACTTCCGCTGCAAACGGATCCAAGCAAATCCCTTCTTTCCTTGTTTTTTTTAACAGAACAAACAGATCCAATTGAATCGGTACTTGCTTCTGGACTCGTAACCGAAGCAATTAGCGATCGATTTTTTTCTCCTGGAATCAGCTCCAATCCGATCGGTACCTCCGATCTGTTTCCTTTCCGTTCCCTCCTTCACTATTTTTTTTTTAATCTTTCCGCTGCCAACAGATCCAATCCAAACGACCGCAACAGAAGACTACTCGATTGCTCCTTCAGGCCAAACGCCGATCGAAACTCGACAGCGGCGGGAAACTCCTTCACGCTCCAACGCAGCAAACCTCTCCAACAGATCAACCAGTCTCAATAAAAACCAGTAGATCAATCAGCAAGAACTCGCCGTGAGCAACCAAAAAATTTGATACCATATGATAAGGATCAACTAGACGATTCGTAGGTTTTGGCTCAATCTTTCACAGCGAGTAAACAAGATAAACAAATCTTCCAATCACGTGATGAACGCAACCTGAAGAAGTGGGACGAATCAAGCAAGCAACGGGTGATGATCACCACGCCTCAAACCCGTGCACGATAATTCTTGATGCACACGAGAATCCTCACGCAACTTTATTCAATATGTATAAGACGACGGCACCGTCCCTGGAGGAATGCTTCTCCCTGAAACACAACTCAACTCTAAACCAAAATTCGGAACTCCCCTAAACCTAGCCACTGGCCTCATTATATAGGCAGCCAGAAAACTAGTCGGTTGGACAGGCCCAAACCGAAACACACAAAAATAAAACCTAAATGGCCCACAACATGACTAGGCTAAAATAAATAAACACAAATAAAATTGGTAACCGATCTAACTTGGTGGAGTCCTGAAATTGGGCTGCACCCTCTCCTTGATTGGTTCAACAGAATGTACTGGGATGCCCTCATCAAGGTGTATCCACGACACGCTTTGAGTCGCAACGGGGCAATAGAGGATGAGAGATGGGTAAGTGGGAGGAGAGACAACACATGGGTTGGGTGGGCCAGCGGACACTCTAATTGAGATATGATCTTATACCATCTTGACCTTCTAAGGTAGATCTGAAACCTCTTCCCAAGAATTTGAGATATGAATTTCTTGGATATGATAATACAAGTCCTGTTATTGTGAGTCGCCCATTTGTTCCCAAATTAATTGGATAGAAATGAGGAATGGTTCCATTTTTTAGACAAAACGGACAATTGGGGAGGGGCCCATGGGGACAGTTTTTTGTCCATAGCCCCCTCTCCCCAATGGACAGTTGGTCGACAATTGGGGGGCGGGGAGGGGGTGCCAGAGTTTGAAGGAGGCACATTGGAGGGAATTCACCGATTGATATTCAGCTTCCGTAGTGGAGATCGATGAGGTGGATAGAAGATGACAAAGAATCATTGTACCAACCTGTTCAACCCAAGGAGCTCCAGCTGAAAACGACATGACACATATCGTTGATCTCCCTCCCCCACCACCGCTCCCTCTGTTCGAACTGGAGATCCGCTGATCTTATGCCGCACACCACGTAGAGCCCTAACTCTATTATATAGACCGACGAGAACCTCCTCTCCGTCTGGTTGACATCGCTCTCGTCATAGGAAATGGAAGAGGGGTTAGAAGCGACTCCCAAAGTCTCGATGGGGAGAGAAGGAAGAGGAGAGAAATGAGGGGTCTATATATGAATACTTTTTTCAAGAACACGCACGAGCATCGCGTGTCTTTATATTAAGATAGAAATATAGTACATGTACAGAGCGAATTATATTTGAAACCCAGCCACAGGCGGCGGGTCTAAGCTACCAGGAAAGCTACTCTCTTCCTCGCGTATCTCCACTAATCCCTGCCTCTCGTGAAAGCGTGTATTCCTTCTTGATACGGTTGCAGATTGTCTCTGAATTGGAAGCCACATGATCAAAGACTCGACTGCAATACTTTGATGAGCAACAAAAGCCGGGCCTCAAAACTTGCCCTTTCTGATCCATTGATACACGGTATAGCGCAAAAAAGATGTTCAAAGTCAAGAAAAGAATCAAAAAGGGATAATCTCGGACCAGACCGATGACGCAACGAAGCCTGACAGGTGGCCCCACCTGCCAACCTATGTGTGGCTGAAATTCTCAAAAAGGCAGCCCCGATTTCAAATCCCGCTCGCCGCCGCTTGCTTGCTTCTCGTCTCGGCGGCGGCCCACAATCCACCACCGATTACCCATGGCCGCCGCCGACCATCAGCACGGCCGCATCGACAAGGAGAAGGAGAAGGAGCTCCTCGCGTCCGTCGTGGGCGAAATCCGCTGCTACTCCGGCTCCGACCCCCTCCGCCCATGGCTCAGGTACGGCCCCGGTTCCCAATCCAAATCACCGGACCTACCCGCACAGCGCCACTCTGATCGAACCAAGTTGGTTCTGCAGGGGGATACGGAGGCTGGAGGGGGCGCTCCCGCCGCCGACGCTCCGGGAGAAGCTGCCGAGGTTCCTCCAGAAGTGCGCCCAGGAGTTCCAGGACGAGCCCCGCTACCGCGACGACCCGCGGTACCTCCGCGTCTGGATCCAGATGGTGAGCCACCTGCTGCTACTGCCAATCCATAGTACCGGTTGACTTTTCGTCCCGGGAGGGTTTCATTTCGTTAGATGGCTGCAGACTATCGCCTGTTTGCTAATTTTCTAATGTTAGAACTGAGCTCCGTTCCGCTCGTGATCTCTTTGTGATAGGAACATCCTCTTGGATTTTTACCATATCATATTCTGATGACATTGTGTTGATGATGTAGATGGATTATGTGAAGGATGCAAAGCCATTGCTGAAGAAGTTGGAAAGGAACAGGATCGGCCTCAAGAGAGCTGCGTTTTATATGGCTTACGCGCTATATTATGAGAAGCGTAGGAGGTTTCAGGATGCAGAGAAGATGTACCGCGTGGGAATCCAGATGTAAGCTCTTGCCCACCATGTCGTAGAGGATACCATCGTTTGCCCTGCAGTTTGCTACTATTATTTTCTTAATATAAGTCCGATTAGCTACATGTCTTTGTAATGAAACATTTCTCAATTTCAGCTCATGACTAGTAGAAGAATAAGGCTTTAGCATCTACTAGACTAGCTTATATGCAAATATTTATTGGGTTATATATATTTGCACGCGACTATGGTGGGTTGCTGAACAAAAACTTCATTAAGTAAATAGCCGGGTACATAGAAATTAACAGTTGGGTATAGGGATAACTAGGGGAGAAGGGGTTATGGCTTGCATATAGTGCGATGTGTCAGAACATATCTATATATGTAGCTCTTTGCATTGTTAACTTGAGTACTTAATGAAAGCGTTCAACAGCCTTGCAGAGCCTATAGAGGAGTTACACAAATCATATGATCAGTTTATCAGTCGGATGGAATTATACCAGAAGAGGAAAGATAAAGTATTGCTCTCACTTCTTATAGCTGTGTGGCTTCCATCTATACCTTGGCAAACATTGTGTGTATGTGCTCCTTTCTTACCAGTAATATACGCTTTTCAGCTGCAGCAAGGAATGCCTAGCAAAGTTAAGCCCCTTGCTACATGTGCAAACCAAGCTGAAGGTACGTCTGGAAAAAGAAAATATCGTCTCACGGCATCCAAATTAGTTTCAAGTGTAATCACTGCTCCCATTTTCTACTACGCATTAAAAATCTTATTGATCAACCATTTCTAGAATAGATAAAAAATGATCCCTTTTGGCACTTCAGTTATCATTCAGTTAGTTCATTACTTGACTTGTCATTTTCATTACCTTATGTCTTATCGATTGACACACAAGTAGAGCAGATCACAAGTGGAACTTACATGTGACTGGGAATATTCTGCAGGTCGAAGCAGATATTGTCCAGAACCAAAGTCCAATCCAATGCAAAGTTGGGAAGCGGTTCAAATTCTTCATTTTGCAGCAATCCTTTATTAAGTCATGCTAAGGATGGTCTACTCTCCAGAGGCACCTCAGGAGATAACAAGAGTTTGTCTCGTTGTAATAGTGATGATACTGTAGTTGTACGATTTGTGGGCTCTGCATTGGTTGGGAAGTCTGAAACGGAAGATGCTTGTCATCATGGCCTCGTCGAACCAACTATAAACTTGAAGGAGGCTATGGATGATATCAATAACATGTTTCTAGAGCCAGTTGAACCTGAGACAATGCTGAAGAAACGGTCAAAGCGTGATAAACCAAAGTTTAATCAGCAGGCAAGAGCACTTCATATCTTTGTTGATGAAGAACAACCTAACAGTAATGATTCAAACATTCTCCATGACAAGAATGCGAAGTCAGACCATCCAAAGTTCAGTCAACAAACAAGTGCATTTGATATATTTGTTGATGAAGATGGTCCTAACGGTAACTACCAAAATGTGGGCCGAAACAGTAACAGTAACAAGGAAAACAACCAGAAAACAGGTGGATTGAGCATCTTTGTTGATGAAAATGGGCCTAAGGGCAATGATCAAAATGCCACGCGCCACAAGAACACTTGGTGTCCTCCGAGACCACTGCGTGATTCAGCAAGGCAGCAGGGGCCAGGTGAGTTCCAAAAGCCATTTGTGGGAGGGTTTGCAATATTGGCTGATGATGAAGATGAACAATGTGAGAAAAATGATGATGGTGCTAGGGTAAATTCCAGAAATGGGCATCCTACTCATAATGAGGTTACTTTGCTCCATCCAGAACAAGCTAATTCAGAAACAAGAAGTGGGGAAGATGCGAATCCTTTAATTTCTGGACTTGGAGAAGACACAATCATTCATAGGTTTGTTGGATCTGCTGTTGTTGATGAGCCTAAAGTGGAAAATGCATGCCACCATGGGTTAGTTGATCCAACTATTAATCTGAAGGAGGCTATGGATGATATAAACAACATGTTTGGGAAACCACTGAACTTCAAGGATGGTAAAAGACTGAACAGAAAAACCAATGCGGTGCCAAAGAGAAAAGCAGCTCCCATTTCTGGTTTCTCCATATTATCTGATGATGACCTTAGCAAGGACCCTGCTGCCGAAGACAAACCCATTTTTGGTTTCTCCATATTATCAGATGATGACCTTAGCAAGGACCCTGCTGCCAAAGACAAACTCAACAATTCCTGTAAATTTGGATCTGAGAGTGGTCTATTTGAGCCAACTATTACCACCCGCGATGTCATGTCGGAGATCAATGATATGTTTGGAACGTCACTTGACTTCTAAAGCACTTGCTTATAGGGAATTTAATTATTCGACAGGTACTGTTTTCCTTTAGCCTGTCCTGTTCTTTCCTTGAGATTGTAGATACAATATGTGAGAAATGTGCAGCATATTTCATCTGAAAAAAAAGGAAAAGGGAGTATATTGCTATATTTGATCTCTTTGGTGCGTAGTTGGTGATTGGTGAATATTTCAAATGTAGACACTTCACGTTTATCATTCTTATTGTGATTGTGTTTCTTGATCATTTTCCTTGATAAAACTGGGAAGTGGAATAAAATGGTGTTTCGATTGGTGATTGATACCCCCCGATGCCTTGATCTTTTGCTCTCTTACTGAAAAATGCTTTTCTTGACGCAGGTAAAGAAGATGTTACGAGATCACCCTTCCGGTGATCTGGCGCAGGAACCAGGACTGAAACCAGGCCTGTTTAAAGAGTCCTCGCCGATAAAAAAATTCTCCAGGATCATTTCCACAAAACAGACATGCTTAGCTTCTGCGTCATTGCTTAGCACCAGGCACATGAGTGTGACACCATATGAATGCTTGTATAAGCTAATTTGTTGCCTCAGGACTTGAAGTTACAGAACATTTCGTTCACCCCACCTCTGTAATTATTTGTTGCAATTTTGCACTTTTGTTATTTCATCAGATTCTTGGCTAGCATTGAAGATGCGGCTGTTTTTGGAAGCCTCTGCCAGCCCAGTATCAAAATCTGTTTCCATGTCGCTTGGGTTTTTACTGTTTTGTACCGCAGGAATTTTACAGTATTCAGATTTTTTTTAAAAAAAAATCTTCCAAATGGTGGCTATGCTGTGCCTTTGCCTTTGCGGGTAAACTTATATATGGTTATCAAGCCTTGCTTCCATTTTTTTCCGCTGTTTGTTGACAACATATTGCAGGTTTCCATTGGTGAAATCGATGTGAACAACTGACTGTAGCAGCCATTGTTGATCAGAGGTAGTCACGAAAGGTTCAAAAAAAAATGAAATTGACTAGATCCATCGCGGCATGCAATCGGCTGCACCCAACTTATTTATCGCATGGCAGATACCGGGCGCTGCAAAACTGAGGAACCACTTTCAGCCCGTAGAGGCTCATGCACTCACTTGGATACATGAGTACTGGAGTCTATAGCAGCAGTTAAACATGGACGTGATGGAAACTGTCACTGGCGTTGATCCGTTGTTCCTTGCAAAGCACATAAAGCTTGAAAATTTGGATAGCTAGTGGAGAATTACCAAACCAAATACCTTCCCAAAGTCTGACCTGAACCCATCCCTATTTTCCACACACGACCAAATTTAAGCGAGTTAACAGCCCACATCATTCCCTTCGCAAACTGGGAGGAGGCAGATGTCCTGCAGAAAATATTTGGGTGTTGACTGTCGAGTATCAAACTTGTTGTCCACAAAAGCTTACCCTCATCTTTAAGTTTGCATCTTAGAATGTTTCTGCCGCACCTTCAATAATAGGTTGAGCTATCTTTCACAGGGGACACACTCAACCAAAAATATCAATGAAGCGAGTGGCACAAGACATTTTTTGCATTAAATTCTGAATCATGGTTTGGTAGTGAACTTGAGGCTTGAGCAATAATCGTCGTGTCTATTATTTGCTAGGGCCATGCATAAATTGACTTTTTTTACAAGCTATTGATCAGCATATGTCACTGCCAGATACCCGAGTAACTGTTTTGTTGTATGTCTTGCGCTTTGTAGATCATTTCACTATGTCTTACACCTTATAGACCCTTGGTGGATTTGAGGCTAACTGACTGGCCTAGTCGAGTTTTGATCAACAATATTATTCACAAAAGGATGGAGGCGACACTGTTAAGTTAGCTACTCAAATCTTTGCTATGTGAATGCCATTCCTTGCGTTGTGTTAAGCTTGACGGTTGAATGTGGAACAATGTCTCCTGCAATGGTATGCATATTTTATTTTTTAGAACAAAGGCTATACAACCCAGATTTAAATTAATAAAGCCAGTCGGCCACAAGATACAAGGTGTTAAGGAGAACCTCTTACAAAGCAGAGCAAAGACAAGCTAAAACAAGAAAGAGGCTACACTACGCAGAGCACCAAACCCTTGCGTGAAACAACCAGCCACCAGGGGCAGGGACGGATGATGACTCCCAAGTGCAGGAGATCAATTGTAGTACCATTCGATTAGAAAAGGTTGTCGAACCCACGAGGAGCTGAAGGTATTGGTTAGCAAGAATGATAAATAAAACAATAAAAGATGCAAGTTTTTTGGGATTTTTGGTTGTATAGTTGCAAGAAAGTAAAATGCCGAATATAAATGATAGCAAGTAAAAAGCTCTCAAAGAGAGAAAGCCCAATCCTCTATGTGGCAAGAGGACAAGCTCAAGTGATGTGTAACTTATATGTGGAAAACGTTCCCGAGGGCGGCATGGATACTGCTAGGCATAGAGATTTATTAAACAACACGTTGAATATCTTGTCAAGTTTTAATCTTCTTTGGACGGAGCCATTGTTAGGTATAGCTAAATAAATAAACTAAACCCCTTATGATGGATCATGTGGCCAAGTAAATGACTGCACAAGAATTATTAAGACATAAAGTCCCACCATAGCATTACACTCTAAGGTCCCCGATACTAATACCCTCATAATACAACTTCATGACTCGGTCTCAGGTTTACATGTCCCCCAAGTCTCCCTCAATTCATTACACTACGGTGTTCTCCTATGAGCCCATATAGGTGAAGTGTTGTGCAGTCGACGTTCGCACAACACCATCATAGAATCACATAAAAAGATAAACACTAGACAAAATACCAACACATGTCATATATAAATCATTGCCAATTCATCCTATGCCCTCAGGAACATACGGGAACTACTCACAACGTGCAAACATAATGATATTCAGTGGCATAAGTGGTACAACACAATCTGAAAATATAACTTCACCTCCAAATAATGACAAGTACTCAATCACAAACATGAATAGTAGCACAAGACAAGTATCTAGGGTATAGCAACTCTCAAACTACGAGGGGAACGGAGTGGATCACGGAGATGATGATGGAGATGGTGCTGGTCTTGGTGATGGTGATGATGTAGAGGCCTCCTCCCACGCCAAGGAGGAGAGGTGATGACGATGACGATGATTTCCCCCTTCTCCGGAGCTCCGGAGCAGCAGGATCTGACCCCCTCGGAGGGAATCAGGAGTTTCGCCGCCGCCGCGGCCTCGGATGGACTTGGGAAAATTAGGGCGTAACTTTTCGGGCGAGACGAAGGCGTGTTAAAAAGCCCCGAGCGAGGAAGTGCCCGAGGCTCCAGATGGTGGGCCCCACGCGGCCAAAGAATCTGGCCGCGTGGGCCCCCCTCTTTTGGGCCTCGTGGCTCTCCTCCCTTCGATCTTCTTCCCACTGCTGTTCTCCCGATGAAAAACCAGCTGTGCAATTTTCCTTTTTATTTGGGTCCCTGTAGCTCCTGAAACATTAAAAACAAGAAAAAGGAGGTTTTCTGCCTCCCAGAAATTAAATACCAAAAATAGGGACTTTGTATGAAAGTCCCATAAATCATCTAAAACATGTAAAAAAATGATATAACAATGCCAATAACATTCTAATATGATAATATAAGTTGTATAAATGATGATATAAAATGCACGTATCAACTCCCCCAAGCTTAAACCTTTACTCGTCCTCGAGTAAGTAAGGACATAGATCATTACATGCATCAATGGACTTATGGTTGATAAATAAATACGAGCATTGTATCATCATCATATTCAATTGCAATGTAAGATTAATGAACTAAAACTCATACACATGAGGGCAACATAAGTAGAAGCTCTAGCAATCACCCCTTACTTTTGAAAGCAAATAACCATTGTATGTTGGACAATTGAATCATACTTTTTTCACATGCTTTTGCTCTTATGGCAAGCATTATAATATTTTATACTTTGCTGAAATTTAAAGACAAGATAAACTCTCATTGGATAACAAGTTCAAAGAAGACAAATGAAAAGATAGATATAAATTGTTTACAACTTGCTTCACTAGTAACTAGTGCAAACTTTAGTCATGGATATTTCAATCAAGTTCCTATGCTCTATACAACCTTTATCTTACACTTTCCATGGCTAACTGAATTTTCAGGTGCCTTCCTTTTCATTCACTTTCCAAGAGCATAAGTATTGAAATATCCATGATTCATTAATTTGCTCAAAAGATACTAGATTCTAACAAGAGTGTTTCATATCCTTTTCATTAACCCTTCCTAACTTTTTATCCTACAAGACTATATCTCAACCTTAAACTATTAATTTTCAAGTCATATTGACTCATTCTCTTTACTTATTTTATAATGAGATAATTCTACAATTGTCCAACACACTCAAGTTAATTAAATTCAAGGCAAGATGTGACTGAAACTCTAAATATGCCACGCTCATTTGCATGAGTGTTACCCATAAATCTCCAAACAAGAGAATCATGGATGACACCATACTTTAATATTCATTGATAAACCACAAGATAGGGATACATGATAATGCTCCATGAGCTCACACACGCCTAAGAGAGATTGATAACTAAACGATAAAAGCAAAACACACCATGACTAGATAGATATGATAAACTAGTAAAGATAAAGACTAGGTTGAACTCCCCCAAGCTTGACGTTTTGCTAGAGCCTCCTCTGCTGCAGCCTCTTTTTCTCATATTCCTCCTCCCATTCCGCCATCTTCCATGGGAAAGGCCTTCCATCACGGAAAGATGTAGGTGGATTATTATACCTGAGGGTAGCAGCTTCTGCAATCTTCTTGAAGCGTTCTTCATACTCGCAGTTCTGGTTCTCTACATCCCACATAAAGCATTGGATCTGTCCAACTTCTCGATGACGTCCTTGTATCTTTCTTCCAGATCTTCGAGCCTCTCTTGTACTCTTCAACCTTCTTCTCCAGCTCCAGGTTCATGAAGTGATGAGCATCAAGGCTGCGTTCAACAACAGTGCCATACCTGAAGGTCTTCTCCTCCAGATCATCCAGCCTTTCCTCCACCGTGCCGGTGGTCTTGGGAGCCTTCACCTCCTCCACGAGCATCACACCCTCCTTGAAGGAAATCATCTTCGGCGGTGCCATCACGGAGTTGAGGTAGTGGTTCACAACACCTCCCTTGGGGAGGCTCTCCCCTTCATGGTTGGATTCGGAGCTAGACATGGCTAAAACCTGACAGACAGAAACAGCAAAAGCAAAGATCGCTCGAGAACGCTCGGTGCGAGATTAGATCGGCGGAAGGGGATATATTGACGGTTTTTAGGTCAAGACGAAGCGTCGGAGACGAAAACGAGACGAAACGGGACTCCGAGGGGCAAAGGAGTGGGCCCACGCGGCCAAAGAATCTGGCCGCGTGGGACCCCCTTTTCCTTCCTCGGGCTCCGTTCCTTCCAGTTTCTTGTCCCACACGTTAATTTCCATAAAAAATGACTCCGTAAAAATTTACGCAATTCCGAGAAACTTTCCAACACAAAAGTTACCTATTATTGATTTTGGGTTTCTGAAACTGCAAAATTCTTCGCAATTACCTCCTCCGGTGTCTTTAAATTCAACTCCTCCACCTTTCCGATGAAGCTCCTTCCTGCAATATAATGTTTAAGGCGTTGTCCATTGACTACATGAGGTTTACCTTTCATATCACCGTGAAGACGGATAGCTCCTGAACGGTACACCTCCTGTATCACTAATGGTCCCTGCCACTTTGAAGCAACTTCCCTGCAGAAAACTTGAAACGAGAGTTGTATAATAAAACTTGATCACCTACTTTGAATTCTTTTCTCTTAATTTTCTTGTCATGCCAAATCTTAACTTTCTCTTTAAACATTCTGGCACTTTCATAAGCTTCATTTCTCCATTCATCTAGTAGGTTTAAATCAAGAATTCTCTTCTCTCCCGCAGTTTTAAAATCAAAGTTCAATTGTTTAATAGCCCATCTAGCTTTATGTTCTAATTCACAGGTAAATGACAAGCTTTTCCATAAACCATTTTATAAGGAGACATTCCCATAGGATTTTTAAAAGCAGTTCTATAAGCCCACAATGCATCATTAATTTTAAGTGGCCAATCAGACCTAGACTTATTCACTGTCTTTTCCAAAATGAGTTTAATTTCCCTATTACTTAATTCAACTTGTCCACTTGTTTGGGGATGATAAGGAGATGCAACTCTATGGTTAACATTATATTTTGCCAATGTTTTCCTAAGAATACCATGTAAGAAATGAGAACCACCATCAGTAATTAAAAACCTAGGAACACCAAACCTGGGGAAAATGATGTCCTGAGCATCGTCATTGCTGTGGCATGATCTGCACTTTTGGTTGGAATTGCTTCCACCCACTTTGTAACATAATCCACTGCAACCAAAATATGAGTATGCTTTGTCTTTG
Source organism: Poa pratensis (assembly GCA_947311845.1). Taxonomy (NCBI): domain Eukaryota; kingdom Viridiplantae; phylum Streptophyta; class Magnoliopsida; order Poales; family Poaceae; genus Poa; species Poa pratensis. Next base: position 9,480,277 of record CAMZMU010000077.1, read on the forward strand.
ATGCTGGGAAAGGTCCCATAAAGTCAAAACCCCACACATCAAATGGCTCAAGTGGTAAAGAATAATTCATAGGCATTTCATTTCTCCTACCAATATTTCCTACTCTTTGACATTTATCACAAGATTTAACATATTCAGCACAATCCTTAAATAAAGTAGGCCAATAAAAACCAGATTGTAATACCTTTGCACCTGTACGATCTCCTGCATGATGCCCTCCATAGGGACTGTCATGACAATCTCTTATAATAGCCTGTTGTTCATGCTCAGGTACACAACGTCTAATAATACCATCCACACTTTTCTTATAAAGGAAAGGATCATCCCAAAAATAATGTCTAAGATCATAAAAGAATTTCTTTCTTTGTTGAAAAGTGAAGTGTGGTGGTAAAACTTTACCAACAATAAAATTTGCATAGTTGGCAAACCATGGAGATGCAACTTTAGCACTAGAAACATTAATATTGCAAGTTGTTCATTAACAAAACTATCATTAATAGGAATAGGATCATCAGGTATATTTTCCATTCTAGAAAGATGATCAGCTACTTGATTATCTTCCCCTTTCCTATCAACAATGTGTAAATCAAATTCTTGCAATAAAGTACCCATCTTATTAGTCTAGGCTTAGCATCTTTCTTATTCATTAAATATTTAATAGCAGAATGATCAGTATGTATTGTGACTTTGAATCAGTAATATAAGGTCTAAATTTGTCACAAGCAAATAGCACTGCTAAAAATTCTTTTTCAGTTGTAGCATAATTCCTTTGAGCAGCATCAAGTGTTCTACTAGCATAATAAATAACATTCAGTTTCTTATCAACACGTTGGCCCAAAACAGCCCCAACTGCATAATCACTAGCATCACACATAATTTCAAAAGGCAATTTCCAATCAGGAGGTTGAATAATAGGAGCACTTATTAAAGCATTCTTCAAAATATTAAAGGACTCAATACAATCATCATTAAAAGAGAAAGGAACATCCTTTTGCAAAAGATTGGTTAGAGGTTTTGATATTTTGGAGAAATCTTTAATAAACCTACGGTAAAAACCTGCATGCCCAAGAAAACTTCTTATACCTTTGATGTCCCTTGGGTATGGCAGCTTTTCAATAGCTTCTATCTTTGCTGGGTCAACTTCTATTCCTCTTCCAGAAATCTTATGCCCAAGACAATACCTTCAGTAACCATGAAGTGACACTTCTCCCAATTAAGAACTAAGTGTTGGTCTTCACAACGCTGCAAAACTTTGTTAAGGTTGAACAAGCAATTATCGAAGGAAGTACCATACACAGAAAAATCATCCATAAAAACTTCCATTATCTTTTCAATATAATCAGCAAATATAGCATTCATGCATCTTTGAAAAGTAGCAGGAGCATTGCACAAACCGAATGGCATTCTCCTATAAGCAAATGTACCATATGGGCAAGTAAAAGTGGTCTTTTCTTGATCATCCTTATGGACAGGAATTTGTGAGAAACCTGAATAACCATCTAAATAGCAAAAGTGAGAGTGTTTAGATAACCTTTCTAACATTTGATCAATAAATGGCAATGGGTAATGATCTTTACGAGTTGCTTTATTTAACTTCCTGAAATCAATACACATCCTATAACCAACAACAGTACGTTGAGCCACAAGTTCATCCTCATCATTTGGAACAACAGTCATTCCACCCTTTTTAGGAACACAATGAACAGGACTAACCCACTTACTATCAGCTATGGGATAAATGATACCAGCTTCAATAAGTCTTATTACCTCTTTCTTACCACTTCTTTCATTTTTGGATGGAGACGGCGTTGATAATCAACAACAGGTTTTGCATCCTCCTCCAAATTAATTTTATGCATACATAGAGCTGGGCTTATACCTTTAAGATCATCAAGAGAGTATCCAATGGCTGGTCGGTGAGCTTTAAGCACATCAAGTAATTTTCTTCTTCTTCAGCTGAAAGGTTAGCACTAATAATGACAGGATATATGCTCTTCTCATCCAAGTATGCATATTTAAGATTTTAGGCAAAGGTTTTAATTCAAAACTAGGATCCCCTTTAGGTGGTGGTAGCACTCCTAAATTATCAGGTGGGATATGCAATTGTAATTGTGGGGTTGTTGCCATAATATTTGTTCTAAACATCTTTTTCTTCATCATTAAATGGTTCATCTTGATTAAGCATATAACGTTCTACCACGTTGATGAAGCTACAGCTATATGAGCAAGAGTTTCAATTACATCTTCAGAAATTGGCTCTTTCTCTGAATGTTTATCAGCAAATTTAGAAAAGTTGAATTCAAGTTTTTCTCCAGCACATTTAATAAACACTTTCTCTTTAAGCAAATTAATTTCAGCACCAACAGTGTTAAGAAAGGTCTACCAAAAATGATAGGACAAAATGAATCTTGAGGACAACCAAGCACAATAAAATCAGCAGGATATTTTATTTTGCCAACCAATACTTCAACATCTCTAACAATTCCAAGTGGATTAATATAATCTTTATTAGCAAGTTGAATTGTCATACCTGTCTCTTCCATAATGATAGGATCAATATCAGGCTTGATTTCAAGATAAAGAGAATATGGAATGACACTAATACTTGCTCCAATATCACACAAACCATGATAACTTGAAGTCCCAATAGAGCATGATATAACAGGCTTACCAACCTTGGCCGAATTACCTTTAATGACTTTAGTAGCATCTTCACATAAATAAACATCAACAGGGTCTTCTTCATTTAATTGTTTGATAATCGAAATTTGACTGTTGACTTTCACCTGTTCATAAGGCTGAGAACATCTTCTTTTACTCTTGTTTTTTTTTTGAAGCGCGACTGTAGGGCAACCGCCCTACAGCATTTTCCATTTTCTATTAAACAAGTCTCAACACTGTACAAATAAGTAAGAATAAAAAAGGAACTACTAACTATAAACAAATAAATATATACACAAAACGGACCTACCAACCGAATGTACAACCCTAAGGCAAAGCTTCCAACCAGGCCATTAAACTGTCAACATGCTTCGGTCTGATCCTGTACCTAAGCAAGGTCATATCATGGACGAAGCCACCCTTCCATTTCCCAAAAGTTGGTCTTTCATTCCTGAAGACTGCTCCATTCCGCTGCAACCAAATGTGTCTACAAGCCACAATGAGCACTTCCATGAAAAAAAACATGTCCAAAACTTCTTTTGGCGCGAGCAATGGTGGTTTGGATGTCATCAGCAACCGGCCACTCAATCTGCAAATAATTCCATACACGCTGGCTGAAATTGCAAGTGAAGAAAATATGCTGCCTATCCTCATAAACTCTCAGCGGACATAGCACACAGCAATAATCCTCAGTGACATTCCAGTGACGGCGCTTCAGCAAGTCCTTAGTGTTAAGTCTATCTCTTAATAGCAACCAAGCAAAAACCCTGAGATTCATTGTACACCTAGACTGCCAAATCCAACTGAAAGCATTCGGCACAACAAAATGCGCATGTATGTGATCATAAAATCTTTTAGCAGTATACTTGCCACCCCAGCAAAAAGACCACACATCATTATCAGCGTTCAGAGGGTTATCTTGCAAAATCAACTGTAGCTCTCCTAATTCAGCAAATGCTTGCCTGGATAGAGGTAAAGAAAATAGAGAGGAAAGCTCACTAGATGCAGCATAGAACGATGCCGCCGAAATATCTTCATTTATAGCAAAAGAGCATAATCTCGGAAACCGAGCTTTCATAGTTGTAACTGTTCCATTGAGTTTCCAATTATCCGACCAGAACATGAATGTCTCACCTGAGCCGTGCTGCACAAAAGATACCCCTCTGAAATTATCAACCAACTTCATTACATCCCTCCACCAAAAGGAACCTCTCAAATTATCAGCATGGGGAACCTTGTTGGTGTAGTACGCACTCCAAACCAAGTCCACCCAAGGCACATCAACACGATTGTAGAACTTATCCAGAAATTTTATAAGAAGCGAAGCATTCTTCTTCTGAAAATCAACCACTCCTAAGCCACCCTGCTTTTTCGGCTTACAAATAAGATCCCAAGCAGCCAACGATTGCCGTGGCGTGTCAGTATTATCTCTCCAAAGACACTGGCGCAAAATTCTGTCCAGTTGCTTAGTCAACCCCGGAGGTAAGCTTAGAGAGCATAAGAAGTTAAGCGGCATGGAGGACAAGGCAGAATTGATCAGCTGCAATCTTGAACCTTGATTCAGAAAACATGAGCTAGATGCCAGCCGACGTTCCAAATTACACACCAAAGGCATAAGGTCCTGTATACTCGGTCTAGTAGTCCCCAAAGGAAGGCCCAAATAAGTGAAAGGCAAACTGCCCACTTGATAGCCAAAATCAGCAGCTAACTGCTCTATAACCTCCTTCTGAACATTTATTGGAATCATGGAAGACTTGTTGTAATTAATATTCAATCGAGTTGAGAGGGAGAACATATCCAGAGTTTGTTTTAACCTAGCCAACTGTTCACCGTCCGCTGGAACAATTAGGAGTGTATCATCAGCGTACTGTAATATAGGAAAGTCTCGATCATGGGTGTCAATCGGCAAGCTAAGCAAACCCTGACCCAATAAATCGTTTACCACCACTTGCAGCAGCTCAGAACCAAGCACATAGAGAAGAGGGGACAATGGGTCCCCTTGCCTAACTCCACGCTTACAAATAAACTGTTTTCCAGGGATGCCATTCAGAAGAACAGAAGATGTTCCAGATGACAGAAGCTTCCTCACCCAGTCCAGCCATTTCTGGTTAAAACCCATGTGTTCCAGAACCTGAAGAATAGCATCATGCTCAATGGTATCAAAAGCCTTAGCGAAATCTAACTTAAGAATGATGATCGGCTTCTTGGACGCATGACACTGGTATAGATATTCAAAGGACCAAGCAATGCAATCCTGAATAGATCTGCCCCTAATAAAACCATACTGGTTCTTATGCACACATTTGAGAATCACATCTTGAAGTCTATTAGCAGCCAGCTTTGTCAAGAACTTCAGACACACATTTGTAAGGGAAATAGGCCGAAAATCATTCACATCCATTGGTACAGGAACTTTGGGCACCAAAGTAATGAAGGAGCCATTGATATTCTCAAGCTTCAGAGTTCCAGCATGAAAGTCCTCAGCTAGGTGGTAAAAAGCAGTTTGAATAATGGGCCAGCAATGTTTACAAACATCCCATTGAATCCATCTGGCCCAGGGGCCCTATCTGTTGGCATAGCAGCCACAACCTCATCCATCTCTTTTTTAGTAAAGGGTCTAGTGAGCTGATCCAGCCCATCCACTCTCGCAAACAATCGTCGTAAATCAAATTGCATATTAATGCCATTTGAATGGCCCATCCTCTCCCTGTAACAGGACCAAAGCATTGCTGCCATCTCATTGTGATCAGATATGTCCCTACCATCAGCATCTCTAATCATTGAAATTGTATTTCTACGGAAGCGCTCCGTAGCCATGGCATGAAAGTACTTTGTGTTCTCCTCCCCCTGTTTTATCCATCTTATAGTACATCGTTTTTTCCAATAAGCACATTCAGCCGCAAGCAGACCATCAAGATGTATCTTTACCAGGTTACGGAAGTTGAATTCAGGTCTGAACAAAGGTCTATTCTCCTCAAGAGAGTCAAACAACAATATCACATTGTTACACTGTTGAATAAGATATTTCAAACGAGAGAGACCTACATGCCACTTCTTGAGATTATATCTTAAGCTCTTCAGCTTATCCACTATGACGGCTGAAACATGAGATTTTTTAGACTCAACTGCGCAAGACTGAGCCACACAGTCTTTGAACCCCGGCATATCCACCCAGTAGTTTTCAAACCTAAATAACTTGGCTTTAGGGATTTGTGTATCAATATTGACCACACACGGCACATGATCAGAACCAGTTTTAGCAAGCGTAAACACCATTGAGTTTGGATAATCCGTGATCCAATTAGGACTTGTGAAAAACCAATCCAACTGCTCTAACAAAGGTGTTTCCTGCATATTAGACCACATGTATGCACGCCCTTTCAGAGGAAGCTCAAGCAGACCGAGGTGCCCGATAATCTCATTGAAAAGAAACATATCATTCTGATTTCCACCTGGTCTATTTCTGTTAGCTTGATATCGAATGAAATTAAAGTCACCTAGAATAAGCCAATTTGACATTGTTGGGATTTGTAGGTTATAAAGCCATGAAACAAACTGATCCCTCTCCACTCCATGACAAGGACCATAAACATACACCATCGTCCAACTTGCATTATTATGCACTGAAGTAAAATTGACAGAAACTGCAAAACGATTTGCCTCAATCAACTGCCCATAGAAAACAGACGAGTTCCATAGCACAATCAAACCACCCGATGCCCCAATAGAAGGAGAGAACGCGAAGCAATCGAATCTCTTAGGGCAGAAATTGCGGATGAACTTCCAATCAAATGACTCACATTTTGTCTCCTGGAGACAAATAATAGCACATTCACTCTCATCGATTTTCGCACGAACTTCATTTTGGCGTATTTCTGAATTTAGACCTCTCACATTCCAGCACAACACCTTCCACTTTCTCAAACTAGATTGACTCATTATAAACCATGTTCAGATTCAGGTTGACAGCCAGGATACGCTTCAAGCTTCTCCTTTGTTAGCAGACTGGCATCAATCTCAAGCTTCATGCCCACTTCCTGCATGACCACCATTGGGGTAGCAGGAAAAGTTGGAGGGACTTCAGCAGGTTCAGGTTCATCTGGCTCAGCCTCAAGAAGCAACAACTTGGCCCTTGGGCGCTTCTTAGCTTTAACTGTGACATAAGTGGTAGGTTTGAAACCATCTGTCTTCAGGGAGCTGCGGGTAAATCTCTTAACAGCTGGTTCGACCACGAACTTCTCAACCTTAGGAGTAGGCTTGTTGCTCTTGCTTCCTCTCGGCCTTCCACGCGGCCTTCTATTAGTAGTGGAGGTTGAAGAAAAAACTTCAGGTATTGCAGCTAAAGCAGCTGCCCCATCCTGAGAGTCAGAGTCATAAAAATGCAAAGCTCTCGCAACTGGCTTGCAGGGAACAGAGATAACTCTCCTACAAGCAGTAGTTTCCGACGCCTTTTTAAAGTACACCATATTATCTTCAAAAGCAGTGACCCAAGACCTCTTCAAGTAGACATTCAGTTCAGACCCCCAGGAGATGGAACAGAAATAAGTAAATTCTCCTTAACTTGGTTTGGATATGGAGGTGGTTCAACATACTCCTCAATTGTCACAGATGACACTGGTTCTACCTATTTAATAACTTTAGGAACAACAATAGATTGTTTAACAGGTTCAACATAAACTTCAAACCCACTTTTAGGAACACCAATATGATCAGCAAAAGTTTTAGCTATCTCAATTATAACATAAGGATCAAGACCAAAATTATCACTTAGATTCTTAAACAAAGTAGAAGTAGAGAAGTTCTCTACACATGAATATCCATAGTCCAAATAGGGCTCATTACCTTTATCAAGATCCCAATGACAAGTGTTCTCAGCAATAGTCTCCAATAAATTCCATGCTTCTTCTTCAGTATTATTTGTAAAACTTCCACCAGATGAATTATCCAGAAATTCCTTTTGTTTCATTGGTAGCCTCACATAAAAGTTTATCAATATAATTTTCCTTGTAAGATCATGACAAGGATTTTTGCGAAGGAGTTCCTTTAACCTCCCCAAGCTTAAGTAATACTCTCTCCCAGATGTGGCCAGAAATTAAATATATAGCAGCGGTTCTCATAAGCTTCTTTAGGAGTAAAATACTTAAGAAAGAAAACCTTCCTCAAAATACTCCATTCAATAATGGCTTCTTCATGCAAAGACCTGAACAAAATACGAGCATTACTAGATAAAGACAAATATAATAGCTTCCTTTTTACCTGGTCCCCAGAAATACCAGGAAGCCTAAATAAGCCACATTTGTCTTCAATTGTCTCCACGTGTTCACGTGCAGACTTAGTTTCATCCCCCGTAAATGCATTTTTCATAACTCTTTTAACATGACCAATGGGAATTTTAAATCCCACTTTAGGTACCTCAGACACAGTAGTTTCAACCACTTTAGGAGTAGTGGCTTAAGCACTTTCATATAAAGCAAGATGCAGCGAGGCATGATTCATAAATGCCATAGTAACAATGAGATAAAACAGTAAATAAAATTCAGCTTTCAAGTTTCCTTACCAAACTTCTTACCAATAGCGCTACGCTCCCTGGCAACGGCGCCAGAAAAGTGTCTTGATGACTCCCAAGTGCAGGAGATCAATTGTAGTACATTTCGATTAGAAAAGGTTGTCGAACCCACGAGGAGCTGAATGTATTGGTTAGCAAGAATGATAGATAAAACAATAAAAGATGCAAGTGTTTTTGTGATTTTAGGTTGTATAGTTGCAAGAAAGTAAAGATGCTGAATATAAATGATAGCAAGTAAAAAAGCTCTCAAAGAGAGAAAGCCCAATCCTCTATGTGGCAAGAGGACAAGCTCAAGTGATGTGTAACTTATATGTGGAAAACGTTCCCGAGGGCGGCATGGATACTGCTAGGCATAGAGATTTATTAAACAACACGTTGAATATCTTGTCAAGTTTTAATCTTCTTTGGACGGAGCCATTGTTAGGTATAGCTAAATAAATAAACTAAACCCCTTATGATGGATCATGTGGCCAAGTAAATGACTGCACAAGAATTATTAAGACATAAAGTCCCACCATAGCATTACACTCTAAGGTCCCCGATACTAATACCCTCATAATGCAACTTCATGACTCGGTCTCAGATTTACATGTCCCCCAAGTCTCCCTCAATTCATTACACTACGCTGTTCTCCTATGAGCCCATAAAGGTAAAGTGTTGTGCAGTCGATGTTCGCACAACACCATCATAGAATCACATAAAAAGATAAACACTAGACAAAATACCAACACATGTCATATATAAATCATTGCCAATTCATCCTATGCCCTCAGGAACATACGGGAACTACTCACAACGTGCAAACATAATGATATTCAGTGGCATAAGTGGTACAACACAATCTGAAAATATAACTTCACCTCCAAATAATGACAAGTACTCAATCACAAACATGAATAGTAGCACAAGACAAGTATCTAGGGTATAGCAACTCTCAAACTACGAGGGGAACGGAGTGGATCACGGAGATGATGATGGAGATGGTGCTGGTCTTGGTGATGGTGATGATGTAGAGCCCTCCTCCCACGCCAAGGAGAAGAGGTGATGACGATGACGATGATTTCCCCCTTCTCCGGAGTTCCGGAGCAGCAGGATCTGACCCCCTCGGAGGGAATCAGGAGTTTCGCCGCCGCCGCGGCCTCAGATGGACTTGGGAAAATTAGGGCGTAACTTTTCGGGCGAGATGAAGACGTGTTAAAAAGCTCCGAGCGAGGAATTGCCCGAGGCTCCAGATGGTGGGCCCCACGCAGCCAAAGAATCTGGCCGCGTGAGCCCCCCTCTTTTGGGCCTCGTGGCTCTCCTCCCTTCGATCTTCTTCCCACTAATGTTCTCCCGATGAAAAACCAGCTGTGCAATTTTCCTTTTTCCATTTGGGTCCCTGTAGCTCCTGAAACATTAAAAACAAGAAAAGGAGGTTTTCTGCCAGAAATTAAATACCAAAAATTGGGACTTTGTATGAAAGTCCCATAAATCATCTAAAACATGTAAAAACAATGATATAACAATGCCAATAACATTCTAATATGATAATATAAGTTGTATAAATGATGATATAAAATGCACGTATCAACGGACCACCGGCGAAGAGACCCCGACAATAGGCACATAGCTTGACAACGAAGATGAAAGCCGGAGACGAAAGCTCATAGCCTCCATAAGACGTCGAGCCCGAAGGAGAGGATGCCGAGCATCACAACGCTGAGCGGAGATCAAAACATCGACATACGACAACGGCGAGCACCAAACCCTTGCGTGAAACAGCCAACCACCAGAGGGGCGGGATTGGGCAACACCGACAACGACGAGTACCAAACCCTTGCATGAGAAGACGGCCAGCCCCCAGGGGTGCGGGATCGGACCACCGTGTCCTCAGGTTGTGCCTCCACCAAAGCATAAGAGCAAGACAACATCACATCAGATCACCGGCTACGGAAAGACACCAACTTTGCACTCAAACAACCATGTCGAAGTAAGGGGACCCTTGCTCCAAGACGGTGCCTCCAAGGAGGTCACGACGCAGAAGTGCCGCCACCGTCGGGTCCAAAGACCAGGGTTTTAACCCGGAGCAAACACGAGGGAGGTGAGGTGGAGCCACAACGTCGCCCCCAAGAGGGAAAACGTCGCCCACGGGCGTCGCCGACACCGACATCAACAAACTACTGGAGCTTTCGCTCGGCCCACCCCACCTACTCATCATCGAGGGACACCAGCTTTAACCCCACCGCGAAGGGCAGGGGGTACCATGGCTGCAACAGAGCCTCCAAAACAGCATCTGGGCGAGGTACACCACCCTCGCCAGGAACTCCCATCGGCGCACCTCCTTGCCGCCCACACGGACCAAGAGACTGCCCAACACCGCGCGAAGTGGAGCGTGCCGTGAAGCACCACCGCGCCCACCGCTCAGGGCCGCCACCCCGACGTACCAAGGATGGCAATCTCACCAGCCGTAAACCAACGACGGTCACCTCCGTAGAGCCGGCCACCATAGCCACCGCGAGAGGTGCTCCTTCGGAATCCCCGACCGAACCTTCCATCCACGGACGAGCCGTCTCCGTAGACCATGGACGCCACCTGTTCACCTCCACCTGTCAGATCTGAAGAACCGGAGGAGCAACACGGGAGAGCCGAACTCCCCGAAGCTGGCTTCGCGCCGGCCCTGGCCAGCCCCGAGCTGGATGGCAGCCATCCCCACACCCGAGCCGGGAGGTGCCGAAGGGGCCGAGCGTGGCCGATCTAGGCGCCCTGCCGCCAGATCTGCACGGTGGAGCTCGGACCACTGCAGCCGGAGCGGAGTGCCGCCGCCGACGCCACGTGATGCTCCACACCGTCGGAAACCATGGAGGGCCGTGGGACACGAGAGGGAGAGCTGAGGGCGCCAGGCTGAAAGGAGGACCACAGAGGAAGGGGAAGGCATAGGGGGCGCGGAGGAGGAGGAAGAGCCGCTACGCCGCTGCCGCAAGCCGGCCGGCGGGCGCCGACGGCGGCGGCGAGGGCGAAGGGCGCGGAGGCGGCGCTAGAGGCTAGGATTTGGGGACCCTCCGGTGTCGCCCCGAGCGGGAGCGACACGGGAGGAAGGTGGGTTCTCGTCGTTTTATGTATATTTTGTGCCCAAGAAGATTGTGTTGTTGATGTTTTACATTCTTGTTCTTAGAATTGTAGAGCCTCGATGCGTAGAGCAGCATAACAACCCTTATCAACAGAATCGTGGTGGAGCGGATGCACAATCTTCTTGATGGGGTTTTCCCCCTTGTGTCGATGTTGTTTGATTGAGGACAGGGGCGGAGCCATGCCTAAATGCTTTTTAAACGCAGTTTGAAGTGTCAAAAAATTTGCAAAAAAAAAAAAACGTTCACGTATAGATCTTAACATGTTATGTTTTTTCCAAAATCGTTTAACTAAAAAGGATGTTTTTTGTGACTTTTGTAAAAAAGACAAAAGTTAGTGCTAAAATAAGCATTTTCACGATATTTTTTTTTCTTTTTTGCACATGCCACAAAAAATATCGGTTTTCCACGAAATCACTTTGCAAACACATAGAATGTAAAGATGTATCCGCGGAATTTTATTTTGAATCTTTTAGCATTTTAAACTATGTGTTTTAACTTTTAAATACCGGTTGCATATGCCCGGGAGCCAAATTGGATTTCACATTGACTACATAGTATTTTGGCAAAAACTTCATATTTAGGGTAAAAATCTTGCAAAAAATAAATCATACGAATACATGTATTTTTTTTTCAATTTTCACCACGTATATTCAACAGAAACCACAAACACAGATTGCAAAAAATAAATCATACGAATACATGTATTTGACATCACAAGTTTGCATTGACATTACAATTTTGTACTCCCGGCTCGCCACTGATTGAGGAGGCATGAATGGAGTTGTGAAATCATGAGCATATATGTAAGCAAACTTTAATGTATGTATAAGTATGTATGTATTGCGACCTAGACTAAACAAAACTTTGTGTGTGTATGTGTGTGTCTGACACATATGTGGATGGATATGCTTTGGAATCTCGGCAGGATGCATACGACGATTTCAGCTGGGTCGAGTTGTTGTAGCTGCTCCGGCGACAGATGTGAGTGGTTCGCAATTGCAGTTTCCTCTCTCCTCATCACTCTGCTGAGCTCTCTCTCTCCACGCCGCCACTTTCCTCTCTCGTCATCTTCTCTTCTTCGCCCCACTTCAATCAAGAAAATAGAAAAAAGATCGGAGACGGGGGTTGGGGCAGGCCTAGGAATACCTAGGATTCCCAGCTGTTCCCTGAATCCTGCGCCCGTGCTCCTCCCTCCTTCCTGCTCTGCTCTGCTCTGCTCCAGGGAAAGCCAAGGCGAGCGCATCTCGGGGGATCCCCTCAGTGGTGGACCTCGATTGGCTTCGGAAAGCCTGCGGAATTCCGCGCCGCTCCCTCCCGCGTCTGAATCTTGGCGCGGCGAGTTGGTTTGGTTCTTGGGCGCCTGGATGCGAGCGCAAACTCCATGAGGAAGCTCTTCTTCTCCGAGTTCTCCTCCTGCAAGGAGACCAGCCTCCATCCCCCCACCCGCTCATGGCTGCCGCTGGACAAAGGGAAACTCTCCAAGTTCACTGCTCACTCCAGCTCCTCCTCCATGTAAGCCTCCAATTTCTTTCTTTGCAGCAAGGCACTACACAGTCGTTGCTGAATTGTTAATCAGTTGGGTACCCAGTCTGGTCTTAGTGTGGAGAGCGTCAAAATTCATTTTTTTTCTTGCTAGCTCGTTTCGAGATTCAAATGCCTATCCTTGTATTTGGAATGCAGAGAATCTCTGATGAAAATGCCGGAGCCGCCGGTTCTTCCACACTTCAAGCCCGCCGACTACGTCGACGTCTTGGCTCGGATTCACGAGGAGCTGGAGTACTGCCCTCCGGATGACAAGTCGCGTCTGTACCTGCTCCAGTTCCAGGTTTTCCGCGGGCTTGGGGAGGCCAAGCTGTCGCGGAGGAGCCTCCAGGCTGCGTGGGAGAAGGCGAGCACCATACACGAGAAGCTCATATTTGGGGCCTGGCTCAAGTACGACAAGAGAGGAGAGCAGCCGATATCTGACCTCCTTGGCTCGTGCGGCAAGTGCTTCCAGGAGTTCAAGATGCTGGATTTCGTTTCACAGGTCTCTGCCGACTCACATAGGATGAGTTATGACGACGAGTCCGATGAATTCCAGGGCTCTCCGGTGGTTCATCTCCGGATCAGAGATGATATGATTGCATGTGATCGGCGCAAGCTTGCAGGGTTGTCTACTCCGTTGTATGCAATGCTTAATGGTGGCTTTAGGGAATCATATCTTGAAGTCATTGACATGTCTCAAAATGGCATATCCCCTATCGGAATGCGAGCAATCAGTAAATTCAGCCTGTCAGGAAGATTACCATATTTGTCGCCTGAAGCTATCTTGGAAATGCTTGATTTTGCTAACAAATTCTGCTGCAAGGGCCTCAAAAATGCTTGCGAGCGAAAGCTTGCTTCTTTTGTTTCTTCCAGGCAAGATGCTACAGACTTCATGGAGTGTGCTATTGAGTTGGGCTGTTCCGTTCTCGCGGCGTCATGCTTGCAGGTTCTCTTGAATGAACTTCCAGAGTGCTTGAATGATGAGCAAGTGGTTAGGATATTCTCCTCCGCAAATAAGCAGCAGAGATCCACGATGGCTGGCGACGCATCTTTCTCTCTATATTGCCTTCTTAGTGAAGTCTCCATGAGCATCAGTGCAACATCGGATGTCACCATAAGCTTCTTGGAAAAGCTGGTGGACTCAGCATCAGATTCTAGACAGAAGCAGTTGGCCTTGCATCAACTGGCTTGCATGAGGCTGCTAAGGAAAGATCACGCTGAAGCTGAGCGTCTCTTCAATGCTGCCTTTACCGCTGGACATCTCTACTCGGTAGTTGGCTTGGCTAGATTGGCCTCTCTGAGGAGCAATAAGCATTTTTCTCTCAAGTTGCTCGACTCTGTCATGTCATCTCGTTGGCCTCTTGGGTGGATGTATCAAGAGAGAGCACTATATTTGGATGGTGATAGCAAGTTGGAAAATCTCAACAAGGCTACTGAGTTGGATCCTACCCTGACATATCCCTATATGGTTCGAGCTGCATCTTTGATGAAAAGGCAAAGTGTTGAAGCTGCCCTGATGGAGATTAACCGGATCCTGGGTTTTAAGCTGGTTCTGGAATGCTTAGAGCTAAGGTTCTGTTGCTATCTTGCTCTTGAGGATTACAGAGCTGCTTTGTGTGATGTCCAGGCAATTCTTACACTTGCTCCAGATTATCGCATGATTGGTGGTCGAGTGGCTGCGAAGCAGCTGCGTATGCTTGTGATGGAGAATGTAGAACAATGGACAACTGCTGATTGCTGGATGCAGCTCTACGATCGGTGGTCCTCTGTGGATGATATAGGATCCCTGTCGGTCATATATCAAATGCTGGAGTCAGATGCTGCTAAAGGAGTTCTGTACTTCAGGCAGTCTTTGCTACTTCTCAGGTAACTTAACTATTTTATGCTGTTGAATAATAGTTGGTGTAATTCAGTTTGATAGTCGATCAATAATTGGCATTCTAGAGGCTACAATCACATGGTTTGCATCGCTGGCATGGCATGTCTTGCACCTACTAGTGTGGGGTTGTATCTGGAATGCTAATTTAGCAGATGGCTGATCACTGATCAACATTGTTGCACATGCCTACTCTGATAGCATACATTGTGATCTAATTTCATGGAAGTAATAATATCTTGTCTTAGGATTAATGCAATTATGGCTTGTTTTTACCAGATTAAATTGTCCTGAGGCAGCAATGCGCAGCTTGCAGCTTGCTCGTGAGCATGCGGCAAGCCAACATGAACAGCTTGTTTATGAAGGCTGGATATTGTATGATACTGGCCATTGCGAGGAAGGATTGCAGAAAGCGGAAGCATCCATTGCAATACAGAGATCATTTGAGGCGTTCTTTCTAAAAGCTTATGCTTTGGCTGATTCGAGTCTTGAGCCATCAACCTCAGCAACAGTTGTATCCCTTCTTGAAGATGCATTACGTTGTCCTTCGGATAGACTTAGAAAGGGTCAGGTAAGAATTTGTTTTCCACACCTCTTTCTCTGTTCTACTTAGCTAAACAGACCATGCATGATAAGGAGTTACTGTCCTGTTTCTGCAGTAGAGAGCTAAGCGATCTCATACCAAAAATAGGTATATACGGAGTACTATATACTCCCTCAATATATAAGACGTTTGGGCATGCTAATTTAACTTACCAAAATGTCTTATATAATGAGACAGAGGAAGTTCCAAACAAGGATTATTGTCTTGGGCTATTGGCAAACTAATTATCAAGTGGAACTTTGTTGACTTTTTTCTTGAACTCTTGCCATTGCTTTTGTTGCATGCATGTGCATTTCTTTACTTGTCAAATGTATATGTGGCTCTTTATGGCTTAGATCAGGTGTTGCTAAACGTGTCTATACCTTATGTTCAGATGTTAAGATGTCATATTCGTTGTTGCGTTTAGTAATTGGAATGGTGCCCTCACCATTAAAATATGTTGTCCTGGTGCTCCTAACATGGCAACTCATTAACTGGTCTCTTGAGGGCACTCCAGGAGTGATTTTATTTCTTATCAAGTGGCTGGCCTCTTGTCTAGGTTAGAACATTCCATAAGATCCAGGGGTAATGAGAATTGCCATTTTACCACATGGATGAGTACTGGGCTGCCGTTTTCAGTAGCCTCACCTGAAAATTCGTCATTTTTGTAGTCATATGAGCGACGCGAAAACTGTTTGTGCATCACTCCATCAATTCAAGTTACTAAACGGAGAAGTGTTTCTTTAGCAGCTTGATCCAAGTTCATATATAGATGAATCTGTAACTTTGTGGCCTGAAATGTTGAGAAAAAGTGCATCTAACACATATGGCATCTTGTAGGCTTTGAACAACCTTGGGAGTGTTTATGTGGACTGCGGGAAGCTAGAGCTGGCAGCTGAATGCTACATCAACGCCCTAAAGATTGGGCACACAAGAGCTCATCAGGGTCTCGCGAGGGTCCATTTCCTTAGGAACAACAGAAGTGGTGCATTCGAGGAAATGACAAAGCTAATAGAGAAGGCCAGGAGCAATGCATCAGCATACGAAAAGAGGTCCGAATACTGCGACCGAGATCTAACTAAAGCTGATCTGCAGATGGTCACCAAACTTGACCCCCTGCGAGTCTACCCCTATAGATACCGTGCTGCTGGTAAGCCCCTCGTCCTGACTCTAGTTTTTTGTTTGACAAAGAGAAGATAAGAGTTTCATAGAAGGTTGAATATACAATTCTGGTGGCAGTAGTTCAGTTTGGTAGAATAGTTGTAGCTCATCTGTGCCCAACTCCCAGATTGGGTTGACTAACCAGCTACCAGCCTCCTAACATGAGCTGGTAACAAATCAATGTTCTTGGGCATATATTAGGATATTGTATGCTCAACCTGATAGTAGGTGTAACAAACCTACATTTCCCGAATTAGGCCATCTGTTTAATGCCTGATTTTGGTCCTCAGTTCTGATGGACAACCACAAGGAGAAAGACGCCATCTCGGAGCTGAGCAAGGCGATCGCCTTCAAGGCGGACCTGAACCTGCTCCACCTGCGTGCGGCCTTCCACGAGCACGTCGGCGACATCTCAGGAGCCCTACGGGACTGCCGCGCGGCGCTGTCAGTGGACCCCAACCACCAGGAGATGCTCGAGCTTCACCACCGGGTGAACAGCCAGGAACCTTGAGCCCGTTGTTGTACATACATACAGGAGGGGCTCGGTCCCATACATAGCGAAAACCCACAGCAGTGTGTTTTGTAACATACACACAAGGCAGGCAGATCAGAAGGCGAGGAGATAGTAGGCAAGGCATTTAGATTTAGGTACCCACCCCCAGAAACACCATTCTTGTGTATTGTAGTTAGATAGATACAATTTAGAAATAATGTTAGTTAATTACTGTAATTGGAAAAATTTACGTTTTTAAAATGTTTAGATTTTAAAAATTGTTGGAAGTGGGGACGTACATGTCACGTTCATAAAAATATTCGGGCTTCAAGAAGTTATAATTTTTGTTTGGAGGGTTTAAATTTGAAATATGGATTGAAATGCTTCAATTTGTTTATTTGTTTTTGTAAAATTCTGCCGCAAGTTGACAAGTTTGAATCTTGCAAACATGTTTGTTTTTTTGTTGTTAATAATTGGTTTTATGTTTTGAAAATGTTTAGGTTCGAAAAATTGTTCAATTTGGAAAGTTATTAAGATTAGTATTTTTTGAGACTTAGATTTTAAATTTGGTTTTGAATGTTCTAACATGTTTGTGTTTTTTGCACAAATTTTTCCAAATATTGGTTGACACAAAGAAGTCAATTTTTTGTATTTGTGGTTGCAATTTTTGTTTTTTATAATTGTTTTGATATTTTATAATATTTGTACGATGATTACCAAGTTAGTTCGAACGGTTTTTGTTTGCTGGAAATTGTTCAAGTGAAAGGGTGCCACCTGTTAGAAACCTAACGCTTTGAAATAAGGTATCAGAAAAGGGTTAAATTCACGTTAATTTATCTGATGTGGTTAAATATTTATCGGATGTTTTCACGTTTGTAAAATGGTCAGGTTTGAAAGAACGCTATAATTTTAGAAGACTCAAATTTGAAGTGATACCAAATATGAATGCGTTATTTACCTGTCAGAAATAAGGTATCAGAAAGTATTTTTAAATATTTGGATAAATTTGTGGGAAACACAAAAACATGTTACGGCATTTAAATACGCGGTGAACGGCTCAGATCGGCGCACTGTAGACTGCTACAGTGTACAGCAGTAATCACTGTAGCGTCTACAGTGCCGGAGGGCTGAGAGGGCGAGAAATCTGCACGCCTTAATATAGTATATATATACTGTAGCATCTACAGTGCCGGAGGCTGAGAGGGCGAGAAATCTGCACGCCTTAATATATACTATATATATATATGCTGTCCTATTACAGTAGTAAATTATTTTGTGCTTAGTTGCATCCATGTGCCCCAACCCATGTTGCCAACAAGAACACATGTGTAGAGGAAATGGAAAAAAAAAAAAAGTGTGTCAGTGTCAAACGGTGCTACTTTCTGACTGATTGAACATTTGGTTGCTGGCTACTGAATTATATAAAATGAATATTTAGGGTGTGGGTTAGAATGATCTCTGTTTAACTGCCATGATTGGACTGAAGAGTGAGGAGGACTATGCAGGAAGACTGTAACCCATTTGGGGTTTATGTGCAACGAATCAGTGATGGACTAACAATTCATGATTGGACTTTGGTTAGAGCAGCAGACCGGGTCCATTTGGGTTTGGGGGTGGCATGTTTTGTTCGTTGCCCTTTTGTAACATTTACAAGAAACCAGCCATTGTTGGATACAAAAAACCAGCCATTATTGGACCGTGAGTCTGCATTTTTTTTTGAGAACACGCAGGAGATCTGCATATCTATATATTAAGACAGAAGACAGTTGTTGTTGTTTTTACATTAGCAATTTCATGGCGCCACAGCCCGGCTGCCCATTGCTAACACCCACTCCTCTGAAAGCACCTACGGGATTACTCTCTCTAGCCTACCTCCACTCGCCAACTTCCATTCTCTGCAAGTGCTCTTCACTGCATCTGCAACCAGCCGTGGCGATCTGGAACGTGCTTTGAAAACGTGATCGTTCCTCTCAAGCCAGACTGTGCGGAAGGTACATAGGATCAGCGAGTTGACGCCCTTCCGATGTCTAGCCGGTATTGGGGATTGGCTCCTCAACCACCACTCCAAAGTTGTATCAGTGTTTTGGGGAGTAATGTGTTGTAGACCGATCCAGCTTAGGCAGTAGAACCAAACCTCTCTGAGTGTAAGAACACTGGATCATCAGGTGTTTGATGCTTTCAGACGCTTGAGTACAAAGTGGACATGCTGCCTGATGCGGGAGGCCACGCCGCGCCAACCTGTCGGACGTCCAACACCTGTTGCGAACAGCAAACCAGGCGAACAGTTTATACTTTAGCGGCGCCATGGCTTCCACAGCACCGTTGCCCAGCCGCAATTGATCCTTCCCTCGAATGCCAGCTTATATGCAGAACTACAAGAATGTTGCCCTGATGCATTTCATTTCCACTTCCACACGTCTGCACCTATGCCAAGGACCTTGCTGGGCATCTCACTGTCAACGCAATTCTGAGTCTGATTTGAACTTTGAATTGGTAGAACTAGAACCAACACAATGGTTGCAAGTGTTAATAACCGAGTAACAATTAAGCCGCTCGCCCAGCATCTCTCAAGAAAGCTGTTGGATGGTGGAAAAGGAACTTCATCGATCTCTCAGTGTGTGTAAGATTCAGTTCATGTCGGCGGTGCATTCGTCTAGAATGGAATTAAATGAGACGCTGGCACGAATCCTAGAGCGAGATCGCAACAGCATTGCCAGGATGATTTAGCTCCTGACCAATCTGCAGATGCTGCACAGCGGCACCTGGGAAGTCCAACTCCTGCTTCTGAGAAGTTGAGGAGGAGTCCTGTATTTTGTAGCTCATCGATGAATCTCCTGATTGTGTTAGTGTCGTGTGTGCTGATTATAAGAAGAGAAACAAGTGTTTGACTGATTGTGGTTTTTATGAGTATGAGCAGTTTGGGCAGAGATAACCAAGTGTACAGTAATTACAGATTTGCAGTGGACGGTACAGGTAATGTATAACCACTTGAGTGGAACTGAACAAGGCAGCTGGAAGCTAAGTAGAGTCAAATACTCAAATGCCGACTGCCGCCCAATGGAACAAATTATTATGTCTGTACCAGCTTAACAACATGCTTTAATCAAGGGGAAAAAAGATGATAATCCACATCCAAGATCACGAAACCATTCTTTGGTCAAAACGGAGTAACAATTTTCAGACTGAAAACATTAGCTACAAAACGAGCTCTCACGTACGGTCGCATCCTAGGAGTTGTGTATTATTCGTTTTTTTTGTCTTGTATCATAGGGTTAGTGGCTATCTGGTGGAGCTACTGTTGCGAGGCATGCGGCCTCAGGGTTTCTTTCCGGGTCGATGTTGTTCGACTGCTGGATTCTGCTTTCTTGTACTCCATCTTTTATATTAATAAAAAACCGGCTGTGTGCACCATTTTGGTGCAGAGGCTGGGGGTAGGACCTCCATTTCTAAAAAAAAAACGTACGGTCTCATCCAAGGTTCCTCTTTAGCCAGCATCATATGAACACAGGTTTCAGATACCAAGAGAGCACACAAAACTACAAAAGAACTACAAATCATTCTCAGCTAGCAAGCTGACCGGTTCAATTTTCCGGCTCGGATCAGAAATAGCTGCATACTGCATAGCATTGCCAGATGACTCACTCCTCTTGCATGAGTGAATCCATGGATCTTGTCGCTTCCCCCTCGGAGGTGATGCTTAGTCAGTAGGACAGCAGAACTAGACTCGGGTTCAGGTGCTCTCACTTACACATGTAGTATATTCAGATTCAGTTGTCACAAGGAGGCATCCATTAAACGGAAGGCTCGAAAAGAGCCCTGCTTTAAATTAATAAAGCCATCATCGATAGAGTACACGAATACATAAAAGTACCACCATGCATGGACACAAAGTCAGACTTCATACAACCATACACCGCACGCAGGCGGGAGAGAACACTCCATCTCACGCAGATGCCCCAACATCCGCCGAGAGAACAACATGCAACACTAAGGACTAAGGCTAAAAGCGAGCAGCAGAAACTAGTCTTGACGCGAGGCTGTCTGAAGAACACGAATCCTGCCGATCGTCATGTCGAGCGCGTCGTGGTCTTGGCTCCTAGCCAGTGGCCTCCAAACCTGAAGGAACATCAACATTTTGTATAATACGTCAGCTGGGTGTGAAGGGAAGCGACCCTCAATCGTAAGTTTTAACTTGCGAATGTTCCACAATGCCCAGCAAATGGCCGCACAACAAGGAGGCATCCATCAACGATAGGGTTTAATCTAATCTCTAAAGATACAACAAACAAAGTTAAAGGGAACGATAGGTAGATGCTAGCTAGGCTGTCAACGAGAGTACAACTACGTATTGTGTACTAGTGTACCACAGATACTACTATTACTAGTCTAGTCCGTGTATGGCTTCCTGGGTCACGAAAGCGTACATGTCCTAGCTATAAATCCTCACTGTATCTACACATGCAAGGTTCTCAGATTATTCACATGATTTTATAGAAATTTAGTAGTTAAACGATCAATTCTTACAGGAATCAGGGCAAATTCTCAATGAATGTTGAGATAAGATTGACTAGAACGCCACAAACGCGTCGTACCGCTTCGTCTCTAACCATGAGAGAGAGGCGATCGGATCCACGTGCCTCCCGTCGGCGCCGCCGCAGGTCTGCCCGTCTCTGTGGCCTTCAAGCCATAGAGGCGCGGTGGGATCTCGGCCCTTGTCGGCTGGAGGGCTCCGTTTTTCTGCTTTAGTGTCCAGCTTTGCTGGTGTGGCACTCTGTTGGTGGCGGCGGCGCTTCTTGCAATAATATTTTTCCGGTTTCAGCCCCATCTCGGCGGTGACGTCGAGAAGCTCGTGGGAGTGGTGTGGTTCTCGAATACTTCTTCTGACGGTAGCGGTCTCCGGATCGTCATGCAGCTTCATCGGCGGTAAAAAAAAAGATTTAATAAATCAGGGTGACCAACAGATGGTCAAGAGAGAAGTTTTCGTGAACCTAGGTTCAGACACACCAGCGTATATGGTGATTAAGATTTTCGTCGAAGAAGAAAGCTAGGCCAGATTGTTTCAAGCGTAGGAGGTTGGTGCACGACAGGAGAAGATCGAGCAAGCATCATCAAGCTTATATATATTTATGTTATCCAGAAATGAGAAAATTACAAAAAACTATCACAATTGGGGCGAGATTAACGCGTCAGTACCGATTGTACTAATTTTTTCAAAAACGTACCAACACTGGGGTAAAAAAAACGGATCGCACTGATTTCTATCTAACCGTATTTTGACAGCACTGCTGACCAATAGGGCCCATCTGTAAGAACCTTGTTGGCAGCACACGTGGAGTTTGAGCTGACGTGGACGTGGGGCCCACCTGTCAGCCCCACTTTTTTTTCCTTCTTCTTCCTCCTTTGCGAGGAAGGCAGGCAAGTCGCCGCCGCCATGCGCGCTCCTGCTTGGACTACCCTCCTGCAGGTCGCCGCCGCCATGCCACCCATGCCGTTGTTTCTCCTCTCCCTCCCTTTGCCTCACTCCCTCTCTCTCACGCTCTTTGCTCTTCTCTTGAGCGAAGCCCTAGCTCGACGGCCGCCGTTTTGCGCCGCCTTTATGGGCTTCCCCGGACGAATCCGACCTAGCCAAGAGCTCCGCCGTCTTCCCCTCCTTCTCTCTGCCAAAAGACGCAAGCCGGGATGCCGTGAATCGTGAGATTGAAGCTGTCTTCCCCAACTCCGGCCACCGTTTTCCGAGCACGATTTCGTCGCCGACCGGCCTCGCCAGCCTTCCCCAACCCTTCCAACGTGCTCCTGGTGATCTAATGGTCCTTCCAAACCCTCTCCCTCGCCTCCGCGTGCCCTGTAGCGTGCTGCCGCCGAGCGCCGCCGTCGTGCTGCACTCCGGTGAGCGCCGCCGCCGTGTCCGGCAACCATATGTCGCAATCCGCCGCTCGTTCGACTCTCCCGAGGCGTGCGCATCCTTTACAGCGCTGGTGGCTGGGGGACGAAGAGCGCGGGGATCCAACGCCCGTCGCAGCCGCCGGCCCGCCGTCATCCCGCAAGCAGGTTCGCGCCAGCAGGTCCATGGCCGGCCAGCTTTTAGGGGTAGGAGCTCGGTGGAGGGCAACCAAGGGAGCTCGTCGGGCCCGTGGCTACCGCCGGTGGGCGCGGGGCGCTCTGGTAGCGGTGGACCGCGGTGGTGCGCATGGCGGCGGCGACCTGCCTGCCTTCCTCGCAAAGGAGGAAGAAGAAGGAAAAAATGTGGGGCTGACAGGTGGGCCCCACGTCCACGTTAGCTCCAACTCCACGTGTGCTGCCAACAAGGCTCTTACAGATGGGCCCTATCGGTCAGCAGTGCTGTCAAAATATGGTTAGATAGAAATCAGTTCGATCCGGTTTTTTTTACCTCAGTGTTGGTATGTTTTTGAAAAAATTAGTACAATCGGTACTGATGCGTTAATCTCGCCCCAATTGTGGTAGTTTTTTGTAATTTTCTCTCCTGAAATCGACCGTGCAAATGGCAAGCAAATGGAGCCCCCGAAGCCCATTCCCAGCTGGACCTTGCTCTCTATTGATCGTGAGTTCATGACTATCTGGCCCCTCGGCCTTTTATCATAGAAGAAGTGAGACCTAACTTTGGGAATATTTTCCATTATTTTCATTAGATGTTAACTGATTAACCATGTATTTTAGTTTTTCTACAGTTTTAGCAGTTTTTGTTGAAATATGACTGCGAAAACTATCGGTGTGTTTTCTTCAACCAACGATCAAGTCTATCTGGTCTCTTAAGGTACCAGCTAAGGTCAAAATTCATTGGTGGAGATCAGTGTTAGGTGCTATACCATGCTGCGGGGTTTTAGCTAATCGCCATATTCAACCATCCAGCCAGTGCCCTCTATGTATGGTTGATTGTGAGAACATTTCTCACGCTTTCTTCAAGTGTCCGCGAGTTAAGGAGATCTGGCAATACTTTGGTTTATCAGACTCGGTCACTAAAGCATGTGTTGAAGAGGTGCAAGGAGACTCTGCTCTCGTTTCATTGTTACTGAACCCAATTGAGGCACCAATGCACCCGGAGCCAAGAAGATGTGACCTTACTGCCGTTACCATTTGGTATGCTTGGTGGGAGAGGCGCAAGATAACACATGGTGAAGAGGTTGTTGATCTGATCCATTCAGCACGGTCTATTGTAGTGTTGGCTATGAACTTCAAGAGGGCGAAGAAGATCAAGGGCAACCGTATAAATAGACATGGATGGCTGGAACCACCAGAAGATTGTGTCAAGCTTAATGTTGATGCATCTTTTGATATTGATACAGGTACAGGAGGTACTGGAGCTATAATTCCTGATCATTTTGGCATGCATCTCATGTGGTCGCTGGACTCTTAATCATGTGGAGGATGCGGCAACGGCGGAGGCACATGCGATTCGCAATGGACTTCTACTAGCTGGTGAAAGAACACGGTTGCCCCATGTGTGGTTTTGGTAATTAATGACAATCCTTATGGACTACTGTGTATATTGAGATATCCTTGAAGGTTTGTCCATAGGCAACACTTGAACTCCATGTGTTGGATTCAAGGTTGAATGCCTTGAAGGTCATTGGATATAATGAACATATTTGAGATGATCAAGGAAGAACAAAAGATATAATGTTGATCAAGGCTAAGTGGAAAGGATGGATTCAAGTGATCAACACACAAAGCTACATGTTGTACCATGTGGTATCTTGTGATCCAATGGTATGGTAAACAATTGTATATATAGCTTTGTGAACTAACCCATATATATGTGTGTGGAGTATCTATGTGGGGTTAGGTATCTTCCCATGGGCGTGCATCAAAAGGAAGGTTCCATATAGCCCATGGTGGATGATGTCAAGCGGTGGTCGTCATCAAGATAATGGTCAAATGAAGATGTGCCTAAAAGTGGCTCTCCCATATTGTGTATGGGGGAGCATTTCACAAGTCTTCATCAAGCGGAGCGCAATCAAGAAAGGTGACCAACTTGAGGTGATTAAGATCGTCATCATCTAACTCAAGTGGATCGCGCAAGGCAAAGGTATGACCTTGATAGGGTTTCTATTTTACCAGTCCATTGTGTTAGTAAGAGACCGGATTATAGGATAGATGCCACACTTTCAAGAGGAGCTATCGAATGAGTAACTTGATCGTATCGTTCAGAGAGAGCTCAAACCTTTGCATACTTGGCATCATCTTTCTTGGTTCTTATTTGGCTTTCCTCCATGTGTGGTTTTAGAGCTTGTCATGATCTTCAAGACAAGCTCAAGTTTATCAAAAACGGATTTCGTATGGAAAACCTATTGCGTTTTTGATATTGAATGTTTACCGATATGTCTTTTATAAAGAGGTTTAATCTTCCCACATTTGGTTTTATGATTCATTGTTGGACAATGATGTTTCTCGGTATAATCTTAAAGAGCTCGTTGTCGTGATTCCAACGAGCCAAATATCATCGAAAACGGAGTCAAGATGCAAAAGATATTTTGCCATTTTGGTGTTCGCTATATGTGCTGTTTTTCCAGTGGCGGTAGTACCGCCCGCGGTACCGCCAGAAACGGGTTCTGGAGCCTTATCCAGTAGTAACGCTGGAATAAGGGGTAGTACCGCTGCCTGGAAGCTATTTTCATCCAGTTGTGTCTTCCGGACCTTCTTGGGGGCGGTAGTACCGCCCCGGCGCGAATCTGCACCCAACGGTTGGATATTTGGGTGACCTATTTAAGGGGCCTTCTTCCCCAATGGTTCCCCTACCTTTTAAGCAAGTTTTCCCACCATTGTTGACCTTTTGGAGTTTGCTTTCTCTCAATCCCTCCAATGATTCTTGCTCAATTAGAGGGAAAAGAGAGAGGAGATCTAGATCCACACTCCACCAATCAATCTCTCCTCTAAGTGAGGGGAGCATATTGGATCTAGATCTTGGGATTCATTTGTTGTTTTTCTTGCTCTTCCTCCATCTTCCTCCATAGCATTAGTTGCTTTGGTGGGATTTGAGAGTGAAGCTTTGAGCACTTCTTGTGTTCTTGCCATTGCATTAGGTGCATCGGTTTGAGTTCTCCACGGTGATTCGTGGAGGTGAAGTTTGAGAAGCTCATTACTCTTTGTGGATCTTGTTGCCTCGTGTGTTAGTTGTAACCCTAGGAGGCCTTTGTGAGTTTCGAGCTTTATCTTGTTGCTAAGCTCCGGACATTGTTGGGAGGCTCCAACTCATTGTGGAGTTCCTCAACCTTGGTGTATCGGTTTGGTCAACGCCTTCAAGTCGACCTCATAGTGGAACGAGCCAATCCCTCACGGGTGAAGCTCACGGAGAATAGGGTGAGCACATCGGTGCTATTGGAGTGCCTAGGAGGCTCCACACCCCTCCAACGTAGACGTACTTCCATTGGGAAGGAACTACGGGAAACATCTCCTCGTGTCCACTTTGCGGTTACTTCTATACCCAAACCTTTACTTATGCATTTACCTTTGTGATAGCCATCGAGCTTGAAGTTATCTATTTGCTATCACTTAGTTGTTATCTTGCTTAGCATAAGTTGTTGGTGCACATAGGTGAACCTAGCTTGTTTAGGTTTTGTGCTTGATAAATTAAACGCTAGTTTTATTCCGCATTTATTCAAGCCTAAACCGTAATTATTTTAAAACGCCTATTCACCCCCCCCCTCTAGGCGACATCCTCGTTCTTTCAATTGGTATCAGAGCCAGGCTCTCTTTATTAGGCTTCACCGCCTTGAGAGTAAAGATGTCGTTTAGAGATTTAGCAAATGATCCCACTTTCATATTCGATGGCACAAATTATGATGTTTGGAAAATTCGCATGCTTAATCTTTTTCGGGTGTATGGCCCAAAAATGGAGAGAATTGTAGATATGGATTTTCCTCCTCCAAAGGATCTCCAAAAGTTATCTTTAGAGGATGAGGAAAACTCTTATCTCAATTCTCTAGTATCTCATGCTATTGTTGGTGTTTTGAGCAATGTAGTTCTTGAGTCAATCATGCCTTTCGGAATGCTCATGATTTATGGACAAAGCTTCAAGACAAATATGATGTGTCCAATATTATTGAGGATGATTGTTCTCCCTCCACTTCCGGGCGTGATGAGTTCTCAACTTCCTCTACTTCACCAACATGTGGTAAGCCACAACCTAATGAGATGGTGAGTAGTGGTAGGCTTTGCAACAATGGTAGTAAACTTACCATTGATGATTCTTTACCTCAACATTGTTGCAATGATCTACCTTTGGACTTAAACACATCTAGCACCATACATTCTTGTGTTGATAGTCCTTGCATATCTTGTCAAAATTGCTCGTCTAAATCTCATGATGATATGCTTGCTTTATCTTGTTGCCATACTACAAATGCGTGTGTTTCCTCTATTCCGTTGGTCACTAACATTGTAGAGGAAACCCAACTTCCTATGGAACAAGATGTGTACTTGAGTGGTGCCTCAAGTAATGTTTCATCTTCATCGACCATCTTTTGCCTTATGGCTAAGGATCAAAGGTATCTCCTACTTTGAATCCCATTGAATCTATGA
This sequence comes from Poa pratensis, assembly GCA_947311845.1. NCBI lineage: Eukaryota > Viridiplantae > Streptophyta > Magnoliopsida > Poales > Poaceae > Poa > Poa pratensis. The sequence continues at coordinate 9,507,784 of CAMZMU010000077.1, forward strand.
TGATGATGATGATGATGATGAATAATGAATATAATGATATTGTTGATTCTCTAAATAAGAAAGGTGAAATTGTCTTTCTTGCTTTGAGTAAAATAAAAATGCTCGCTCTAACTTCATGGAAATCTGGCTAATGCTATTGAGGCAATAAACTTATTTATGAGCATGAGGACACCATTGTGGAAATGGAAGGTCGTGAGCAAGACTACACCGATGAGATCGGGGATCTTTCTATTGCTCTTAATGAAGAGCAAGAGCGTAGAAGGATCCTTGAGGAAAAACTTTGTAGTCTTGAGGAATCTTATAGTTTAGACTTTTCTAAATTAAGAAAGATCATGCTCTTGCTCTTTCTAATGTCCTCAAATCTAAAAATGATGATGCTTGTGCTACTAACTCTACTTATTGTGAAGCATCCATATTAAGGAGAATGTTGAGCTAAGGGCTCAACTTGAGTTGCTAACAAGCAATTATAGGAAATTGGAAGAAAGTCATGAAAAGCTCTCGAGCTCTCATAATGATCTTCTAGTCTCCCATGATCGGCTAAAGTTAGCTCATGAGGCTACTTCAACTAAGGTAACATCTTGTGAGCCTCATGTGGACAATGGCACAACTTCTACTCAAAATGTTATATTGCCATGTGCTAGTCCTAGTAGTTCATCCACTCATGATATTTCTACATCTTGTGATGAATTACTTTCCATGCCTTGTTGCTCTAACAATGAAGCATTACTTCCTCTAGTACTTGTGTTGAAACTAACCATGTAGAGGAGATCAAAGAGCTCAAGGCGCAAGTCACTTCTTTGAAGAAAGACTTGGAAAAGGTCATTTGGGAAGTCGCACTTGACAATATGTTGAGTGTGCAAAAATCTCCCAATGACAAGAGTGGACTTGGATTCAACTCCGATGTTAAGAAGAAGTCCAACATCAAGAAGAAGCACAAGACCATCAAGAAGAAGGGCCTAGAACAAGTAAAAGATTCGGCCAAGATTGTTTGCTTCAAGTGCAAGATTGAAGGGCATCATGTGAGATCTTGCCCAATGAAGAAGCATTTAAGTGAGAAGCAACAAGGGAAGCGGCCTCAAGTTCATACTCAAGTATCCAACGTTGAAGAAAGGCCACTTCCAAGGAGAATCAAGCTAAAGCTTCTCAAGTTGAGAAATCAACTAAGAAGAAAGGTGGAAGTAGATGTTGCTATCTATGCCGAGAAGGGACATCTTGCTTCTTCATGCACTAACGGTACCTTATCCAACCCAATCATAATTGATGATGTTTACTCTCTTGAGAAGGATAAGGTTGGCAATGTGTTTGCCAAATTGTTGGTACTCAAAGTGGTGTCAAGAAAAGAACCATTTGGGTGGCCAAGCCTATTGTGACTAACCTCTTAGGACCCAACTTGGTTGGGGACCAACAAGCTAAAACTTGATCAATAGGTGTTGTGGAGGGCTTTGGAGACTTGGCTACATTATGAAGAATTAAGGGATCTTCATCAATCATATTTCCAAGCCAAGTCATTTGGATTTTCATGTCTCTATCTTATATCCAACGTGCCTCCTTGCGGTAACATGTATTTAAATTATACATACATTGAAAGTTGCTTGCCCCTTGCATGTGTTTGGTTTTGTACCTTGCATGTGTTTGACTATGTTGTGCCACTTACCTATCTTGAGTAATCTAGTGTGTGTATGTTGGTTTGCACATCATGGTGTGTGTGTTTGTGTTGAGCCTCTATTGCTTCTTGTTTTTATCTTAATTGGCTCTTTTGAGAGTTTAATGGACTTTCCCATTTTGGGGGAGTGATATGCTTTCGGCACGTCACAATCCTAAAAATGTGTATACATGAGGAATACCACTTAGTGTTGATATATCAATATTATCTAGTCTCTATGTGGTATGTCATGCTCATGAGAAATTCGAATTCTAAATGTCCATTAACTATCTCTATTTGGTTTTTGTTTGCCTCTTGTTGAAAACAAATGGATTATCACATTATGGGGGAGTAATAAGCATTGTGCATATTACGAACCTAGAAAATGTGAACAAGTGAGGTTTTGCCACTTAGAATTGATATTGTAAATTATCTTGTTCCTATGTGGCATGTTTCTCAAACAAGTTCCATATTTGCCTATTCGCTCTTGTTTGAGAATATGATCTTGAATATCTTTGTCATTTACCACCGAGAATTATCTCCATACATTACTTGTCTTTACAAGTGATAATCTTATTTGTGGTAAAGTATATTGATCATATTTACATTGGTTTTGCTCTTAATTGCCTTATTTATTGCCAAGGATTAGTTTTGATCAAACTTTCTTTTGTCTTCCTTGACCTTTGGATCCTCTTGCTCTACTCATGTTGTTTTGTTTTTCTTAAAATAGGAAAAGCCGTGATCCCATTCTTGTGCATTTACATTCAAAGTCATACTTCTAAGATAATGCACTATTCTTGGGGGAGCTATCCTATTTTGAGTAGAACACCATCTTTTAAATTGGTATTGGATCTTATTGCTTTTCTTGAACATGACTAGTGTTCAAATATGATATATGTAAAGTGATGATCCCATTTGCATGCATTTTGCATTCAAATGCAAGATCATAAATAATGCACAAATCATGGGGAAGCTATCCTATATTATTTAGAACATTATTTGTTTTCAATTGGTATTTGATTTTTATCCCGATGATGTGTCTTTGTGTAAGACAAATCTTTTCATCTTGGTACTTTGTGCCATCATGAAGAGTGTAGAGGGATTTGCTTATTCTTTGGAATCTTTCTCTCTTTTGGGAGTTGTTTATCTCATTCGTTGAGATATATTTCACTTGATATCTTTTGATCTACTCTTCCTTTTGATATCTTATCAATCATGTGTTGATTTGGCTCTTTGATATAATTTGAACAATTATCTTATTGTCACACTCTTGTGTGCATTCTTGGTTTTCTTGGTGTTTTGTCCAAACTGTGTCTCCATTTGGTTCTTAAAGGTCTTGAGCATGCATACTTACTACATGTGTACTTTATGGCATGTTTTTCGTCCTTTGTTCCAATATATAGGGTAAACTCCACCGAATCCTAAATCGGCTAAGATGTGCATGAAATTCAATTTCATATCTATATGCACATATTTATGTGGAGTTTGTCCTATGTATTGTAGTTCCTCTAACTACTTTGGACCCAATTAGTTTGGAAACCATTTTGTACTTGAATTTTGTTTTAGGTACATGGAAGATGCATTGGATAATTGTCTCATTTCGAAGGAAGATGTCTTAGACGTCTTCACCAAATGACTTTTGGAGACAAGCTATGACGGTTGATGAACTCTTGTCTACTACATCAACCCAATGCCATCTCGGTAACAAGTATCTACCCTCGTGCATACTTTTCCATGTTGCAACCTTGTGTAGGTTCATTCTTGGCATGAGCTTCTTTATTTGCAATTGTAGTGGTTTTTGCAATCTTGTTTTCAAAACATCCTTATTGCAAACATGAGTGAGCTATGATGATTGCATATTAAGGGGAATATATATAATCATGCCCATGATTCACCCATCCCATATATGTCAATCTAGCATTTTACTTTTTGTCAAATTCTCTCATATGCAATATTGATGAGTTTTTCAAGATCTCTTTCTTCAATTGGCATTTCTTTGGTTTGTTATACTTGTATCTTCTCTCAATGCATCTCAAATATCTCTTGTTTCCTTGATGATATTTGTAATGTCTTTGTATGTTGGAAGTTTTATTTACATCCAATAAGATAAATTTGTGCTATGTGCTATGATTTTAAAGCAAAGATCTCATTGGTCTATTTACTACTTCCTCTTGGATATCAAGTGTTTCTTTTGTAACAAATCTTATGTGTACATGCCTCGTCGTGGACGTATATCATCATGATTGTTGTTGATGACGTGAAAGCACACGTTCGTTGGGAGACCCCAAGAGGAAGGTATGAAGCAGTGCAGCAGCAAGTTTTCTCTCAGTAAGATACCAAGGTTGTCAGATCCAATAGGAGTAAAAGGCACCTCTGAAGGTTGTTGGTGGCGCCGTTTACTCGATCACCAACATGGAACCTGCACACAACACAATCAAACTACTTTGCCCCAACGAAACAGTGAGGTTGTCAACCTCACCGGCTTGCTGTAAACAAAGGATTAAACGTATGGTGTGGAAAATAGTGTTTAATTGCAGAGAATGAAAAGGAACAATGATTGCAGTTGGTTGTATTATCAGTGTAAAAGAATGGACCGGGGTCCACAGTTCACTAGTGGTGTCTCTCCATAAAAGATAACTAACATGCTGGGTAAACAAATTAGAGCCGGGCAATTGATGAATAGAGAGCGCATGACAATGCATATATATGACAAGATGACTACTATGATATTCAATTGGGCATTACAACAAGATACATAGACCGTTGTCCAACAGCATCTATGACTAATAATCCACCTTCAGGTTGACATCCGTGTTCCCCGTTGGTATTAAGTTGCAAGCAACAGATTATTGCATTAATTAATGTGCATAATGTAAACAATACAATTATCCTTAGACAAAGCATTGTTGTTTCACCCCTAGTGGCAATAGCACATCCACAACCTTAGACGTTGATGTCACTCGCCCAGATTACCGGAGGCATGAACCCACTATCTAACATAAATACTCCCTCTTGGAGTTACAAGCATCTACTTGGCCAAAGCATCTACTAGTAACGGAAAGCATGCAAGATCATAAATAACATATAAGATAGATTGATAATCAACTTGATCATTGATGGCTACGTGTTGGTGAACCCCAAGAGGAAGGTTATGATGTAGACAGCAGAAGTTTTCCCTTGAGAAATCTACCCAAGGTTATCAATCCAGTAGGACTTGATGATCTATCGGAAGGTTGTTGATGTTGACTCCCCCTGGCGCTAGGGAGCTTGCACCAACGTGGAATCTGCACAGACACAAACCAGAACTTTGCCCAACACGAAACAGAGAGGTTGTCAATCTCTCCGGTCTTGCAGAAACAAAGAGTTAAACGTATGGTGTGGAAAACAGCAGGAAAAACAGCAAGTAACAGGAAACAGATGATTGCAGCAGGTTGTGTAAACAGTATGAGGAAATTGGACCAGGGTCCACAGTTCACTAGTGGTGTCTCTCTCAGAACAGATAACTAGCATGTTGGGTAAACAAATTACAGCTGGGCAATTGACAAATAGAGAGGGCATAACAATGCAATACATGCCAAGATGTCTACTATGAAATCTAGTTGGGCATTACAACAAAGTACATAGACCGTTATTCCAACAGCATCTATGCCTAAATAATCCACCTTCAAGGCAGCATCCGCATCCATTCAGTATTAAGTTGCTAACAACAGATTATTGCATGAAGTAAAGTGTGTAATGTAATCAATACAAGTGCCCTTGGACACTGCACCAATGTTTTATCCCTAGTAGCAACAGCACATCTACCATCTTAGACCTTTCTGTCACTGATCCAGATATCTAGAGACTGAACCCACTATCGAGCATAAATACCCCCTCTTGGAGTCACAAGCATCTACTTGGCCAAAGCATCTACTAGCAACGGAGAGCATGCAAGATCAAGAGCACATAGATAAACAACTTGAATAAACATGGTATCAATATTCATCGGATCCCAGCAAACACAACATCTAGCATTACAATAAGATGATCTTGATCATGTTAGGCAGCTCACAAGATCTAAACATGGAGGCACAAGGTAGAGAGACAACCATCTAGCTACTGCTATGGACCCGTAGTCCAGGGGTGGACTACTCACGCATCACTCCGGAGGCAGGCATGGTGATGTAGAGCCCTCCGGTGATGATCTCCCCTCCGGCAGGGTGCCGGGAAGAGCTTCAGAACTCCTCCGATCTGAGATTGACGATGACGGCCGCGACGGAACTTTTCGTGGAATATGATCGACCGTAATAGGGTTTTCGCGTCGCGGAGAATATATAGGCGAAGAGGCGGCGTCGGTGGCCGAGGGGGGCCACCACGCCATAGGGGGCGCGGGCCCACCCTGGGCCGCGCCCTAGTGTGGCGTGGCCCCCTGGTGGGTCTGCTCCGACTCCCCTTTGGACTCCGTGATCTCCTCGTGATATTATTGACGATGTCTTTTGTTTCGTCCAATTCCGAGAATATTTCCTTAATAGATTTTCTGAAACCAAAAACAGCAGAAAACAGGGAACTGGCACTGTGGCATCTTGTTAATAGGTTAGTCCCAGAAAATGCATAAAAATGATATAAGTGTAACCAAAACATGTAGCAATTGATATAATAACAGCATGGAACATCAAAAATTATAGATACGTTTGAGACGTATCAAGCATCCCCAAGCTTAGTTCCTGCTCGTCCTCGAGTAGGTAAACGATAAAAACAGATAATTTTTGAAGTGACATGCTACCAACACAATCTTTGATCAAATAACAATGTAATGCACATGATCTGAATGAAGTGATCCAAGCCAATGGTCTATAGTTTGCAAGCAAGTAAATAAAGAGTAAACATAAGTGATCACACAAGTGCAAACTTTCATGAATAACACTATAAAACATTTAGAGATATAATAGTCTAACATAATAGTTAGTTCACAGCAGCAATAATTCTCAACATGAAAGTGTTTGTATCAACACAAAGGAAGATAATAGCTTCAGCTTTTGCTTCAACTTTCAACATGTATATCATATAGATAATGTCAATGCAAAGAATATGATCAACCAAACACAAAGTTATGTAAAAACTGTTATACTGGAGTTGACAATGATGTTTGCTTAAGTAGACAGAAAGAAGTGGGAAAACTGACTCAACATAAAAGTAAAAGAATGGCCCTTCGCAGAGGGAAGCAGGGATTAACATCATGTGCTAGAGCTGTAGTTCCCGAAGGCATATAGAGAGCATAAAATATTGTTTTGTAAGGTAATGGTGTATACAGGTGTCAACAAATCAAATAGCAGGTACTTGTCATCTTCCATGGCTAACTAACTTTTAGAGCGGTTCCGAGAGTTTTTAGGACTGCACTTGTAACAAGCACTTATTGGTGACACTCCTCCCAACCATTTACTTTCCACAAACCATGGCTAACCGAATCCTCGGGTGCCCACCAACATTCACCATGGAGGAGTGTCTATTTATTTATTTATTTATAGGGTGGACTAACCAGCTCTTTAATGCAAAATAAAAGGTGGAGAAGCAGATGAAGCTGCCAATCCTTGTAAATTAATTAGCATGGAAGATGACAAATCTCACTACTACGTCCTTATGAGCTTTTCAAGTAGTGACACAAAAAGGATAATTGTTTTGAGTAGTTAGTAGATAGCACATGAAGAAATTTACTTGGAATGGTGAAAACACCACATAATAGGTAGGTATGGTGGACACAGGTGGCATGGATTTGGCTCAAGGTTTTGGATGTACAAGAAGCATTCCCTCTTAGTACAGAGTTTAGGCTAGCAAGGTTATTATAAGCAAACATCATTATCAACTGGAATAGCAAGAGTGTACATAAAACACAAGGTTTGACGAACCATAGACTCCCACTGTCTTCCTTGTTAACACATAGCCTTCATCCAAAAATTATCTAGACTACTATGGACTTCCAATCATGCAACAGATTATTATAGCAGAAAATCCTTATAGTAGTTCTTCATTAATAGCCATTACTTACATGATGCACAAGCTTAAACATTAATTACTTGACAGCTCAAAACAATTGGCAAGCATCAAATTACTCAAGACAACGATCTAAAAAGATTCATGTAAGCATTTTATACCACTACCACATGCATAGCATTTTTCTGGTCCAACCAAACACCAATCAACTTATTTGACAACTCTCCAAACAGATATAAGTGAAGCAAGAGAGTACTTTCTTCAAAAGAAACTGAAAGCTCTAACAAGAGATGTATGAAAAACTGAGAGCTAACAGCAATAACAGCAACTAGACAGGAATACTCAACAAGTATAAGTGAAGCACAAGAGTATTCTAATGAAAAAGTGGAGCGTGTCTCTCTCCCAAACATGAATGCTAGGATCCAACAAGTATAGCACAGCAAACAAAACAAAACAAACTGAAAACAAAAACACACTGACGCTCCAAGGAAGAGTACACTAGTATGAAGCAATAAAAATATAGCACCATTAGAGATGACCTGATAATTTGTAGATGAAGAAGGGGATGCCTTGGGCATCCCCAAGCTTAGATGCTTGAGTCTTCTTGAAATATGCTGGGGAGGTAAGCCTCCCCAAGCTTAAGCTCTTCACTCTTCTTGATCATGTAATATCATTCTCCTCTATCAACACTTGAAAACTTCCTTCACACCAAAACTTAACAGCTTTTCTCATTAGCAGGTTAGTGCACTAAAAGATAATACTTCAAAGTTCTAGCAAAGACAAAACTCACAAGCCAACTATTTTAAACATTAGCCACTGTTACTAGGCTCAAGTGGGCACTTTTACACGAAAAGAAACCACTTAAAAACTTGTAAAAGAGAGAATGCAAAATAAAAGACAGAATCTGTCAAACCAGAACAGTCTGTAATGACGAATTTTTTCGAGGCACTTACGATGCTCAGATGAAAAACTTTTGAAATAATGAAAGTTGCGTAACATCATCAGGAACATGCACAAAAATTTCAGCATTTTTCGATTTTTTCTGATTTTCTACTGAATTAAACGGTGACGAACAGCAATCTGTCCCAATGCAGTCCCGAAAATAAAAACCAACTTTGCATTAGTAACTCTCCTTGGCACAACAAAACAGCAAATAAATATACAAAGGAGTTGCTACAGAGGTAAACAAGCATCCTTGACTCAAGAAAACAAAAATAAAACAGCAAATAAAAACATGGGTTATCTCCCAGAAGTGCTTTTCTTTAATGCCTTTGAGCTAGGCATGAAGAGATGCATCAAGTATTGTCAAGACCAGAAACATCAAGGTTCCCAAAAGCTTCAGATAAATCATAATTCACAACAAGAGGGGTTTTCATTTTAGCTAGTTCTTGAGAAGAAAACTTGAGAGGCCCACTGCAAGCTTTATTAGTAAATTCATAAAATCCATTATCCAGCACATCAGAAGTTGAAAGTTTTGGTTTAGGCCCCTTAGGTACATACATGAATTTCTTTCCTTTATCTAGAATATACCCTTGCTTCTTAGTTTTGAAAGAGGAAAAAGTATTACTCATGGTGTCAATCACTTCCTCTATCTCCTCAATCCTAGAGTTTTGATCATGATTTTTAAAGCAAGTTTCTAGAGCAACAATTCTTTTATTAAGATCTTCCAAGGATTTATCAAATTTTTCAGTGTTCTCAAGTAGTTTTTCAAGCTTAACATCAATACTTGGAAGATTCTCTACAACCTCAAGCTTTTTCATAACATCCTCAAGAGAGACTTCAATTTTAATTTCATTAACAGGTGGTATTCCTACTAGACTTTTGATACGTCTCAAACGTATCTATAATTTTTGATGTTCCATGCTGTTATTATATCAATTGCTACATGTTTTGGTTACACTTTATATCATTTTTATGCATTTTCTGGGACTAACCTATTAACAAGATGCCACAGTGCCAGTTCCCTGTTTTTGCTGTTTTTGGTTTCAGAAAATCTATTAAGGAAATATTCTCGGAATTGGACGAAACAAAAGACATCGTCAATAATATCACGAGGAGATCACGGAGTCCAAAGGGGAGTCGGAGCAGACCCACCAGGGGGCCACGCCACACTAGGGCGCGGCCCAGGGTGGGCCCGCCCCCCTATGGCGTGGTGGCCCCCCTCGGCCACCGACGCCGCCTCTTCGCCTATATATTCTCCGCGACGCGAAAACCCTATTACGGTCGATCATATTCCACGAAAAGTTCCGTCGCGGCCGTCATCGTCAATCTCAGATCGGAGGAGTTCTGAAGCTCTTCCCGGCACCCTGCCGGAGGGGAGATCATCACCGGAGGGCTCTACATCACCATGCCTGCCTCCGGAGTGATGCGTGAGTAGTCCACCCCTGGACTACGGGTCCATAGCAGTAGCTAGATGGTTGTCTCTCTACCTTGTGCCTCCATGTTTAGATCTTGTGAGCTGCCTAACATGATCAAGATCATCTTATTGTAATGCTAGATGTTGTGTTTGCTGGGATCCGATGAATATTGATACCATGTTTATTCAAGTTGTTTATCTATGTGCTCTTGATCTTGCATGCTCTCCGTTGCTAGTAGATGCTTTGGCCAAGTAGATGCTTGTGACTCCAAGAGGGGGTATTTATGCTCGATAGTGGGTTCAGTCTCTAGATATCTGGATCAGTGACAGAAAGGTCTAAGATGGTAGATGTGCTGTTGCTACTAGGGATAAAACATTGGTGCAGTGTCCAAGGGCACTTGTATTGATTACATTACACACTTTACTTCATGCAATAATCTGTTGTTAGCAACTTAATACTGAATGGATGCGGATGCTGCCTTGAAGGTGGATTATTTAGGCATAGATGTGTTGGAATAACGGTCTATGTACTTTGTTGTAATGCCCAACTAGATTTCATAGTAGACATCTTGGCATGTATTGCATTGTTATGCCCTCTCTATTTGTCAATTGCCCAGCTGTAATTTGTTTACCCAACATGCTAGTTATCTGTTCTGAGAGAGACACCACTAGTGAACTGTGGACCCTGGTCCAATTTCCTCATACTGTTTACACAACCTGCTGCAATCATCTGTTTCCTGTTACTTGCTGTTTTTCCTGCTGTTTTCCACACCATACGTTTAACTCTTTGTTTCTGCAAGACCGGAGAGATTGACAACCTCTCTGTTTCGTGTTGGGCAAAGTTCTGGTTTGTGTCTGTGCAGATTCCACGTTGGTGCAAGCTCCCTAGCGCCAGGGGGAGTCAACATCAACAACCTTCCGATAGATCGTCAAGTCCTACTGGATTGATAACCTTGGGTAGATTTCTCAAGGGAAAACTTCTGCTGTCTACATCATAACCTTCCTCTTGGGTTCACCAACACGTAGCCATCAAGCTGTTTTCTGGCGCCGTTGCCGGGGACTTGGAGGCTATTGGAAAGGGGAGTCTCTCAGTTCCAATCTCTTTACTTTGTTTTTTGTCTTGTTTTATTTTTGTTTTGCTTGCTGTTAAAAATCAAAAACCCAAAAAAAAAAATTCCTGCATCTAGTTTACTATTTCGGTTGTTACTTGCTTGTTACCATGTCTAGCTCCAGTCCTTTCATTACTGTTTCCCCTTTAGGAGAAATTATTGGGTTTGGACAGGAGAGTGGAGAAACTTTTAAAGGAGCTTGGGAAAGGATGTTAGAACTGCATAGGAAGATGCAACTTAAAATGGACTTAGACATTCTTATTAAACGTTTCTACTTTGGCTTGCTACCTTTATACCAAAATGCTCTAGATACTATGGTGGGGGAGACTTTCTATGAACATGATACAGAAAAAGCCTATAAAATTTTGAATGGACTTGCTCAATTTCCTCAAGAGGATAAGACAGGTGTGCTTACTAGGCTTGATAAAATAGAAGGACTGACTAACCTTAGACCACCACATTAAGGAACCACCTCATGTTGAGTTAAAAAATGATTGGGAACCCTTTATTGAAATAAGCATTGGTAGTGAGAAATTTCGTGCCTATTGTGATCTTGGTTCCACAATGTCCATCATGCCTAAGATAGTGTTTGACTTGTTAAAAATTGATGGTATGGTTGATTATCCTGTTTTTCATTTTCATGCTGATGGCACTATTATAAAAAGTGTAGGGATCATTAATGTTGAGATTACTATGCAAAATAAAAATATACCTACAACTTTTATGATCCTTACAAAATCTCCTAGTAATATAGTTTTGGGAAGATCTTTTTTGAAGAGTAATGGGGGATTTATCAATGCAAAATATGGGTTCATGAAGTTTGTTGCACCTATCAACCGAAAGTTTTTCTTCCCAATTAAGAAAGAGGATCCCACCGAAAGAGTGGAGGATTTCAACATTTTTGGCAATACTTGATGCATCTCTTCATGCCTAGCTCAAAGGCATTAAAGAAAAGCACTTCTGGGAGATAACCCATGTTTTTATTTGCTGTTTTTTTTTGTTTTCTTGAGTCAAGGATGCTTGTTTACCTCTGTAGCAACTCCTTTGTATCTTTTATTTGCTGTTTTGTTGTGCCAAGGAGAGTTACTAATGCAAAGTTGGTTTTATTTTCGGGACTGCATTGGACAGATTGCTGTTCGTCACCGTTTAATTCAGTAGAAAATCAGAAAAAATCGAAAAATGCTGAAATTTTTGTGCATGTTCCTGATGATGTTACGCAACTTTCATTATTTCAAAAGTTTTCATCTGAGCATCGTAAGTGCCTCGAAAAAATTCGTCATTACAGACTGTTCTGGTTTGACAGATTCTGTCTTTTATTTTGCATTCTCTCTTTTACAAGTTTTTAAGTGGTTTCTTTTCGTGTAAAAGTGCCCACTTGAGCCTAGTAACAGTGGCTAATGTTTAAAATAGTTGGCTTGTGAGTTTTGTCTTTGCTAGAACTTTGAAGTATTATCTTTTAGTGCACTAACCTGCTAATGAGAAAAGCTGTTAAGTTTTGGTGTGAAGGAAGTTTTCAAGTGTTGATAGAGGAGAATGATATTACATGATCAAGAAGAGTGAAGAGCTTAAGCTTGGGGAGGCTTACCTCCCCAGCATATTTCAAGAAGACTCAAGCATCTAAGCTTGGGGATGCCCAAGGCATCCCCTTCTTCATCTACAAATTATCAGGTCATCTCTAATGGTGCTATATTTTTATTGCTTCATACTAGTGTACTCTTCCTTGGAGCGTCAGTGTGTTTTTGTTTTCAGTTTGTTTTGTTTTGTTTGCTGTGCTATACTTGTTGGATCCTAGCATTCATGTTTGGGAGAGAGACACGCTCCACTTTTTCATTAGAATACTCTTGTGCTTCACTTATACTTGTTGAGTATTCCTGTCTAGTTGCTGTTATTGCTGTTAGCTCTCAGTTTTTCATACATCTCTTGTTAGAGCTTTCAGTTTCTTTTGAAGAAAGTACTCTCTTGCTTCACTTATATCTGTTTGGAGAGTTGTCAAATAAGTTGATTGGTGTTTGGTTGGACCAGAAAAATGCTATGCATGTGGTAGTGGTATAAAATGCTTACATGAATCTTTTTAGATCGTTGTCTTGAGTAATTTGATGCTTGCCAATTGTTTTGAGCTGTCAAGTAATTAATGTTTAAGCTTGTGCATCATGTAAGTAATGGCTATTAATGAAGAACTACTATAAGGATTTTCTGCTATAATAATCTGTTGCATAATTGGAAGTCCATAGTAGTCTAGATAATTTTTGGATGAAGGCTATGTGTTAACAAGGAAGACAGTGGGAGTCTATGGTTCGTCAAACCTTGTGTTTTATGTACACTCTTGCTATTCCAGTTGATAATGATGTTTGCTTATAATAACCTTGCTAGCCTAAACTCTGTACTAAGAGGGAATGCTTCTTGTACATCCAAAACCTTGAGCCAAATCCATGCCACCTGTGTCCACCATACCTACCTATTATGTGGTGTTTTCACCATTCCAAGTAAATTTCTTCATGTGCTATCTACTAACTACTCAAAACAATTATCCTTTTTGTGTCACTACTTGAAAAGCTCATAAGGACGTAGTAGTGAGATTTGTCATCTTCCATGCTAATTAATTTACAAGGATTGGCAGCTTCATCTGCTTCTCCACCTTTTATTTTGCATTAAAGAGCTGGTTAGTCCACCCTATAAATAAATAAATAGACACTCCTCCATGGTGAATGTTGGTGGGCACCCGAGGATTCGGTTAGCCATGGTTTGTGGAAAGTAAATGGTTGGGAGGAGTGTCACCAATAAGTGCTTGTTACAAGTGCAGTCCTAAAAACTCTCGGAACCGCTCTAAAAGTTAGTTAGCCATGGAAGATGACAAGTACCTGCTATTTGATTTGTTGACACCTGTATACACCATTACCTTACAAAACAATATTTTATGCTCTCTATATGCCTTCGGGAACTACAGCTCTAGCACATGATGTTAATCCCTGCTTCCCTCTGCGAAGGGCCATTCTTTTACTTTTATGTTGAGTCAGTTTTCCCACTTCTTTCTGTCTACTTAAGCAAACATCATTGTCAACTCCAGTATAACAGTTTTTACATAACTTTGTGTTTGGTTGATCATATTCTTTGCATTGACATTATCTATATGATATACATGTTGAAAGTTGAAGCTAAATCTTCCTTTGTGTTGATACAAACACTTTCATGTTGAGAATTATTGCTGCTGTGAACTAACTATTATGTTAGACTATTATATCTCTAAATGTTTTATAGTGTTATTCATGAAAGTTTGCACTTGTGTGATCACTTATGTTTACTCTTTATTTACTTGCTTGCAAACTATAGACCATTGGCTTGGATCACTTCATTCAGATCATGTGCATTACATTGTTATTTGATCAAAGATTGTGTTGGTAGCATGTCACTTCAAAAATTATCTGTTTTTATCGTTTACCTACTCGAGGACGAGCAGGAACTAAGCTTGGGGATGCTTGATACGTCTCAAACGTATCTATAATTTTTGATGTTCCATGCTGTTATTATATCAATTGCTACATGTTTTGGTTACACTTATATCATTTTTATGCATTTTCTGGGACTAACCTATTAACAAGATGCCACAGTGCCAGTTCCCTGTTTTCTGCTGTTTTTGGTTTCAGAAAATCTATTAAGGAAATATTCTCGGAATTGGACGAAACAAAAGACATCGTCAATAATATCACGAGGAGATCACGGAGTCCAAAGGGGAGTCGGAGCAGACCCACCAGGGGGCCACGCCACACTAGGGCGCGGCCCAGGGTGGGCCCGCGCCCCCCTATGGCGTGGTGGCCCCCCTCGGCCACCGACGCCGCCTCTTCGCCTATATATTCTCCGCGACGCGAAAACCCTATTACGGTCGATCATATTCCACGAAAAGTTCCGTCGCGGCCGTCATCGTCAATCTCAGATCGGAGGAGTTCTGAAGCTCTTCCCGGCACCCTGCCGGAGGGGAGATCATCACCGGAGGGCTCTACATCACCATGCCTGCCTCCGGAGTGATGCGTGAGTAGTCCACCCCTGGACTACGGGTCCATAGCAGTAGCTAGATGGTTGTCTCTCTACCTTGTGCCTCCATGTTTAGATCTTGTGAGCTGCCTAACATGATCAAGATCATCTTATTGTAATGCTAGATGTTGTGTTTGCTGGGATCCGATGAATATTGATACCATGTTTATTCAAGTTGTTTATCTATGTGCTCTTGATCTTGCATGCTCTCCGTTGCTAGTAGATGCTTTGGCCAAGTAGATGCTTGTGACTCCAAGAGGGGGTATTTATGCTCGATAGTGGGTTCAGTCTCTAGATATCTGGATCAGTGACAGAAAGGTCTAAGATGGTAGATGTGCTGTTGCTACTAGGGATAAAACATTGGTGCAGTGTCCAAGGGCACTTGTATTGATTACATTACACACTTTACTTCATGCAATAATCTGTTGTTAGCAACTTAATACTGAATGGATGCGGATGCTGCCTTGAAGGTGGATTATTTAGGCATAGATGTGTTGGAATAACGGTCTATGTACTTTGTTGTAATGCCCAACTAGATTTCATAGTAGACATCTTGGCATGTATTGCATTGTTATGCCCTCTCTATTTGTCAATTGCCCAGCTGTAATTTGTTTACCCAACATGCTAGTTATCTGTTCTGAGAGAGACACCACTAGTGAACTGTGGACCCTGGTCCAATTTCCTCATACTGTTTACACAACCTGCTGCAATCATCTGTTTCCTGTTACTTGCTGTTTTTCCTGCTGTTTTCCACACCATACGTTTAACTCTTTGTTTCTGCAAGACCGGAGAGATTGACAACCTCTCTGTTTCGTGTTGGGCAAAGTTCTGGTTTGTGTCTGTGCAGATTCCACGTTGGTGCAAGCTCCCTAGCGCCAGGGGGAGTCAACATCAACAACCTTCCGATAGATCGTCAAGTCCTACTGGATTGATAACCTTGGGTAGATTTCTCAAGGGAAAACTTCTGCTGTCTACATCATAACCTTCCTCTGGGGGTTCACCAACACGTAGCCATCAACTTTCAAGGATGTAGCTAGCCTCTAGAACAGGTGTTCCTAGGAAGTTACCCCCTGTCAAAGTGTGCAAAACATATCTATACCAATTGGTAATGCCAACATAAAAGTTCCTAAGAAGGATTGTAGTGGAATGTTTTTTAGCACACCTATGATGAGCATTACTAATTCTGTACCAAGCATCTTTTAAACTTACTCCCCCTTGTAGCTTAAAAGTTCGAACCTCAACCTCAGGAGATGAAACAAAATAAGAAGAACCAGACATGATGAGCAAACCGAAATAGTAAACTAGATGCAGGAATTTAATTTTTTTGGGTTTTTGATTTTAACAGCAAGCAAAACAAAAATAAAACAAGACAAAAAACAAAGTAAAGAGATTGGAACTGAGAAACTCCCCTTTCCAATAGCCTCCAAGTCCTCGGCAACGGCGCCAGAAAACAGCTTGATGGCTACGTGTTGGTGAACCCCAAGAGGAAGGTTATGATGTAGACAGCAGAAGTTTTCCCTTGAGAAATCTACCCAAGGTTATCAATCCAGTAGGACTTGATGATCTATCGGAAGGTTGTTGATGTTGACTCCCCCTGGCGCTAGGGAGCTTGCACCAATGTGGAATCTGCACAGACACAAACCAGAACTTTGCCCAACACGAAACAGAGAGGTTGTCAATCTCTCCGGTCTTGCAGAAACAAAGAGTTAAACGTATGGTGTGGAAAACAGCAGGAAAAACAGCAAGTAACAGGAAACAGATGATTGCAGCAGGTTGTGTAAACAGTATGAGGAAATTGGACCAGGGTCCACAGTTCACTAGTGGTGTCTCTCTCAGAACAGATAACTAGCATGTTGGGTAAACAAATTACAGCTGGGCAATTGATAAATAGAGAGGGCATAACAATGCAATACATGCCAAGATGTCTACTATGAAATCTAGTTGGGCATTACAACAAAGTACATAGACCGTTATTCCAACAGCATCTATGCCTAAATAATCCACCTTCAAGTCAGCATCCGCATCCCATTCAATATTAAGTTGCTAACAACAGATTATTGCATGAAGTAAAGTGTGTAATGTAATCAATACAAGTGCCCTTGGACACTGCACCAATGTTTTATCCCTAGTAGCAACAGCACATCTACCATCTTAGACCTTTCTGTCACTGATCCAGATATCTAGACACTGAACCCACTATCGAGCATAAATACCCCCTCTTGGAGTCACAAGCATCTACTTGGCCAAAGCATCTACTAGCAACGGAGAGCATGCAAGATCAAGAGCACATAGATAAACAACTTGAATAAACATGGTATCAATATTCATCGGATCCCAGCAAACACAACATCTAGCATTACAATAAGATGATCTTGATCATGTTAGGCAGCTCACAAGATCTAAACATGGGGCACAAGGTAGAGAGACAACCATCTAGCTACTGCTATGGACACGTAGTCCAGGGGTGGACTACTCACGCATCACTCCGGAGGCAGGCATGGTGATGTAGAGCCCTCCGGTGATGATCTCCCCTCCGGCAGGGTGCCGGGAAGAGCTTCAGAACTCCTCCGATCTGAGATTGACGATGATGGCCGCGACGGAACTTTTCGTGGAATATGATCGACCGTAATAGGGTTTCACGTCGCGGAGAATATATAGGCGAAGAGGCGGCGTCGGTGGCCGAGGGGGCCACCACGCCATAGGGGGGCGCGGGCCCACCCTAGGCCGCACCCTAGTGTGGCGTGGTCCCCTGGTGGGTCTGCTCCGACTCCCCTTTGGACTCCGTGATCTCCTCGTGATATTATTGACGATGTATTTTGTTTCGTCCAATTCCGAGAATATTTCCTTAATAGATTTTCTGAAACCAAAAACAGCAGAAAACAGGGAACTGGCACTGTGGCATCTTGTTAATAGTTAGTCCCAGAAATTGCATAAAAATGATATAAAGTGTAACCAAAACATGTAGCAATTGATATAATAACAGCATGGAACATCAAAAATTATAGATACGTTTGAGACATATCAAGTACCAGCTGCCCAAAGGAGTTCTGCCTCTGTGCGACGACCCGGAAACAAGATTCTGGCGCAGATGCCGGTCTGCAACGCCTTTGGTATTGTAGGCCGGGCTGACCACGGGCCCAAACCTCCTGTGGTGAAGACCCATAGGGCCAGGGCACCTTCCAGCCCTGAAGAAGGAGATTTCTGGGAGTCCAACGACGAGAACGAGGAGGAATCCGAAGAGGAATTCTCCGGCTCTGACGATGACGAAGGTGGCGACGGGCACGAGACCGACGCCTCCAACAGAGATGAAGTTGCTGGCGAAGACCCGGTTGCCAGCGATGACGATGATGAAGATGACGACGATGAGGAGAAGGCTGCTCCACCCCCGCATTCTACCCACGGGGTCGATGCTGCCCCAGACCCGAGTGTCCGCAGCCGTTCCCCGCCAGTTGTGGTGGTGGGGAACGATGACGACCATGTGGATGAAGAAGCGAGCGCCACAGACTTCGTCTGAGCCCCCCCGCCAAAAAGCTTCAACCGGCCGCCTGTCACCCGTGATGGAGCCGCCTACTACTTTGGGAGAGCCGCCGGCGAGCCCCCAAGCTTCTTCCGCTGCGTCGATGGATGTTCCCCCGTCAATGGGCAACAAGCGCACCCGGAGTAAGCCTCTTCTTCACTTCTTTCTTATACTTTCCATTTCCCGCCTTCCCCAAGGAAAATGAATGAGTGTTGGTGCAGGGGTACTCCTTCCTTGGGTACTGGCAAGAGACGGCGTGACACGGCGGAGGATGACACCGCCACTAGCTTTGGAGCCGGTGGAGGGGGGATGCTTCCTCCTCCCATAGTAGAACTTGAAGGCCATCGGGGGAGCGGAGTGGGGAGCGTGACGGCGACCTCCCTAGCTCACCCGGAAAAGCGCTCGACGTCCTGACGCCTGAGCAAGCAGGTAACCCAGAGCTTGCGGGTACCATCGCTTTCTTGTCGCACCAATGCTTTTCCTGACATCCTTTCGCTTCCAGATGCTTTAGTTGCCAATGTCTTTTCACCCGGTGGCCTTCTCGGCGGGGTTAGCCAGGAGAAACCACCTTCCCTCTCGCCTTCAGAGGGTCAAGAGGTGACCAAGGGCGTCCCGAGTTCGCGGGCTATGGGGACGCAGACCGCGAACCCTGTTCCGGGTCCAAGCCCTGACTTGATGGAAAGCTCCTTCATGACTGGACAGTGTTAACAACTTTTGCCGCCTTTTCCACTGACTCCGGCGCCAGTGAGGAGATGGCGGCGCTGATGAAGATCAAAGAGAGCCTGGCTGCCAACCGCACGAAAAGTGCGCCTGCCCCGGGAGGTCCCCCCGGGAGCTACTCCAGGGTTCACCATTAGTTGTGACAACGCGATGGATGCCATTCTCCGCGGGATTGCTCAACTAGACAAAGATCTGTGCGACCGGGAGGCCGCCATCGTGGGGACCATCGAGAGTGCCGAGGACCTGATCCAGAAGGGGATGAACAAGCTGAACCGCTTGGCAACCTAGATCACCATCCTGCACCAGGCCCTTGAGAAGAAAGATGCAGACCGGACGGCCGAGAGTGCGCGCCAAGGAAAGGTCATCCTGGCGAAAGAGCAGCAGTTGGCATCCTGGGAGGCAGAGCTGGCTGAGAAGGAGAAGACCTTGGAGCTCCAGAAACTCCAGCAGGAGCAGCAGACTGAGAAGCGCCTAAGGGAGGCGGAGGACCGCCACCGTGAAGAGCTCGAGGCCAGGGATAAGGACGTCCAACTCTGAAAATCCAAGGAGAAAGAGGCCGTCCAAACCATTCAAGATATCAAGAATGTCCTCCATCAGGAGCAGGAGTCCGCCCAAGCTTTGCAGCAGCAAGCCAAAAGTGATGGCCAGAAGATGTCCGAGTTGAAGGAGTCCTTGGAGGCGCAGTGCAAGGAGCTTGCAACACTGAGGGAAGGCCATCAAAAGCTGATCCAAGCCAACTCCCAGGTATCCATTGAGCTGTCTGAGCTTCGCCGTCTTAACCAGGAAGGTTTCGCCGAGGTTGAGGCCGCCTGCGAGTTGGCGACGACGCGAGTGAGGCGGCTGAGTCTGCCCACCGAAGCTCCGGTACTAGAATCACAACGTCAGAGTCTGCCCTCCGTCACGAGATTCATCAGAGAAGTGGTCGCAGATCTCCGGTCATTCGAGAACAAGATGGTCACCCAGCTTGTGAATGACAAGCATGAGACAAGCAAGGCGACGGCGGCCTTGGTGATGGCGTCCTTCAGGGAGGCCAATCCTGGCATTGCCTTGCCAGATTTCTCGACCTCATCTCCTTCCGGGGCTTCTCTCCACGCGGTGTCGGCTCCCGCGACTGCGCTGGCCATGAGGAAATTTCTGCCTCTCTAATTGTCCTGCACCATGTTCGGGCACTTCGTGCCCCAAATAAACTTTGCGTTAGATCTCGTGTACCAGCTTATTAAAACTTGCTTGTAATAGGCTAGAACTTGCTATGCTACTCTAGTTCTCGGGTTGCTTTTATTTGTCTTTAGCATGTCTTTACTTTTCTCCACGTCCTTGAGGAACCTTCTGGGATGTAAGCTTACTCGTGAGGCCCTGACAGGTCAGGCATGTGCTCGCGAGCCCTACCGATTCCCAAAAGCCGCTCACTCTGCTAGCACGCACGTCCCCGGGGTGTATCAGGTCTGTGCACCGCTTTTTACCCCCAGGAGAGTCGATACCCCATGACTGCTCGCACGACGGTCGAGCCTTGCCTTTCTAGTTCCGCACATGTTTTGTTACCCGAGAAGTAATAGCACGTACAGCAGAAACAGGTTTGATGGTAACTTATCTTTTATTCATCATGGAAGTTCTTGAACGAAAACGGGCCAGTTCAGGGTACATCTTGCGGCAACACAGTTCTTCCGGGTACACAGCACGAATTGCTTCAATGACTCTTGCGGGAGGGAAGGTTAGCAGCTTCTTCCAACCTGGCACATCAGTCAGCTATGTCCCAGAAGTCCTCCAGGGTGTCCACAACGCGGACACTCATTTTTTCGCGCATCTTGGGGTTGCAGACATTGACGCGGAAGGCGGCGATGACGGAAGCCTCGCAGAGGTACTTCGGGATAATGCGGTCGACGACGCCTCGGAACCTCCAGATGTAGTGGCGCAGCGTCTCCTCGGCTTCTTGCTCTAGGTGATAGAGGTCGGAGACGGTTGCCTGGGGTTGGAGCTCTGGCCAGCACCTTCTTCAGGAAGTTCCATGGGCCGCTTGCCATGGGGGTCCTCAGGTTGTTCCTCTGCTGGAAGTAGTGGCTCGGGGACGGCAGCGCCGTGGTAGATGGTCGGGGCAGGACTCGTGGGAGCGTGGCATTGGAGAGCGTAGTCCAGCAGGTTTTCCAAGCTGTTGATCCATGCCTTTGCACGGGGATCATTCTTGCACTGATCTGGGGGGAAAGAGAGAAGCGCCCGGGCCACGCCCAGAGCTTCCTCTAGCTCCCAGCCTTTCCGCGATGCCTGGCACACTTGCTCTCCAAAGACCTCCTGAGTTACCGACATGACTCTTGCTTGTGACTGAAGCAGCAGCTCGCCTTGCCCCGAGGAGACGGCGGTTCCTGGAGCGGATCCGGTCGCAGATGAGGAGCTTGAGGCAGTTCTTGATGATCTTGTCGTAGATCGTGAGCCAGAAGAAGAACTTGGCAACGAGCCTGCTTCCGGAGAAGAGGAGCCTGACGTAGACTTCGAGGTGGTCGACAACGAGCTTGCCATTGCGGCTGATGCAGGCGAATCCAGCGCTTGCGCCCCCTACCTGGCGCGCCAGATGTCGTGTCTCGATGCACGGACACCGGGAGTATAGGATACCCCCTTTTAGGTTCGGCACGGGTGCGAAGGAGGCTGAGAATTGTCTTCTCGGGCGGAGTCTAGATCAAGCTCTCCTCTCCATGATCAAAGCATGCAACCAAGGGGACACAGGAGGTACCCAGGTTCAGGCCGCCCGGAGGCTAAAAGTCCTACTCCTGCATGTCTGGATTGATGGGTTCTTCATAGTGTAGCTTACAATGGAACCTCCCGGATGGGATACCCGGAAGGGTTTTGGCAGGAGGTAGAAGAAGGACAGATCCTGACCCGAAGGAGATCACCTTCCCTCTACCTTCGTAGCCCTAGTCTAGTCTTGCTCTGGTTGAACTTATGCCTTGGTTCGACCTTGTGTTTCCCCTTCCTCCGTGCCTTGGTCCTCCTTTTATAGGCTAAGGGGTTGCCACAGGGTCACGTGAAGGGCATGAGGGACCTTCGGGACGAAGGACCCTCCTCATCTATTTTAGGAGGAGACGTGGCCTCTCCTCAGCCTAGCGTCTCCTTTGGGTTAGGTGGAGCGTCCGCCTTGGGGTGGACAGGAGCTGACACCACCACGGGACGTGCTTCCCGCCCACGCTGCCTTCGCCTTGCTTCCCAAGTCTTTCGCGGTGAGGTGGAGAGCTTATCTACAGGGACGTGGGGAAGTACCCGAGAGGGAGCCTGTCCTCCTGCCAGGAACTCAAGCTCTCGGGTCCTTCCTGGCCTTCTTGCTTTGTTCGGGGACCCGGCAGGTCCCCAGGACCGGAGCCCTTTGTCGATGTAGGTCTTGCGTGTCCTGACGGTGAACCCGCCAGCTTGACTTGAGTCTTGGTCTTGTCCATCTTCATCTTGGGCCCACATGGGGTGGACCCACTTTGGCAGTACTAGGTGAACCCCATGTTCCACTGCTGCGACAGTGATCCAACTTGAGGTGATCAAGATCATCATCATCTAGCTCAAGTGGATCGCGCAAGGCAAAGGTATGACCTTGATAGGGTTTCTATTTTACCGGTCTCATGATGTTAGTAAGAGACCGGATTATAGGATAGATGCCACACTTTCAAGAGGGGCTCTCGAATGAGTAACTTGATCGTATCATTCGGAGAGAGCTCAGACCTTTGTATACTTGGCATCATCTTTCTTGGTTCTTATTTGGCTTTCCTCCATGTGTGGTTTTAGAGCTTGTCATGATCTTCAAGACAAGCTCAAGTTTATCAAAAACGGATTTCGTATGGAAAACCTATTGCGTTTTTGATATTGAAGGTTTACCGATATGTCTTTTATAAAGAGTTTTAATCTTCCCACATTTGGTTTTATGATTCATTGTTGTACAATGATGTTTCTCTGTATAATCTTAAAGAGCTCGTTGTCATGATTCCAACGAGCCAAAGATCATCGAAAACGGAGTCCGGATGCAAAAGATATTGCCATTTTGGTGTTCGCTATATGTGTTGTTTTTCCAGTGGCGGTAGTACCGCCCGCGGTACCGCCAGAAACGGGTTCTGGAGCCTTATCCGGTAGTACCGCTGGAATAAGGGGTAGTACCGCTGCCTGGAAGCTGTTTTCATCCTGTTGTGTCTTCCGGACCTTCTTGGGGGCGGTAGTACCGCCTAAACCAGCGGTAGTACCGCCTCGGCGTGAATCTGCACCCAACGGTTGGATATTTGGGTGACTTATTTAAGGGCCTTCTTCCCCAATGGTTCCCCACCTTTTAAGCAAGTTTTCCTCCACCATTGTTGACCTTTTGGAGCTTGCTTTCTCTCCATGCCTCCATGATTCTTGCCTCCAATTAGAGGGAAAAGAGAGAGGAGATCTAGATCCACCACTCCACCAATCAATCTCTCCTCTAAGTGAGGGGAGTATATTGGATCTAGATCTTGGGATTCATTTGTTGTTTTCCTTGCTCTTCCTCCCATCTTCCTCCATAGCATTAGTTGCTTTGGTGGGATTTGAGAGTGAAGGGCTTTGGGCACTTCTTGTGTTCTTGCCATTGCATTGGTGCATCGGTTTGAGTTCTCCACGGTGATTCGTGGAGGTGAAGCTTTGTGGATCTTGTTGCCTCGTGGGCTAGTTGTAACCCTAGGAGGCCTTTGTGAGTTTCGGAGCTTTATCTTGTTGCTAAGCTCCAGGACATTGTTGGGAGGCTAGCTCCAACTCATTGTGGAGTTCCTCAACCTTGGTGTATCGGTTTGGTCAACGCCTTCAAGTCAACCTCATAGTGGAACGAGCCAATCCCTCACGGGTGAAGCTCACGAAGAATAGGGTGAGCACATCGGTGCTATTGGAGTGCCTAGGAGGCTCCACACCCCTCCAACGTAGACATACTTCCATTGGGAAGGAACTACGGGAAACATCTCCTCGTGTCCACTTTGCGGTTACTTCTATACCCAAACCCTTTACTTATGCATTTATCTTTGTGATAGCCATCGAGCTTGAAGTTATCTATTTTGCTATCACATAGTTGTTGATCTTGCTTAGCATAAGTTGTTGGTGCACATAGGTGAACCTAGCTTGTTTAGGTTTTGTGCTTATAAATTAAACGCTAGTTTTATTCCGCATTTATTCAAGCCTAAACCGTAATTATTTTAAAACGCCTATTCACCCCCCCCCCCCTCTAGGCGATATCCTCGTTCTTTCAGCTGGTTCAGTAGGATGCAATCGAATTATTGTTGAATTGACTGGATGGAGGTTGTTGAGACCATGCAAAATAGCGGGAATTCACTTCGAGCAGCTACAGCAATTTACGAAGAATATTCGTTCCTTTGTCGTAATTTTAGCCGTGTTAGTTTTTCTCATTGTCCGAGAGAGGCTAATAGGGCCGCACATGTTTTAGCAAAGTTTTTTGAGTTCGAGCATGAGATGTGGCATGCCAATCCTCCCATTTGTATGTGTTCTGTAATCACGGATGATGTAACTATTGTGCCAAATTAATATAATCCGCGGTGGTAGTTTAAAAAAAAAAGGTGTCTCCAATGCTTGTGGACAGAATGGACCTTAAGGTGGGCCCCATTGACAGTGCTATAGCGGATCAGAAGAGCCACAATGCTTGTGGACATGATGGAGTCATGCCCATTTTACTCCTAAATTTTATGAAAAATATATACTGCATGCCATGAGAGCTTAAATTAATACTTTTGCTCTATTTGGAAATGAGAATCTACAATCTCGAGCTTGTGGAGGTTCGTTGACCTCCAACAAAAAATATCATTGTCATGGTTTAGCGGAAAATGAATTGTTAGATATATTTTGTAACATTTTCAGACAAGGGACTCTATTGGAAGATGAAGAATATTGGATGCCATTGCTCAAAACAATCAAGACTGGAATATTGAAGAAGAGGGTGAAGCTAAAACACCTCCGAAAAATGGGAGTTTTTTAGTTAAAAAAAAGATAGAAAGAGGCCATGAGATCAATTAAAGAGAAGGGAATTAAATCATCTGATTTGAGAGAATTAACCGACATAGGTATCAAATTACCCACTGATGAACCATGTTTCCTTATTCGGGTAAATTCCGTCCTCTCCATCGAAGGTGATGGTAAACCGTCGGTGAACGCTAATGTTGCCACCATTGATGTTTTTGGAGATTTTTTTTACAACGACATATCTTTAATAGGGATATTAAAAAATGTGGTAGAAAAGCTATCATAAAATTAAGTTTCTCCATGAAAAGTCTTGATTGAAATTAGAGGTGATTGTTAAGCACTAAGATATGATGAAGAGTAAAGTAGAACAAATGGCTAACCACCAGAAAAAATTATTCTTACAAGTTGCTCCCACTGATGCAATTAAATTTAGAAGAAGAAGAAGTTGGAAAGGAAGACGCTCCTCCTAAACCCAAATGAGGTAAGAAGAAGAAACCTCCACAAAAGCAAGGTAAAAATAGAAATCCTTGAGTTCAAAGATCTATTCCTTACCCTCAAGTTTCCATTTGCAAATTTCAAGTCCCACCTTATTCTAAATAACCATGGTTGTGCCCAGGATCCTACCTGGAGCCTCGATCATCCGTTGTCCTCGTTTTTCGTAGCCGTCCAACTCAGTGTGTTTCTCCTGATGGTTCGTCAAATTGGCGTGTCAGACCATCAAGCAATGTGATAGTTGAGCCTGAGGTGGCACAAGGTATCAATACCAGCTCGATCGCTATATATATTCAGGTGATCAAGACTCAGGGGTCGATCGGTGCCCATGATCTGGCCAAAGGGACAATTCTTACAGCCCAGGGATCCAAAATATACCCACCCAAAGTGGTTCCCACACGGAATAACGAAGACACGGAGGAGGAAGCTGCAAAGGTTGAGAAATCAAGAGAAGGTGGAAAAAACAGGCTGAAGGATTGATAGATATTTCCTTCCACGAGGATAGTCCCATGATACCTTCTCAGGTGTGGGTGGCCAAGCCGAGTGAGTTGGTGGCTCCTGCATTAGTTGTGCCAACTTCTGATGTGGAGGACGAGACTGAATTGCATGTCGGCTATCACTTACACTTCGTGGGTTGATGAAGTTGTGGTGGCAGACTTACAGGCAAAAGAACCCGATTCAGCGGAGTCGGTGGATGAGCCTGCAGAAGATGAGGAATGGCTAGACTACGAAGAAACAATGACTAGGACGGGCATGGACATTAACATGGTATACTATCCGCCCACAGAATTCTGCTTTGTTGATAAGAATGACAAGGTCGCTCAAATTGACTTTGGACCCAAGAATGCGGTCTTTGAAAAACATGAGGAACCGATTAAGAATCTCAAGCCTTTATACGTATGGGGGAACATTAATGGGAAGCCGATTACTAGAATGATAGATGGTCGCGGTCCTCGCGGAGATGTGGTAAATCTAATGTCGTATTCGGTCTTCAAGGGGTTACAATTGGATGATGTCAACTTAATGAAGAACACATGGTACTCAACAGGTTCGAAGATGGAGAAGGAGTAGAAGCCAAAGGTGTGATTAGTCTGGAACTTACAGTTGGAAGAAAACCATGGCTCCTTCTTAATTTGTTGCTGAGGTGCAGGGAAATTATGATATTTGTTGGTACGTGATTGGTTGCCTGCTAACTAATGTGTGTCATCTACTATGCGCCAACAGATGTTTAGTGGGTTGAGGATGACATTGAAGTTGTCCACGTTGACGACTCGGCTTGCATTGCGTTACCCGAGTCACTTGTCGACTGGCAGCACTAATGCCACGTGTCTTTCCAGACGTGATTTATCGGGTTCGATTTCCTGAGTGATACCTTGGACAGATTCGTGCTAGTATCTCTAAGCTGATTGGAGGTAATCGGCTCCGGCTCAAGTAAAATGGATCGCAACAATGAGTGCTATAGAAGCATCAAGACCAGTATCAGACCGACAAGAACGATGTGTGCGAAGAAATTGAGGAGCCATACGATATGGAGAAGTTGGGACAAAGCTTTACATTGGCCGACCCGCTTGAAGAAGAGGATATTGGAGACGTCAATACCCCGAGGTCGACTTACGTGAGCCAGAATCTCAAAGCTGATTATAAAATCTGACTTAATCGTTCTCATGAGAGAATACGCATAGTGCTTCGCGTGGGAGTACCAAGAGATATACGGGTTAAGACGAAAGTTAATTGAACATCGGTTTCCAATTAAGGCCGGATTTAGACCGCGTACACGATCGGCCATAAAGTTTAATCCAATGATCTATTACCTGAACAAGGAGCAGATTGGCCAGCTATTGAAGGCAAATTATATCCGGCCTTGCTGATATGCCGACCGGATTTCAAACATTTTTTTCAGCCGACAAGAATGGATCTGGCAATGTCAGGGTGTGCATAGCCTTCAGATACCTCAATAGAGCCAAACCCCAAGTAGAATATCCTATGCCAATAGCCTTTAGATACCTCTATCTAGGAGGTTCAAGCTCCGACTAGCAAAAAGGAGATTCATAACTAACTTGCCCAAATTTTTCAGCTCAAGAATGACGATGAGTGCACTTGGGAGGCAAGGTAGCAAGAGGAGTTCGAGAAATCAAGGCTTGATTATCCTCTCCTCCGGTCTTGAAGATGCATGTACGGGGAAGGCTATTCCGGTTTTATATCGATGTCGAGGAAACGTGTTCTTCACTTCAGAGCAACCGATGTCCGTTGTTGTCGGCTTAATTAGGTGCAACCAAACCAAAAATCTGACTCGTTTGTTGAGTCGGTTAATGATGAAGGATCTTGTGCTAACCCAACGTATGATTGGAGGAAGCCATTTATTGATTATTACAGGATCCAATTCGAAAGGCAGACATAACTGTTCGTAATTTAGCTCTCATATATACATTGGCCAATGCCGCCTTATATCGCTGAATGGTTGACGGTCCTCTTCTAAAGTATTTGAACAAAGACCAAGACAAAGTATCCATGGGAGAGGTACATGACGGCTTATGCGGGATTCATCATCCGACACATAATATGAAGTGGATGCTCCGACGAGTTGGATTCTTTTAGTCGACCATGATCCATGACTTCTTCAGATAATACAATAGGTGTGAACCCTGCCAGAAGTTTGGAGACATTCAATCGGCACCGGCTTCACTTCTAAATCCTGTCATAAAACAGTGGCCTTTGTGGGGATGGATGATCAACTTTGTCGGCATGATTCACCCGACTTCATCTAAGGGGCATCGTCTCGTATTGGTCGCCACTGATTACTTCACTAAATGGTATGAATCAATACCTCTCTTAAATAAGACCCGCAAGGAGGTGATCCATATTATATCTTAGCACATTGTTCACAGATTCGACATCCTACTCTTACCACTGATCAAGGCACATCCTTCATGGCAATGGAGGTGAAATTGTTTTCCGAATCACTTGGGATCAAGATGCTCAGTTCATCTACATGTGCTCAAGGCAACGGACAAGCCGATTCGAGCAATAAGATCTTGATCAAGTTTATTAAGAAGAAGATTCAAGATTACCCAAGGCGGTGGCATGAAGTGTTGTCTGAAACATTGTGGGCTCACAGGATCTCAAGGCATGGAGCTACCAAGCTTACTCCTTTAGAGTTGGTTTATGGAAACGATGTCGTCTTACTGGTAGAGGTGAATTTGTCCGCCTTGAGATTCGCTAAGCAGAACGATTTGTCAGCTAAGGACTACTATAACCTAATAATGGAAAATATTGATGAAGTAGCAGACAGACTCCTGATGGCCTTAAGAGACATCGAGAAAGAAAAGTTGCGGGTAGCAAGAACAAAAAAAAATGGTCCAGCTTAAAAACTTTCAAGCCGGCGACTTAGTATGGAAAATTATATTGCTAGTTGATTGTGAGAGTCGGAAATTCGGCAAATAGTCCCCGAGTTGGGAAGGGCCCTTGCAAGTCGTAAGGATTGTAACCGGAAACTCTTATCTGGTGGAGACAATGGAGGGAACATGCTTCCCTGAGCTATCAATGGACGGTGCCTGATGCAATTTCACTGAGAGTTTGGCAATCTGACCGAGACACACATATGGCTGATAATACGTATATCGCCCTTAGTAGAGACATGCATGGCCGATGAGCTTAAGTATCACCCTTAGACTGAGAATCTGCATTGTTATTTTCTAGCATGCAAGCTCTGCAAGAAAACAAGAAGGCATGTGTAAGCACCCATTTTTTGTCAGGTGGCCGGCTAAGGTGTGGAGGACCTGCAGACGACTAAGGACCAGACGGACGCGTTTGGTTTTACGCCGGCTTCAAGAGGAGCCAGACGGTTGGCCGACTCAAGCGTGGAGAAGCGGAGTGATCAAGGATCAAGGAAGGACCTAGAAGTCACGTGATGCTAGATATGGGTCGGCTTATGTCAAAGCCCATGACACGGCTAGATCGAACGAAGCTGAAGGCACAGTCAACTTCAACACGGAAGGACAAGGCAGCTTCGAAAGAGTCACGCGGGCGATTAGAGTCTGAATACAGTACGAACGGGGGGTTGGGGGTGGGGGCTATTTTCCTAGTTTAGAGTTAAAATTCGGCTCATATAACAACTTTGTAGCGTAGGGAGTTCAACTTGTACGGGAAGACCAACCGCATCATATATATTTGAGATATGATGGATGATTGAAATTATGCAAACAATCGACAATCTATTAATATAATCTACGTTTCATCCATAAACCCTTTTTTATGCTTCCGTTTGTCATGACTTCTCATAGATTTTGTTCGTCAATCGATAACCGAGCTCGGATCGGTCAAACCGACTGAGTTTGGCCCATAGTTGCCAGAACCTCCGACGAGGTCCCTCCCAAGGAACCACTCGAGCTTTGGATCTCAAAAAGAGACGGTTTATTTTCTTTTTCGTATCTCGCTGTAAGCCAGCCTCCTACGGTGCCAGTTGCGGAATATCTCCCTCGGCACCACAGTTACAAGCGGACGTGTTCATGTGCGAACACTATGGATTATTGTGTCATTTGAAGCATGAAAAAATTGATAATATTGATGTTGAATTAGAGTTCGAATAAAGTTTATATGCATGTTCATATGAGACATAGAAGAGAAACAATTTTGGGTATACGAAAAAAAGCTACATAGACTACTCAAAACGCTTTGTATGTACCAGCTTCTTAATTTTCCTAAAGAATCCTCTGTTTTCTTCTAACGACTACCTTTCGCTAGACGAACCTATGGTCTTGTAATTCGGAAACTGCAAATGACTCCCGAGATATATGGAGCTTGTTTTTTGAAAGAAAAAAATGGTATTTTGAGTTTTCAGAAATCGTGAAAAAATTTCTCCGATAAAGATAGTGTCGAGATCTACAAACCTGCAAAATTTCAACTCAAAATTCGTTATATTTTGGGCTGCACAAAAAAGACAAATCGAGAACAATTTCAAATTTTGAAATTTTGCGCACTTGTAGATCTTGATATTATCTACATATGAGAATTTTTCACGTTTTTTGGAAACTCAAAAGTACCGATTTCCACTTTTTCAAAAAACAAGCTCCATATAGCTCGGGAGCCATTAGTCCACTCTCCTTGTAATTAGCCTACTAACCTAGCTTGGGCACGGCTGAAAAACCAAACGTGCACGTTGTTGATTCACGACATGATAACTGTTTCAATTTGGCATAGGATTTAATGGGGGGCCATGGAACTCTTTTTCGTGCCATAAACTCTCTGCTCCCCCCCCCCCCCCCCAGTGGTCCTGTTAAATCATTCATCACGAAAAAAATATCACGATTAAGCCGCGAGTCCCCTTCTCTCCAGTCCAGCTATATGTGTCCAAATGCATCGCAAAGTGTCATGGAGAGGCATGAAAATGAAGTTAATCAACGCACGCTGTTTCCACATTGTTCTTTATTCTAGCTGTACACCAAGGCGTCCTGCCATTTGCTTAAGGGAGGACACCATCCACTAGACCTCCTCTTTTTTCAGTAGGTGCGAGCTATATTTCTGACGATTATTGGTACATACATCCAGTTAATGCCATATCAATTGATCACGGCACCAGAAGAACTTGCAGCGCATGCATAACCGCCGTACTGCACTAATCCAGTATGTATTCTGCTATGCGCAGATTCTGTACTAAGATGAACTGGAAATCTTACAGTTGTCCTTTCTTTTTGCTATATGTAGATTGTGTACTAAGATGGATTGTCAAGCTTTCTACTCAAAGTTATATCGTCTCACCTTTTCTGCGAGGATCTTACTTGAGATACAATAGAAAACATGCCCGTGCGTTGCACCGGGTGAAAAAGTAAACGTTTGGTTGAAAAATGTCAACACAAGCCGAATTTTGTCCCAAAGTAGATCGATCCGCATATAATAGTTTTTTTACCCATATGGATATGAAGTTGTCACGACGGATAAATGGCTAATCCTCGCCATTTACGATGGACAACATCTGTATCAAACTTACATAAGATGACTCTTATGCCAAATTATATATCTATTATGTCTAACAGTAAATATTGTTCTAGGTGGCAGGGAATGTCTCAGGGGTCATGTCGCAAAGAATCAACCAGAAAACATATATGGACCTCAAGCTATGGCTAAAAAGAGGTTCAAGTTTAAATTTTTAATTCGGACATACTTAAAATATATGAAAATTGGAAATTATCGTACCTCTAAGTTACAGGAACTGTTGTGCGAAATCTGAACGCTCCGAGACTCCGAGTGCTTTACTGGATACTGAAATAATACTAAGGGCTTAACAGAGAAATGCAAGAGGTTAACCATAGATAAAATTAACAGGAAGGACTAAAATGAAATAGTTGCCAAAGAGTTCCCCATCGTTAGCCTGTGTGGTACAGAGACGTAGCAGTGTAGCACAGAGTCAGAGACACCCATCCCCGTGAGTACATGCCATGCGTGAGTAGCTCGAGCAAAGCTGGAGGACGTCCGCTTACGCCGGAGGATGCCATGCCGGATGCCTTCTCCCCCTGGCGCGCCGCCGGATGGCCTCGCCATGCCGCGCACCGGCTGTTGGCGATGGCCGCTGTCGCCGCCGCGCTGCGGTGTGCCGCTGTTTGCAAGAAGCCGGGCAGAAGGGCGCATGGGTCGTTGTCGTTGCCGCACCTAAGGGCACTCAACCGCGGTTGTTGGGAACCGAGATGAGCCAGTGCAGTTGTTGGCGGAAGGGCCACGACGCGCCCTGCCATTACACAGTCGCGTGTGCTCTTGCTGCTGTTCTGCCGCGGCGCGCCATGCCATTACCGGTCGCGTGCGCGCTTGTAGCCATCAGCAAAGAGAGAGGTAAGTTCAGCTCCGTTGCTTGCCGTGGATGTGTGGATGAGGCCTTCGTATCTCAGATGTGTCGATTGGGTGAAGTTTCTTCGTTTCCTGCTCAATCATCTCAGCTTTGTTCTTCTCAAATCGCTCTTGGCAGATCATCAGTCGCTCTTGGCAGATCGACGATGTGCGGCGAAGAACGGATCGACCGGAGCCTTTCGTCGGCGGCGTAGCAATGGGAATTATGGGCGAGGTTTCGGGCCTGTGCTGTCGTCCTATGGCCGTTTTACTCGCGTACGGTTGAATTTGATGTACGACTGGTCTACAATTTCGACTCTAACTCGGTCGGGGTCAGGAAACATGAGAAACATACGAACGAACCGGGACGGACGAACAAGAAGTTAATCGAAACGTTTTTTTTACTTATGGGTGGCATAGGTGGGTAATTATTCATAATTTTATGGTTAAATCCAATTCAACGACACACCAAACCGCGGAAGCCTTAACGATTTTATTATTAGGTAAAGATTCTACATTCAAACTTTAAATTCTTTCTCCACCCCGGCTTTGCTCGTATGTAACATGTACGGGAAATCCAACGCGCGTGAGTGATGGCTTTTTAGTCTTTCACCGTCAGATTGAGCGGAGGTATGATCGAGTGATGGTGAACAGCGACGGTCACCGTGAACATGGTGAATGGCGAGTCAGCTCCGGCAGAAGAGGCGTGTGCGCTCCCGCTTAGCCCACCAGAAGGCCGCGCACGACGGCGAGGCTGGCCCAAGCGGCGGCGTTTAGATTAAGTTTTAGTTTAAGTTTCTATGGTTTTAGTTTAACTTTATAACGTGTTAGCTTAAGTTTGCAACTTGTATCGTTTTAGTTTAAATTTGTATCTTTTTAAATTAGTTCGAATGCCGCAGCCGACACAAATTGACGCCCGTAAAGTGTTCGATAATATGTCACGTTTGGAGGGCGGACCTCTGGGGTGCGCCGTTATGGGCATGGTCGAAAACTTGGCCGGACACATGTCCGGCATCCCCAATTGAGTCTCAATTGAGGGGTGCCGGACACGAATTTGGAGGCCCCCAGTGGAGATGCTCTTAACGGTCCCGAATGCGTGTAAATCAGCATCCAGGTTTGAGAGGGATGACCTAATGAGGGTGCTACCACCCCACTCGCCGGCGACAACAGCAGAAGAGTAACCAAATTTGGCTAGATGGCTGGTCGGCGACACGATACCAGCAATGGAAACAAAAGAATGGCGAGTCGGCGAAAAATAGTATAGAGAGAGCTTCGAGGAGGAAAAGAGGTAGCACACAAAAACATGACTATGGACGCGGACGTGGCGCACTGTATTTGCACCGTACAGTTGATGTAATATCATTTTCTTTTTTGGCAAAGATATAATACCATTTGGAAGTGGTCTTTAAGAGACCAAGCCGGTGGAGGAGGCACGTGGGAGATAAATACCGGAAAAGCGACTCTTGTCCATGGGAACAGGGCAACCACGGAGGCCGGGTGACGTGGAGTTTCCAACGCCCGCGAATTACAGCGTTGCATTGCATACACATGGAGCACTAGTGCTAGACTTAATTGTGTGATGACCCCCCGCAGTAACTGATGTGAGCGATAATGGCTGGATGCACGCTCACACTCCTGTGCAGCACAGGACCTAATCAAAACTGCGATCCTGGTTGATTTTATTTTGATAAGAAAAAACAGCCATGCATGCATATATCATAGTTGAGTGCTAGTCAAGGATATTACTTTCTCGACTTCTAATAATAAGAGATGCATGTAGCTGGTGTCTAGGCGCATTGCTGATATCCTGTCTGATTAATTGAGGTCTCTCGTGTGCTTGTGCTAGCTTATATGCCTCCAGTGTCATGTGTGGGCCTTCCAACATATAGTCAAGATGATGCACACCATGATATAACAGTTATTTTAGTGGGTCCAGTTGCTGGCCCAAGAGGATGCACTTATTTCTTTTTCTCAAGAAAATGGAAGCTCCGTGATATCTCGCCCTTTGTACCAACTAAGGATACATACTGTCAAATAATTATAAACCTGAATTAATTTTTGGCGAAGATGGAAAGAAAAATGCAAGGCATGACAAACGAATCTTGCAACCCCTGCAACGAAGGCTGATAGGAGATCATCCACACACAACAACTATGCAACAATGTAGAAGAGACTAGTCATCAAGGGCCGCCTCCACCGAGGTATACGACCTTGTCATCACCTGATTTGACTAACGAGGGCTACGTCCTTGGTTTTCACTCTAGGAAGCACGTATCAACACTCCACAAATGCACGTATTTCTTCTTCTGGAGAAAATGGAAGCTTTGTGATATCTCCGTCCTGTACCAACTGAGGATGCATATACTATGGGAGGTAAAGAGATCTTATTAAAACCAGTGGCACAGGCTATGTGATATCTCCTGCACTTGTTGGAGCTGACAGAATTGATTGTTCCTTCGGGTAACGCAAAGGTGGATCTGGTTGCTATACCGGGGTGGCGGCCCCGGAACTTGGTGGTTTTGGTGGCAGCCTGGATAGAGACTGCGTGGACAGAGGGTTCGTCGACCATGACTGGATCGCTTCCGGGCAATGCGGAGGTCGATCTGGTTGCTACGCCGGAGCGGCGGCTCCGGAGCAGGTGGTGTGTGTTTGCGGCGTTTGTCCGACTTGTGTCATGAGGGCGACGGGTCGCTTCGTCTGTGTGTTCTTTTGTACAGCTTGTATGGTTTTTGGACCCGGTTTTCCTTATAAACTGGGTCAATTCTTTCTATCTAATTGAGCGGTGGTACGACCACCTTGTTCTCAAAAAATTGTTTTAAACATTTTATTGAGAGAATCATCCAACGGATCAATGGTTGGAAGGAGAAGGGAGGTAAAGAGATCTTATTAAAAGAAGTGGCACATGCTATCCCGGTTTGTGCAATGTTAGTCTTTCAAATTCCAAAAGGGGTGTGCAAAAGTATGATGGACACCATATCTCAATTTTGGTGGGGAGATGATGAAAACAGCAAAAGAATGCATTGGTTTGCGTGGTGGAAGCTTTGCTACCCGAAACAGAAAGGTGGCATGGGGTTTAGGGATTTCCACTCCTTCAACCTTGCCATGTTAGCAAAACAAGTGTGGCGTCTGATTAATGACCCTGACTCTCTTTGTGCGACGGTTCTCCGAGCAAAATATTATCCACAAGGAGACATTCTGAAAGCTGGTCCAAAAGCTTCAAGAGGGGTTATTTGGAGAGTGGGTACAAGGGAAAACATAAATATTTGGGATGATCCATGGATAGCTAGCAGTCCTAACAGAAAAATCCTTTCTCCTAGGAACAATTCCTTACTTACAAAAGTTGTTGAATTTATTTCTCCTGTTACAAGCCAATGGGATGAAGAGTTGCTTACAGAACACCTTAATGTTGTGGATGTTAGACGTATCCTTCAAATTCCAATTAATACTCATGGTTTTGACGATTTTATATCGTGGAAGTACACGAAGCATGGCAGGTACACGGTGCGGTCTGATGGCGTGGAATAGCAAGTTTGTTGGGAGACCTCAAGTGTAAGGTTTGATATAATTTAGCAACAAGTTTTATCTTGATTACAAAACCAAGATTATCAATCCAGTAGGACTTGGAAAAGGCTTCAGAAAGGTGTCAACGGCGCCGTTTACGATTATTGATGTGGACCTGCGCACACACGAACAAACTACTTTGCCCCAACGAAACAGAGAGGGTGTCAATCTCTCCGGCTTGCTGAACACAAAGGATTAAACGTATGGTAAAAAATATCATGAGAGCAAAAATGACCAGCAAGCAAATGACTAGTAAAAGCTATTAAAACAGTTGTAAGCAATGTAGGAAAATAGGACCGGTGTCCACAGTTCACTAGTGGTGTCTCCAAAAGATAAACGTGTTGGGTGAACAAATTACAGCGGGGCAATTGACAAACATGGGCGCAACACAATACTATCATGACAGATGGTTCACCGTTTAATTTAATATGGGCATTACGTCAAAATACATAGACCGTTATCAACTGCATCTATGACTAATAATCCACCCCGGGATTGCTATCCAGCATGTCACCCGAAAGTATTAAGTTACAAGCAACAGATAATTGCAATAAGCAAGGTGTGTAATGTAAGCAATGAGTACAACATAAAGCAATTGACACCGCTAGTTTATCCCTAGTTGCAACAGCACATCTCAAGTTCTAATCGTTTCTGTCAACTCGAGCTCGAACAAGAGAGGCATGAACCCACTATGTAAAATAAATACCCTCTCTAATGACACAAGTAATTACTTCGGCCAAAGCATACACAACCATCAGAGAGCATGCAAGATCATAAATAAAACATATCATAGATAAACTGAACCATAATGTCAAGACTCCATAATTCATCGGATTCCCGCAAACACAACACATAGTATTACATAAAGATGATCTTAATCATGTAGGCAGCTCATAAGATCTAAATAATGGAGCACAAAGGAGAAGAGGCAACTATCTAGCTACTACCATGGACCCGTAGCCCCGTGGTGGACTACTCACGCATCACTCCGGAGGCAGGCATGGTGGTCTAGATGCCTCCGGTGACGATATCCCCCTCCGACAGGGTACCGGGAAGAGCTTCAGAACCATCCCGGTTGGCGACGACGGCGGCTACGGAACTTTTCGTGGATTTCTGATCGGGTCCCGAGGGTTTTCGAGAGGAAGACAATTTATAGGCGAAAGGGCAACTCGAGGAGGTCTCGGAGTCGCCCAGGTGGGGCCCAAGTGCGGCCAAGGCTGGGCAGCACCTGAGGGTCGTCTGGGTCTGTGGGGGCCCCTGCAGGTGCCCTCCTGGCTCCCTCCTTGTTTCTTCGTAAAAATAATTCATGTAAATTTGCAGCTTATTCCGAGAAAATTCACCGACTAGCTTTTCTGAAACAAAAAGACAGCAAAAACAGGAACTGGCACTTGGCATCTTGTTAATAGGTTAGTTCCATAAAAATGTGCCAAAATGATATAAAAGCATGTGGCAATGATATATAATATGCATAGAACAACAAAAAATTATAGATACATTTGAGACGTATCAGCATCCCCAAGCTTAATTTATGCTCGTCCTCGAGTAGGTAAATGTTAACAAAATAATTTTTTGTAGTGACATGCTACCAACACGATTATGATCAAGTAATGTAAATCATATGAACTAAATGAAGTGATCCAAGCCAATTGCCTATAGTTCACATAAAGCAAATAATGATTAACCATGTGTAACATCTAAGTAAGAATTTTTCATGGATAGTACTTTGGAGACATGAAAATTAAAAGACTTGTCATGCTTGATAGTTCATAAAGCAATATACTTTCGGCAAAGGTGCTCAACCAACACAAAGGAATATTTAAGTTTTCAGCAGAAGCTTCAACTTGTAACATACTTATCTCATGATAATGTCAATATAAAGTTTTCACAGTTAAACATAAAGATAGCATGTAGTAGACTTGTACCTCAATTGATACTATGCATTTGCTTGAGAGATAAAGATTGGAAAGGAAAACTGACTCAACATAAAAGTAAAAGAAAGGCCCTTCGCAGAGGGAAGCAGAGATTAATCGTGTGCTAGAGCTTTTTAGTTTTTGAAAGCATATAGAGACATAAAAATATTTCTTAGAGTGGTGATTGTCCTTGTCAACGACTAGCAATAGTGGTCCTAACATCTTCCACACCAACTAAGTTTTAAGAGTGGCTCCGAGATATCATACTTTATATATATATATATATATATATATATATATAGAGAGAGAGAGAGAGAGAGAGAGAGAGAGAGAGAGAGAGAGAGAGAGAGAGAGAGTTTGTAGAATAGCTATTCTACAACCCCCACCTAGAACACCTTCTAAACCCGTACCTGACCGAACCTAAACACCTTCTTCCACCCATCCGAAAAAACCGAGCGGCCACCCGCTAACCCCACCCGACGGCCTGACCCGGCCTACTCACGAACCAAATCCACCCACCTCCTACCTAGCGTCAACCCCCACCCACCTCCCGATCCCCTCCTCCACGAGATCTCCGGCGTCCACCACGGCCCGCGTCGGCCACCTCCATGCCGCGGCACCCGCCTCATGCTCAGCATCGCGCGCGGGACCTCCGCCGTCCACCACGCAGGCGCCGCCTCCCATTCTCCATGTGCGTCGTCGCCGGCGTCCTCGACAGGCAAGCAGACAATTGCATGTGCCCCCGGCCCCATCGACGGGCATCCCCCACGCCGCCGGCCACGCCCTGGACCGGGCCCCTCAACGGGGCGGCCGCCATGGCCATGTCCCACAGGCACTCCCCTAACTCCCAGCGGCGCACGTATGGCTGGACTTCCCCGCCGTCCTTCTACAACATGTTGGGGCGACCTCGACCTGTGCACGGCCCCGACGACCTACCACCGTCCGTCGTGAAGTTTACTTGTTTCTTGTCGGGAGGTTAATTTTTTGTTGTTTTTGGTGTTCACTTCCTGTCAACACCGACATTGTGGAGTTCAGATATAGTGGACAAAAAACAGATCGAAGCGATATGTGTGAAGTTAGAAAATTATGTGAAGTTCAATTATGTGAAGAGCGAAGTTTAATTATGTGAAGAGCGAATTTCAAATAAATGATTCCCAACCGAGAAGTTTATTTGTGAAATTTTTGTGAAGTTCACTTTTGTGACGACCGAAATTCAAAAAAATGATGCTCAGCGGAATTTCATCTGTTATTTTTTTGTGAAGTTCACTTATGTGACAAGCGAAGTTAGAAAAATTTAGGCTCAGCCGAGAAGTTCATTTGTGAAATATATGTGAAGTTCACTTCTGTAACGAGTGAAGTTTGCTAATGTGACGGGCGAAATTCAGAAGGGATTGTAGAATAGCTATTCTACAAGTGGTTGTAGAATAGCTGAGACGTCCCTAAACGAGTGAAGTTTGACACTCCTCCCCACCTTTTCTTACACAAGCCATGGCTAACCGAATCCTCGGGTGCCTTCCATCAATCACATATCCATGGAGGAGTGCCTTATTATTTTATTTCTGATATTGGCCTAACCAGCAATGTGCAAATTTTTGACGAGCAGATGAGGCATGCAAGTCATATAAACATTATTTGGTATGGAAGATGCTAAACCCAACTACTACGTCCTCATGAGCTAAAAACAGTGGCACAAAACAGGAGTAGTAACATTTTGAATATTTAAAGGTAGCACACGAAAAATTTACTTGGAGTGGCTTGGAAATACCACATGAAGGTAGGTATGGTGGACACAAATGGCATGGATATTTGGCTCAAGGTTTTTGGATGCACGAGAAGCATTCCCTCTCAGTACAGAGTTTTAGGCTTAGCAAGGCATCAAGCAAATACATATTAACAACCGAATACATGAATGACCACAATATATACATTAAGCATAACCATTAGACTCCACATTGTCTCCCTTGTCAACCAAACATGCTTTGCAAAAAGAATATCTAGAATTTGAGAAATAACAATCAGAACAAGCATCATAATTCTAAGCTTTACGGTATTTCTCCACTAGTCCATTCTTAAGCAAATGATCCACAAGTTTAAACATTCATCCATTTTATATCTCAAAACAATTGACAAGCATCAAATAATTCAAGACAATGCTATTTGAATTTCTTTTACCACTTCCTACATGATAGTTCCCTTTCAAGCAAACATCAATCAATTTATTTGAAACAACTCTCTAAGTAAATAAGCATGTAACACAAGAGAGCACAACCTAACTACAAAAACTAATAGCTCTGAAAGAGATACATGAAAAACAAGAGCTAGAAGCTAAGACAATAAAAAAAAAGCTAAACACTCTACACGTATAAGTGAATAACAGGAGTGTATATGAAAAAGCGGAGCGTGTCTCTCTCCCACACAAGAATTCAAGGATACATTTATTTAAAATGACCAGCAAACAAAACAAAACAAAACTGAAATCAAAACACAAATGACGCTCCAAGAATAGCACATATTATGTAAAGGAATAAAAATATAGTTTCATGGGATCGGCCTGATTAATTGTCGATGAAGAAGGGGATGCCTTGGGCATCCCCAAGATTAGACGCTTGAGACTTCTTGAATATTTGGTGGAGATCCAAGGGAGCCTCCCCAAGCTTGAGCGTTAATCCCTTCTTGATCTTCTTTCATCACCTCGCTCTCTCAACACTTGAAAATTTCCTTCACACAAAACTTATCACAAACTTATTAGAGGGGTTAGTCCTCAAACAAAATAATCCACCTTCAGTTCTCACTTGGAAAATTGCGTAAACTTGTTTCAAAACATTAGGTATTGTCACAAAGATCTAGGTGATGTTCCGTGGAAAGAAGAACTCCACTTTGCCCGTAAAAGGTGCAATGCAAAAACTTGGACAGAATCTGTCAAAAACAGAACGCAAAGATGATTTTTTTGATCTACTAGGACACCTCGAATCAGAAAACTCAAAACTAATGAAAGTTAGACATAACCCAAATGCTTGTTGTCAAACAATTTCAGCTCCAGATCACGTTCTGTGATTTTTTAGAATTTCATACGGTGACGAACAGAAATCTGTTTCTGGACAGCAAAACACATAATTCTACTTTCCTCTCATTAGAGGCTATTCTTGGCACAAAACCAAAAATAAAAAGGATACAAAGGAAGTATTACCAAAGTAACTGCAACCTTGACTCAAATAAAATAAAATAAAATAAACTGAAAGTAAAAACAATGGGTTGCCTCCCATAAGTGCTTTTCTTTAACGCCTTTTAGCTAGGCACAATGGCAAGAAGATCAAGCATTATCAATTTTAGAAACATAAAAATCATTCCTTCCTTCAATAAGTTCATCTTTTACTTTTTTTTTAGGAAGAACATCATGCGGTTAACTGGAGCATTCAATTTTAAAAATCCATACTTGGCATTAATAAAACATCCCGTGACTTTAAGAAAGGATCTACCCAAAACAATATTTACATGGGATCTTGATAAAACTACAAAGTCTATTGGGACAAGTTTATTTTGAATTCTAACTTGAACGGTTATGTAACATCCCATGTTTTTCAAAATTTTGAAAAATCAAAAAAATTAAAAACTTTTGAAAACTATATATATTTTGATTGAAAAGTAAATCATGCATACATTCATCTTTTCATCTTGTCTTGTTTGCATTTGAATGTTCAAAAGTTGGAACTTTAATTCCACTTGAAAACTATTTGAATTTTTTTAAGAAGGGCATATTATGCTCCATATAATATTTCTATTTTGCTATGTCTTTATTTGTTCTATTTTGAATCTTGGTTGAGTTTGGATTATATTTATATGAAAACTAAAAATAACTATTTTCCAAAAAATTACATTTGTGGTAATTGATTTGATTTTAATAAACCACAAATGTTTTTATTTAAAATCCTATTTATAAAGGTTTAAATAATCCTTTATGCAATATTTGAATTTTAAATATGAAATATTTTGAAAAAGTGTTTGAAAGTTTCAAAAGAAAGGTTTTGATTTTACAAATTTTTAGAAATTTGTTTGAGTTGATTTGGACTTTTAAAACAAAAGATATGAAATAATTAAGAAAAACCAGAAAAAGAAAAATTGATGACGTCATCGCTGACGTCATCGTCTTCAATCTCCAGAACGCAGAAATCACTCCCGTGTCCATTGATTTTTGCCGTTTCTTCTCGATTTATTTCCCGACGTTTTACTCAACCAAATCACGAGAAGTTTCTTCCTATAGCAAGCCCACGACCTACTCTCTCCGGTGCCACCAAAAGCCCCCTCCGAAAACCCC
Organism: Poa pratensis; assembly: GCA_947311845.1. Lineage (NCBI taxonomy): Eukaryota > Viridiplantae > Streptophyta > Magnoliopsida > Poales > Poaceae > Poa > Poa pratensis. The sequence goes on from CAMZMU010000077.1 coordinate 9,550,146, forward strand.
TAGGTTTCCCTAATTTTGGCCGCCATTGCCGCACGTACACCTCCGTTTCCTAAAACGGCCGAATTGATTGCGCTCTTAAATTCGCACGATTTACTCCACCGTTTCCTTCCACGTTTGCTCCTACATAATCCCCACGTCCCCCTCTCTCTTTTTCCCCAAATCCCACAACCCGAGAGCCCCCAGGCTGCTCTCAATCGAGCTCGAAGCACCGCGACGGCCGCCGGCGAATTTCTCCATTTCCGGTGGACGTCGACCACCCCAAGCTCTCTCTCCTTTCCCATCTCCTTTGTTACATCCTTAAGCACCCGTGTGATTTTTCTGTGAATATTTTGCACGCCAGATCGACGGAAGACGTTGCCGGAGTTTCACCGGAGAACCACCTCGGGAAGTCAACGCCGCCGTCGTTCGAAGCTTCGGAAGCTGTCGCCGAGGACGCCATCGAGTTAGCAGTGATCAACTCCGCCATTTGCAGCCGTATACGAGCCCGGGGAGCAGCAGAACGTCGCCGCCGTCCGCATCCGAGCTGGCACCATCGTCCTCTTCTCCGATTCACGTTCACGGTGAGAGCACCAATGTTCCCAGCACCTTTTTCGTGTCAACCATTAGATCTTGATCCAACGTATCAGATTAGATCACTTGATGAAGGGGTACCAGCCAGTAGAATCTCGCCATGTGTCACCTATTTATCAATTTTCGCATTTCTGTCTAGTTTAGACATAAAACTTCCAAAATTCATATCTTTTTAACCGTTTGGCCAAATTTAACAAACTTTATATCCACGGATTCAGAAAAATGAGGAGAATTTATTGAACCAATAAAATTGACGTTTTGAATCGTGCAGAATCATTTATTTTGCAGAATCGTTTAAACCTTATTTTGAGTATAAAATATGTTCAGTAAATTATTTTTGAGACAATAAATTTCCAGTAGCGTGTATTTGAAACCATCTGTCCAGAGGATCCAAAGATGTAATTTTTAAATGCTTTAATGACATAAATTTGTGTTTGTTGTTTAAAGCCTTTTTAGGTGTTTTAAAAATGTTTAAAGTCATTTAATTGCAATAGTTTTATTTAGTTGCCCCTAGCCAGAGAGACCTTCCCCTTATTTTTGTAAATTATGGTGTCACCTTGTTTTGTTAAACTTATTTTCCTTAGAAATTATTTTAGTCACCTTATTTTTGTTAACTTGTCCTTAGAAATTTTGATTGGTTGTTTGTTAGCCCTTTTTGACCCTCCAAATTGAAAATCACCAAGTTAGAACTAGTGAAAACCATGAAGGGCAAGAAGATGTTGCATTTGCCATCATTGGGATTCTCAACATGAAGCTAGAAGGATAATGAAGGACTTAGCCAAGAAAACAGACTCCAGAAGCATCTCCAAGAAGTAAAAGCACTTAGAAGAAATCAAGAGGAACTTCAAAAAGACCAACCACCTATATTCTCTAAGTCTTTCTCTCTTTTCTTTTCTTCTCCCTTAGACTTTGTGGTGGCTAAGTTACATCCAAGACCAGCCCTGGTGATACCAAAATCATCAAGTCTGCAGAACCATCAAGTCTACAAAATTTCAATGAAGTCATCACACCAAGGAGAAAGCTACAAGGAAGCCTGGAGGTGATCCTCTGGAAGGATCAACTACATCTTTCTCTCTATCTTTTCTGCCCTTCCTATCCCTCTTTCACTTTGGACATAGACCAAGTCCTTGGTGTTTATGACTAAGTCCCTAGAGTGCTAATTGAAGATCATTGAAGATCAATGAAACTACAAGGGAGATGAAGATTCTTTGAAGACCAAAAATGTGAAGACTTGGAGCAACCATACAACCTATTCAAGTTAATTTATATCAAGTTTACTTTATCCAACCTTGACCTAGCCAACTTGTTTAAGTTATTTTGTCTATGTTCCTTAGAATGTTTTGCATGTCATATTTCCTTAGAATAATTGCATCTCATGCATGTCATATTTTTCATATAGTGTTGTTTTTGCTTGTATGTTTATTGTGGCTTGTTTGATGTGTTAGAAATTTCGGAGAGAAACGAAGACTTCTGCAACTGCTACTCCTACTCTCCCTGTTGTCAAGGCAAGTGGCACATTCATAAATTTCCTAAGTATTTTTATATGCATGAGTAGTGTATTTTCCTTAAGCATGTGTTGGATAGTATTGCTATGCAAAACTGTTTAGAATTGTACCTTATGTGTCTAGAATCCTATTATAACTTAGTAGAAATATTGATATGCTATGCAAAAGATCGTTTTGATAAAATTAAATTCTACTAAGTAAAATGAAACACCTGGGTGGATTGGTTTTGAGAGGAGGTCGGAGTTGAGTGGCTACTCAGGGCCATTTCCATGGTTTTACCTGAGTATGTGCACTTGTGGATTGCCACCCAGGAGCAAAGGGATTTGAAGTTACTCCAAGTGAAGATTGCTTCCAGTGCAGCCACTTGGTACTATGGCTCTGCCTTGACTAAGTAAGTTCTAGGAACCTGATTCCGGCAGTTCGCAGCGGATGAATGTCTTGTATGGGTCTGCCCAGAGGAACAGGGGACTGTTTCCCAAAAGTCTCGTCTTAATCTTCTCCTTTTCCTTATCACTAATGGAGTGTAGAGGATAGTTTGGGCTGATTGAGTCAAGTGGTGAACGTGCACAACCTCTCGAGAGTGTCAAAACTAAGTACTTAGCCGTGTCCCCGGTTACGAACAAATCTGAGCAGCTGATCAAGGACGTCAACGGAGGATCCCAACATTCCAATTTCTCAAGTAAAATTTTGAAGGATGAACAAGGGTAGATGAGACAGTGGTTTTCATGCCATGGATGTCTCGATTTGAAGAAAAGTGTTTCAAAAGAGTTAGGAAAAATTGGCTTTCTGCAAATTAGCCTTTGAACTCCACCAGCCAAATATGCATATAGGTTATTAGAGTTATTCCACTAAGTGTCCACAGAGTGTCACTTGCCAGATCCATTTTATATGGTTCTGACCCACCTTGTTGCAACATTTTTCCTGTTGCAGGATGTTCAGACGATGAGGTTTCGTATAAGGTTTCGAGTCTACAACCAACATGTTTTCGCCTGTGGCACATGAAGATGATGGAGACTCACTGCTACTTTTATTCCGCTGTGCTGAACTTTGTAAAATGCTAGCCTTGAGCTATGCAAATTGTAATGAAAATTGTAAGTCTGGATCATGCGATGTAATAAAATTTGACGCATTTGCATGATATTCATCTTAGACTGTGTGTGCAAATGAATCGATCCAGGGGTTTGCACTATACACAGGGATCTTGCCAATTTTTAAGTGCAGGTCCGCTACAGATGGTATCAGAGCACTGTGTTGCCTGTAGGTTCGAAACCCTTGGTTTGGATAGAAATAGGTTTGACCATAGGAGTGAAAATCTATTTTTATTCAGTTTGCTAAAAACAAAACTTTTCAGTTTATCTTCCTCGTACTCTCATCTACTATCAAACATTCTGAAAATATCTTCTCTTGTTCTAGATGACCTATCTCTTTGGTATCCATGAAGATATGTTTGATGATGACCAAGTACTTGAAGTGTGAGTTCGATACTTCTTTTGGAATTCTGCAATTCGACATGAAGTGCCAGATGGAAGACCATTGAAGAACCCAGATTCAGAGCTCAAACACTTAGAAGATTTTCAAGAAAGTTAAAAAGAATATGAAGCACTCAAGGAGATAGACTAGACCACCACTTAATTCGAACAACGATATCGTGTTAGAGTATTGATCGTACCAACTTAGGTTGTATGACAATACTAGATTGTTTGTTTGTGATGGAACCATATAGTTTGTTGTTTGTTAGATGTTGTTTGTAAGATGATTTGCCTTGATCTGCTGTGTATGGGTAGAACTTCCTTTAGATTCTTTCTATCTCTACTCATCCATGCTAAACTAAACAGATGCCCCAGCCAAATGCCAACAACCCTGTGATGCCTACACTCCAACAGATACTAGATGCACAGAATCAGTTGAACAAGTTGGTCACCCAAAAATTAGAAGACAACAAGGACATTCCAGCACCACCACCATCTCAAGTAGATATGCTGATCAGATTCTTAAAGCTTCGACCAGAAAAGTTCTCAAGAACTACTGAACCTATTTTGGCCGATGATTGGCTACGTTCAGTAAATAAGGATTTAGTGACCATCGGATGCACAGATGCTGAGAAGGTTAGATTTGCGACACACCTACTTGAAGGACTTGCAGCAGACTGGTGGGATAGCTACCAGATCACACATCCCATTGAAGAGATGACATGGGAATTGTTCCAGGAAGGATTCCGTGCTGCAAGGTTTGATGTAATTTAGCATGTAAGGTTTGATGTAATTTAGCAGCAAGTTTTCCCTTGATTACAAAACCAAGGTTATCAATCCAGTAGGACTTGGAGAAGGCTTCGGAAAGGTGCCAACGGCGCCATTTACGATTATTGATGTGGACCTGCGCACACACGAACAAACTACTTTGCCCAATGAAACAGAGAGGGTGTCAATCTCTCCGGCTTGCTGAACACAAAGGATTAAACGTATGGTGAAAAATATCATGAGAACAAAAATGACCAGCAAGCAAATGACTAGTAAAAGCTATTAAAACGGTTGTAAGCAATGTAGGAAAATAGGACCGGGGTCCACAGTTCACTAGTGGTGTCTCTCTAAAAGATAAACGTGTTGGGTGAACAAATTACAGCGGGGCAATTGACTAACATGGGCGCAACACAATACTACCATGACAGATGGTTCACCGTTTCATTTAATATGGGCATTACGTCAAAATACATAGACCGTTATCCAACTGCATCTATGACTAATAATCCACCCCGGGATTGCTATCCAGTATGTAACACGAAAGTATTAAGTTGCAAGCAACAGATAATTGCAATAAGCAAGGTGCGTAATGTAAGCAATGAGTACAACATAAAGCAATTGACACCGCTATTTTATCCCAAGTAGCAACAGCACATCTCAAGTTCTAATCGTTTCTGTCAACTCGAGCTCGAACAAGTGAGGCATGAACCCACTATCTAGCATAAATACCCTATCTAATGACACAAGTAATTACTTCGACCAAAGCATACACAAGCATCGGAGAGCATGCAAGATCATAAATAAAACATATCATAGATAAACTAAACCATAATGTCAAGACTCCATAATTCATCGGATTTCCGCAAACACAACACATAGTATTACATAAAGATGATCTTAATCATGTAGGCAGCTCATAAGATCTAAACAATGGAGCACAAAGGAGAAGATACAACCATCTAGCTACTACCATGGACCCGTAGTCCCTGGTAGACTACTCACGCATCACTCCGAAGGCAGGCATGATGGTGTAGATGCCTTCGGTGACGATCTCCCCCTCCGACAGGGTGCCGAGAAGAGCTTCAGAACCCTCCCGATCTAGGGTTGGCGACGACGGCGGCTACATAACTTTTCGTGGATTTCTGATCGGGTCCCGAGGGTTTTCGGGAGGAAGACAATTTATAGGCGAAAAGGCAACTCGAGGAGGTCTCGGAGTCGCCCACGTGGGGCCAGGCGCAGCCAAGGCTGGGCTGCACCTGAGGGTCGTCTGGGGGTTGTGGGGCCCCTTGCAGGCGCCCTCCTGGCTCCCTCCTTGTTTCTTCCTAAAAATAATTCATGTAAATTTGCAGCTTATTCCGAGCAAATTCCCGACTAGCTTTTCTGAAACAAAAAGACAGCAAAAACAGGAACTGGCACTGGGCATCTGTTAATAGGTTAGTTCCATAAAAATGTGCCAAAATGATATAAAACCATGTGGCAATGATATATAATATGCATAGAACAACCAAAAATTATAGATACGTTTGAGACGTATCAGCATCCCCAAGCTTAATTTATGCTCGTCCTCGAGTAGGTAAATGTTAACAAAATAATTTTTTGTAGTGACATGATACCAACATGATTATGATCAAGTAATGTAAAGCATATGAACTGAATAAAGTGATCCAAGCCAATGGCCGATAGTTCACATAAAGCAAATAATGATTAACCATGTGTAACATCTAAGCAATAATTTTTCATGGATAGTACTTTGGAGACATGAAAATTAAAAGACTTTTCATGCTTGATAGTTCATAAAGCAATATACTTTCGGCAAAGGTGCTCAACCAACACAAAGGAATATTTAAGTTTTCAGCAGAAGCTTCAACTTGTAACATACTTATCTCATGATAATGTCAATATAAAGTCTCGGAGGAGGTCTCGGAGTCGCCCAGGTGGGGCCTAGGCGCGGCCAAGGCTGGGCAGCGCCTAAGGGTCGTCTAGGGCTGTGGGGCCCCCTGCAGGCGCCCTCCTGGCTCCCTCCTTGTTTCTTCGTAAAAATAATTCATGTAAATTTGTAGCTTATTCCGAGAAAATTCCTCGACTAGCTTTTCTAAAACAAAAAGATAGCAAAAACAGGAACTGGCACTGGGCATCTTCTTAATAGGTTAGTTCCATAAAAATGTGCCAAAATGATATAAAAGCATTATAAAAGCATGTGGCAATGATATATAATATGCATGGAACAACCAAAAATTATAGATACGTCTGGGACGTATCACGGTCTGGTTATCACCACCAATGGAATCACCAATTTGGTAAGGATGGGACAGATGGCAGCTCTAGGAGTTTCTGCCACTAATCCGGTTTGGAAGGTCATATGGAAATTGAAGGTCCCAAGCAAGGTTAAAAATTTCATATGGAGTGCGCTTCATGGAATCATACCTCTGAAATGCATCATGTCGAATAGACACATTGGTACTTCAGCGCAGTGCCCAATTTGTAATCAAGGACCTGAAGACATAATGCATCTCCTATTCATTTGCCCTACGACCAAGGACCTTTGGCATGAGCTGAATCTTAGTCATGTGATCGAGGAAGCCATTCAAGTGGATCGTTCTGGTTCTGCAGTCCTCGAACACATTCTAACTCTGAATGAAACCGTTGTTTCGTGTCTAGACATCGGTTTGAAGGAGGTCACGGTTATCACATGTTGGTACTTATGGTGGATACGATGACAGAGAACTCATGATGAATCTGTTCCTCCTCTTTACAAATGCAAAATGTCAATCTGGGGGATCGCTGCGAACGCGGCCAAAGCTCTCTCTCGGCTGACGCCTTCAGCTACTGCACGTTGGTGTAAACCTGAGCCAAGGCAGGTAAAACTAAATGTAGATGCCTCATTCCATGTTGACCTTTGTGCAGGTGCCATTGGAGCTGTTCTCCGAGACTACAAAGGCAACTTTATAGTTGGATCTTGTGTTTATCTTCCAAACGTGGCCACGGCGGCTATGGCGGAAGCATTGGCTATGCGGGAAGGTCTTTCTTTAGCCAACAGGACCGGGTGCAACACCCTTCAAGCTGAATCCGATTCAATGGAAACGATAGAAGCCTGTTCAGGAGATGATACATGGTGGAATGATTCAGTGGCGGTCTTTGCTGATTGCATAGACATGGTTTCTTCAATTGGAGTGGTCACCTTCAAGCATTGCCCGAGGCAAGCCAATCAAGTCACCCATGAAATAGCTCGAAATAGCTTTTGTAATAAAATTACTAGTAGTTGACTTGATGAAGTCCCTAGTTTCTTGCTTAGCAGCATTATAAACGATGTAACTATTGTGGATACTTGAGGCGGCAAGTTTCTGACGCATTCTTTTCCTTCCAGGGTACCTAAGAAGACTGGAAGGTTTTTAATGAGGCGGCTTACTGACCTAATGTAGTGGTTTTTGGTTTCAAAAAAAAGGATGCATATACTATCAAATAATTATAAACCTTAAAATTTTGGAAAGAAAAATGCAAGACATGATGAACGGACCGTGTAATCCCTATGACGAAGGCTGCTAGGAGATCCACACACAACAACTATGCAACAATGAGGTGTAGAAGAGACTAGTCATCAAATGGACGCCTCCACCGAGGTATACGACCCACATTGTCATCACCTGATTTGACTAACAAGGGCCACGTCCTTAGTTTTCACCCTAGGAAGCACATATCGACACTCCACAAATGGCTTCCACAAGGGAATACCGCTAAATATCACTTGTGTTGGGTCTAAACAGCAACAGACCTAGGTATTCACGCTGGATAGCCGATAAAGAAGTTGTTGACTGAGCTTCCACGCTGCCACAACACCATGTCTAGGTCCACCAACACTCTGGCTTAATACCATCAAAACAACTCATTGGATCTACCTAGAGGATCATACTGGCTGCCGAGAAGTTGCCACCAAAATGACAGCGCGTATATCGGGGAAACAAGATGCCTCGGTGACAGAAAATTATCCGGGTACCTCGGGGAGGCGTGCGGAACTGTAATCAAATCGAGAGGATCGAACTGCCACATGACGAAGGTATAGATGGAAAGAGCTTATGACTGTCACCATCTGCCAAAGTCGTTGAACTACGACGATCACCACCAAGGCACCAACCACCGCCCGCCGCGTCGTGTCTTGGATTGGTCACCCCACATCCAACACCAAGACCCCTCCCACTACACATCAACGAAGAATCCAAACTTCGGAGAGAATATCGCAAGGACAGGAGGACAAGCAACATGAGTCCCCGCTACTACCGGGGTAGGTAGGAAGTGGTAGGAGGCCAGCGGTGGCTCCCACAAGGAAGGCCTAATAATCGCCCTCAATCACACCGGGCGCCCATGAGCAAGTTGTTCTTTTTTTGTGTGGTAGCTACACACCTCACTGTGGTTCCTATCTTCCTATAGGACCCAAGTAATGATTCATTTGATACAAGAACTTAAGTATATTTACTCAATTTAGAATTTTGAGAAAAAGCAATGTGCGATTATTGCTAACCGGCGTGCAACCTCTCGCACGGTCAAGGAGGGACTAACCGGCGCTTGGATCTTAGATTGTGGCCTTGATCTTAATGAGATCGGGGTCCAAGAATTCTTGAACATGTGGGAGCACCTTTCACTTGTCGAGCTTGATCGATGGTCGAAGGACATTGCTTACTCTGCCAGATCATCCTACAATGTCTTCTTTGCCGAAACTACCTTTGTGGACGGGGTAGCGTAGATCTGGCGCTCCCGCGCGCCGTATAGTTTTCGTTTCTTTGGATGGTTGGCCATGTAGAACAAATGTTGGACGGAAGATCGCCTAGCAAATTGTTGCCTCCCTCATCCTACGACATGTTTGTTTTGCGATCAAGATCCTGAGAAAATTGTCTACTTATTGGCTGTAGTTTACTTCCCGACCAGATCATGTTTAATAAAGACCCATTGCCACCTAAGTATCCTTTATCTTCTCTCGTTCCTCTTTGGAGTGCCCGTGAGGGGTCTTTTTAGGTCAATGCACCATAACCGATAAGAGGAGAAATCTCTTGGGCTGGTACGTGAGTTCTAATTCACTAGCATTTCGAGTTGCAGCACAAGGCTATGTCCAAACTCAAACGAATTTCGTATAGAAGAATTCAACACGAATGAAGATATCAACCAAGACTTCCCATTCACCGGACGAGATGATCGGATTTCGATCCAAAGCCGGATTGGCTGCCAATGGCTGATGGCTTGTTTATTTATTTTTCCGAAATGGGAGCAAAACCCCAGCCCGATGGCTTGTTTATTAGTGAACCTCCATGTCGACGTTAAAAAAAGACATCATTGGGGTCTGTGGACGGCCATAACATTGGTTTTCGGGTGTCTATGGCGCCACCGCAATGACATCATCTTCAATGGTGAGAGACCCTCCGTCCAAGTGGTCAAGGCAAAGACCAAGGTCGATTTCGAGATGTGGCAGAGCACGGGATCTTCAAGGGTGAGGTGTTCGGCATTCTGGCACCGACACATATGTGGTTGCTCGAAGGAGATTAAAGACAAGGTAGAGAAGGGAGTTGTCACCCTTGTTGAAAGCAAACCTGGCCATCTTGGCGTTGTAACTGCCTTCTGGCATTTCTTTTCTTTTAATATATATAGTACACTTTAAAAAAAAGGCAACGTACATGGGAGACCCTAACATTCTCTGTAGCCTGGTTGTTATCCATGAGAAATAATTTGTACATGTGGTGAACTTAGGACGTGGTTTGCTAAGGTACCAAACATAGTATTTTTTGCCAAATCTGGCCCTTTTGCCGAACTAATGACGTATCTGGCCGCTTCCGGGAACTAATTGCAAATCTGGCCCTGAGGTCGGCGCCAACGCAAATGGAGCCGAACTTGTGCAGTTCGGTGCCAACCAAAATTTGCAAATCTGGCCCATGAGGTCGGCGCCAACGCAAATGGAGCCGAACTTGTGTAGGTTGGCGAAATGGCGCGTCGCCGAACTGCACAAGTTCGGCTCCATTTGCGTTGGCGCCGACCTCGGAGGGCCAGATTTGCAATTAGTTCCCGGGAGCGGCCAGATACGTCATTAGTTCGGCAAAAGGGCTAGATTAGGCAAAAAATACCCAAACATATGCTACATAAACTACGGAATAAAATGCCTTGACAGGTTATTGTGGTGGCTTGACAAGTCATTGTGGTGGCTTGCATGCAGAAGTCTAGCCAAGGAGCCTTTAAATTCCACACAGTAGCGCTAGGATACAGCAGTACGTACACCTCTAGCTCGTCCTTCCATTAAGGCGCGGGTGGGCCGCGTCGGTTTCTATGATTCATGTGATGTCGTTGACAGAAAGAGAAAGCATGTAGATCGACTGGAGCTATAGAAAGTGAAAGTAAATCATCAGCTGGCAGTAGCATCAGAGAGCTACGAGGTAGACGATAGATAGCAAGTGAAAAGGAGCTCACTCCCCTTCACCTCTCTCCTATATATACGGAGAGAGAGTGAGAGCTCGTCAGACAGTGTACTGCCCGAAGCCAGCAGACATAAGCTAGAGGGAGAGGCAGACAAGGCTGCCAGAAGATCAAGAGACAGCTGATCGAGATCAAGAGGAGGAAGAAGGAAGGTGGTCGACGGATCGATCATGGGGAGGCCACCGTGCTGCGACAAGGTGGGCGTGAAGAAGGGGCCGTGGACGCCGGAGGAGGACATCATCCTGGTGTCCTACATCCAGGAGCACGGCCCCGGGAACTGGAGGTCGGTGCCCATCAACACCGGCCTCATGCGCTGCAGCAAGAGCTGCCGCCTCCGCTGGACCAATTACCTCCGCCCCGGCATCCGCCGCGGCAACTTCACCACGCACGAGGAAGGCATCATCGTCCACCTCCAGTCTCTGCTCGGTAACAGGTAAGCTTGATACCTTGGTCGAGCTCGATCGACTATGGCTCCACCGTCCAAGGCGATCCATGCATGCATATGGTTTATCAGTATCAATCTCGATCTCATTTGGGTCGTGCGAACTGTGTGAATCAATGTAGATGGGCGGCGATCGCGTCTTACCTGCCGCAGAGGACGGACAACGACATCAAGAACTACTGGAACACGCACCTCAAGAAGAAGCTCAAGAAGCAGGAGGCCATGGGCGCCATCTTCGCGCCGCCGCCACCATCCTCCAGCTCTGCCGAGCCTGCCGCCAACCTCGCCACCTCCGGACACCTCGACCAAAACCAACTATACCACCACCACGACGCGATGGCCGCTTTCAGCTCCAATGACCGCTACAACGGCGGCGCCCGATCGGCGTGGAGTAATCCGGAGGTCACCCAGACGACGATCACCATGCGTCGCTCGCCCTTCGCTGACGTTGCAACCGACTGTTCCTCCTCCTCCTACGCCTCCAGCATGGACAACATATCCAAGCTCCTCGGCGGCTTCATGAAGAGCTCTCCGCCCACGGCCGCCGACGTCAAACCGAACATCGCCGTGGTCATCAGCGACCCTTTCATGTCCTTCGACAGCATGTATGGCACCGGCGCCGACATGTCCTTCTTCTCCGGCATTCAGCAGCAGCAGCAGCCTCAGCCGGCGTTAATGGGAGGCGGCGTCAGCTATCACGACGAGACAGCCGGACAGCAGCTGCTGCAGCATCAGGCACCACTGTGTTCGATCGAGAAGTGGCTGCTCGACGAGGCGGCGGAGCAGGTCGCCGACTTGATGGACCTCTCCGATTCCTCCTTGCCAATGTTGTACTAGCTGGAACAAACAGACCAACAAACAATGTCACTGTCAAAATACATTGTCAATTATATATACATGCATACACAAACATCCAATTATAATAGCTAGCTAGGTTAATTGTTTACTACTTGTTCCAGCTAGATTCTAGTAGAAGATAGATATGCATGCATGCTTGATGCACCATCAAATTAGACTAGTAGAGAGACTACTCCTGGAGTGGGAGAGAAAAGGTTAATTCCAGAGACGTTTACTAATCCTGCATATTACACTGGGAACATCAGAAAGGGGACAGATTGGCAGAAAGAACCGAGAGAGTAACAGGAATAAATTAACAGGTGAGTATAGTATATCTTCTGTAAACATGATGTAACGAAGTGTTCTCATGTCAGTTCCTTTTCTTTTTTGGTGGCAAAGTTTCATTTTCGTTTTGGCTTATAATAGCTGAAGTGTTTCAGCTTAGGTGTTGAATTGTACGGAGTCTGAATATAAGTGAGTGAAATCTTCTTGTTTTGTCTTGATTGTAATGGATTCTGCAACGACCTTTCCTGCTTATGTACACTGTGACATATGAATGCTACCCAGAACTTGTTATTAGTAGAGAAAAAGCTAGAGCGAGAGAGGGAAGAACCTATGCCCCTGTCGGCAACGGCAGATGGTCCCTTTCCCTGATCACATTTATGCAAAAGGAAAACCAACTCCCAACTTGTATATTTTTCCCCGGCTTATTTGAAGCAAAGATGACTATATTTTTCTACATATAGATGGTTAATTACTTAACTATCTGTTCCAAAGGAAAATTGTACGAATTCTAGAGCTATTAACTAACTGAGCATGTATTTTCCAACGAAAGATACGCAATATTTTGCGCGGATTCTGCAGAAGAATATACAATGATTGTGCCTGGCTAGTCATGAATCATCATCCCTGGAAATGCATTGTTGGCGTGTAGCACATCAGGTTAAGCAACAGGCAGTACGGCAAAGAGTAGCCATTAATATCCAGGAAAAATGATAAATTGCATGATTAAGACATGGTCTGTGGCGTGTCCCTTGATCTCTGTTATGTGTCCCTTGTGTGTCATGCTCAGAAGCCTCTACAGGAGCTACTCACTATGGTTCTACTGTGACATACTCGTATTAATGAAATCCAGTAAAATTACATTTTATGAAAGGACTTTCCGAGATAAATTCACATATGTAAATTTTAAGCATTTAATCCAAATTTTCTTGAAGATACGGTAAAAGTTTCAAAGTTTGACTTATATGGCTAAAAGAACAACTTACAGGAAACTCAGAGAGTACAATCCGATGTACTTAAATGCAGTCTAGATCAAGAGAGTAAACTTTTTTTTCGAGAACATCGCATGAGTTCTGCGAGTCATTATATTAAGCTTCAGAGAGAGAAAGAGCAATAGTTCAGTTACAGGAGAGTAAACTGGCATTGCTAAGTAATTAACTCTGGTTGTGCAAAGCCTAGCTAGGTATCTCAATTCTCAACTAGTCAATAAGCTAGAGCACCCTCGCCTGACTCAACTAGTCAATAACTCTGGTATCCATCAGATCAACTCAGGCTGGACCAGCATCAGGCTATCAACAGGACCATGCAAGACTTTTCCTGGCCCAACCATCAATAAGCTAGGGCTTGCAAAATCCGGCGGAGACCATCAGGTTACCGATGGGGTATATTGGATTTGGGTGCACTATTCAGTCTGATTTGTCTTTCTTGTTTACGAAGTGTGAATCAAATTTAGATCTGAACTTTTGTGACATGTTAGATATGTATTATCGCTGCTACTCCCTCCGTTTTTTAATATAAGATGTTTTAGTTAGTACACATGTTGTCTATATGCACACTAAAATGAGTGAACATGCACACAAAAATGTGTCTACATACATTTGTGTGCATGTACATGTGGACAAAAGTTATAACATCTTTATTAAAAAACGGAGGGAGTATAAATTAACTTCAGAATTTTTCAAGACTTTATACATGTTTTTAATGGCATAGGTGCTAGTGCATCTATATGTCCCTCTCCCAACAACCAACATATGAACTGTATCCTATTGACATATGGTTATTTTCACTTTTGAGGCATTGTTTACTTATTTTGGTTGTATTTTTTCGAAATTAAGAAAAGTTACAAAATTCAATACAAGTTCAGGTGGGCTGTCCGCTCTCCGTTGTTTGCGATCAAAATAAATGTTACATAATTGAAAACAGAATTATGAGAAAATACCAAACTGGGACAATATATAGTCGCCATGTAGCTTCAGGGGTTTTTGGGCACCTCATTGCCAAAAAAACATGTAAAATATTTGTACAATACCTCTTCTTCTAATTGAAAAGCAGTGCTCGTACTGTTTAATCACGGAAAGAAACAATCAAGTTTTCCCTTTTTCTGTCAACAGTTGCCACAGAAGGGAAATGGCAGGTCCCAGCAAACTCCCTGAGAGGCACAGCACCTATCATGGAGTTTTTTAGAGCTCAGCCAATGGTAGGAGAGTTCATCTCCAGTTTTGCCAAGAAAAAAAGCATCATCATCGTCATCATCAGCCATGTCAATTTAGAAGAGCATACTCTGCGGTGATTTTCAGGACATGATAAGACACAACCGGCTCGAGGTATGCATCTCAATCTCGACGTAGCCATCGCATTACAGGAGAGGTGGCCCAGACCATATGTCGCACGTGTACCTCAAGCGTGCCAGTGGCCAATGGAGTGTGCCAGGGCAACCAACCAGCAGGTGGCAATTAATTAGGAAGATCTATTTGTGTTACCTCGGTGTAGTATGGAAGACCTCCTCCGTCGAGTCATTGACCATTAGCGGGAACTTCTTTGCAGCAACACAGTAACCACGACAATGTTGCCAACAAACGACTCCCTCTATGTCACCATCTTTTTCCCGCACGTATACCTAGGAGCACTAGTGAAAATGGTGTTCAGTTCTTCAACTGGAAGTAAAAACTAGCCAAAACAAATTCCAAGAAGGGGAAGGGATGATTTCTGAAGAATTTGCTGACGTCCAGATCACTCTGACCAGTGACTGACCACTCATAGCATTTTTATTCTGCCATTTCAAATAAAACTTAAGTCTTTTTTCAGAGCTATAGCTTAAGTGGTTAGTCGGCACCAACCTGCATTGGTTGTATGGGTGAACTCACACTCTGTAGTCTGCACCTACACCGTCAACTGACAGACATAAGTCTCCATCTTTATTCTATAAGCATAAAGGCCCAGAGCAGGAGTTGAACCCTGTTTATCACCAAGTGGACCCTAACAGATAGCCTCAGGAGGAAGGACACAAGACCTTGAAAGTGATTCGTGCAATTGTGAAGGATAATGTCACCATCACGTATTTAATTTCTTCTTTAAGAGATAGGTGTATAACAAGAAAGACCCAAACATTGTTGCACATGGACCTTTGACTTGAGAAAGAGCTACAGGCAACATAATAGAACTTTCCAGTCCAGTTCCGTAAACCTATGTTCAGCGTAAAAAGGTCTGAGGTGTGAATTTACGCTGTGCTTGGTGACAGCGGACATAAGGTGACCTGTAGACACATTTTGCTTCAATTGGTTCTCGTTTAGGTATGAAGAACAAGTTATATTTCTTTACATAGTGTTTATCAATACTGGAATCAACCATACCTTAATAGTTATTCAAGAAAATACTAAAAAAATACTATTTCCATGTAGAATGCTACGAGGTGAGATCGAAATATCTCGGTCTGTGTAATTGTCACCAATTAGTGTAGTTGGTACAAGGTGGGCCTGATGTTGCCTCAATTTGAGGGTAATCTATACGGAGGAAACATTGCACATACACCTGACACTTGATGACTTAATTAGACTAATACCTGTACAAAAGAAAATTATAGAATAACAGCTACAGGTCGTTCATTCTGCACGACCAGATTAGTGAGAACTAGTGGGCATCACCAGTTAAATGCTTAAAACACTTCCCAAGCTAATTAGTTGTGGTTAAACGAGAAATAGTTTAGAGAACTGGAAAACATCTAGTTACTCAAAAATTTATGATTAAAAATGATTGTTCACAATACGGATACAGTTGCTGCTACAAATATAGAGAGCATGGGCCGTGGGATATATGCATGACAAGCGAACAGCATGCACTGTTTTAGTTCAAAAGGTTGTCTCAACTCTCAAGGGACATCCTTGGACAGTGATTTAGATTGTTCATATTCTTACTTCAGATGAAAGTACTCTTGTACGACATAATCATCACAGAGAGTTAGTACCTTACCTCCCAACTACTCCCTCCGTATCAAAATATAAGTCGCACTAGTCACTTTCCACACATATGTATGTAGACATGTTTTAGTGCAAGATTCATGTAAGTGACTAGTGAATCTTGCACTAAAACATGTCTACATACATATGTGTGGTAAGTGACTAGTGCGACTTATATTTTAACACGGAGGGAGTACTAACCAAAGTAGTGCTGAAAGGACCACCTCAGCTAGCCAATTCTTCTGCTTTTGGGCAAGAGCATCACAGCTACTATCTCCAGTTAATTCTGATAATCATCCTTCTACCACCTTACTGTTATGAGAGCTTTATAAATGATATTCCTTTCAACAGATGTAATTAAGCTCACTATGCATCCATGAAGAGCATAGGGCTGTACATACCAGTGCATGTAGATAAATTCACCTGCCAACAGACCTTGTAAATCTGCAAAACTACAGGGTGCAACTATTATGTCAGTAACAGTCTTGGTGGACAAAAGTGAAAAGATATGCAAGTTGAAGATAAGCATGATGTTCCTTTAAAAAGTGGATAGATACAAATGGAATCTGCAACCACTATGATAGACATGTCAGTATTACTAGACTACTAACCAAACTAATAAATATGCAGAGGCACACTTGCTTTTTAGGAGTTAGGACTAGCATTTAGCACAAAAAGGCAATATAGTTTGCAGCAAAAAAAGAGCTTTCTGATACAAGTAACACATTTGCTTGACATGCGTTGCATGTTCATTGTAAAAAAAATCACCTGCATGGCATGCCTAATACAGGATGTTGCTTCTGTTTGAGAAATTTCATTGGTAACTAAGCAACAAATGATTTAAACAACAAATGAAAAAAAAAACCATCCTCGTAAAAAAAATTTGTCACGCCGTAGACACATCTACATCCATTGGAGACAATTTTGTAACCAACTACTCAATGCAGATTTTCCCTATCAGAACGCCATCGATAGACGTGATATGGTGTTTAAGAGGCTATGACACATGCCACACTTCGTGCATCTGTTCCAGCTAACATGTCAAGATCCTATATCATAGCAAACTAAACTAAGATATTGATCCACTTGCCACACCTTATGGTGCATATTCAGACTAAGAAAGGTAGCACTATCTGCTTGTTGGAAACATTGATGTGAGTTCATCATTGCAGGTCCAACAGTTGATTGTACATTTTGAGAAATGAGAAGTCTAGGATGTGTGGCTTTCATCTGCCAGTTATGATGACAGTCTCAACAGCTGTCACGAAGCGGTAGTAACATCAGCCCCCGCTTCGTAGACTTCTCTAAGAGGTCAAGGATAATAAGACCAACATTCCTTCGATTTACAATGAACTGAGGTCAGTGCAAACTGATAGTTTGTCACGTCATTCTCTCAAGAAGACACGCCCTTGCTTGTCGGGAAATCTTCAGCACATTAACCTTTGAAAAACTGAACAAGGTCAGAAAACGTCAAAGGTATTGAACAGAAGATAACATCATGTTTGCATCTCACAATGAAAAGGGGGAAATGGAAATCAAAGGTGAAGCTCCAGCCATGTTTAGAAAAAAAATGAAAATCAACTGAAGCATCAGCAAAAAGATGGAAAGTTAGTAACTCAAAACAACTACTCCCTCCGGTTCATTATAAGTGTCGTGGCAAAATAACTAAACATGTATAATTTATTAGCACAGGTAGTGACACTTAATTGGGATCTGAGGGAGTATTTTTTTAAACAAATATAAGAAAAATTAGTGTCATAAATTTCCTAACTGAACGGTTTGATTATTGATAGATTCGTTTATCAAGAAAGAGGGTTGACCTCTGTTGTAGAGTACCAGCCAATGGAGAATTCCATGAAGACTTTTGTATGATTTTAAGCAGGGGCGGACCCAAGTGTAGCTGAGTGGGGGCCTGGGTCCCCACTAAAATTTTTGAATTCCTATAGTACTTGTTCATATTTGAAAGAAATTTCTTCAGATTTTGCAAATTTATACAAGGAATGCCCCAGTCACTTGATTTGCACCCACTCATAATTTTTTCTGGATCCGCCCCTGATTTTAAGTTTACAACTGTTGCACTCTGAAAGCCAAGAGGAAGTTGTTTTATGCTGAGGCTAGTTGCTCTTGAAAATTGTACATCTGTTTGTACTCATGTACTGATATCCATGTAGAAAGCAAGGTAAGCACTTGACGAGGTACATTGCCCTACAAAACAAAAGTGAGGTACGGTTGCAGTATGGGCATTGTGATGCCTGAGTTATCGTGACTATTTTTGCAGCATTATGTTATCCGTCAATAAAAATTTAAAAGGCTGCATCACGCTAATAACTATTTCAGTTGTAAGGAATTGGCACGGATCCACCTGTTGATTGCCTTTCCAGGAAAGTACCAAATTGCGTGGTTCAGTGATTGAGAACGACCAGCTTAACCTGAACAAGACGAGCATGTCAAACAACACAAACAACCGTAGGCAACATGCAACATGTGGACAGACTTTGTCTAAAGAGGCCTTTCTGCTTGATGCAAAATAAGTAAACAGTGACAGTACAAGGTTCTATTCAGAATATGGTCTAATACTGTTCAGCGTTTCCAATCAGATGGACACTATCTAATTGACTGATAGTCTGATAGCAACCCAGGGTAACAATGAACAGTACATCGTTGGATGTCTTTGTCACTCAAAACTTCGATTCTCCATATGCAGCATATGTACTTATCAAACTTAACTAAACAGTTGGCAACATCGGCCAACCTTTGTCAAGACTCGGTTTCACATCCTGGACAGACCTAAAAACAGAAAAACACGAGAAATTTCTTGAAGGGGGCATTTTTATGCCAAGCAAAAGCTGTAAATACAGGTCTATAACTCACCTATCAATATACTGCTCTGTAAAATTTATACTACTGATGTGTACTGATGATTTGGGGAAGAATCATGCAGTGATTATCTGGATGGGAAGACAGAACTTACAATCGACTGTTGTGGAGTTGAACGCGCCTGGAGTTCCGCGCATGGCTGGAGATCGGCGGTAGGGCCTCGGGTCTTCAACTTGTGGGAGTTATGGAGAGAATTGATTATGTGGGGAAAATAGAAACGTGGGCCTGCTTATCGGGTCTGCAATCCCGCTAACTGACTTGGCCCACGAAAGATCCAATATCTCGCAGCCCACCATGATTGAGTTCTACGGCCTGAATCAGAGTTGTACAAGACAGGAACTGTATCCTCAAATAAAACATGGCGGGAGCTGTACATAAAACTGAAAGATTAAAGTACTCCCTCCGTTTAGAAAAGGATGTCTTCCATATATCCAAATTCGGATGTATGTATACACTAAAACATGTCTACATACATCCGAATCTAGACAAATCCAAGACATCCTTTTCCGACGGAGGGAGTAGTGAATCCTACCTGCAATAAGAGATTCCAGTCGCCAGCAGTCCGTTTCAGTAGGGAGGTGTCCAGTGTCCCTGAGCACTATGATGTGGACAAAAAAAGAAAGTGGGAGAAGGACAGGAACAGAGGAATAGCATCCGCAAATCCTGATGAACTGCCAACAAACAAATGTCAAGCATGGAACGCTACAGAATGTTCGTAGATAGTATCAGCTGGTTCTTTATCAAGTTATAAGGAAATTGTCCAGGTACAGATTAAATTGACTTGGTCCACACAGATGATAGATCACCGACAAACACCTGCTCTGCACTCTGCTGCATGTATTTTCAGTTTTCAGCACTCATTTGAGAACTATGAGTTTGTCTGTTCAAGACAGAACTATGAGTTTGTATGTTCAAGACATAATTATGAGTTTGTCTGTTCAAGATAGAACTGTGATTTCGTGATAACACGCTAAGGAGTTCAAATAAATTATACTAACCATATCGAATATCAACCAGCAGAGTCTAGACCATCCTAAGACACTTGTTCTTTCAGAGTTAAGACTAAATATATGGTAAGAACATTTGGGCGGAAAAATGATGGTTTGTGCATAGCCTTGTGAACAACATGATTAACTGCTTCTGTAACAAAGTCATGTGTTTCAAAATTGCATGTTCTCATGATAAGAATGGTACGGGACACTGAAGGGAACGAGTTGAGGAAATAAAAAAAATTAAGAAGGATCTCAAGTAGCTAAACTTAAAATTAGTTTACAAATATCAGTTCTATCAGGTAAAGAATGGCAGCATATAGTAGAGAACAGCATATTTGTTTGCACTCTTAAAACTTGAATTAACTTTATTGATACAGGAATGAATACAACATTATCCTACAATAAAAGCTGCATGCTTATGCAAATACAGATACAAACATCCATTCTATCAGGTAGAGAAAACCAGTAACCAAGTGTACCTTGCCCCTTGTATATCTGAATCTGGTGGACTATCCTAATGGGGCAGTTGGAGAGTGGAACAGCCTCTCCTCTATCACTAAAAAATATGATCATGCGAGCAACTCAAAAGTTGCAAATCACAAGATTTGTCAGGCTGCTATCTGTAATTTGGTGAAAATATCAGGTGGACAACATCAGGCACCACCATCCTCAACCAGTCAACCTCCTTTATTTAGAGAGGATGAAGCCTCAGGTTTCCCATCTTGGGAATGAAAGAATCATTAGCATCGGGCAAGCACATGACACTAAAGCTTCTCTGTCAATCGAACCATGAAAGAACTGACAGCAACAACATCAATAACAATCCATGATGACTCAAACATGTCATGGGAATAATCAGCGCCGATCTCCTCTGCCGCTGACCTGAATGCATTACCGAACGCGTTCCCCTGAACTGCCCCAAGTCTTGGCTTCCCACATACACCTATGACCAGCACCTTCTCAGGCTCCCTTGCTAAGCAAGCACATATTAGTGGCTTCATCCTTGCACCCCTCTCCTTGAGTGCATCCATGAGGAAGAAGCAGAACTTTGTAAGCGCCTGAGGGTGACACAGCTTAGCAGTGTCCACTGGGTCATCAAGCTTCACCCACCGGAACTTCTTTGCACTCCTTATGAATCCAGACTTGGTGATGGCTGAGCTTCCCTGCCTCAGTATTGCCCTCTGTATCTCAATCGCAGATTGCATTCCTTTTCGCAGCTGATCCACATTGCTGAGCGACAGCGCAGAGTATGCGACCCAAAATTGCTCAGCGGCACAACAGTCCTTTGAGTCCTTGGAGTCGGCATCCAGGGATTCAAGCAGAGCTGTGACACCATAGACTACATCTGCAGCAGAGACCTTGGACCTGTAGCCGTGCACCCTCAAGAAGCTCCGGTAGTAGAACTCGGTGAGGCCATACTCGGGCAGGAAGCGATCGAACTCATCACGCATCTTGCGTTTGACCTCCATGCTCATGTACTGGAACCTCTTCTGGCAGTCGGCGAGCGGGAAGCCCATCCTGGCCAGGAGCAGCTTGAGCTTCTTGAGGCCGTTGTCGCTCCAGGTCTTGAGCTTGGTGGCAACATAGGAGGAGCAGAGCATGGAGTCGAAGAGGCTCCACTCCCGCAGCAGCATCAGCCTGGGCTCGTCCTCATAGGCGATGCGGGAGGTCTCGGGCGCCCGGATCTTGGTCCCATCCTTGAGCGTGACGACCGAGCCGAGGCCGGAGGGGTCGAGGTTGCCGGATCCGTTGATGTGCTGCTCGAGCTCCATGACGGCAGCCTGGTAGCGCTCGTTGGTGATGCGCTCGTGGACGAACTGGTCGGTGAGGGAGACGCAGGCGAGCCAGAGGAGGTCGTTGGTGTTCCTGCGGAGCGCGTGGGCGAGCTCGTACATGAGGCACCCCGACGGCTTCCCGTGGAAGGTGCCGAGGCGGTAATACTCCCTCCTCAGCTTGCCGAAGAGCCTCTCGGGGTCGCCGGCCGCCTCCTCGTCATCAGAGAGGCGGCGCCTCTTTCTCTTCCCGCCCTCCTCGGCATCGGAATCGGAGTCCGAGTCGTCGTCCTCCGGCGGGACGCGGAGGTGCTCGTCGGCGTCCCAGTCGGCGGTGAGGTCGGAGGCGTCGGCGAGGGAGGATACGTCGAAGTCGTAGGAGAGATCGGCGGTGTGCTCGTCGTCGGTGGAGAAGAGCACGACGACGCGGTCGTTGGCCGTGGCGAGGTTGTGGAGGTGGACGGGGCGGTGGGAATCGACCACAAAGGCGGTGGAGGCTGCGGGCAGGATGCTGCGGAGGTCGCGGTGCGCGCCCCAGTTGATGAGTAGGAGGCAGAGCGGCTGGGAGGCGGAGAAGGAGGCGAGGAGCGTGGCAGCGGTGGCGGCGGAGGCGACGGGGTAGATGGAGAAGCGGATGGAGTCGGCGGAGAGGACGGTGGCGAGCACCTTGAGCGCGCAGAGGGAGTCGGCGTCGGCGGCGGAGGGGAGGATCAGGAGCGGGGAGGAGGCGGCGGACGCGGCCGCGAGGGCCGCGGCGCGGAGCCGCGCGTAGAAGGTGTCGGCGCGGAGCTCCCGCACCATTGGCGCATCAACGACGGAGATCGGGGCCGGGGAATTTTCGGGGAAGGGAATTGGGGAATGGTCGAGATCTGAGGATGGAGTTTGGATTTGGGTGCTTTGTGGGAGCGGCGAGCGCGGGAGGATTTCGGAATTTTGGTTTTCGGAGGGAACGGGTCGGCCGATTTTCGAACTCGAATTTTTGGTTTTGGGGATCGATCCCCTTCCGTCTGGCCATTTGTTTCATGACATGTGGGTCCCCGTTTTAGTGGGACCGGCTTGTCATTGGAGGAGGCGAAAGTGCCACGGGTTGCTTCGTTGGTGCGCAGTCGTTGCCTCGTTGGGTTCTGACCTAATTGTGAGACGGCATGGGCTCAGGGTCCAGCGTCTGATTTGTGAGACCTCATGGGCTAAGGTCTATAAAAAAAATCGGGGTTTCTACGGCCCAGAAATGGCATTTCTTTTGCCAGATTATACAAAAGATGAAAAACAAATACTAAGAAATATTTTTTTTAGGAACCGGTGAGATTTATTGATCAAGGCATAACACAGTTTGTACAATCTTCAACGAGCAGAACTGCCACGCAGGGCGGACCGGCACCGTCGAGTACACCACACTCACACTTGCCTAACTGTGCTAAACTATGCGCTACTCTATTGCTCGACCGGCTAATCTTACTAAGCTCAATATCAGGCCTACCTCGTAGTATAGCTTGTGTCTCCGAGACAACGCTCCAGAGGGCAGAACGATTCACCACTTGCGCCTTCAGTGCTGCAATAACATTTGCACAATCTGACTCCAAAATTCCAGGTCCTCGGCACCTAGTCTCCATTTGACGTAGCCCTTCAAAACAAGCTAGCAACTTTGCTTCCTCTGCGCTCGCGCAATCAGCAATAAACTGCCATGCAGACCAGATAGGAATGCCATTTTGGTCCGAGCAATGACACCAATACTTCCCCGCCTAGTATGGTAATCCCATCCGGCATCAACATTGACCTTAACAAATCCTTCAGGAGGCTTCTGCCAATTTGAACGTTGGTTGTCATCAACAAGAACCGGTTGCCGCACTGGTATCATCGGAGCTTTTCCTTTCAGATCAATTTCCTGCCTAACGCCATCCTATGACGCCACATAATTTTGCAAATATTACAGAGGCAGAAATAGAGGCTTTACCATCCCCATGGACCACATTATTGCGGTGGTGCCATGCCCGCCAGAAGAGAAAAATGACCTTCACTCTTATTTCCGTACCCACACTTTCCAGTAACTGAAAGAACCATTCATTATCACACTTGGCAAAGGCGGACTCAGGAGGCAGTTTCCAACATCGTCGCATGCCCTCGCGCAATGCCGAGGCCAGCGTGCATCTAACCACCGCATGGTGTTCATCCTCCTTCTCCCGTCCACAAATGGAGCACTGAGGATCCACAGACGATATTCTCCTATGCAGACTATGTTTAACCGCAAGCGAGTTCGTCGCCAAACGCCATGCAAACACCTTCAGTTTTGGGGGTACTGGGCACTTCCAAACCAGATTCCAAATCGATCTATCACCATCTGGTGCGCTGCTGCTCTGCCCATTGCTCATCTCCATAAGCCGTTGCCGCATTCCTAATTTGTATGCACTTCGCACTGTGAAGACGCCACACTTCTCCGGGTACCAGGCCACAAAATCATCGGTTGCTCTTCGCGGAAGTTTAATCTGCAACACGGTTTCAGCATCATGCGGAAGAAAGGAATCCCGCACCTTCCTCTCATTCCATGTACGAGTTCCAGGAACTATAAGCTCGGACACTGACGTGGGAGTACCCTCCGGGCACCCGACCGTTGGCGTACCCGATGTAGCCCAGCACCTGGAGGCCCATGAAGCCCAACAAGCTACAACTTGGAGTACAAGACAGAAACTCATGTAAACCCTACCTGGCTCCCTTTATAAAGCCAGGCAGGGGCACCCGCATAGAGAGATCCCCACGGGACACACAGATAGGCATAGCCCTAGCGAGACCACGTCTCGTACCATCGCCCTCGCGGCCACCATGTAGCTCGATATCATCATCTATACAGATCAGACAAACAGGATGTAGGTCTTTACCTCACCACGACGGGCCGAACCTGGGTAAATCCTCACTTGTCAGCCGACGGAACTACCAATGCGCACTCTCTCTCCCCCTCAAT
Organism: Poa pratensis; assembly: GCA_947311845.1. Lineage (NCBI taxonomy): Eukaryota > Viridiplantae > Streptophyta > Magnoliopsida > Poales > Poaceae > Poa > Poa pratensis. Next base: position 9,575,013 of record CAMZMU010000077.1, read on the forward strand.
CAACCCGGGGTGCACAACCCTGGGATTTGCCGAGGTGATCCATCGACAATTGGCGCCGTCTGTGGGAAGAACGCGCGCTGGAATCACGGTTTCGGCGGCTCCAATCTCCACCAACAACGAAGGCTAGATTGCATCTGGCAGGATCATCCGTGTCGGCGCAATCTAATTGATCATCAACAATGCCGCGGTCAGATCGCATCTGGTAGTCTACGTACAAGTTCATCAACAACAAGGCGCGGCGGTCGGCTCCCGACGTGCTGGCGAGTGCGTCGTGCGTCGTCTACACCAACTCCTGTGCCTGCCGCCCGGCGGCTCTACGTCAACCTTGCCGCCGCGCATGCAAAGCCACGTGCGATCCAATCCGCGTCACGACCAGCGACTTCATCAGCAGTGGCGGCGTTTTGTTCGTCGGCATGATCCGATCTGTCGGCCGCTGCAGCGAGGGCACGCAGTCGACAGACGGGCAAACCGAGATCGACACAAGATTCGGATGTCCCGATCGATTAAAGGCTCGATTGCACATGCATACGTAGAAGGCAAGAAGCAGAGTCGACAAGCACATGCATCAGTACTGTCCTCACGCGCGCGACTGATCAAAATCGGCCAGATCGACAAGTACATGCAGGAAGAGGCACCTGCACATGGTCGCGTGCATATCAGATAACCAGGAACCTGGCAGGATTGCAGCATGCGCACACGCATGAATCAAATTACTACTTTAATCTCTCTCACTATAAATTTAGAGTACATTTACATATTTCTTGCATGTACTAATAGCTCTATTTGCATTACGAGACTATGAAGAACGATGCTGCCTCAATCACGTATGGCTCATGAGGACGCAGCTCCTTCAGCAGGCACATGTCCATCTCGCCAGCGACACTACGCGGAAGTCGCGAGCATCGTTGACCCACTGCGGATATCTTCCACGACTCGACTACTACGGCAGCGATCAACGTCGCGGCCGCCGAACCGCGCGGACTCGTCTAACCAGCAACTCGAGCACTAGACATCTTCATCAGCCACTCACCAACCTCAACATCGACGCAGGACGCTCTTAATACTCAGGGTTGCGCCCCAAAACTATTACGGTGCACCCGACACCCGGGGGCTGGCGCTTCGTCAACAACAACAAATTTTTCAACGCTGCACCCGACAGGTGCCCTCGCCTTCGTCGACTCCGCCTCCAACACTCGGGAGCTGGTGGCCACGCATTCGTCGGCTCCGTCTCCGACACTCGGGGGCTGGCGGCCTCGCCTTCGTCGACTTTGCCTTCGTCGGCTCCGTCTCCGACACTCGCGGGTTGGCGGCCTCGCCTTCGTCGACTTTGCCTTCGTCGGCTCCGTCTCCGACACTCGCGGGTTGGCGGCCTCGCCTTCACTGGCTCCGTCTCTGACACTAGGGGACTGGCTGCTCCGCCTTCGTCGACTCCGCCTTCGTCGACTCCGCCTCCAACACTCGGGGGCTGGCGGCCCCGCCTTCGTCGACTCCGCCTCCAACACTCGGGGGCTGGTGGCCACGCATTCGTCGACTCCGTCTCCGACACTCGGGGGCTGGCGGCCTCGCCTTCGTCGACTCCGCCTCCAACACTCGGGGGCTGGCGGCCTCGCCTTCGTCGACTTCGCCTTCACTGGCTCCGTCTCCAACACTCGGGGGCTGGCGGCCTCGCCTTCATCAGCCCGTCTCCGACACTCGGGGGCTGGCACTTCACCTTCATCACCTCCGCCGCGTCGACTCCAGTCCGCTGCGTCGACAACTTCCGCCGCGTCGACTTCGGTCCGCCGTGACGACTACTTCCGCCGCGTCGACTACATCTGCCGCGTTGACTCCGGTCCGCCGCGACGACTACTTCCGCCGCGTCGACTCCGGTCCGCTGCGTCGACTACTTCCGCTGCATCGACTCCGGTCCGCCGCGTCGACTACTTCCGCCGCGTCGACTACCTCCGCCGCATCGACTCCGGTCCGCCGCGTCGATTACTTCCGCCGCGTCGACTGCCTCTACGGCACCACCACGCCTTCGTCGACTCCGGTCCGCCGCATCGACTGCCTCTACGGCACCACTCCGCCGCGTCGACTCCGATCCGCCGCGTCGACTGCCTCTACGGCACCACTCCGCCGCGTCGACTCCGGTCCGCCGCGTCGACTGCCTCTACGGCACCACTCCGCCGCGTCGACTACGGTCCGCCGCGTCGACTGCCTCTACGGTACAACTCAAAAAATTCGCCTTGGCCACACCTGATGCTCTCCCGGGTGTTGCGCCGCACAGGTCCAAGTCAAACCTCGGCCGTCACCCGACGCACTCGGGGGCTGCGCCATACAGGTCCACTCGAAAAATTCTTGGCCGCCACCCGAAGCACTCGGGGGCTGCGCCGCACAGGTCTAAGTCAAACCTAGGCCGCCACTCGATCCACTCGGGGGCTGCGCCATACAGGTCCACTCGAAAAATCCTTGGCCGCCACCCAAAGCACTCGGGGGCTGCGCCGCACAGGTCTAAGTCAAACCTAGGCCGCCACTCGATCCACTCGGGAGCTGCGCCATATAGGTCCACTCGAAAAATCCTTGGCCACCACCCGAAGCACTCGGGGGCTGCGCCGCACAGGTCTAAGTCAAACCTCGGCCGTCACCCGACGCACTCGGGGGTTGCGCCATACAGGTCCAACAAGAAAACCTAGGCCACACTCGAACACTCGGGGGCTGCGCCATACAGGTCCAAAAACGCAGTAGGCCGTTCGGCTGAGCAAATACTCGACATGTTTGTCGAATCCACCAAGTAGGCCGTCAGGCCGAATGAGCACTCGAATCTCATTCGAGTTCCACAAAGTAGGTCATTCGACTGAATACAAACTCCAACCTCACTTGGGTTTTTTACGAAGTAGGCCGCTTGGCTGAATCAAAGATGCAGCTCTATTCGAGTTCCTTTACAAGTAAGCTTACGGCTGAGAGAACTACTCAAAAGTAGGCCAATTGGCTGAATGAGCACTCGAATCTCATTCGAGATCCACAAGTAGGCCGTCGGGCTGAGCAAGCACTCGAACCCATTCGAGTCACACGAGTAAGCCGTCGGGCTGAGCAAGCACTCGAACCCATTCGAGTCACACGAGTAAGCCGTCAGGCTGAGCAAGCACTCGAACCCATTCGAGTCACACGAGTAAGCCGTCAGGCTGAGCAAGCACTCGAAAAGTGCAAACACATAGTAAGCCAAACAGGCTGAAAAAGGACTCTGATTTATCAATGATTTCCTAAAATTACTCCCATCGGGAGGGTTTCAGAAATTTCTTTCGACTGAGAGAGGTTTTTTGAGATTAACCTCAATTACAAGCAATTCAGCTTAATCTCGGGGCTACTCCCATCGGGAGCACTGTTCGCGCTCCCGATAGACTCAATCGAAACATTACCGACTAAAGCATCCTCTGTAAGCCCTCAACGGCCGGAGTCGAATTTCTTTAACTATCATTTTCAGGAACAAGATGGCGTGCCCAGGAGGAAAGAGCACTTCCCCGACGCATCGACTACGCCTACACGACATGCTGCTTGGAGTCTCTGCCCGATTCTTCGTATCAACCAGACACTCGGGGGCTCCTGACGTGGGAATACCCTCCGGGCACCCGACCGTTGGCGTACCCGATGCAGCCCAGCACCTGGAGGCCCATGAAGCCCAACAAGCTACAACTTGGAGTACAAGACAGAAACTCATGTAAACCCTACCTAGCTCCCTTTATAAAGCCAGGCAGGGGCACCCGCATAGAGAGATCCCCACGGGACACACAGATAGGCATAGCCCTAGCGAGACCACGTCTCGTACCATCGCCCTCGCGGCCACCATGTAGCTCGATATCATCATCTATACAGATCAGACAAGCAGGATGTAGGTCTTTACCTCACCACGAGGGGCCGAACCTGGGTAAATCCTCGCTTGTCAGCCGACGAAACTACCAGCGCGCACTCTCTCTCCCCCTCAATCAACCCGGGGTGCACAACCCTGGGATTTGCCGAGGTGATCCCTCGACAGACACCCACCTTAACCTTTCACCCGTACGTCTCGCCGAAATCTTTAAGGAGCCTTCCCACGGCAACCAATTATCTCTCCAAATCTTCACCTGGGAGCCGTCACCGATCCTCCATATTGCACCACATTTCAAGAGCTCTAGCCCATGCATAATCCCTTGCCAAGATGCGGAAGTATTCTGCACAAAAGCTGTGTCCAGTAGGTTGGCATTTGGGTAGTACTTGGCTCTCAACAGCTGAGCACAAAGACTATCAGGGAACTGAATTAGCCTCCACGCTTATCGTGCTAATAGTGCCTGATTGAAAACCTTCAGGTCTCGGAAACCCACACATCCCTGTGCTTTTGGACGAATAACCTTGTCCCAAGCCAACCAATGCATGCGTCGTCGGTCGCGTTCGTCACCCCACCAGAAATTCCGAATAAGCAGCTCTAGATCATCAATCAAACCCGCTGGAAATTTGAATATGCCCATTGCGTAAATCGGCAAATATTGCAGTACCGATTTGATCAATGTTTCTTTTGCACCACTAGATAAATACTTCTCCATCCAATCATTAAGCCTCTTCTGGTATCTCTCCTTTATGGATTTGAATTTACCTTTAGACATCCTTCCATCCGGGACTGGCAGTCCAAGATACTTTTCTTCAAAAGCTTCAGTTTCATATGTCAGTACGCCCTTGATGGCTAATTGCTCGTCCGTTGGGCACCTGCTGCCATACATTATTGAACATTTACCCAAACTCACTTGTTGACCCGTACTCCTCTCATATTGATCAAGAACAGATTTAACAACTGTAGCTTGCTGCACTGATTCCTTGAAAAATAGTAGACTATCATCAGCGAATAGTAAATGAGATATCCCCGGTCCCCTCCGGCATACTTTTAGTTCTTGTAACTCTCCATCCGAAATTTTGTCCTGGATTAACAAGATAGACCATCCGCCACAAATAAGAATAAGTAATACTAAGAAATACTAGCAAACTGCCCGTGCGTTGCAACGGGATCATACATACACGTTAGTTTTGGGTTACATGATATTCATAATAACCAGATACAAATGGTTGTAAAATCTAAATACTCCATATGATTTTTGACAACATGAATTACACCTTCAGAAAAGAAGGTTTGAAATACATTTCACCATAGAAAGATTTCATCATGCAAAATGACAACGTGAATTCCTTTCACGGAGCACATTTACAAGCTGCCACCTTGAATTTACAAAAAAAAAAAAAGACAAGCAACATCATTTCTTAATTGATGAAGCGGTTCTATTCAATAATTGCAGCCTGAAGTTCAATGTTATCCTCTTGTGCCTGTCATCACAAAAGTAGTTTAATTAACAATTATTCGCTTCCATCATACTACCTTTGATGCTCTAGAAAGAAATGACTAATCATTATCCAAGCTGTATGCTTAATTAAATATTAAATTGTAGAGATAATCATCATTATCATGTATGTAGTGCAGAATTTCATGGTTATCTGCTGCAACAACATATGTAGGAAAGAGCTGGCACAGTCTCTTTAATGGGAAAAAATCAACAAAAAATACAATTTGATCTGTTAGCTTGCCCAGTTAAGCCATCAAGATGTTGAAGTTCCATCCGGTCATGCCTATTGGTTTCTTCGAGCGCAAACATTGCTTAGTTTTTCACTTAACCGATGCTCCTCAGTCAATCTTTTATTAACTGTGAAGCCTTGACATAAAAGTGACGATGCCACACATTTTAGTATTTTATGACTTCTGAAAAAAAAACCAGAGATTCTCAAACATACTCTGATAAATTTCTGGTTTTTCAGCACCTGTGCCACAAACTCACAACTCACAGGAGGTCCAAAATCTATGTCTTAGCTAGCCCTTCTAAATACATATCCAGTGCTTCATGTAAACTGTATCTAAATGACACAAACTGGTTTAATCAAGGAATTTGGAAGAGGCAAAAAGAAATAAGTGCCCGTTAACAAATCAGAAGATACATACTGGTGATAGTGCCAAATAACAAACACTAAAAAGTTCAGTTATATCCTATTTCTAAAAGTGGCCAATGGAAAGGATTTATCCAGCATGAGACGTGCGAAATCTATCTTTTTAATGAAACCTGAAGCTCTTCTATTTCTATAACTTGTAAACCTCGGTTGTTACACATGGTTCATTGATTTTGCTGGTAAGAGCATGGCGCTAGCATCTGTTAGTCCGTGCATATCCATATAGCATTGCATTAGTGAATATTTATGCAATAATCCAGTTACTGAGTATTTAGAGATCGGTCTATCCTTTACGAGAAAATGCGTATGGATCGACCAATTTCAGATGCATTTGCCACTAAAAAACGAAATTTTCTTGTATATTACCCAAGCAGCCTAGTCAAAAAATATATCACCTATTTCTCCCACAACAGCAACAGAAAAGCTATAACATCAGTGAGCATAACTGACAAACCTACCATGCATCTACGACAGACTACATTAACTATAACGAGCATAGCTCAGCCTAAGCCCAAGGTATATATGTTGAAAGAATAACCTCACAAAGTTCTAGACGCAAACAGACTCAACACTCTTCTATACTTCTTTTCTGCATTGTAAGAGTGGCTTTGTTAAAGAAGAAACATCAGAAGAATAGAAGGGCTAGAAGGTACTCACTGGTTGTCGGCTTGCTGCTACATGCACTGCAGCTTCAATTGGCAGTTTAGCTAACAGGGGTTTCTCACAAGCAAGGTTTTGGTGATTCCGCATGAGGCGACGCAGAACGAATCACCATCCCTTCGTCGCTCAAAACTGATAGACCTACAAAACAGGTAATATGCCTCAAACAATGGTGCTAACAGAATCTGCTCTGGGACATCAACCGTTAACGGCCTGACCAATTTATGGACCAACTATCCCAAAAAATACAGGGGATTCCAATGTTGGAGAGGAAGAGATCTGGAGAGGCGCTTGTGCGTACTGCCCTGCTTCTCGGTATGGGATCCTCCTTCCCGTGTCTAGAGCCATGGATTGAGACCACAGCACGGAGGCACATGTCGGGTCACCTGAGCGGCGCGCAGGTCCACCGAGGCAGCAGAGATCGATTGCGGTCGGGGGCGACCAGTAGCTGTTGGTGGACGAAGTCCCTGATGTATGCAGGGTCGAGGCTGTGGCCGGTCTTGGTCTTGGGCAGCGGGTACGCGGCGGCGTCGACCTCGCCGACCTCGAGCACCCTGGTGACGGCGAGCTCGACGCCGTGCTTGGCCCTCTCGTCCCCGCGGACCACGCCCTCGACGAGCACGGAGGTGCCCGTGGCCGTGAGGCGCGCGAGCGGGTGGCGCACCACGTCGCCCCTGAACAAGAGCTGGAGGTTGCCCTGGCAGGAGTCGTCGTTGAGGTCGAGGAATGCGAAGGGGTCCGGGGTCCCGTGGCCCTGCTTGCGGCCCGCCCGCACCCACCCGCCCACCACCACGCGCGCCCCAGCCACCTTGGCGCCCGCCTCCAGGATCGCGCGGATGTGGGTGCGCCTGCTCGGAGGATCCAGCACCTCCGCCGGCGCCATGGCCATCGCCACGGGATTTTTGTGGCCGGAGCTCAGGTAGTGGAGTCCGTAGCAGAGCCGTCGTGGGAGGAGGTACGTTTGACGACGGGAGGTCAGTCGGGCCGAACAGGGTCGTTTCACTTGGCGGTGGCAAAACCTGTAATATCTCCCAACTCGTGGGGGCAGAATCGGAACTTTAAAAAACGTACCAACCATCACCTGAAGCCATATTATATAGTAGAGATTACTAGCAACTGTACATGCTTCTTCAAAAAGAAAAACGAAAAACTGTACATGCGCTACACGGTTACAAACCATGAGCGTGTTTGGTTGATCCAGTAACAACCATGCGGGCTAGTCAATTTGGGAGTGTTTGGTTTCTCGTGTAACGTCGATGCACCTAATTTTGCCATGCACGAACCATCAAGGCTTCAAGCACTACGCAGACATGCCCCATAAAGGGTCGAATTGGTCATTTCCTCATAGACAACTAGAAAAAGGCCGATATTTTCGAAAGTCAGTCCCACGCGTTGTCGTCTCGTCAAGTCGCAGTTTGTCTTTCGGCAAAGAGTTTGTAAAGTGTTTGCATACACGCCAAGTTTATCGTAAAGAGAGAAAAATGGGGATGAATATGTGAGAGGGTTACGGGAGGGTGGGAGGGTTTGAGAGAGTCACGGAGGCTGGTTGCTGCGCTAGATCGCTTTTACTCCCTCTAGGGAGTGACGGCCGAGGAACAATGCAATCTAAATTTAATGAAAATATTTGATTTCTACAACAAAAAGCCAATTCAAAAAATCATGGGCCAAACACGTATGCATACACTTTTGTATTGCTCGTATCGATTTGTGTATCGCCTTCAAAATGAATTTTGGCAATTCCAAGAGCGACATGCATGGCCCGGACAGTGAGGGTCATGTCGCTCGGGCGCTATGTCACCGCACTCAACCACACGTTGCTATCCAATCACTATTATACTAAGATTTTTAGATATTTTATATGGATTAGATCAGTGGCGGTGCCATGAGTTCAATGTTTGTGTAGTCACTTTGATCATGTGTAGTCAAATCGATGTTTCTATAAGATTATTTTTTTCATGATCTCTGCTTGTATAAGCACAAAACTGTGTAGTCAAGTGAGTACACAGCTTGTGTGTGGCTTCACCACTAGATTAGATACGGACTGAAATGAGAGAAAATATATACTAAAAAGTGTTTACATACATGTATTTTCGACAAAAAAGTTAAAACAACTCATAACGAAGGGTAGATCATTCGGCATCCATGCATGCGTGCATGAAACCGGTCGATCATGTGGTTGTTCGTGCATGTTCTCATGACTGAAGGCGAAAGGACACCACCAAACGGAGTTGCTGATGGATGAAACACGCCTGGCATAAATTGAAAGGTTTGATCATGGAGAGCAAGGCACATGGTCTACTTGACCCGTGCTCTGTTGATGCACCTAGAAATGGACCCGACCTTTCGGCGACGTGTGTGTGCTTATGTATGCATGGGGTCAATCATAGTAGGTGAGAATACTCAACCTGCATGCGTGCATTGCCTTTGAGTATGGTAGCTCGTGATAGGGACATGTTTGTGGCAGCGAGTAAGGTTTAGTCAAGACGATAATTGTTAGAATCATACTCCCTAAATTCCACTGACTATAATTGAAGAATGTGTTTCATCAATTTTGTTTATAAAACTCGTAGAATCCCACAAAATACCGAGAACAAAACGCTTTTACTAATTGTCGACGGTCACGTTCATTTTATCTTGCCACCTAAAATTGCACATTAGCATGCCTAACAAATTCAAACTAGAAATGGGTACATTGCATAATGGAACATCTTTTCTAGAGGTAAATTTTTACATGTCCAAAAGTCATAAACGCTATGCATGAACTAAATACGTATACAACAATCTTTTGATGGTAGTGATAAGGCCCCGGATCCGGGTGGCTAGCTTCACGGGTGCCCTCTTTAAGGCTTGATGGAGGCATGGGCGGACCCAGCGTCCCGGCAGCCCGGGCGCGTGCCCGGGCTTCGGTTGTGCTCGCCTCGTGCGAGAGAGGAATTCCAGCGATGAAACGACCTGTGACGAGGGGCAAAACTGATCGTTTGGTGGGCCTTGAGGTTGATGGGTTTGGGCTGTGCTCGCAGTGGAAAACGAGGCGACGAATCGTTCCACCTGAAAAAAAAGCAGCCAGATCGACTCGTTCCTCTCACTCCCGTTCGCGTTCCCTAGCTCACTGCTTGACTCCAAACCCTTGCCCCGGCCAGCGACGCCGCGATTCCCCAACCCTCACGGATCGAGTATTCCGCTCCATCTCCATCTCACACTGTATCTCGCTCGCGTCATCAAACCGCCCGCGCGATCGAGTCTGAATCCGAGGTCGGCGCCTCCTTCCGTCCGTCCGCCCAAGCGAAGCAGGCAGGCCAGCACCTCGGACTCTCCGCCGCCGCCGCTCTCTCCTCCTCGAGCACTACCCTACCCTCCGCGGGATTGGCGTGGAGGAGATCCGCCTGGACTTTATTTCTCCTGCTGGTAAGCCGGCCCTGCCCTCACTCAGCTTGGATTCGGTCCGCTCTGATCTAGTAGCCCGTCTGTTGTTTTCTGCGTTGTGCCGCGAGAAATCGAATCGAATCGAATCAGAATATATATCTGGTTTAGGAGATGGAGATCATGGAGGACGGAGACCCGGGAGGCACGGGAGCTGGAGCGGCCTCTGCAGATCCGTTGGCCGACAGCGGCGGCGGCGGGCGTCCCGAGCAGGAGCAGCGGCGGCCATGCCCAGCTGCATATGGCGGCCGCAAGCGCCGACGAGGCTCGTCGGGCACGACTTCAGCAGGCACCCAGATAGGTATTTCTTCAATTCTTCCTCAACTGAGATTGCTCATTTTAGGTGTATTTCGGGTATGAATTTTGAACCTGAAACTTAGGGCATAGAACATGAATTACTCAACTCAATTGCTTTGAACCTTGAAGTATTAATTAATAACTAACGAATGTGTTTAAATTTCAGAAATTGGGAGGTTTTTGGTTGAGAGAAGAAGCTTACCACAACCACCAAATGTTGCAAATGAGGAGGAAGAGCCGGTGCATGTGCTCAATCCGGATGAAATATTGTCTGATCCCGCTCTTAGGAAACAAATCAATGAATATCATCCAGATGTGCAAGACCAAGTGAAGAGAACATACCTTTTGAAGGGTCCAACCCAACCAATTGTGAACTTTCCTAAGAATGGAAGTGGATCTAGGGGCTTTTCAAAAGCATGGTATAATAAATATGATTGGATAGAATATAGTGAGTCTCATGATAAGGCTTATTGTTTCTATTGCTTTCTTTTCAAGCCACTTGTAAGTTCACAACGTTTTGGTAGTGAAGTCTTCATCAAAACCGGGTTTAGTGATTGGAAGCATGGTTACAAAGCTTTGCCCGAGCATATTGGTGGGGTAAATAGTGACCATAATAAGGCAAGGTTGCATTGTGATGATTTTCGCAATCAAAGACAAACTGTGTCTAGTAACCTCGCTCGTGCATCTAAGGAATCCGAAGAACTATATAAGATCCGCTTGCATTCTTCTTTGCATTGTGCAAGATTTCTCATTGGTCAAGGATTGGCATTTCGTGGCCATAATGAATCCCTTGGTTCATTAAACAAGGGCAACTTCCTTGAGATGGTTGATTGGTACAAAGAAAAGGATGGAAAAGTGAAGCATGCTTATGAGCGTGGTGGAAATTCCAAGATTATCTCTCCCAAATTTCAAAAGGATCTTACCAAGTGTTGTGCACAAGAAGTCACCAAGATGATTATGGGAGAACTTGGTGATAAGAAATTCTCTGTTCTTATTGATGAATCACGTGATATATCCGTGAAAGAGCAAATGGCGGTAATATTGAGGTTCGTGGTGGTGTCTTGTTATTAAATTTTCATATTGTTCCATACTTTGCTTTCATTTACACTTAGTGCAATTGTTTTGTTATAGGTATGTGAACAATGAAGGGAAGGTTGTGGAACGCTTTCTTTCTCTATATCATGTCCATGAGACTATATCGGAGGCACTAAAGAAGGCACTAATGAAGGCTCTAGATCATCACAAGCTATCTATTCGTAGGCTACGAGGGCAAGGATATGATGGGGCTTCCAATATGAGAGGTGAATTCAATGGCTCGCAAAAAAAGATCTTAGATGAAAACCCTTATGCCTTATATGTGCATTGCTTTGCTCATCGTTTGCAATTGGTAGTTGTCTCCGTTGCTAGTTCGTGTTCATCCATTTTTGATTTCTTTGAGTATGTCTCCTTGATTGTGAACACAACAAGTGCATCTTGCAAAAGAAGAGATGTGCTTACGGAAGAACATCATAAAAATTTGGTGGATATGCTTGAAAGGGGTGACATATCTAGTGGAAGTGGCTTGAATCAAGAAATAAGTCTCACTAGGCCCGGGGATACTAGATGGGGTTCACATTATAAAACTTTGCTTCGTTTGCATGAAATGTGGTTGGGAGCATTGAAAGTTCTCAAAAATGTCAATGATGAGTCTCGTGGATTGACCCAAGCGGCGGGTTTAATAGAGAAAATGGAGAACTACAAATTTGCTCTTATTTTAAAGCTCATGATTAAGTTGCTTGCCATCACGGATGAGCTTTCACATGTTTTGCAAATGAAAGATCTTAATATTGTGCATGCCATGGAACTAGTTGTTGATGTGAAAGCTCGGTTGGCCTCTATAAGAGAGGGTGGTTGGGAGGGCTTGTTTGAGGAGGTCCAACAATTTTGCACGGAGAATGGTATTCCGGTGCCACATATGGATCAACAAATACCCGTGCGGGGTCGTTCGAGGCTTGATGGGATGACATACACTAATCTTCACTTCTATAAAGTTGAGATATTCTATGTTGCCATTGACAAGATATGTGTTGAGATGGATCATCGCTTTTGTGAAGCATCAATAGAGGCATTGGAGAGCTTCTCATGCCTTAGTCCAAAGAACTCTTTCTCAAAGTTTGATGTGGACAAGGTTGCTCGATTATCTTCAATATATCATGCGGATTTCTCTAACGGTGACCGTGCAATCATAAGAGGCCAACTTGAGACTTATATTCATCATGTGAGAGTGCATTCCTCTTTTTCCACTTGCACAAATCTTGAAAGTTTGGCTACAAAGTTGGTTGAAACCGAGAAACATTTGGTCTTCCCGTTGGTTTATAAGCTTATTGAGTTGGCTTTGATATTACCGGTGTCGACGGCATCGACTGAGAGGTCTTTTTCGGTAATGAAGATCATCAAGTCCAAATTACGTAACAAACTCAAGAATGAATGGTTAAATGACTTGATGATATGTTACACCGAGCGGGAGTTATTTAGCCAACTTGATAGTGGTGTTATTGCTCAACGGTTTCAAGACATGAGGAAGAGGAGGAAACATTTACCTCGTAAGCCTAGGGCTAATTAGCACATCATTGGTGCTCTCTTGGTAATTTTCCTTGTCTTATGAATATTGATAAATATACTTTCAAGCCCGGTTATATGATCTTCTAATCCTCCTTTCTTTTTATCTTGTAGAGTCTCTTTGTGGGTGTATTGGGACATTTAACTTTGGTCGGTGGAAGTTGTATGTATTTTGGGAGTTCTTGCTAAGCTATCATATCTAAGCTATTTGAATGTTATGTGAACTTGTGAACATTCGAATATACTATGAACTTGTGAACATTTCAATGTGTTGTGAACTTTGTAATGTATTGATCCGTGTTCCTATATTAGAATTGCCGTGGAAAAAATATTTGTTCCATGTCATTCTTATATTTGTTTGAGAAATTTTTTTTTGGCTTGCGGCGCGCCCAGGCTTCGACAAATTCCTGGGTCCGCCAATGGATGGAGGATATCCTGGTCGTCATCAACCAATTCTCTGCCATACATACCGGTAACATCCATTGGCTAAACATCGTGAATATCGCACTCATTCTGAAGAAGGAGGGTGCCGAGGAAGTCACCGACTTTAGCCCCATTAGTCTCATTCACGCGATCGCCAAGCTTATCTCCAAGATGATTGCTACTTGTCTCGCTCCTGACATGAACAAGCTTGTTTCTAACGCACAAAGTGCCTTCATCAAGACATGAAGCATACATGATAACTTTCTATATGTTAGGAATTCCGCTCTTCTTTTCATGCTTGACATCAAGAAAGCATTTGACTTGGTGCGGTAAGATTATCTTTTGGACTTGCTCCAACACTTGGGTTTCCCTTCCAAGTTTATGGATTGCATTGCGGCAATTCTCTCCTCGTCGTCCTCAGGGGTGCTTCTCAATGGCATCACCAGTTATCCAATTAGACATGGCCGGGAGCTTCTACAAGACGACCCGATTGTCGTGGTATTGTTATCGTAGGTAGAAAGTAGGGTGCCATAGCACACGGAGAGAACATGGGCTTAAAGCAGGAGGATTTCGGTGAGGGTTTCCAACACCACCTTGAACTCCAAGTCTTCTAGATGCATGCCTTTGTCTTGACATCCCTAAACCGGATCTTCTTCCAGCATACGCTTCGGCCTACTGGACCGCCCGGCAAAGCCTGCAGCTTTGCCACTCGTGGGCCACCCTAGCAGGCCGGCTTAAGACCGCTCCATGGGGATACCATTTGGCCATTTGGTATATCCCGACAGTAGCCCCGGAAGGCTTTAAGTTCCCCAGCCGCCATCTTGTCGATGAAGTCGATACAGACCTGCCTTATCCTGTTTAGATGGCTGAAGAGCTTGGAGCATTCCCGAAGAACTCACATCTTGTCCGTCTTTAGAATAAGGCGGACATAACATAAGTCGGCATGAGCCCACATCATTTCTTGTCAAAAGAATCTTTTAGTCTTGTCATCTGACCGTCGTCAGCGTAGAGATTGTGTGTACTCCTTCTCTGGGGCCCACCACAGTTTGAACTCGGCGGAGAAAACAGAACGAACGCGATGATTACGCCCAAAAATCAAGGCATCGCGACAACCATTGTTATATAAGGGCCCCAAAACCTAGAACTTGCCCAACATCACATACAAAAAAAATGTAAGACGTGGGAGAAAAATAATAAAGATTAAGATCCGCATTATATAAGAACAGTAGATCCAGACCATCAAACACTAACCCTTAATAGGATAATTGGATATAGCACTCTCATATCAGATTTTTCAACATTTAGATTTATAAGGAAAGAAAAACCATCAACAAGTAACACCGCCACCAAACAAAGCATGTGTGGTGGTGGTTGTAGGTACTGCCATGACAAGAAACAATATCTTGCCTCCCCCACCTGTTTGATCCCACGGCGATGGAGGGGACTTAGTGATTGTTGGTGAGGGTAATGTTATTCCATTAGTGTAACTCTCATGAGGTGCGAAATGTGCATGATTCATGCCCGTTTTGATCTGTTGGTGGCCAGCAGATATCCCTTGTCTGCCCCATGTCCGCTGGTGCACCCAATGGGCGTGGCTCATTAAAAAAACGATATAACATAGTCATACACAGGGCCACCAAAATACATTAAAAAGTTAAAATTTATGTTTTTTAAGTGGAGAGCGGATAGAGACGGATCCTGCGTGGTATTAGAAATGACCAGTGGGTGGGCAGATGACATGTGGGACCAGGGTGGACGTGGGCCGGACGTGCAAACTGTCCGCCTTCTGTCCACGGGAACACAAACCCGAACCGAATTTGGGCTAGAAATGGGTCCTCGAGGACACGAAAGGGGACAATATCCCAAATGCGCACCTGCGTTGGGCCTTGCCCTCGGTCTGAGCGGACTGAAACGAACATTCGTCCTTGGAGTTGCCCTTATCTTCGGATAGCGAGGATTTTGGTTGGCGTTGTGTTGGATAATAATGGTAATGTCGTTTATCCAACCGGGTCCTCGCCTATTTTAACGTTTTAAACCAGTTTTATATCCATTTGTAACTAATTTTCTCCATCCGGGCAGCTAGTTATAAAAATAAGCGCAACACAACATTCAGCAACCCTGTTTTGCTTCGTACGGAAAAAATACTACTTCCTCGAGGCCCAAAGTCCACGTGGGGTGGTGGCCTCAAAGTTCGGTCCATGATCGATCATGCTACGGCCATAGGATGAAATTAAATGAAATCTCCATCCGTTCGATCTGGAAGCATGGCCCGTTTGTCACTCTGCAGGGTCCCAGCTAGCGAATATACACTCGCAGCAATGAAAGCCGCTGCTGCGATGGATCGAGCTGGCTGGCCACTATAGTGCACGCACGTACAGATCCCCATCGATGAGGCTGGCCTCTTGTCATCGTGCGCCTCTTCTTTTCCTACGTGCTCCATCGCGCATTCGCGCCGCACCTTTTTTTTTTTTTTGCCTTTTAGATTCTGTGTTACCGTGTCACGTTCTTCATCGATCGGCGTTGGTTGAGAGGTCACGTTCTTCTTTGGTTGGTGCTGATAAAACAAAGTTCAGTGCCTTTTAAAATTCTTGAAAGCATAAAGAAATCTTTGACTTTGATGCCCAACTTATTTAGTTACAGTCCCTAACACGATCACTGACCTGAACCTCGGCTTGAGAGGTTTTTTTAAATCACAACGTGCATAGCTTTCCATAGCAACAGAAGCAACGGTATTGCATCGATTAAACGGCTAATAGTTGACCAGAGATTAATAGTGTACATAGCTCGCAAACTTTTCTGGCGCAAAGACCCAAATGATAGGAGCAAAGCCTAGTTTCAGTTGGCGAGGGGTGTCGTCCTCGATCTCCGGGTTCCCTTCGACTCGAATGAAGGTTACTATACTAGTACTTGCTAATTGAAAACAATACCTAAATCACCAAGCCCATGCTAGTGACAAGATAACATAATTTTATAACCGCACTCAGTGATTCACTCTGAAGTAAAGAAGTGTAATCGGTAAAAGAAAAGGCTTTAGTACACTAGCGGTAGTGGCTACTCATAATGTTCAACCCGGCCTGCAATTTTCTGACGCAAAAGCAGAAAGCAACCATACAAACTCTTCAGTGACAAAGACTAGGCAAAGAAAATCGATCTATACATAATTCGGAGAAATATTATTAATATTCCAAACAAGAAGCACAAATCTGTACAGAATTCGAGATGTTCATCTCACCGATCGATCTACACACACCAGTTTGGACTCAAGAACACACACATATCATATGTTAATTACATCATCACCCACTGATCACCAAATTAATCCCAATACCAAGAGGAGGAGGAGGAAGAAGAAGATAATTAACCGGTCCATATATATATTTGATTGATCGATTGATAACAACCTCAATGTCCACACCTTACCTGCCGATGCTGATCATCTACGGAGACAAAGCAGGCAAGAAAGTGGAAGGACTTCGGCGGCGATCACCGGCCGGAGGTGTCGAACTCGCAGTCGCAGTCGACGGTCTCGACCTCACGCTTGTGGAAGCTGCGGTGGCAGCCGCAGGCGGCGCAGAGGAGCGCCGCGGGGGTGCCCTCAGGGGCCGACGCCATGAACTCGCGGCAGCCGTCGACAGCGTATCCGCCGATGCCGGCAGCGTGGTTGCGCTGGCACTCCTTGTAGTGCACCACCTTGCCGTCCTTCCTCTCGGGCGCCGCCGCCGTGCCGTTGGCGTATATCTTGGGCGCCGACCTGTCCTGCTGGGGCCCCATGGGTGATGGTGTGGACGCCTTCTTGCCGGCCGGCGGCGGTCGACTAAGATGGAAGGGAAGGGAGGGAAGGGAATGTGAAGGCTTTTGCTATCGCGCCCTTCGATGCTGGACTTATATGGGCAGGAGCACGAGATAGGCGATGTTTTTTTTTTCCTTTTCTTTTTCAGGAACACGCAAAAGCTTTGCGTGTAATTGCATTAGAAGAAAAGGTGTTTTGCATGGTTACAAAAATATCCTTGGAGACATTTGCATAATATTTGCATGTATCTGTCTTGTGATCATGCCGTCTGAGCAACCGGTTGATTTGGAGCGAACCGTCGTAGTATCGTGCGTGATCTAGATTTTGTTTCAATTTTTTGAGGGAAGATTTGATTATTTAGTGTCATCGATAAATCCAATGGCCGGGGTACTAACACGGCAAATGGTGCTACGAACCACCTTCATGTACCAACTGGTTATGTTTGCACGTGGCATTCTGTTCGAGAACATTGGCTTATGTTGGATGTGGTTGTGCCACACCATGTGGGTTTAACTTTGCGTGTAGTTGTGTTAAGCGTGTTTGATTAATTGATTTCCACAAGGTTACAAAAATAACAATGTTGAAGTACACTGAAACAGTGCATGCACCCTAAAAAAAACAGTGCATGCACAGATTTAGTTTTTACCCCTTTTTAGGTGTCCCCGATTTGCAAAAAAAAATTGCCATATGAAAAAGCCACATCGAAAAACAAACATGACCAATGGTCATACGAACCACGTTGGGGAGCCAACTGGCTATGTTGGTATGTGGCTTTCTGTTTAAGAACATTATCTTATGTTAGTATCTAGCTATGTGTGTCATGTCATTGGCTTAACTTTGTGTGTAGTTGCATTAGACCAAATGGAGTTATGCAATGTTGTAAGAATAACAATGTGCTTCAAGGGAAGTATGTGTTCTTTTTTGAAGATGCATATGAGCACCTCGATACTTTTGGAGCTAACGTTCTCTCCACATGATGGTATTCTGAATGGTATACATTTATTACGTGTTTTTATTATAGCACAATGGTGCCCTCATCTTTTGATGAGATCATATGGTTAAACTAACTCTAAGATAATCACGTCAGGGCACAATCAACCTGAACAGAAACGTCTAATCCTTACAAAAATTACAGGTATACAGAACAAATATGTACTCACTCCGTTCCAAAAATATAAGATGTTTTAGCATTTGTTCACATTCACATGTATACACATGTATCTAAACACGTTTTAGTGTGTATGTTCACTTATTTTAGTCTGTATCTAGACAACATATTAAATACCTAAAACATCTTATATTTAGAAACAGAGGGAGTATCCATGAAAAAATTGCACATGTATAACAAATATGTAGAACTAAACTCATTGGAGCCCAGGAGCCAAAATGCCGCACTCAGCCTCCATGTTCCTTTTTATTTCTGTGTGTGAATGCAGCCTCCTGTTCTTGGGAATAGTAGTGCGTGCACGATTTTATCCTGCTTTTTAATGTAAGAGACATGTAGCAACTGGAACCAGATCCTCTAACATTGAGTGGTAATGTCAGGTAAGCTACAGTACCCTGACTTTTCTCCTTCACATCCATATGATTAAGCCTAAAATTACTTGAATTAATTTGCTAATTAAAATTTTAGTGTATACATTTACAATAATTACATATACACAAAATTATGGTGCAATAAAATTAATTTTAGATTTATTTTTATCAACAGTAACGGTGTACAGTACATGGTACAGGATAATACACACAACCCTGACTTTTCTTCTTCATTTTACACTAACTTGTACTGTAGCTTACCTGACTTCTCTCCTTCATGTTAGAGGAGCCCGTTCCGTAGCAACTACCTTGTGTTTATTTATTTCCCTTTGTATTGCTAGGGCTAAAGATATGAACATGAAAAGGCTATATCTGATCTTGTTTCCATTGCTACTAAAGGTAACAGTAATGGCAGTTTGATGCTATTATTGTTAAAGACCACCATGACCAACTAACAAGCATTTTGAGTAGGTCCATTAGTGGGCAAGATTATATCTGAATTGACCTGACAAAAACCATCTTAGTTAGACTGAGACTACTCTTTTCTAATTGCTGCAACATCATGACAGATTTTCATTTTCAGAAATGGACATGTTGACGAAAAGGGAAAATGAATGAAAAGGCACATCCAACTTGGTCAAATTTCAGAGATTCAGTGACTAGTGTAAAAGCACAGTGCAAAAGAAGGAAAGTTATGCATCAAAGGAACTGAAGTCTATTGGCTGAGTTGGATCCACATAGGAGGAGGAGGTAGGATTGAGAAGCACTCCTCTCCAACTGACTCTTCTACTTTTCTTTTTCTCTGCTTGCTTGTGGCACCTTTCTTCTCCGACCTATTGAACTATATCGCTCATGTGCTACTTGTCCAAATCTATCAGCCTATTTGCTCTCATGTGCTACAGTTCATTGCACCAATGATCTATGTCATGATGATCTGCAAAAGAAGTCATGGTCTTTAGCTCTATGAGCAACAGTAGCTCATCTGAATGCATTTTTCATCTGCAAAATCTACCTATTACATGTGGACTACTTGCCACATTTTAGCATGATTCGGGCCACATTTTAGGGAGAATCTTCCATACTTGGTTAAGGTATGATACTCCATGATATCTTCTTGTCAGGCTGAGAGAGGTCTCTTCAGGGGAAAAGAAAAGGATGGGTAGTAGAAACGGCTGGAGCTAGTGCAGCCCCAACCATGGCGACAGAGATGCAGCTGAAATGTCACATTCAGCAGCCAAACCTGTCTTTCCTCTCTAGTGGAGACGGTGATCGGATAATATATGCCTGCTCTCTCAGGAACAAGAATAGATTCATGTCACCGGTGCTGCAGTGACAAAAATGGCACATGTGCTTACTTTGCTTAAAAATTTCTATATATGAAAAGGAACATGTTTTAGCAGCAATAACCGTTACGAGTGTCGTCACATTTTTGTCAGGTGCAGGTAAATTTGGTCCCATTTTAACCAAACTTGACGATCTCTGGCCTAAAAATCCACCAGTTATATTTTTTCCTGTAATATAGTTGATTCATATTTTTGACTGTTTGGTAGGATTCTAGCTGGTAAAATGAAAAAGGTACCAGAAGGCAGTAATATCAGCTGCTAGCTCTTTCCCTGG
This sequence comes from Poa pratensis, assembly GCA_947311845.1. NCBI lineage: Eukaryota > Viridiplantae > Streptophyta > Magnoliopsida > Poales > Poaceae > Poa > Poa pratensis. The sequence goes on from CAMZMU010000077.1 coordinate 9,595,348, forward strand.
ATATCATGGCACTGTGAACCAATTACTTTCACAACGACCGTTTTGTTCCATCTGTAAAAGAAGGCCTATGATAGAAATAGGACAGAGTCTTAACTGCTTTAGACTTGTGGAATTCAACGCTTTGTGCCCTAAATTATTCTCCCATTGTCATTGTCCATGTCCCATAATCCCGGTGGTTTGAGATATAACACCTGAACTTGTTGGGTACCAGAGAGTACTAATCCTCTCCAGAGGTGAGGTGCAGCACCAACCCATAAGCACTTGATACCTGAAGGACCTACGTCAACCTGGACAAAATGCTAATTAATTTAGATTCCCTGAGAATCATGCTAAGCTGAAATGATAAGAGGATTTCGATATTACTAGTAGTTGGGTAGCACCACACGAGGTAGCTACCCACACCCGGTCAGCCATCACCAAATCTCTGTAAAGTTGGTCTAGCTGATAGGATTAAATGGGTTTCGCTAATTGCCTAAGAATTCTTCAGTAATCGAATGGGGGCCTCTCAGTTTGACCTAATAGCCGGTGGATAATGTAATGTCACTCTAGGCAGGCTCCACATGTCAAATCACACATCAATGCATCATGGAACAAGATAGGGACACACTTAAATCAAGGCTCATCAGCTATGGCATCTCTGGTCAGTAGAATGTTTGTTTCCAAAGTCATCTGTCAGTGACCAGATGCACACTGTTCCGATCGCTGTCAGACTCGGAGGAATAACAATAATTCAGCCTCTTCTGACTGGCACGAATGCACTAATCTTCCTCTCTCACATTAGTCACATAGTAGTAGAGAGATGTAGTAGATGCGTCTGAAGGTGACTCGAATCGAGTCGAGGTCCCCTATCAATCCAATGCAATGCACCACCACTGCTTGTTCTTTTATGAAATGGATCGACGAGACGCAGGCAGTGGGTGCGAATGAATCGGCACGTGAAAGGGTGGCGTGCGATTGAAGGCCGGCCTCTCTTTTCCAGCTCGGCCTCCAACTTCGGTTGCTCCTCTGAATCTGAATGAATGCTCCACAGACAGCGAACGCCTGTCCCTGCCGTGATTTCCCGGGAATTCAGAACCTGATACGGATACGGTATCTCTCCAGGGGTCAAATCGATCCGCTTTGGTGGTGAGAGTGACCGACCGGAGAAGAATGGGGTGTCTGCCATTGCCGTCGCCGATGGACATTGATGGATCGTTTCTGGTTCGCGTCCAATCGGTCGAGACACGGATCAGCCAATCCGAGACATGGTTGTTCCCTCATGCGTGCTGTAGCAGATGATGGAGAAGCAGCAGTATGAATGGTCAGGATGGAGGAGATACTCGATGAGTAGCATATCTTGCTGATTGATTTCACTAGTCAACTGTTGTTTGCTATTGATCGGTTGATGATGGTCTGCCGTCGTGCACGTCTCCGTCAGTTTTATATGGGGCAGGCTCCGTGCACAGGCCGGAGAACATGCCAGCGACGCCACTGTTTTCTCGACTCAGGCCAAAACAAGGTTTTCGTCCCGTTTTATAAATAAAACCACATCGACAAACCGATACAACGTGATGAGAGAGATATCTAACAAAGCAGATTAAAGATAGAAGAAAAACAACAAAACAGATATCGAAACTCTACAACTCCCGAAGGGCCAATGACATAGCGCGTCGTCGTCTGACCGAACCGGCCACGGATCCAACTGTTTTCTGGACTCTGCTACCTTTGTTTACCGAGATATATACAGGTGCAACGCATACCGAAAGGACCTGCCTACATCGGATTTACAAACCCGCTCAAGCGAGTATTACGTCAAATGGATGTTTTCCTTGGCCAAGTTTTGAAACCTATCTAAAAATAAGTTTTGAAACCTACCTAAAACTTAGGATGTAAAATTTTACCTTTTTAGAGCAACTCGAACAAAACTTAGCAAATATGTCCCGAAACTTAAGTTTGCAATTAGTTTGCACCCGCACCCCGTTGTCGGATGCGCCATTAATAGGATTCAGAAGTCGTATAAGCTATGGCGGAGCCGTTTACCAATGCACCCAGTTCTCCTCATATTTGATTCTTTTTTTTTTGTATCATTGGTTCCACGTACGTCTTTTGGGCGGGTCCTATATTTGCTCTCTCGGCTCCCATATTTGTCTTCTGAGTCTTTCTCTAAAGTCCCATATTCGTTCTCTGGGCTCCCATATTCTTCTTCTAGGGTTTCATATCCCATGTTTGACTTTTCAAATAAATTAAAATAAATTATGGACATAGGTTATGTTGTATATTGTGCATATACAAAATTTCATCAAAAAATACGACAATGTGTGGCCTGCAAAGAATGAAATTATGTGTGAATAACACATGATATTATTCACTTAGATCTATTTCCTTTTTGCGTAGGTCATGTATGGTCATATTTTGGAACGAAACTTTGTAGATGAACATATAACAAAATCCATGTCCTCGATTAATTGCACATTTTTTCAAAACTCGAAAGTGGGACATATGATAATGGAACTGGCGCAACTAGTTGCAAAATATTCACATTGAAATATGCCCCCTATTTGTCCGCCCGGACAATCACACCACCCACTTTAAAAACCTCAAATCCATGCAAACACATGCATGTCGATCACAATTCATCACCACTAGATTTAGGGGTACGCCTTGGCGCACGACCCCCCGAGCCCTATTTTGACGACACGCCATACACGATGCTAATAATCAACGGGTAGAAATAAATATATCCATATGTAAGGCCAGACACCAAATTAGACAAATACCAGACATAAAACAAATTGGAACAACTGAATGGTATGCAAGCACCAATGAATGACGCCTTCTACCGATCAAGTGGATCAAGCGGATATATTTTACCCTTGTCTTTAAACCGCTGACCCAACCGCGTGACGACAAGATTCAGTGGCCTGACTGATAAGATTATGTATAGACCCTCGTGACCCAAGATCATCACGAAACGACGGCCTCTCACAGACCGAGTACAGAGACCATAGCATTAAACAAAGCGCCAGCCGGCTTGCCAAACACTTCGAGACATGCAATTTATTCCTATACACACAAACGCTTGTACACACGTTACGACAGACGGCTCAATAGCAACAGCTATTTCCATCCCTATCCCCTCCGGCTTCATCTTCCTCACACCAACCTCACGGATCGAAAGAAAAAACCTATAGATCCAAGCAAAACAAAGAAATACAAGCGCTGGAAGTGGAGCGGATCGAAAGTTCAGGAAGTCCTACATCGAAGCCAGCGTCTGCCACCGGATACCAAGTTGAGATCCCGGATACCAGGTATGGAAACTTTTCCTAATCCGGCAAGCTGTGAAGTGGTTCTATTCACCGATTTCCTCGACTGTGGTCTACCGTTGTCAGGCTCTCCTTTCTTCCGCGAGTTACTCGAACAGGATGACCTCCAGCTTCACAACCTGGAACCCAATTCAATTCTTCACGTCGTGTGTTTCAAAGTGCTGTGTAAAGGATACCTAAAAAATCAAACCCTCCCTCGCGCTCTGGAACCGAATCTTCAACATAAAGGAAATATCGGAAGCCGGCTAGGTGCATCGTCGACATATGGAAGGAAATAGGTTGGACAACTGTACCACCTCTCGAAACAAAGAGGAGCAGATCTCGAAGGCCATGAACACACTATTCCCTGGCGGAATGAACGAAAGTGATATTGCCAGAATCAATGTCTTCTCGCACAATCAACATGTGTCCCAGGTAAATAACCGATGTAGTTACCTATAATCAGCAGTGTCGTACGACTCCATATCTTCTAACTGTCAAAATTATTCTTGTCAGCAGGGTTTTGGGAACATAAACGATGACAATGTCGCATCAGGATCTGAACCCGAAGCCAACACAGCGTCCGACCTAACAAACAACGGTAACGAATGTAGGTTTGAAATGGAGCCGGCAAATGAACACAGTGGCAGCATACCTGAATATTCTGACCACAACTAGCCTCCCCTTTCCCGGGCTGGTGAAAAGAGACCAAGCGACATTCTGCCGAAGACATTGATCTCCGAAACGCCGGAGCGTCAGAAGACGGGACCTGAAGAAGGACTGCAATCACAGAACCAAGAATATACTATCGCCGTCAGAGATTCATGGAAGGAGACGGCTACCACGACCATGGCAGGTCTATCAGCAACAAATCATGTGGATATTTTTTCAGGGCCAACCGGCTTCAGGAGGAGCTGGTTTTAGAACCGTTTCTAGACTACAGCCTTCCATGGGATCAGGCGACTACCACAAGCACCGTCTGACAGCACTAAATCACATGACGCTTTCAGATCAGGATTGGTTATCAGATATTCCTACATATGAGGGGTATGATTGATCAAACAGGTTTCAATTTCTATATTTATAAAAAAAAGGGCTATATACTGTCATAACATTAACCCTACCCTCGTGCAGGTCCGCGCCGACTTGGATCAATGGTGAACCATCCAGCGAAATCTCAACAGACATGGCTTGGCTGGAATCGTACAAACCTCAGGAGACAAACTTGCGGAGACAGCGACGGACCTCATTAATCTTGTCATTAACCTCGCAGAGAGCGTTGATGCAGATCCTGCCATTCATGACACCGGGAACTTGAAAATTTGTACATCTATCTCGCCTTCCCGGTCACCGCAAACAGCAACCCTGGAAGAAAAGATTGTTAGAAACAAACCCCACGAGCAGCAAAGCAATACACCAAGGTACATGCTGGGGTCTTACATAGCCAAAGAAAACAAAAAAAGCAACACAACGATATGCTACATTAGCAGAACTGAAACGACTACACAAGGTAATCTACAAACTTCTTACCATCGGCTAAAACTCCGTATACATACCATATCTTCTACTTATATAACCTTGCAGGAAACAATGACTAAGGCCGAAAGGAAAAAAAAGTAGAGCATGATCTAACCAAAGAAAAAAATTACTGCATCAACCTGCAAGCGAGCTCCAAAAAACCAAAGAACATGCCAAAAAGTTTAAAAATATTCAGGTACGTCACCGGGCTAGCAACACACTAACTCTACGAACACAATCTATTGCTTCGTCTCATATGTTTTTTTGTTATATGAAAAGCGCGAACTGGCAACGATGGAGGAAATAAAGATGAACGCAATGAAGACCCTAGCTGACAAAAGCAGGTTCATAACACAGCTATAGGGCCAGTTAAACAGGGAGAGAGAGAGAGCAAGCAAACATACACAAGGGTATCATCGCTGGACTGCAGCAGGCAAGGACGACATATGTTCCGATGGCTGAAATGGACAAACAAATCGAGACCCTAAAGGAGACCCACCGGACCAAATACATCGAGATATACGAAGATCGTCAGGTCCTCCTTTTTGAAAATAAGGCATTGACAAAGGAGAAGAATGATGTAAAGACCTCCTACGCACGTCTAATGCATGAAGTAAACGCACATGAGAAGGACCATAACGATAAGCTAACAGGAGCCCTTGAATATCTCCAGCAGCTGAAATTCATGATATACAAAACCACCCATGGCTACCTTGGTAACTGTTCGTTGGATTTAACGATCCTATCTGTCTTATTCTAACAATCTTCCTTATACCTAATCAAGCTATCACAAGTGCAGGAAAAACCAATGACGTATCGACCCTCTATGCTTTACATTGTTTAATAGAGGCAAGTGAGACAAGAGATGAACTATATAGAGCCTTGAAGAACGTGGTGAAAGATATCAAGGAGAACAGAGGCGTGGCATCCACCATGAGCGAGACGGTAGGCCTTGGTCCCGAAATTCCAAGTCCAACTGAACGGTACACCCAGACACGTCAACAGGAGATAAACCTTCCCGCTACCTCCCACGACCAGCAAGCAAGAAGAAAAGTCGGACATCCCTTACCTGACTCAGATCGGGAATCGGCTACGACATAGTGATGATGTGAAACACACGTTCGTTGGGAGACCCCAAGAGAAATGTATGAAGCAGTGTAGCATCAAGTTTTCCCTCAGTAAGAAACCAAGGTTGTCAGATCCAGGAGGAGTAGAAGCACTTCAGAAGGTTGTTGGTGGCGCCGTTGCTCGATCACCAACGTGGAACCTGCACACAACACAATCAAACTACTTTGCCCCAACAAAACAGGAAGGTTGTCAATCTTCCCGGCTTGCTGTAACAAAGGATTAAACGTATGGTGTGGAAATAGTATTTAATTGCAGGAAGTAAAAGAGAATAATTATTTGCAGTTGGTGGTTTTATCAGTGTAAAAGAATGGACCGGGGTCCACAGTTCACTAGTGGTGTCTCTCCATAAAGATAAATAACATGTTGGGTAAACAAATTACAGCTGGACAATTAATAAAATAGTGAGCGCATGCTAATGCATATAAATGACAAGATGACTACCATGATATTTAATTGGGCATTACGACAAGATACATAGACTGTTATCCAACTGCATCTATGACTAATGATCCACCGTCAGGTTAACATCCGTGTCCCCCGTTGGTATTAAGTTGCAAGCAACGGATAATCACATTAAGTAATGTGCGTAATGTAAACAAATACATATGACCGTAGACATAACATTGTTATGTTATCCCTAGTGGCAACAGCACATCCACAACCTTAGACGTTGATGTCACTCGCCCAGATTACAGGAGGCATGAACCCACTATCTAGCATAAATACCCCCTCTTGGAGTTACAAACATCTACTTGGCCAAAGCATCTACTAGTAACGGAGAGCATGCAAGATCATAAATAACATGTAACATAAATTAATAATCAACTTGATCATAATATTCAATATTCATCGGATCCCAGCAAACACAACATGTAGCATTACAATAAGATGATCTTGATCATGTTAGGCAGCTCACAAGATCTAAACATGATAGCATAAAGTGGAGAGACAACCATCTAGCTACTGCTATGGACCCGTAGTCCAAGGATGAACTACTCATGCATCACTCCGGAGGCAGGCATGGCGATGTAGAGCCCTCCGGTGATGATTCCCCTCTCCGGCAGGATGCCGAGAAGAGCTTCAGAACCCTCCCGAGCTAGGGTTGATGACGGCGGCGCCTCTGGAACTTTTCGTGGAATATGACTCGGGGATTTAGGGTTTTCCAGACGGGAGGAATAAATTGGCGAAAGGGCTGCGTCGGAGGCCACCCGAGGGGCCCACACCACAACTCGGCGCGACAGGAGGTGGGGCCGCGCCGAGCCCAGATGTGGCCGCCTCCTGGCGCTTCTCCGTCTTTCCTTTGGACTCCGTGGACGTGTCGGTGAAATAGGGACCTCCGTTGATTTTCGTCCAATTCCGAGAATATTTCCTTAATAGCTTTTCTGAAATACAAAAACAGCAGAAAACAGGAACTGGCACTGTGGCATCTTGTTATTAGGTTAGTCTCAGAAAATGTATAAAAATGATATGAAGTGTATGTAAAACATGTAACAATTGGTATAATATCAACATGGAACATCAAAAATTATAGATACGTTTGAGACGTATCAAATAGTCAAGGGGTCAAACCTAAATTAACTCAAGATGTAGATCACGCAATATTTTGTTCAGATCACTGCCATGTAATGAACAACTCGTCCACTATCGAGAGGACAACACATATCTTAACTCATTCTGTAAAGCCTGAACCATGTCACTTCAAGTAATGCCGTCTTTTGTGTGTCCAATCTGTTTGTTGTTGACTGACCACCTGACTAAGAAATGCGTATTTTACCCTGCATCATTAGTTGTCTACAAACTATACTATTGAGTATATATTTCCTGCTCGCTGTCTCGTGCAAGCCCACGTGTGTCGAGACGATGACTCGCTTGGCCAACGACTCAAAGAGATAACACGACTCTCGTAGCCGATGAAGTCACCGTTTCTGGCACAGTCGCATCACCTTGACATAAACCACACAACCAAATGCTCCGAAGTAACGCACCGCCGACTTTATACTGCGCCAAACCTTGTACGGACTACAACCATCATGTACACATGCGGATCAGTGCCTTCCTCACCGGATCATCACCGTCTTACCACCACGCTAATACGAGTTACGTCTTAACTGTCTGCCCATTTTTGACAGCCTACCGTCAGGTTCGCCTGATGATCTCATCCGACAACACATACAAACGCCGGCTTTATAGTCGCGGAGGCTCACCGGCCCATCGAATAAATGGGCCGTTACACTCCCCAGTGGATCATATCATCTGAAATCAGATGATGCGGACAGGTCGGCAAACTGGATAGAAAAGGTCATCGGTGATTGATATGGATCCCCCCCCCAAAATACGTACTTCCAAGATCACCCAATCTGTGGTAGAATCGATCGCCCTTCACTTTCCCTCGTTAAGCATCTACCATCTATATCCTCTAGGCTCCACATTTATTTTCGACGGGTTTACCTTTTTAAAACCGTCTCCTCCGTTGTGATCTGCCCCTCGGCACACCGATTGAACACGCTGCGTGAATCCAATGAGCCAAGGAGAACGAAAAAGCTCACGCGCAGGAATGAATCAAACCGCGGTCCACACCGACTTCAGGAGCCAACAATGTCTATTCCTTGCTGCACCAAGAAATACTCTCGGAAAGCGTGGACACCAAAATCGACATTTTTTTGTCATCCGACCGGGCCGACTCCCGGGAGTCGGTTCGAACAACGTTGGAGGGAAAACAAAGCGAGAAAAAAATGTGCAGGGAGAAGAAAACGGGGACAGTGGAAAGGATAGGAAATTAGGAAGAAGTACTCTGGCACCAACACCCTAGAACAGAACCCGATCGTGCCCCAACATTTTCTGTATGGAAGAGACGATGCAAAGGAACCAATCCGCTAGCAACGAAAGCTAGTCAAGAACTCCGAATAAAGTCGTGGTTTTAGAAATCTCTATTGGGTTGCGTCCATGGAAAACAAAAATTTTGCCACAACTACGCAACAACCTCCAGGATCTACTATGAAGATACAAGTGACAAGACATGCATATTTGATCTAACTGTAAATTGTTACCGACACCATTGAAGCGGAAGAGATGTCGATGACGACGTTGATGAAGATTGTGGAAGAACTCCCTCGGCTAAGCCTAGCCGAGAGAATATCGTAGACTCCTCGCGTCCCGCCTTGATCCAACAGAGTGAGATAGAGTCAACCGTTTTTCAACGGATCACCCCTCTGAGTTTCGCACACATACATCTGATCTAGTCCAGCAGGGCTTCGCCGTCCACACTTGAAGCACTCACCGCTGGTGTATATGAAGGTGGAGATCTCAACACATGAGAAGGAGGGAGAGAGAGATTAGATCTAGATCTAATCTAATCGAAGAGAGGAACCCTCTAATCCAACTAGAAGAGATCTAAACTTGTGTGTCTCCAAATGAGAGGGGGTGGGGTTTATATAGGAGGCCAAGGGGTGGAGGGACTTGGGGAAGGGGAAAACTTTCCCCTAGTCCAAGTCGGCTAGGGGAAGGGGAAAGCCTTCCCCTTGCCCAATTCGGTTTGGGGGGAGGAGTCCTTGTCCAACAAGGCTTTCCCCTTCCCCTTGCCCAATTCGGTTTGGGGGGAGGAGGCCTTGTCCAACAAGGCTCCCCCCAAACCGCCTCCCCCATGGGCTTTTGGCCCATCTAGGGTTTTGGCCATGGGGGGAAACTTCCCGCCCAAGGCGCCTTGACCCACCCGCCCCATGTGGGGTGCGGCTATCTAGTTGGCCCCATGGGCCCACTTGGCAGCCCCTTTTGGTGGCTCCAAGTTATTTAATATTTTCAATAATTATTTATTAATTAACTAAATTAATATTTAATTAAATAATACTTTGTCTAATTAATTCTTATTTGAATATTTCTTGTTACAGAATATTCTCCAAATTAATTACTTATCATATAAAACATTTTTACATGATCCGGGACACATAGTGTCCGCTAACAAAATACTTCGGATAAATATTTCCCTCTTATATAAACCCTCGGAATAAATCTGACTAGTAATAGAAACTATTTCTATTACTCCGAGACACCTAGTGTCTGCATAATCCAATCTCTCTGACAAAGATATTATCTACCACACAGAAACCATTCCGGTGATACTCTCTCGGTATCCAGACCAACCATATACACAACAAACTAGAACTGACTTAAGCGTGTTTCCCTACAGGTTCGATAACGTGTAGCTATAATTAGATGTTTCCATCTAATCACCAGCCAGGGTCAGATACATGGGCTACCTGAATAACTGCTACCGTTATGCGAATGGCACTATGTTGAACCTGTTGATTATTTATTCGTCATTCCCATTACTCACGATACTGAAATTACCCGAGATAAAGTATTCTGATATTTCCATGAATCAATCCCTGATTCACTATATCTCTGTCTATCTCGTTACCGGTAAATTTCCTTTTCTCGTTCCCGTAATCCGATATCCCACATGATGTAACTTCATCATGCATTGCCTGCAGAACATATTGAATATCATACCGAGTGGGCCCTGGAAGTATCTCTCGTTTGACAGAGGAGTAATTTTCCATCTTGGAACATTAGGATATATGCACATCTTCAGAACCACCCAGTGACTGCCGTTTTCCCACCCAGTTATGGCCATGGTTATGACAGTACCAAAGTAATTCTTCCAACGTACACAACTCTAATAACCTCATGGTTTAAGGACATGTCATATAATAATCATCTGCGATATTGCACTAAGGACAAAAAGACACTTCGGAATCTTACTTAGCATATCAACGATTTGGGTCTACCCAGCCATATTATTTCCACCAACAATATGTCACTCATTGATGCTGACATAAACAATGTCCCAGACCAGGAAAACATGGTCTCAAGCAATCAATGAATTATTCTAAAAGGCAAGACTAGGGTATACTTTATTCTGTTCATATCTCTACACGTGTGAGTGAGTTTTCCTCTGAAACACATATTCAGGAGTTACCGCAGTTATAGCATAGAATCATGAAGCATAATTATGAATCAGATGTTAAATTTTATTGCCTTTTGGGCATACATCCAACAATCTCTTTGCATAATCACAAAATATACTTGCACCCCACAACCTTCCTACAACCTTGGTGGAAAAATAAAGGAAATAGATCTGCTGAAAAACGGGGTACCAAACCATACTTGCAGCCCACAACACTCCGAATATGTTTGTCCTCGCGTTTTTATCTAACGCCCACTCCCTGGAGCTATACCTGGGCATTTCTCGGGCCGGGCTCGGGACGGGCCTAAAAAAGCCCGTCGCAGAAAAACCCAGGCCCGAGCCTGGCCCGGCCCGACAGTCGGGCTGCAGAAATCGGGCCTGAGCTCGACAAAGCCCGATCGGCCCGGCCCGACCCTTCCTGATTTCCTGTTTTTGCTAGGCCCGAGCCCGGCCCGACCTATGTATCTGGCCCGAAATTCAGGCCCGAGCGTCCCCGATGTGCAAGCCCGGCCCGGCCCTACATTTTCGGGCCGGGTCGCGTCGGGCCGTCTGGGCCGGGCTGCCCATGCCCAGATATACCTGGAGCCAGCGCGTGATCGGACAGTGTACTAAGACGGAGGAGTCAGCGTTATCAAACGGTGCATTAAAACGGAGAAGCCTAGCCCGATACGGCACGGTAGACCAACGACCTGGCGCTCCCATGAGTTTTTTTCACAATGACACATGTAAAACTATGCAAGGAAACAAGCCGATAGCGACAAAAGCACTAATTGTGATATTATTATTATGAACCACTGATTTCATGCATTGCGTAAAATAGCCTAGCGAGGCGTGCCGCCCTAGCAGAGCCACATTATTGATTTCTCTATCCATCCACCGAGCCAACTACTTTGTTTTGATTTATTCCTAACGTCCTATCGTTCAACAGTGTTCTATCGTGGTCGTCATAGAGTAGCCACAAACGCTTTTTAGGGTTAAGGGTATCCTTTTGCTAAATCTAAATATATATGCGTATCTACATATATACAAGAAGTGGTAGAGGAATTAGGTGCATAAAGTGTATACTCTCCACAGAACAGGGTAGGCGCAGGAATACATTTGGTTGGTGGTTATGCCGACTCCAGGGAGTCGGCGTGATCGTATGGTGCGTTAAGACGGACAAGTCAGTATCGATATGGCATGCCAGCTCCAGGGAGTCGGCGAATAAGACAATGCATTAAGACAAAGACGATTCCGGATGACAGGGGAAAACGGGCCCAAATTCGTTATGACTACCAGCACAGTGCAACGTACCCACCGACGAATGAAGGGAAGCCAGCTCGGACGAAGAAATCGGGCCCAGAATTTAACCTGACATCACGAACAGTGCAACGTACCTGACGGCGCGAAATACCAAGCGCACCCCGATCTACTGTACAAAATACGTGTTCCTTGGTTGAGAAGCCTTGGAGGCTTAACAACCAAGTTTCCCCGTGGGCCAGCCGGCTCGAACCTTAGGAGCCAAGCCTCACAGCCCCAGTTATTGCGTATGGCCGGCTGGACGGTCCCGTCGATGGAGTCGACAATCTTGAGACTGGAGTTGTTCATGAGGAACGGCAAACGCTCAAGTATTTTGTTGTCTTGCTCCTTCTGTGTACTGTAACCCTACTTTTGTTTTTCCTTATAACCAAGTGCTTACTGAGTACTATATGTTTTTATCACATGTTCTGCTACTTTCCTCTCGATCGGTTATTTCCCAGCGAGACGTGCCACCCTAGGGGAGCCAACGATGTTGGCTTCTCCGTCTTAATAAACCGTTGGATCATGCCGACTCCAAGAGCCGTAGGACAACCAACGATATTGACATGTCCGTCTTAATGCACTGTCCGATCAAGCCGACTCCAGGAGCCCTAGGGGAGCCAACGATATTGGCTTCTCTGTCTTAATGCACCGTCCGGTCAAAGTCGACTCCAGGGGCCATAGGGGAGCCAACGATATTGTCTTTGTCGGCCCAATGGAAACCAGGGTATCCTGGGCCGGCCTGCCACAGCCCTCGAATGCTCCGCAGGAATTTCTGCTAAGGACCAGGCTTTCAGCCTGGCGAGCCTCACGAGGCATTTTCCCTCGCGAGGGCTTATTTGCTCGACCGAGCATTTTGCTAAGGACCAAACGATCGGCCTGGAGGCCTCGAGAGGGACCTCTGCCTCGGGAAGGCCTCTCCTAGAAGATCTCCAGACCCTGGCGCGTCTTCGCGCCACCCTCGGGAGGTTTTCCCTCGCGGGAAGTCAACGGCTACAAAACCTCGGCGAGGGTTCAGGCCTCGCGGGGTTCCTTCAAGTGGAAGCAAGCTCCTGCACCGCTGCAGGGCGCACATGGGCTCTACGCCCGCCGCAGAGTGACGCGCGCGCCTGCGCGCGATGACGAAGACGCAGCAGTTGCCATTCTCGTGTATAAAGTGGTCAAAGGAGCTGCGGCAAACAAAGCGGACTCCATGACTTGCCAAATTGGTGATAAAGCGGCCTGCCGCGCTACCCTCCAACTGCGACGTTACCGTGGGGCACGCCCCAAAGCCCTGCAGCGCCAGCCCACTGTCCTGGTTGGACGGTGGGTTTTTCTGCCAAGACGACGTGCTCCCTGCCATGGACCGTGTCCATAGACGCCCCCGACGCTGTGCGTTGTGCTCCAACTCGGCGACATTGTGGTATCCCTTCTCGACGGAGATTTTCGGGGAAGAGGACCAAGCCCGATATATAAGGAGCCAGTGTACGACCTAGGAGGGGGATCCCGCATTCACCAACACATTCCACAATCAAGGAGCTACGTCTGAGAAGAAGACGGAGCTCATTCCACCATAGCCATAGCAGTGCCCTCGGCAAGCACCCTTGTACTGTGAACCTCTCCAAGCAGTGCAATACATCTTAGCAGGACGTAGGGCTTTTACACCTCTCGGTGGGCCTGAACCTGGGTAGCGGCTCGTGTTACCTCTCTGCCGTGATGTTCCTCACCAAGCTTGATGACCGTCGCCGAGGTTGTTGAGGATTTGTTTGACGTTGTGTTCAGACCCTTACTCGTTTCCGGGCACTTGAGAGACACCCCTAGTTCCTGGGACCAGTCTACGACATTTGGCGACGGTGCTCATCAAGGCGCGCCAAATGTCGGAGACTGGTCCCAGGAACTAGGGGTGTCTCTCAAGTGCCAGGAAACGAGTAAGGGGCTGAACACAACGTCAAACAAATCCTCAACAACCTCGACGACGGTGCTCGTCGAGCTCGGTGAGGAACATCACGGCAGAGAGGTAACACGAGCCGCTACCCAGGTTCAGGCCCGCCGAGAGGTGTAAAAGCCCTACGTCCTGCTAAGATGTATTGCACTGCTTGGAGAGGTTCACAGTACAAGGGTGCTTGCCGAGGGCACTGCTATGGCTATGGTGGAATGAGCTCCGTCTTCTTCTCAGACGTAGCTCCTTGGTTGTGGAATGTGTTGGTGAATGCGGGATCCCCCTCCTAGGTCGTACACTGGCTCCTTATATACCGGGCTTGGTCCTCTTCCCCGAAAATCTCCGGCGGGAAGGGATACCATAATGCCGCCAAGTTGGAGCACAGTGCACAGCGTCGGGGGCATCTATGGACACGGTCCATGGCAGGGAGCACGTCGTCTTGGCAAAAAAAACCACCGTCCAACCAGGACGGTGGGCCGGCGCTGCAGGGCTTTGGGGCGCCCCACGGTGACGTCGCAGTTGGAGATAGTGGCGGCCGGCCGCTTTATCACCAATTTGGCAAGTCTTGGAGTCCGCTTTGTTTGCCGCAGCTCCTCTGACCACTTATACACGAGAATGGCAACTGCGGCGTCTTCGTCATCGCGCGCAGGCGCACGCGTCACTCTGCGGCGGGCGTAGAGCCCATGTGCACCCTGCAGTGGTGCAGGAGCTTGCTTCCACTTGAAGGAACCCCGCGAGGCCTGAACCCTCGCCGAGGTTTTGTAGCCGTTGACTTCTCGCGAGGGAAAACCTCCCGAGGGTGGCGCGGAGAAGCGCCAGGGTCTGGAGATCTTCTAGGAGAGGCCTTCCCGAGGTAGAGGTCCCTCTCGAGGCCTCCAGGCCGATCGTTTTGGTCCTTAGCAGAAATGCTCGGTCGAGCAAATAAGCCCTCGCGAGGGAAAATGCCTCGTGAGGCTCGTCAGGCTGAAAGCCTGGTCCTTAGCAGAAATTCCTACGAAGCGTTCGAGGGCTGGGGCAGGCCGGCCCAGGATACCCTGGTTTCCATTGGGCCAACAGTAGCCCCCGGGCCCGCGATGGGCACGCTGGAGCTCCTCGGGCGAAGTCGGATCGTCATGGGCCCAAAGGAGCCTGCGAAGCCGAGACACGTGGGGCGTCACGGCTGGGCACGATCCCACGATCTCCTCTGAAGTAACGGGCGTGGGTGGTGGCCCGCCACGTAGCTGTAACGGCTCCATGAGCCGATATAATGCGAAGAGCTCGGCGCAGGCGGCCATTACTCCACTCGTTCCCCTTTCGCCTCCTTCTTCCCAGCGCTCAATCCCCAATCTCCTCCTTCGCGACCTTGCTGCAATGGCGCCCAAGAAAGCCACCGCTGCCTCGAAGGGCAAGGCAGTGGCGCAGGGCGGCGAGTCCGCTGAGGCACAGCGGGACGACAACTTTGAGCCGGCTCTGAGCGGCCCCCGCTTCGAGACAGAGGCGCAGCTGGACAAGGTGCGCCACATGGCGGCTTCGAAGTCCAACGAGCACGGTGCCACGGTGCTCAAGCACGCGGGCAACTCCCACGGCAACTTCTACCCCTTCTTCATGCACTCTCTCTTCGCCGGGAAAGTCTTCAGGAGTGGTTTCTATTGGACATCAGTACTTCAAGATGCAACCGCCGTTGTCCAGGCTTGCGAGGCGTGCCAGTTCCACGCCAAGCAAGTCCACCAGCCCGCACTGGGGCTCCAAACCATCCCTCTCTCCTGGCCCTTCGTGGTCTGGGGGCTGGACATCCTGGGACCTTTCCCACGCTCCAGCGGGGGCTACCGCTACATCTACGTCGCCATCGACAAGTTCACCAAATGGGCGGAGGTTAAAGCGGTGCGCACCATCCCGGCGAGATCAGCGGTGAAATTCATCAGAGGCCTGGCCTGTCGCTTCGGCGTGCCAAATCGTATCATCACCGACAACGGCTCGCAGTTCACCAGCGGCATCTTCAGGGCCTACTGCGAGAGTCTCGGCACACGGCTCTGCTTTGCCTCGATGGCTCATCCACGAAGCAATGGGCAGGCTGAGCGGGCGAACGCAGAAGTGCTCAAGGGCCTCAAGACAAGAAGCTTCAATCGCCTCAAGGCCCACGACAAGAACTGGATTGAAGAGCTCCCCTCCGTGCTCTGGTCCATCCGCACCACCGCCACGAAGCCCACTGGAGAAACGCCGTTCGCTCTCGTCTATGGCGCTGAAGCAGTCCTCCCCCCCGAGATCAAGCATGGGTCCCCACGGATCCTCGCTTTCAACGAGGACAACCAGGAGGACTCCACAACGATGACTTGCTGCTGCTCGATGGACTACGCCGCCGTGCCGCCCTCCGAGCGGTGAAGTACCAGCAAGACCTACGCCGCTACCACAGCCGCCACATACGGCCGCGCACCCTCGAGACAGGCGATCTCGTCCTCAGGAGAATCCTCTCCAGAGAAGGCCTCCACAAGCTCTCACCCATGTGGGAAGGCCCCTACAGGGTCGCACACATCGCCAGGCCTGGGTCGGTGCGGCTCAAGACGGAAGACGGCGATCCGATCAAAAATCCATGGAACATCGAGCACCTACGCAAGTTCTACCCGTGATCATGTCGCGACAGGCATTTTTTGTCTCAAGAGGAAGCACGCGTCTTCACCTCCCAGCTTCACCAAGCTTTCCCTTCACGAGGGCCATCTCCACTGAGAGCTCTCTACAACGCATCACCTCGGGCCGCGAGAGGCCTCGGCCACTCCATGTGGAACGCCATGCCCAGACATGGCGGAACTCAGTCTTGGCCACGCCAAGTGTAATGAACAATTTCAGGTCACAATGAACCTTTGTGCTCTGCGCATTATGAAATATCGCATGGTGAGTTATTTTCCTTACATTCATTCGCGCTCACATTTTTCCCATGCGCACCTCCCGAGCGGGGGCTGAGCACGGTGCCTATGTCTCGGGAGCATCCCAGCAGCATCGTAAAATCCAAAGGATCCGAGCTCTAACTCGTGGCTCTCCGCCCACGACCGTTATCTCACCAAAGAGCTCTGACTCGTGGGTTAGCTCCCATGCACATCACCTCACCAAGGACCTTGGTGCTTATTCTCCTCGTGAGATACCCACGAGCAAATCTATGAGCGCGCATGAGTCGTACAACTATGCTTTGCTTGTGGGTTCGCCTCTCTCTCTCTCCAACACAAGGAACAAGACGCCTTGCAGGGCTCCAAAAGCTCCAAGCCAGCCTCAGGCAGCCTCGAGAGGGAAAACACCTCGCCAGGAACACAACACCCTCTACAAAGCAGGCGTCTCGCTAGAGCTAAGTCCAGAACTTACGCCTCATGAGCTCCTTTTCCCTCTCGCTGGTTTTGTCGCCCCTCGAGTCTCTCTTTTCTCTCTTACGGCTCATGGGCTGCTTGCACGTCAAAGGGGAGCCCCTGAGCATCGCGCCTCGAGGGCTCTTACCTCTCTAAGCCTTATGCACCCCCCCGGCCTTGTCGAGCCCTGACTCCGGCATACCGAAGCGGCAGTGCTATTTGCGCTAAGAGCAGGGTCCTAACGACGTAGAGCGAAAAAGACATGAGGGAACAGATAAAAGGCCTCCCGAGGGGCACTCACACTTGCACAAAGTAAAAGTGTCTTTACAAACCAGCACGAAATAAAAGCAACAAGTCTTAAGATAACTATTGCCCTTGGCACATCTCTCTACAGGGGCAACCTAAGCAGCGGGGTTGTCGTCGTCGCCGTCGACGTCCTCGTCATCCACCTCCTCAGCACCAGCCTCGTCGTCGCTCTCCTCGACCTCGACCCTCTTGAAGCATTGAGTGTACTTCTCCACGTCGTCCCACACCGAGGCGTCCAGCTTCGAGGCGAGCTCCTTCTCCGAGGCTCCATCACAGACGCGAAATCGAAGCCGGGGTGGAGGTGTGCAAGGTTGGCGAAGACTTGGCCGATCGCGACGCCAAGGAGCTCACGGCTCTCGGTGTCGACCAAGTCGTCGAGGTTCGTCACGACCCCTTCAAGCCTGGTGAGGAGCTGCTCGAAGAAGCCAAGGTAGGTGGCGACATCGGAGTTCCCCTCGAGAGGCATACACCAAGAACAACATCAAACAGGAAAGGGAGTACAAAAACTTACGCCGTGGTGTCAACCCACTTCCTCTTCTTCCGCTTCGCGGGCGGAGCACTGGGCTCCGCGCTCGTCCGTGCCTCTACTCCTCCTGGGCCCCGGCGTTCCTGTCGTGGATTGCCTTGGAGTGAGGCTCGCAGTGGCCCGACGAAGCATCATCATCGTCGCTCGCCTCCTTCCCCTCAACACGCCGTGAGGGGGCAACCACGAACTCGTCACCGCTGCCTGAGGAGATCTCGTGGACCTCAGCTTCAGGCGCCACACTCTTCGAGGTGCTCGAATTCCCCGCCGAGGAAGCGGCGTCTCCCGAGGCGCCGGTCGCGCCCGCATCGGACTCTGCGGGCGTCTCCGTCGTCTCCTCATCGCCCTCAACTGGCACCCCCTATGCCGCAGACTCCGGGTCCTCACGAGGCCCAACGTGCCCCTTAGGCACCAGGCCCCCCTGGTCGAACTTTGGCATCGCCTGCACATGCGAGACGCGGCGCCCGAGATCGATCCGATGAAGCGGCACAGTCTGGTCAGTGGGCGCGGGGATGTCTGGGGACGTGAAGAGAGAGTCTCCATGAGGGCGTGCAACTCCTCCCTCGTGTAGAGGGTAGCACTCAGGCGCATCTTGTCCCCCTGGTTGGAGTACAGGCACATCGCGTCCGCGTGCTTCTGGAGCGGAGCAATGCGGCGCCTCACGAAGTCCTTGGCCACCATCTGCCTGGTGAGGCCAGCCTCGCGGAGGTCCCTCAAGCGCCTCACCACAGGGCCAAGCGTCGCACCCTTGAGCCCCTTGGAGGACCAGCTCGCCCTCTTCGTCGGAGGCGCTTCAGGCAGCTCGAAGAAGGCGCTCTGGCTCCCGAACTGCATGAGGAACCAGCGCTTGCGGAAGTCCTCCACCTTCTTCCTCACGCTGGTCACGATGTTCTCGCCGTTCCGCGTGATGGGATGTAGACGCCCTTCATGCCGTCGGTGATGCGGAAGGACACACACCCCGACCGCTCCTTGTTCGCCGTGAACCGGAGCGCGTAGAAGCTCCGGAAGAGGTCCACCGAAGGCGGAATGCCGATGTACGCCTCGCAGAGGTAGACGAAGATGGCGAGGACGAGGATGGAGTTGGGATGGAGATGGAGAACCTGGATCTGGTAGCGCTCCAGGACTGCCAGGAAAAAATCGGAGGAGGGTGGAACGAGCCCGGCGAAGAGAGAGTGCATGAAGATGGGGTAGAAGCTGCCGTGGGAGTTGCCCGCGCGCTTGAGCACTGTGGCGCCGTGCTCGTTGGACTTCGAAGCCGCCATGTGGCGCACCTTGTCCAGTTGCGCCTCTGTCTCGAAGCCGGAGCCGCTCAGAGCCGGCTCGAAGTCGCCGTCCCGCTGCGCCTCAGCGGACTCGCCGCCCTGCGCCACTGCCTTGCCCTTCGAGGCAGCAGTGGCTTTCTTGGGCGCCATTGCAGCAAGGTCGCGAAGGAGGAGATTGCGGATTGAGCGCCGGGAAGAAGGAGGCGAAAGGGGAACGAGTGGAGTAATGGCCGCCTGTGCCGAGCTCTTCGCCTTATATCGGCTCATCGAGCCGTTACAGGGACGTGGCGGGACCCACCACCACGCCCGTTACTTCAGAGGAGATCGTGGGATCGTGCCCAGCCATGACGCCCCACGTGTCTCGGGCTTCGCAGGCTCCTTTGGGCCCACGACGATCCGCCTTCGCCCGAGGAGCTCCAGCGTGCCCATCGCGGGCCCGGGGGCTACTGACGGCCCAATGGAAACCAGGGTATCCTGGGCCGGCCTGCCACAGCCCTCGAACGCTCCGCAGGAATTTCTGCTAAGGACCAGGCTTTCAGCCTGGCGAGGCTCACGAGGCATTTTCCCTCGCGAGGGCTTATTTGCTCGACCGAGCATTTCTGCTAAGGACCAAACGATCAGCCTGGAGGCCTCGAGAGGGACCTCTGCTTCGGGAAGGCCTCTCCTAGAAGATCTCCAGACCCTGGCGCGTCTCCGCGCCACCCTCGGGAGGTTTTCCCTCGCGAGAAGTCAACGGCTACAAAACCTCGGTGAGGGTTCAGGCCTCACGGGGTTCCTTCAAGTGGAAGCAAGCTCCTGCACCGCTGCAGGGCGCACATGGGCTCTACGCCCGCCGTAGAGTGACGCGCGCGCCTGCGCGCAATGACGAAGACGCCGCAGTTGCCATTCTTGTGTATAAAGTGGTCAAAGGAGCTGCGGCAAACAAAGCGGACTCCAAGACTTGCCAAATTGGTGATAAAGCGGCCGACCGCCGCTACCCTCCAACTGCGACGTCACCGTGGGGCGCGTCCCAAAGCCCTGCAGCGCCGGCCCACCGTCCTGGTTGGACGGTGGCTTTTTCTGCCAAGACGACATGCTCCCTGCCATGGACCGTGTCCATAGACGCCCCCGACGCTGTGCGCTATGCTCCAACTCGGTGGCATTGTGGTATCCCTTCCCGCCAGAGATTTTCAGGGAAGAGGACCAAGCCCGGTATATAAGGAGCTAGTGTACGACCTAGGAGGGGGATCCCGCATTCACCAACACATTCCACAACCAAGGAGCTACGTCTGAGAAGAAGACAGAGCTCATTCCACCATAGCCATAGCAGTGCCCTCGGCAAGCACCCTTGTACTATGAACCTCTCCAAGCAGTGCAATATATCTTAGCAGGATGTAGGACTTTTACACCTCTCGGTGGGCCTGAACCTGGGTAGCGGCTCGTGTTACCTCTCTGCCATGATGTTCCTCACCGAGCTCGATGAGCACCGTCGCCGAGGTTGTTGAGGATTTGTTTGACGTTGTGTTCAGCCCTTACTCGTTTCCTGGCACTTGAGAGACACCCCTAGTTCCTGGGACCAGTCTCCGATAGTCTTGCCCGTCTTAATGCATCAACATCATGTGTTGGTCCATATTTCCAAAATATTAAGTCGACAGGGTGTGAGTTGTCTAACAGAATCTCCAACTAACGCTATAATGGATAGTCGTAACCCAACTGTCATGTTTTTTAATACAATCGAGGGTGACCCTCTTCTTCTATTAAGCCGACTGACGGATTGGAACAACATGTGATCATACCGATTTTCATAGAAGTCCACCGTTCGGTAACGTGGAGTCGGCGGGGTCGGTGTCGTGGGTTTGTCACAGCAGATGTCATGGATGACTTCGTAGGTCTGGGATTTACGCGAGTCAATCATCTCCGAGCTTGGGATCGCAGGAACAAGGACGAACACAGATTTACCCATGTTCGGCCCCTCAATGTGAGGTAGACCTACTTCCTGCCTACCCTAGATTGGTATTGATATGATATATGTGGTGTTACAATGGAGGCGATCCGATCTGGGTACTTGCCGTAAGAGCTAGGGTTTTAGGGCTTGATAGCTTGACCCTGTCTAAGTCCTGCGAGTCCTCTTTATATACACAGAGGCTCGCTAGGTTACAAAGGAAACTTCCTCCACAAGGAATACATCGATCGGAACCTACTTGGAGACTAACTTCTCCTCACGTCCTCCAGGATAGGTCTTCTAGATCCTTCACCTTGTGGCGGTGCGATATTGGGCTTGCTTTCATGTAGGCCCTTTCTGGTGCGAGTAAAGTAGGTCGCACTTATCAACATGGGCCGCAGGTTAATCCACAAAGTATTCCCCCAACATTAGCCCCCAAGATTGGTTAGGACTTCACGGTGAGGATCCTCTGGTTACTTGAGGTAGTTGTTGAGCCACACTGTGAGCGTTCTGACTAATCTCTGATTGATGCGATTCAAAGCCGTGACTCACTTGCGCGACTCATCCTTTCCTTCTGAAATATTCTGTTTCCTTCAATTGCGGACCGTTCCTCATTCTGCGGGCGCAAATTGTTCCGTTGATCTCGGGCATCCCAATTATAAGCTGCGGCGGCCTAGGTCAATATTCACTTGCCTCTGCTCTCTCCTTGCTTCCAGCCGCGCCGCCGTCTTCCTCAATCGAGCTTAGCCCCCGATCCAATCTTCTCGCAATGGCGCCCAAGGCAAAGCCATCCAATGATAAACACAAGATCTCCTGCATCTGGGAAGAATCCTAGGTAACGGAGCAAACTCTTGTGGATCTCGCCGATGCTGGTTTCTTGCCGCCGAAGGAGGACAACGTCTGGCGGGCGCCAGGTGATGAGATCGAGCCGCGCCCCAAGCCCAACGAACTGGTGATGTTCGTGGAGCATGTGGAATGTGGATTCACGCCGCCTGGCTCCCTCTTCTGCCGCAACCTGATGCAATGCCTAGGCCTCCATCTTCATGACATCGGGCCTAATTCAATGCTCCATGTGAGCAATTTCCATGTACTGTGCGAGGACTACCTCGGCATATGCCCCAATATCGATCTGTGGCTGGCCTCCTTTTCTTGCAATAGCCAGCTCGTCTCCAAAGGTGGAGCCTATGTCCAGGTCGGCGCCATCTCTCTACAGCGCCACAGAAACTCTTGCCTTCCCAAGATAGCCCTGGCGAATCGACCCAGGGCTTGGCAAAAGTCTTTCTTCTACTGTCAAGACACTTCTCCGGAGGGCGAAACTCGCCTCCCCACTTGGTCCAATTCTCTTTTCGTGCCTTCTGAGGCACTAAAATCCAAACCTCGGGGTGTCGCAGCATCCTTCATAAATGAATCGCTGATCAAGGTACGCGCGTTAATTGGTCATGGCCTTACTGGCCTTGATCTTCTTTCTTGCTGTACGAAGTGGCACATCCAACCAGTGAGTCCCCATCAATGGTCCTTCCTCGAGTGCTCTGGCACTTCTGCTGATGTTGATAGCGTCAAGGCCGCTGACTGGGAGCCTGAAGACTGGGTGGAGTTCGTCGCCTGTGTGACTGAGGAGAACAATATCTCCTTCGACAAGGTGGGGCTCACCCCTTTTAGTGTTAACAACAAGCCTTTTGAGGTAACCCCCCTCCTCTAGTCCTTTGTCCTTATAGTAGAATTGCCTTTCTTTTTGATACTAAGATCTTCCCTTTTCTGTATCAGGCTGATGAGAACTACTGGTCACTCCCCGCGGCTGATGTGGGCATTGCTGCTCCCAAGCGTGCCGCGAAGAAGAAGTTACTGCCCGCTTTAGAGGCCAATGAAGTCGCTGACATCTCATCTGTTGCTACTGCGGCTTCAGATGGTGAAGATATTGATCTAGAGGAGGACGACAGTCCTGTGCCAGCCGCGAGCCCCCCTGCGGCTGATCCAACTCCCCACAGGGCCTCAAAGAGACTGTCCCGGGAGGAGCCACAGCTTAAACCTCTGGAAAATCCTGAAGTCATCAAGCGTCGCAAACCTGCGGTGGGTGTAGTGACCAAGCAGACCACTGCATGTTGTAGTGTACAAGTCGTTGACATAATACTCACGGAAGGACCATTCCGTAAATATTACATCCTTCAGAGTAGTACAACAGAAACATAGTCGGTCCAAGGTAACACTATAGGATTACAACACTATTCATTACAAAATCTCGAGAACCTCCTTTACAAACAGAAGTAGGTCTCGTGCAAATGAAACTTCCGAAAGACTCAGGTCGAAGCACTAAGCTGGTTACCAGCTCTACTTCTAAGTTCTAACTCCTAATCCACTACTGCTGTTGTCACAACCCTAATCTATCCATCTAGAATATCATTGTCTGGAGTTGTGCTCCTCCTTCCAAATAATCATTGTCTTCTCCATAGATATTGTTGTTGTCACTCATCCGTTGGCAAAGTAGAGTTTGACTCCTTCAGGCTCCACCAGGTTGATTTGACTCCTTGTCGAAGATCTCACCAATATTGCTATAGATTTTTGTCCTTCCTCTGCTGTCTCCAGTAATCTAAGCAGGGGTCAACGGAGGAAAGAGTGAGCAACACGAGCGTTACTCAGCAAGTTCATATAACAGGAATAAAGTGTTTTATGCACTATCTACCATCCATACCAAAAGGTCATGGACGAACATGCATATCTTTGTAAAACATTTTTAGGAAAAGATTTATTTTATCTTCAGAAAACTATGCCCGTTATCCATTCACAGGTGCTAGGGCTTCATGGAGCCACCTTTCCTGCAGCGTTCGCAGCTCCTTCCCGGAACAGGGAGTAACATGTCACAATTCTTTACACTCTGCAGAGGTGCGTTACTTTACCCATAAGAAATCAACGCCTTGTTGCACAACCGGGCGATTCTTTCCCGTCCACACTTCCTATGGTGTGGGGCCCAGTCGTTGATCCAAGCCATTCACCGTGCTTCTCCAACAACCCCGCATGCCCACCCAATTCATGCATAGCAGAATAACCCTGGCTCTACCCCTCACGGTAGATACCTAGGCATCCCCTTGCAGACCATCATAGACCCCAGTTACCGTTGGGAATTAAGGGATCCCACCCATGAGCATGTAGTCCCGCAAGATCTACAGCCTAAGGAACTGGCGATCCGTTGACATGCGAAAGGGAGAAGATCACAGATGACTTTCCTGTCCCATTCCAAGTCTCATGGTTAACGCTTCATTTACGGCGCAAGAACGCTGACGGCATTGGTTCTTAAGTCCTAGGTAATACTTTCCCGTGCAAATGGAACCTCCACCAACCACATCATTCCATGGTTCCATCTGCCAGCCAACAATATATATATATAGCAATTCACATCATTCGAAGATAGGTTTTTCTTTTTCATGCAATGATAAACCATAGTATTTTTCATTTACTTTGATAAACATAATCAAGTAGGACATGAGCAAGAGTGAACTTGCCTTTTTTACTGCAAGATTATGCAGCCAAGGTCTTCGATATAATAAAAACTCCAAAACCTGGAAGAAGCATCATTGGTCCGGTAAGGACTAATGTTTGAAGAAGCAATATGCTATTATGCAAAATATGAGATGCATTGCCCTAAACCCCGTAACTGACTCTCGATAGTTGAGGGTTGTTTTGAGTTTGGTGATTATTATTAGATTTGTTTTATCTTCAAGTTTACTTTACAAGAAAGATGCACATGAACTTTAATCCTAAAGTATCATATTAAGCATAAGAATGAAGTAAAACAACGTCATAATACTAAATGGTTGTGTTAAGATTAGTTATCATCTTTATGTTTATAAAGAACATGAATTGCCTTGAATTAATTAAAGAAGTGGTGTAGTATTATTATTCATGAATGTAAAAAGAATAACTTTTGAAGAAATAGATAATATATACATTTAGTGGTATCATACCATAATGGTATTTATTTTATTTAAGTTGTGGTGTGTTATCAATTATTAAAAGTAATTACTTATGTGTTTAGCTTTTCTTTAAGTAATAAGATAATATCATTTGAATATTAACACTTAGAAGAAACACATCAAGTAATTTTCCTGTTGTGAATTAATTATTAATTTAAATTAATGATTTAAACAATTATAACACAAAATTAATTCAATTATTAAAGGTATTAACAATAGTGGTCAAATTTTATTAAATAGAGAATTCTTTTTTTATGAATCAAGAATTACATGGAAGATTATGAAGTAATAATATGATTTCTTTATACGTTGATAGATTCATTTTTGTATTATTAAATGACTCATGGATAATTATTTTCCTAATGGAAAATATTATTTTCATAAACCACATAAAGAATATTATTTAAACATGTTCATAAATGAAATTCTAACATTGGAATAATGTTATGGTTGAAACATATTTTCATATTTAAAGTTGAGCATGTGAAACAATTTAAATGGAATTGAAATGCAGCCAAAATAGCATTTCAAATAAATTCCATATTTAACTAATAAACAAATTGTTGTTTCAATTTTACAATAATTCAATTTTAGTCAAACAAGTATTTTATTTATACAAACATATAAATTCTATTTTTCTGATCAATTTGATATATTATTTGTATTATTCTGATTTAATATGAAATAGTTATGAATTTTCAAAGTTAAGCATTTTAAATCATTTACTGGAATTATTTTCTAAAGAGAAAATTCAGGAAATGATCTGATTGGCCGGGATGACGTCAGCGTGATGACATCAATGGAGTTCATCTCCATGCCGAGCATGGATTCGACAAACGCGGCCGAAATAGAACGAATTAGAGCATGCCTATGCTGTTGGGCGACGCAGGAAACCTATTGGTGGCGGCGCCAGGACCATATGGTCACCGGAGTTGTGCCGGCGACGATGGTTAGCGGCAGACGGCGGCGAGCTACGGCGCGGTGTCGAATTAGCAGGTAATTGAATGGAATAAGTAGTCCATGAGGACCGTAGGCTCACCAGGAGCACGTAGGTAACCTCGGCGGGGCACGGCGTTGCTCGACGGCGTCGGAAACATCCGTGGCACCCGGCGGCCGGATTTGGGGAAGATGAGCAATCCTCCTTCCCTGCTCCTCCCCAGCACGCAATACTTCACTAGGAAGACGAGGAAGGCACGGCGGAGCTTCCCAGCCCCTCGAATGAGCATGGCGTGGCCGGAATCGATGGCAAACGGCGGTGACCCGACGAGCTAGGGTTAGGGTTTTGAGCTCGTTTTGCTCCAGAGAGAGGAAGAGAGAAAAGGCGAGGCGAGCGAGTGAGTAGAGAGCGAGATGGGGACGTCTCCGCGGCCCTTATCCTCGCGCGGAGGCCAAGCAGGTGTACGCACGGCGGCTCGACACGGCGATGGCCTTCTGGCCGGAGGAGAAGAAGAGGAAAACGAAAAGGAAATGCCATTTTGCAAAAAAACCCCTGGGTTTCCGGGAAATAGCAGAATCAGTGTAAACAGGCCCCTGGTTCCTGTTTTTGGACTGTTTTGAGGTTATAAAAATTACAGAGAAGTCCCTGGACAGTTTAGAATCCTAAAATTGAGTTATTTCCATTTAAGGACATAAATATTTGAATTATTTTAGAATATTAGCATGATTTGAATTTATTTGAATTACAAAATGTGTTTGGCATAATTGAATTTGTTTTACATTACTAAATTTGTAGCTTACAGTTTATATTTTTTGTTGAGCATTATTTGCATAAGAATTTATTTATTACCATTTGATTATTTGGGAATTTTCTGTATTATAAATTCATTTGGAATGGTAATGGTTTTGGTCATAGTGGAATTTATTTTCTACTACAAAAGTTATTTCTTATAACTTCTGTTTTTGGTGGGACATTAATAACAACATGAATATGTATTTTGCTATAATGATCATTTGTGAATATTTTGCATACTTTGAATTCATTCTCCAATTAAAAGGAATTTAACCAAATTGGATTTATTATTTACTCACAATTGTATAAGTTGTGAGTTTTCGAATTGTGGGGTTATATTTATAGCAACATAAATGAATACATACATTGCTATACTATTGTTTTTGAGTATTTGCTACTTTCAATATTAATTAATATTTCTTACTTGAATTCACAAAGTAGGTGGTTATAGATAATCAAACTATAGATTTCAATAGATATCCTGAAGATGGATTAAGTGTTTGATGAAATATTGTGCAACACCTAAATTATGGTCCATCAGTATATGCATGAAGTCACACTGTGGTGCTGCAGAGAGTATGCACAGTGTTTCAGCACAACTCCATGCCACACATGGAATATTGCCTCAGTGGTTTTAACTTGTGATACCTGACATCTTAATCATGTGAAAATACGATCATATGTGTATAGATACACAAGGTAGTGATATCCTGCCTATGATCAGGACTTATGGTCAAATAGATGAATAGAATGATGAGAACAGAATCATACTTCATTCCCTCACTCATACTGATAATAACAAAAATGATATTCTCCCTTTTAAGATCAAATTCTTATGTGTGTGGGAACAAGTTGCTTATACAAGAGATTATCAGTTAATCCATGGGTTCCATTTACCACATGTCCAAATTCATCTCATCATGAGAATAAATATTTGAACAAGCCAAGTGGCTCTTGTCATTGGATGAACTTGTGAACTCCTCTCCTAAGAGACATGTCCACACTCACATGAATTAGTGAAGTAACTCATGTGATTTCATTAATTGGTGATAGAAGAATGTATATGTGTTTTATGACATCTCAATTTGCCTTATGCATACAAAAGAATTTGTTAACAAGATAATCAGTCTTGTCACCAAATTACTTCATATATTACAAAGGTTGAGATGTTCTGAATTATCTGACCTTCTGTTTATTTGTATATGACACTCAATTGTTTGAGCATACAAGAGTGATTTGTTAACAAGGTGATTAGGCTTGTTACCAAACTACTTCTATATAACACAAACCTTAGAGTATCACACTATTTGTAGAGAAGTTAATAAGAGTAGATTTTGATATTGGAGTTTCCAAATACTTAGTGATGGACTAGCATAATGCTTCTATGCATATCAAAGAAATTCTTCTTCATAATCTTCTTGTTGAACTTCCTCCTTTCTTGTGTTGCCTTCTCTTGTAGAATGATTTTGAGAAGATTAGGAGATAAGAAGATAAGATAGTCTTGATAGGATAAGTAGATCTAGATTAAGATTTAGTTTAGTCTTTTATCCACCTTCCGTATATTCTTTCTTTTCTTTTCTTTAAGACATGTACTTATTCGATTAATGATGTAAGTCATACTCATCATTTGATTTATAGTTTCTTGTATTATTCGTTTGTAACCAAATGTTTGAGAATTTAGATAAGACAAGATTTTGAAGTTTATAGCACTCATGTTGATGACTAAGTCTAATCCACCAACATCAGCGAAACCTCGATGTATGTTTCACAAGTTTGGTTCCAAGTTTTTAAGTTATTCGACATCTATGGTCATTCTCAACTAGTCTTTCAAGTGGTGGTTGAACACTCTATGACTTCGTTGAAAAAGTTTTAAATTTTCCCGTATTTTCAGATGCATGCTATGCAAATGCACAAATCTAATGTAACCCCTTTCTACTCTCTGAACTACGGGTCATTACAGTATCTCCCCCTTAAAATCAACTTCGTCCCGAAGTTGCGGTTTCCCTCACGTATGGATGAGTGTAAATCACTTCTTACAATATCATCTTCTCTAAACCTTCTTCCAACAACACCAAGTAACAACCAAATCTATACCGCTGAATGGATCTGCCTTCACTTTCCACCTTTCTATTCAAACGTCCATCAAATTTACCTAATGGTTTCTCGAAGAATTCAGGGTACTGCCACAAGGTTGTGATTTCCCAACAATTCCCCGGTTAAGAGATATCCTTTCTAACATCCAATAACTTCCCGGAGAACAATTGATAAGTCCACCATGACGCGAACAACCAATAAGATCTCCCGGTAAATCAGATAATCACTCTCACTAGCATTCCAGTTGGCTTACCTAGAGTCTAGAGAAGAAGACCTATTGCATAACAGGGTGCAATTGGTGATAACATAACTCTAAAATAGAATAGGTTGTTGGTTATCTAGTCCAAACTCGGCTGATATAGCAACTCTTTCATTTGTCTATTACTGGAATTTGATTCTTTTATTTCGATTTATCAAACGATGTGCCTCTTCAATCTTATGTTGGTTCAACCTCCAACTGATTCCTTGGATCTTAGGATATCAATCCTATGGCAATCCATCCTTCTCTACTGCTACCCCGTATAAATGATGACTTCACTATATCTTGACATCACATGTCTCTATTGGCAACATGCCAAATAACTAACTCCTTGGGCTATCGACAATCTCGGAACTCATCTCCCATGGTCCTGATGTGTGTTCTTTGGAACATTGAACTTTTAACTCTTGTTGCCTTGTTCTCGATGATACTACTATCTTGTCTTGCTTGAATTATCAGACTTTGTTGTTGTCTGCTAAGTATTGGATTGTTGCTTCATACTCCTCTACCTTCAACTTCATGGCTCTTTAAGACATATAAGTCCTATACAACTTCTTCTCTAACTTTCTCCAAATATCAGTTATGCCTTATGATTTTCTAGCACCCACTTCTTCCGTCAAGTTACGACAACTCCCAACTATATATGACTACATCCTGTGGCTTCTTAACCCAGCGTCTTTCAATTCTGCGCGATGTCCTTCACTCAATAATCATCATCCTTGGATAAGTCATTAAATTTGACTGTCCAATTCAGAAATTTGTCATGACAGGATATGTTATTTAGATCTTCCAACTTCATAATTCTCCTACTTCGGTAGAATTCTCATGTAACTTTCCTGTCATCATTGTTGATTACCCTTTCTCCAAATGGTGATGGTTCTCTTCCTTGAACTTTCATAGTTCCTCCATTCTTCCATGTTCTGATGCTATTGACCTCCGAATCCAAATATGATATGATTTGCGGTTCATCCACACGTGTAGCTTCGTTTATTTCAATCATCTTGACTTTCTTCTCTTCATGAGCTTTCATTCCTGTTTGAAACTTCTAAGAGCACGTCTCTCCCTTACACGAATCCTATCTACCTCTAGATCAGTATCATCAAGAAAAGAACTCAATGTGACAATCATGCCATTGTACATCAACTTCTGACTTCATGTACCAACCTAGCCAATCAAAAATCCAATAAGATCCAATAAATTGCAAATGCAGTTATATATCAATCATGCAACTTAAGCCCGTAAAATAAGTAGTACATTGAGTAAAAACATCTCAAGTACTCAGGCTTAGATGCTATACACTACAATATAGGTATATATTACCTTATAGTCCTATGCTAAAACAACTCTTTGCCTCAGTAGTTACACCAGTTGCCCATTTGCAACGGGATAATCCTAGGACAAAGTACTCAAAGAGTAGTTGTGGTATGGCTTGGTTTCTTATGGAACTAAATTCCATGTAGCTTGGATCTACTGTCTGGCTAGAACATCTATTCGTGAACAGATTCAACTCCTTCATGTAGTTGTTGATTACACATCATAAGTTGTACTATAGCTTCCTTCATTATTTATGCCATCTCCTAATTTCCTTAACACTTTATACTATACTCAGGTGGATCCACTTTGAACTGCATCATTAGGGTATTGGCACACCTCATAGTTGAATGTTGATGATTCTCCACTATCATCAAACATCTCCTAACTTCCTCCATCACGAACTTATGATAGGGTTCTACTTCATAGGATAGGATTACCAATGATACCATGTAGGTAACACTGACTTAGATGTACTCTATTTGGTGTATCAACTGGTACAGACAGCCTTAACTGGTCATACCCAGTTGAAAAGGAATAAAGTAGATGAATAGTATACCTATAGAATAATAAATAAGAATATCTACTCCAGTTGGGTAAGGAAATGTGTATACAAGTATGACAATATTATTCTCAGGTGAATAACCATCATAGTTGTAGAAATATAGAGTTTAGTTAAATATAATAACTCCCTATAGTCTTACTAACCTACAAGTCTCCTAAAAGGGTTTTAATCCTAAGGTCGTTCGCTCTGATACCACCTGTAGTGACCTAGCACACCACTGCATGTTGTAGTGTACAAGTCGTTGACATAATACTCACAGAAGGACCATTCCGTAAATATTACATCCTTCAGAGTAGTACAACAGAAACATAGTCGGTCCAAGGTAACACTATAGGATTACAACACTATTCATTACAAAATCTCGAGAACCTCCTTTACAAACAGAAGTAGGTCTCGTGCAAATGAAACTTCCGAAAGACTCAGGTCGAAGCACTAAGCTGGTTACCAGCTCTACTTCTAAGTTCTAACTCCTAATCCACTACTGCTGTTGTCACAACCCTAATCTATCCATCTAGAATATCTTTGTCTGGAGTTGTGCTCCTCCTTCCAAATAATCATTGTCTTCTCCATAGATATTGTTGTTGTCACTCATCCGTTGGCAAAGTAGAGTTTGACTCCTTCAGGCTCCACCAGTTGTTGATTGACTCCTTGTCGAAGATCTCACCAATATTGCTATAGATTTTTGTCCTTCCTCTACTGTCTCCAGTAATCTAAGCAGGGGTCAACGGAGGAAAGAGTGAGCAACACGAGCGTTACTCAGCAAGTTCATATAACAGGAATAAAGTGTTTTATGCACTAGCTACCATCCATACCAAAAGGTCATGGACGAACATGCATATCTTTGTAAAACATTTTTAGGAAAAGATTTATTTTATCTTCAGAAAACTATGCCCGTCATCCATTCACAGGTGCTAGGGTTTCATGGAGCCACCTTTCCTGCAGCATTCGCAGCTCCTTCCCGGAACAGGGAGTAACATGTCACAATTCTTTACACTCTGCAGAGGTGTGTTACTTTACCCATAAGAAATCAACGCCTTGTTGCACAACCGGGCGATTCTTTCCCGTCCACACTTCCTATGGTGTGGGGCCCAGTCGTTGATCCAAGCCATTCGCCGTGCTTCTCCAACAACCCCGCATGCCCACCCAATTCATGCATAGCAGAATAACCCCTGGCTCTACCCCTCACGGTAGATACCTAGGCATCCCCTTGTAGACCATCATAGACCCCAGTTACCGTTGGGAATTAAGGGATCCCACCCATGTGCATGTAGTCCCGCAAGATCTACAGCCTAAGGAACTGGCAGTCCGTTATCATGCGAAAGGAAGAAGATCACAGATGACTTTCCCGTCCCATTCCAAGTCTCATGGTTAACGCTTCATTTACGGCGCAAGAACGCTGACGGCATTGGTTCTTAAGTCCTAGGTAATACTTTCCCGTGCAAATGGAACCTCCACCAACCACATCATTCCATGGTTCCATCTGCCAGGCAACAATATATATATAGCAATTCACATCATTCGAAGATAGGTTTTTCTTTTTCATGCAATGATAAACCATAGTATTTTTCATTTACTTTGATAAACATAATCAAGTAGGACATGAGCAAGAGTGAACTTGCCTTTTTTACTGCAAGATTATGCAGCCAAGGTCTTCGATATAATAAAAACTCCAAAACCTGGAAGAAGCATCATTGGTCCGGTAAGGACTAATGTTTGAAGAAGCAATATGCTATTATGCATAAATATGAGATGCATTGCCCTAAACCCCGTAACTGACTCTCGATAGTTGAGGGTTGTTTTGAGTTTGGTGATTATTATTAGATTTGTTTTATCTTCAAGTTTACTTTACAAGAAAGATGCACATGAACTTTAATCATAAAGTATCATATTAAGCATAAGAATGAAGTAAAACAACGTCATAATACAAAATGGTTGTGTTAAGATTAGTTATCATCTTTATGTTTATAAAGAACATGAATTGCCTTCAATTAATTAAAGAAGTGGTGTAGTATTATTATTCATGAATGTAAAAAGAATAACTTTTGAAGAAATAGATAATATATACATTTAGTGGTATCATACCATAATGGTATTTATTTTATTTAAGTTGTGGTGTATTATCAATTATTAAAAGTAATTACTTAAGTGTTTAGCTTTTCTTTAAGTAATAAGATAATATCATTTGAATATTAACACTTAGAAGAAACACATCAAGTAATTTTCCCGTTGTGAATTAATTATTAATTTAAATTAATGATTTAAACAATTATAACACAAAATTAATTCAATTATTAAAGGTATTAACAATAGTGGTCAAATTTTATTAAATAGAGAATTCATTTTTTATGAATCAAGAATTACATGGAAGATTATGAAGTAATAATATGATTTCTTTATATGTTGATAGATTCATTTTTGTATTATTAAATGACTCATGGATAATTATTTTCCTAATGGAAAATATTATTTTCATAAACCACATAAATAATATTATTTGAACATGTTCATAAATGAAATTCTAACATTGGAATAATGTTATGGTTGAAACATATTTTCATATTTAAAGTTGAGCATGTGAAACAATTTAAATGGAATTGAAATGCAGCCAAAATAACATTTCAAATAAATTCCATATTTAACTAATAAACAAATTGTTGTTTTAATTTTAGAATAATTCAATTTTAGTCAAACAAGTATTTTATTTATACAAACATATAAATTCTATTTTTCTGATCAATTTGATATATTATTTGTATTATTCTGATTTAATATGAAATAGTTATGAATTTTCAAAGTTAAGCATTTTAAATCATTTACTGGAATTATTTTCTAAAGAGAAAATTTAGGAAATGATCTGATTGGCCGGGATGACGTCAGCGTGATGACATCAATGGAGTTCATCTCCATGCCGAGCATGGATTCGACAAACGCGGCCGAAATAGAACGAATTAGAGCATGCCTATGCTGTTGGGCGACGCAGGAAACCTATTGGTGGCGGCGCCAGGACCATATGGTCACCGGAGTTGTGCCGGCGACGATGGTTAGCGGCAGACGGCGGCGAGCTACGGCGCGGTGTCGAATTAGCAGGTAATTAAATGGAATAAGTAGTCCATGAGGACCGTAGGCTCACCAGGAGCACGTAGGTAACCTCGGCGGGGCACGGCGTTGCTCGACGGCGTCGGAAACATCCGTGGCACCCGGCGGCCGGATTTGGGGAAGATGAGCAATCCTCCTTCCCTGCTCCTCCCAGCACACAATACTTCACTAGGAAGACGAGGAAGGCACGACGGAGCTTCCCAGCCCCTCGAATGAGCATGGCATGGCCGGAATCGACGGCAAACGGCGGCGACCCGACGAGCTAGGGTTAGGGTTTTGAGCTCGTTTTGCTCCAGAGAGAGGAAGAGAGAAAAGGCGAGGCGAGCGAGTGAGTAGAGAGCGAGATGGGGACGTCTCCGCGGCCCTTATCCTCGCGCGGAGGCCAAGCAGGTGTACGCACGGCGGCTTGACACGGCGATGGCCTTCTGGCCGGAGGAGAAGAAGAGGAAAACGAAAAGGAAATGCCATTTTGCAAAAAACCCCCTAGGTTTCCGGGAAATAGCAGAATCAGTGTAAACAGGCCCCTGGTTCCTGTTTTTGGACTGTTTTGAGGTTATAAAAATTACAGAGAAGTCCCTGGACAGTTTAGAATCCTAAAATTAAGTTATTTCCATTTAAGGACATAAATATTTGAATTATTTTAGAATATTAGCATGATTTGAATTTATTTTAATTACAAAATGTGTTTGGCATAATTGAATTTGTTTTACATTACTAAATTTGTAGCTTACAGTTTATATTTTTTGTTGAGCATTATTTGCATAAGAATTTATTTATTACCATTTGATTATTTGGGAATTTGCTATATTATAAATTCATTTGGATTGGTAATGGTTTTGGTCATAGTGGAATTTATTTTCTACTACAAAAGTTATTTCTTATAACTTCTGTTTTTGGTGGGACATTAATAACAACATGAATATGTATTTTGCTATAATGATCATTTGTGAATATTTTGCATACTTTGAATTCATTCTCCAATTAAAAGGAATTTAACCAAATTGGATTTATTATTTACTCACAATTGTATAAGTTGTGAGTTTTCAAATTGTGGGGTTATATTTATAGCAACATAAATGAATACATACATTGCTATACTATTGTTTGTGAGTATTTGCTACTTTCAATATTAATTAATATTTCTTACTTGAATTCACAAAGTAGGTGGTTATAGATAATCAAACTATAGATTTCAATAGATATCCAGAAGATGGATTAAGTGTTTGATGAAATATTGTGCAACACCTAAATTATGGTCCATCAGTATATGCATGAAGTCACACTGTGGTGCTGCAGAGAGTATGCACAGTGTTTCAGCACAACTCCATGCAAGAGTGATTTGTTAACAAGGTGATTAGGCTTGTTACCAAACTACTTCTATATAACACAAACCTTAGAGTATCACACTATTTGTAGAGAAGTTAATAAGAGTAGATTTTGATATTGGAGTTTCCAAATACTTAGTGATGGACTAGCATAATGCTTCTATGCATATCAAAGAAATTCTTCTTCATAATCTTCTTGTTGAACTTCCTCCTTTCTTGTGTTGCCTTCTCTTGTAGAATGATTTTGAGAAGATTAGGAGATAAGAAGATAAGATAGTCTTGATAGGATAAGTAGATCTAGATTAAGATTTAGTTTAGTCTTTTATCCACCTTCCGTATATTCCTTCTTTTCTTTTCTTTAAGATATGTACTTATTCGATTAATGATGTAAGTCATACTCATCATTTGATTTATAGTTTCTTGTATTATTCGTTTGTAACCAAATGTTTGAGAATTTAGATAAGATAAGATTTTGAAGTTTATAGCACTCATGTTGATGACTAAGTCTAATCCACCAACATCAGCGAAACCTCGATGTATGTTTCACAAGTTTGGTTCCAAGTTTTTAAGTTATTCGACATCTATGGTTATTCTCAATTAGTCTTTCGAGTGGTGGTTGAACACTCTATGACTTCGTTGAAAAAGTTTTAAATTTTCCCGTATTTTCAGATGCATGCTATGCAAATGCACAAATCTAATGTAACCCCTTTCTACTCTCTGAACTACGGGTCATTACAGTGGGTGCGACCCCTCCTGTTGCCAGGCGTGTGCTTAGGACCACCGTCTCGGCTGAAGAAGACATGGAACCCCATTCTGGTAATTCTCGCTGCCTTGGCATCCTGACTGCATATTTCTTCATTTCCTTTTATTAACATCTGGACCTCTGATTGTAGACTCAGGGTTCCAAGGTGTGTCATCGCCATCAAGCGACGGCCTTATGGCCTCTGTGAAGATGTGATGGGGGGATGCCCAACCGGGTAGGCCCAGGACCCCGAGTCGGCCTCAAGGCCGGGTGGCCCAAAGCCCACCCGGTGTACATCTTCCAGGATACCGGGTCCCCGAGGATCCCGGTATGACGGCTCGGGGAGGCGGCAGCAGATATCTTCGAATCAGTCTGCGATTGTGTATCCCGAAGAGTGCGCTCCACGAAGCCGCACTTGTAGGCAGGATAGCTAGCGCCGCCAGCGGAACCCGTCATTCCCTGTAAACCCTAGCCGGCTCCCTATATAAAGCCGGCAAGGAGCAACCCTAGGGGGACTCATCTCATTCCATAGCCTCCGGAGCACCCGCAAGCTCTGGTGCGCACACCATTGTACACCCCATTCAGATCCAAATACATACAAGCAGGAGTAGGTCTTTACCTCATACAGAGGGGCCGAACCTGGGTAAACTCTGCGTGTGCAACCTCTCTGTGAATCCTACGTCGCCTGGCTCACACCCGAGTTAAGCCACCCCGTATGGCATCTGCCGTGATTACCCCACGACAGTTGGCGCCCACCGTGGGGCCAGCGATCGCTGGAATTTACTTCATGGAGAGTCCTGAACCCGGCACTGGCGTCTACTTCAGCCCTCAAGCCATGTCGGGTCGCGGTGACATCGTCACCGGCAGCTACTTCGAGCACGGAGGGATCGGCTACGTCGCCGATCCACACACTTGGGGCAGGCCCAACTACGCCCCGATCACTCGCGCGATGGCTATCCCGTTCGGGACCGCCGTCACCGCCTACGTCGGCTTCTGCGGCTCGGATGAGGAAGGAGTCGCCAACAACTACGATGGTACTTCCTCCCCCGTCGACCCGCTTGACGAAGCCGCTGTCGACACCGCGGCTGCAAACCACTTTGCACCCGCCCCATCCGCCGAGACCGTCCAGATCTCGAACGACGACGACACCGGGTCGATCTTGCCCGTTCTCGACTACGAGTCGGAGGGCTCGACCGATCTGGCCTCGGACGGCACGGCAACACCCGCCCACATCTACATGACGGGCGAGGCGGCAAACTCTGCTGCCGCCAAACCTGCGGCAACAAACGCCGCCACAGCAGAGGCCAACGCGCAGAAGCAGCGCGACCAGGCACGGCGCGAGCAGGAGGCTCGCGAAAAGCAGCAACGCGACGAATCTCTCGCCGCCCTGCGAGGACAAGCAGGTCGGGCGGCTGACCCGCTCAGCACCCCGATCACGCCGGCGAACGTCGTCGACCAGGCGACACAGCTCGAGCAGCTGCGCCGGAAGATGGCCCTCCAGCAGGAGGAGATCCGCCAGAAGGAGCTGGAGGTCGATGCTCAGTCGACCGCTCTCTCCGCGGTCACTCGGCATCACAAAAACCGCAAGTCGCGGCTTAATCCTGATGCACCAACTCGCGCGCTCGACAACGCCTTCGCGCGCGAGACAGAGCTGGAAAGGCAGCGCGACGAGTGCCGCAGGGCCCAGCCCGGCGGCTCGAGTCAAGTTCCGCCTCAACCTCGCCCGACGATGCCGCCTCCGGCGCCGCGGCCTCCTCCGAACCCGGCTCGTCCTCAACCCCAGCCGCGGAACGACGACGACGCCGACCTCGCGATTTTCGGCACCCCAGTCGATTGCATGACTGCAGCCGCCTCTCTCTTCAAGAGGATCCGGGTCAAGGACAACCCCTATTGGAGCAAGGGGTGCAAGCTGGTGGACAAGGCGCTGGAGCTGCAGGAGAACATGTCGCAATCTGACGGCAAGCTCTACTCCAGATCGCCACCCAGCGAGAAAACGGCCTCGGCACCACACCGAAGCCAGGGAAACAAGGGTTCCCCCAGGCGTGACGCTGCCCCACAGCCGCCACGCAGTCGGCACGAGGAGCCGGCAGTGTCGAGCAACGCGAGGGCTGGAGGCAACCCGCCTCGGCTCGCCCGCAACGACGCCCGGCACACCATCAACAACAACCAGGCGCAGGCGCGCTCCAATCACTCCGCTCCGGATCTGCCACCACCTCAACGACAAGCGCGCCGAGGCGACGCGCAACAACAACGACGACGACGACGTCGGCCCTAGATGCTTTGGACCCGCCATCAGAGGCGAGCGTTTCCCTAGCAGCTTCAAAGGACCGAGAGAGGCGCCCAAGTACAACGCTGCCATGAACCCGGAAACTTGGGTCCAGGACTACTTGGCCGCCATGAGCATCCAGAACGCGTCTTCGCTCTGTTGCGCGCTATTTTCCTCTCATGCTTGAGGGAACGGCTCGCACTTGGCTCAACAACCTCCCCAGGAACAGCGTCAACTCCTGGGGCGAGTTGAAGAGGCTCTTCATCACCAACTTCGAGGGGACCTGCAAGCGCCCGGCCACGGTCGAGGACCTCAAGCGCTGCGTCCAGAAGGAGGGCGAGTCCACTAGAAAGTGGTATCGCCGAGTCGCCGACCTCATCAACTCGGCAGAACACCTCAGCGTCGACACGGTGCACTCCCACCTGAGGACAACACCACCTTCGAGTCGCTCAAGCAGAAGCTGCGGCGCTCGCACAAGGGTGACATGACGATGGGCCAGCTACTCGCCATCGTGCACAAGTACGCCGAGTCCGACGTCACCAAGGACGACTCCGAGGAGGACGACGACGAGAAGAAAGGCGGCAAAAACAAGAGCAAGGCCAAGCACTCCAGCGCTCATAAACGCAAGGGTGACGGCGGCTCCGAGCTTGTAGCCGCCACGGCTGCGGGGGGCCGCGGCTTCAAGAGCCAACGCGGCAACTTCCCGCGAAAGAAGCTCACCGCCACGGAGATCTGGCCATGCCGTGTAGGTATCATAGCCTACCCGGCAAGCCAGCCGGCCACACCACTGACGAGTGCAGCTGGACTGCAGAAATCGTCAAGGCCAAGACCGGTGCCAAGAAGCGGGCACCCGACGGAGACGACGACGGTGAGCAGCAGCAGGGCATGCCTCCCACTGCCGGCTTCATGGGCCACACCTTCGTCGGCCTCGATTCCAGGCGGGAGGAGAAGGTCATACGGCGCGCCGTCCACGCGACTCTGCCAGACGTGCCCCAGTGGCTCGACTGGTCAGAGCAGCCGATCACATGGAGCCGTCAAGACCACCCGCCCCGCGTCGATTACCCGGGCAAATTCGCTCTGGTGGTCGCGCCCCAGGTCAAGGGCTACATCTTGACCAAGACATTGATGGACGGGGGTCGAGCATCAACATCCTCTACTACGAGACGTTCCAACGCATGAAATTGCGTGACGAACAGCTAGTCCCCACCATCACCACCTTCCACGGCATCGTCCCGGGAAAGAAGGCCTACCCGCTAGGCAAAATCGCACTCGACGTCGTCTTCGGCACCGCCAAGAACTTCCGGCTCGAGAAGATCTGGTTCGAGGTGGTGAACTTCCGTAGTTCCTACCATGCGATCCTCGGGCGACCCGCCTTTGCCAAATTCATGGCAAGGCCCTGCTACGCCTACCTGAAGATGAAACTGCCGGGTCCGAACGGCATCATCACTGTACACGGCGACGTCGACCGCGCCATCGAGTGCGAAAAGGGCAACGCCGTCTTTGCCGAGTCCGTCATCGCCACGGAGCAGCTGGAGCAACTCAAGCTGCAAGTCGACCCCAACGACATGACCATCGTCAAGAAGCCGACTCTGGACTCACGCGACAAGTTCCAGTCGGCACAGGAGACCAAGCGCATCCCGCTGGTCGAGGGCGACTCCTCCAAGACGGCGGTGATCGGCTCGCACATGGACGTCGCATAGGAAAGCGCGCTCTGCGACTTCCTCCGTGAGAATCGGGACATCTTCGCATGGAAACCATCTGACATGCCAGGCGTCCCGAGGGAGCTCGCAGAGCACAAGCTCAACGTTGACCCCAAGCTGAAGCCAGTGAAGCAGTTCCTGCGTCGCTTCACTGGTGAGAGACAGAAGGCTATTGGCGAAGAAATAGCCCGGCTCCTAGCTGCCGGGTTCATCGCCGAAGTCATACACCCGGAATGGCTTGCCAACCCGGTGCTCGTTCTGAAGAAGAACGGAACATGGCGGATGTGCATCGACTACACGGCTTGAACAAAGCCTGTCCCAAGGATCCATTCGCATTGCCACGCATCGATCAGCTGATCGACTCGACGGCAGGGTGCGAGGCGCTATGCTTCCTCGACGCCTACTCCGGGTACCACCAGATCAAGATGGCGCCCGAAGATCAGGAGAAGACGTCTTTCATCACGCCCTATGGCGCGTTTTGTTACGTCTCCATGCCCTTCGGCTTGAAAAATGCCGGAGCGACTTACCAGCGGTGCATACAGAACTGTTTGCACGAGCAGATCGGCCGCAACGTCCACGCATATGTGGACGACATCGTCGTCAAGTCCAAGCTGAAGACAGACCTGATTGCCGACCTCACGGAGACATTCACCAACCTCCGCAAGTACAGGATAAAGCTCAACCCGGAAAATGCGTCTTCGGCGTACCCGCGGGCAAGCTCCTGGGCTTCATCGTCTCCGAGCGAGGCATTGAGGCCAACCCAGAGAAGATCAAGGCGATCGAAGCTCTGAAGAAGCCGGAAAACCTCCGGGACGTGCAGCGGCTCACAGGCTGTGTCGCTGCCCTCAGCCGTTTCATCTCACGACTCGGCGAGAAGGCCATGCCCTTGTACCGGCTCCTCAAGAAGTCGGACACGTTCACCTGGAACGACGAGGCAGACGCCGCCTTGACGGCACTCAAGAAGACGTTGGCCGAGGCGCCGATCCTCGCATCTCCACTAGAAAAGGAGCCGATGCTCCTCTACATCGCTGCGACCAACCGAGTCGTCAGCGCGGTGGTCGTCGTCGAGCGCAAGGAGGAAGGCCACGAGCAACTGGTCCAGCGGCCAGTTTACTACGTCAGCGAAGTCCTGACGGATTCGAAGCAACGTTACCCGCACTACCAAAAACTTGTATATGGTGTTTTCTTTGCTTCAAGAAAATTGCGACATTACTTCATGGGCCACCCGATGACGGTGGTCAGCTCATCTCCCTTAGCTGAAATAATCCGCAATAGAGAGGCAACTGGGCGCGTCGCCAAATGGGCCTCTGAGCTGCAGCCTTTCGGCCTCAGCTACGCAGCCCGCACTGCGATCAAGTCGCAGTCACTATCCGACTTCCTCGTCGACTGGATGGAGACACAGTTGCCGGCTCCAACCTATGAAGCCGGCAGATGGACCTTGTTCTTTGACGGGTCAAAGATGTATGAGGGCTCGGGGGCTGGAGTCGTCCTCACTTCTCCCCAAGGCGACAAGATGCGATATGTGCTGCAGATACACTTCACGTGCACTAACAACGTCGCCGAGTACGAAGCCCTCCTACATGGCCTACGCGTGGCCAAGGAGATGGGAGTTAGCCGTATCAAATGTTACGGCGATTCCGACCTCGTCGTTCAGCAAACGATGGGGACCTGGGATGCAAATGATCCCAACATGGCGGCTTACCGCCGGCTCGTCGATCAAGTCGGCGGCCACTTCGCCGGCATGGAGCTGGAGCACGTCGACCGAAGGAAGAACGAGGCGGCTGACGCACTCTCTCGCTTCGGGTCTAAGCGGGACCGAGTCCCACCCGGCGTCTTCCTCGACCACCTGCACAACCCGTCGGTACGCCCCCGGCCGAAGTCGACATCGCCAACCCGCCATCATCAGATGCAATTCTGGTGGCGGTAACCCAAGAAACAAACGACTGGAGGGAACCCTACATCGAGTTCCTCACCACCAAAAAGCTGCCAGCCGACGAGGTCCTAGCACGGCGAGTCGTGCGCCGGGCCTCAGCTTACGCCATCATCAACAGCGAGCTCTACAAACGCAGCACATCGGGAGTTTTCCTCCGCTGCGTCGAGCCGGAAGAGGGAAGGCGCATCCTTCATGAGATCCACTCGGGAGATTGCGGCCACCACGTCGGCGCTCGCAACCTGGTCGCCAAGGCGTTCAGGCACGGTTTTTTCTGGCTCTCTGCTCATCAGGATGCAGTCGACATCGTCCGTCGGTGCATCGGGTGCCAGAAGTACGCCCGGCAGGATCACCTACCCGCCGCGGCTCTGAAGACCATCCCTCTGACATGGCCATTCGCAGTCTGGGGAATAGACATGGTGGGCAAGTTCAAGACAGCTCGCGGTGGCATGACACATTTGCTCGTCGCAGTCGACAAGTTCACCAAATGGGTCGAAGTTGAACCTATCAAGAAACTCGACGGCAAGACCGCAACCAAGTTCCTCCAGAAGCTCATCTTCCGATTCGGCTACCCGCACAGCATCATCACTGACAACGGTACAAATTTTGCCGAAGGAGAGATGAAGGCCTTCTGCAAACAAAAAGGCATCCGTCTCGACTTGGCGTCCGTCGCCCACCCGCAATCAAACGGGCAGGCGGAAAGAATGAACCAGACAGTGCTAGCCGGGATCAAGCCGCGACTTCAAGTTCCACTGGAGCGAACACCGGGTTGCTGGCTGGACGAGCTACCAGCCGTACTCTGGGGCATCAGAACGACTCCAAACCGTTCCACCGGCTACACGCCATTCTTCATGGTGTACGGGGCGGAAGCCGTCATGCCGACCGACCTCGAGCACGACTCGCCTCGGGTCGCCCTCTACAACGAGGAAGAAAATGAAGAAGCCCGCCTAGTCGGCGTCGACCTCCTGGAAGAAGCTCGCGAACTCGCACTCTCCAGGACGGCGATATATCAGCAAAGCCTGCGCCGCTACCACAGCCGCCGGGTTAGAAGTCGCTCTTTCCAGGAAGGCGACTTGGTTCTTCGGCTCATCCAAAAGTCGAAAGGGATGCACAAGCTCTCGGCACCATGGGAAGGACCGTTCGTCGTTAGCAAAGCGATGGGCAACGGCTCCTACCACCTCGTCGACTTGCGTGAGCCGAACAAAAGCTCCAAGTCGGAAGAGGAGACCAAGCGTCCATGGAACATCAGCCTGCTTCGCCCCTATTATACATAGTATCCATTGTAATACTGTGTAATCAATCAAGGAAATAAAGTCGATACACACCCGGCACGCTCGGGGGCTATCGTTTCGATTCAATTATGCTTTCGAGTCTTTATTCTTCCTACTCACACGTTATATGATTGATGGGTTGTCAAAGAGAGCCGGATGCCACGATGCGCGGCTCACCACTGGACCCCCTGCTCACGAAGCAAAATCACAAAAATTGTTGTTTTCTCCCAAGTCGTCAGCTACCCGCACAAAGTGAAGAAGTAGTGCAGCCGGTTCAAACCTAACTTGACAATGAAGCCGCACTCGGACTTTGTCACCATGGGTACCGCGCGCGTCACGAAAAAATCACGCGAAGCACACTTGGCGAGGTCGCACGATCGACTAGCTTACAAAACAAGCGAAAAACAAACAAAGTGACGGAAAGCGCACAAAAAACAAGCATGGGAGTGCCAAAACAAACATTAATAAGCCGCAGAGGCGCACGCTGAAACGCGACCCGGCACATATCATACTTGTTTCATTACATAATATTTTTCGCCCGCAGGCGACAAACCCTAACTACTTCAAAATAACCCCTCTTTTGAAAGCAGGGGAGCAAACTTCAAGACGGAGGAGCCGCCCGAGCAGAAGACGTCGACGCCTCGTTCGTCGCAGCCGGCGTGGCAGAGCTGAAGCCCTTTCGAAAAGGTACTCCGACGCCGGCTCCCTGTCCGCCACCTCGCCAAGGTCGTTGCCCTCAGGCACCACGTCGAAGACGAAGTCGTCGTGGTCGACCATCTTGGCAGCCCGGCAGGCGTAAGGGGCGCAGTACTGGAGCACCGGCTGCAGATCGATCTCCCGGCCGCTGCTATCGGTGGGGATGCTGGCCGTGATCTTGTCCACGTTCGTCTGCCTATACCGGCCTCGCACAAGCCCGAGGGCAATGCACGCGCCGGCTCGGGCCGACGACTCCCGCACCCAGGTGATCACCTGGGGCATCAGCTCCAGAACCCGCAACACCTTGCAGACGGGTGCGGGGACGCCTTCCTTGGGCGACAGCATCTGGACGACCTTGCTGGCCCGGCCGTGAACGTCACGGGCGAAGACTC
Organism: Poa pratensis; assembly: GCA_947311845.1. NCBI lineage: Eukaryota > Viridiplantae > Streptophyta > Magnoliopsida > Poales > Poaceae > Poa > Poa pratensis. The sequence goes on from CAMZMU010000077.1 coordinate 9,640,095, forward strand.
CGAGCCGGTGGACATGCTCCGAAGCCGTCAGGCCAGCCGTCTCCTCGCCTGTTCAACAAAACAAAAATCAACAACAAGGCCACAAGTCAAGTAGGCACAAACTGCAAAGGGTCGCATGAAATCTTTACCCCAGATGCCAACGGCGAGGGTGGCAAGCGCTCGGTCAGCTCCTTCATCTCGCGCTCAGCCTCGCCGGATTTGCGCTCGAGCTTCTCGAGGTCCTCGCCGTACCCCTTGGTCGCCTGGGTGAGGGCGGCGTCCGCCTCCTCCTTCTGCTTGCTGAGCCGCTCGCAGGATTCCTGCACCGCGGCAAACGCCTGCGTGTGCCGGCTCTCCTGCGCGGCCAGCAGTTGCTGGTGCTCAGCGACGGAGATGAAGCCGTCGCGCGCCTTCTTCAGCTCCTCCTGCAGGCGGCGGGTCTCCTGCTGTTCGGCTTCGAGGAGCCAGGACAGCTCCTGCAGTTCACAAGACAATAAACAATCAAGAAGAGGCATGGGGGCTACGCCACGGGTTACCTCTACACCAACATTTGCTAACCCGGGGGCTAGCCCCAACAAAAAAAAATAATACGCCGGGTCAGGAACCCGGGGGCTACGTTCCGAGTGGCATACACACCCGCCACCGGCCTGCCTCTACATCGACATTGGCAAACCAAGGACTACACTATTCGCCAAACTTTGCATCCAGAAAACTATGAAGACCCAAGCCGCTTTCTACGAACGCGACTCGGGCCTTGGGGGCTACATATACGCTACGGACGCAACAGGTGCAAGAAGGATTCTACGTACCTGGTGCGCATCCATCGCTGTCTGGATGGCGGCTCGGAAGTCAGGCCGGGGCGCAGATGCACCCGGGACGGAGCTCGGGGGCTGGGCAGTCAGCCCACCCGACGAGGAAGCCGCGCGGTGGCGCGGGTCGTCGTCACCACCAGCGCCGTCTCCGGCTGAGGCGTGGCATCCACTGTGCCAGCCGGCACGGTGTCATCAATAGTGGCCCCCTCGGGTCGAGGGGGCACAATAACTTCGTCGCCTCCGCCGGTGGAAGGCGGAGGACTCGGCGCTCTCGTGGTCGGCTCCGTGACGTGCGCGGCAGGCTCCGCCCGCTGGGAGTCGCTCTCCAGCGCGTCCTCCATGTCACTGAGGGACGCGTCCTCAGCCCTGCGACACTCGCACGGGTCAAACTCAAGATAGCGTTTCCAGTGGAACTTTGGATGAGGATCAGCAGCAGACCTGTCACCCGCAGGTGGAAGAGTTGAGGTCCGAACTCCTCGGAAGCGAGGCGCAGGCGGCGAGTCGGCGCGAGCCCTCGCAGGGATGTCCCGCAAGGCCTTCTGCCTCCGCTCGGCAACGACGGTGCGCTGCACGGCAGCCCCAGCCGATCGCTCCGGTGGCGGCGGCGTCGGGTTCGCCGACTTGGAGCGTTGGAGTTGGGCCCGGCGTCCTCAGCCGCAGGCCTACGCCTCCGCCGGATGCGGAGCGGCTGATCATCTTCATCATCTTCAGCAGGCGCCGGGTTCTTGGACCCGGCGCGTTCTTCTCTTCCTTCTTCTCCTTCCTCCTCATCCTCAGACAGGATGGGGATCGGTTGGCGGGAGGAGAAGGCGGCTTCGTTGCCCATGGTGGCGCTGTCGGCTTCGTCGTCAGAGTCGCGCTCGACGACGTCGTTGGGGCCGGCAAGCACCGTGGGAGCGTCTCCGCGGTCGGAGGCAACCCAACAAGCGATCGAAACTCCTGAATTCGACAAAGCAGGAGGATCGGTATAAAAAGACCAAGAAAAGGAAAGTGTTTCGAATCGTCAAGCAAAGGGACTCACCTCAGGAGCCGGATGCTTGGCGGAGTAGGCCTCCAGGCCGCCCACGATCCACTCGGGAGCCGGGTGGACCGTGACACGCTTCATCCGCAGCGTGAATTGCTCTACCGACTCGAACAATGTCGGGTCATGGCGCTGCGGGTCCTTCGTCCCCTTGTACTCGCAGATCAGCGAGGGCCGGTGCTGCAGAGGCCGATCTTCCTCTTCACCCAGTGGCGATGAGGTTCAGACCCGTCAGCCCTCCGTTCTTCAGCTCCTGAAGCCGCGCCATCAGCCGGCGCACCATGGGCAAGTCGGCGTCGCGCGGCAGCTCCTGAAGATTGCGAGGCCGGCTCGGCGATGGCGAGAAGCAGGGGATCCCGATCTCGCCGTCAGGCGCCGGCTCCCGCATGTAGAAGCCCGACTTCCTCCAATACACTTTGGAGGGGAGGCCGAGATCCAGGTAGTCGACGTCGCCGCGGACCTGGAAGTTGAGGCCGCCGCAGGGCGCCATGTCGCCGCCCTTCCCCAGCTTGCCGTGGAAGATCCACAGCCACAGCGGGAAGAACGGGGCGCACCCGAAGTAGCCCTCGCACAGGGTGACGAAGCAGGCGAGATGGAGGATCGAGTTGGGCGTCAGGTCATGCACCTGAAGCCCGTAGAAGTCCAGAATCGCCGGAAGAACTCCGACGTGGGGAAGCCCAGCCCGCGCTCGAGGAACGCGAGGAAGGCGACGAACTCGCCCGGCGATGGCCGCGGGCGAGGATCCGCGGAGGCGATGCGCCACCGACGCTCCGACGCCGGCGGCAACAAGCCCTCGTTGGCGGCTTGCTCCAGCGCCTGCGCCGTCACCGACGACCTCTCCCACTTGTTCTTGGGCGCCACCATCTTGGCCGGAAAGAGGCGGAGGAGCAAGAGTGTCCAATGGCTGCGGCGGCGATGCGGCGAAGAACTCAGGCGCGAGCTGCTCGAGAGAGTGGCGGCGAGCGCGAGGAAGAAATGGAGATGAACTCACCAGCCGCACTCCCCTGCCGTTTTAATAGGCACGGTGAGTGGAGCCGTTACCGCAGTAAATGGCGCCGCCCACGTCGTCCACGTCGCCCACTATCGCCACGTCGCACGACCCTCGATTCCCGCGCGACGCCTCGGTTTCCACGGGAGCGTGCCGAAAAATGCGGCTCAGATTCGGCCACGTCGCTCTGTCACGACGTTGTGGACCGATGGATCGGGCGCGTGCGGGTCAAGGAGCGTCATCATTGCCACTGCTCCATCCCGAGGTGGAGGCAGTCGATGCGCCGTCAAGTCCCATCAATCGACTCGGCGCCAGACAGACAAACACTACAGGACAAACGGTCAAAGATGCCGTGACGTCAGACGGAGAAGGCAAGGAGACAACCCGCACCGAGGCGAGTCGGGATGGCAAACGTCCCGACGGGCACAAGCCGGCATCAAACAAAAACTTGAGTTAGACCGGATTAAAAGCCAAAATCCACCACTCCGAGCCGTTGTTTTCTTTTCTCTGTTTCAGGAGTTCGTTCAACGACACGACCCGGCATTCGCAAGACGAAGACCAAGCCGGAGACGAGTCCCTGACGAACTCGGGGGCTAATGATGGGGGGATGCCCAACCGGGTAGGCCCAGGACCCCGAGTCGGCCTTCAAGGCCGGGTGGCCCAAAGCCCACCCGGTGTACATCTTCCAGGATACCGGGTCCCGAGGATCCCGGTATGACGGCTCGGGGAGGCGGCAGCAGATATCTCGAATCAGTCTGCGATTGTGTATCCCGAAGAGTGCGCTCCACGAAGCCGCACTTGTAGGCAGGATAGCTAGCGCCGCCAGCGGAACCCGTCATTCCCTGTAAACCCTAGCCGGCTCCCTATATAAAGCCGGCAAGGAGCAACCCTAGGGGACTCATCTCATTCCATAGCCTCCGGAGCACCCGCAAGCTCTGGTGCGCACACCATTGTACACCCCATCAGATCCAAATACATACAAGCAGGAGTAGGTCTTTACCTCATACAGAGGGGCCGAACCTGGGTAAACTCTGCTGTGCAACCTCTCTGTGAATCCTACGTCGCCTGGCTCACACCCGAGTTAAGCCACCCCGTATGGCATCTGCCGTGATTACCCCACGACAAGATGGCTCAAGAGTTAGTAACTTTCTGTGCTCTCATAGCATTTTTCTTCTGCCGTGCGTGCTTCTTTCTTATATAATTGTCTTATTCTTGCAGAGTTGCGGTTGATGCTACAACTGCGACTGATCTGGGAGTTGTCTCCGAGGCTGCGGTTGAGCCGCCTAAGGCGCTTGCGGCTCATACTGCCATGGTGGAGGGCATGGCCACCACTGATGACTTGGTTACGTCGCCTGCCCCTAACACGGCTGCCCAGGAGGTGGCTCTGGAGGATGGGACAGATCCCCTCGTTGCCCAAGACACAGAGGAGGTGGATCCCACAGCCGCAGTCGTGGTGGCTAAGGGTGCCGAAGCACCGCTGGGTGGGTCGCCAGCGGCTGTTAATCAGAAGTCGCCTATGCTGCGCCTTGAGGTTGCTTCCTCTTCCTCATCGTTGAGCCGCGCTGAACAGCTGCCGCAGGCTATCATTGCTTCAAGCGACAAACAAGCCGCAGAGCTTCGTGAAGCACTCTCCAATTTATCTGCGGCTTACAAGGTAATAATCTCTCTTATCCTGTCTGTCCCTAGCCCCTAAGGATCAAGGTCTTCTTTGACGTAAAGGGGGACTTGGTACTTCTTGTAATTGTTGTCTTTTATAATAACTTCTCACAAATTACTGCAAGCTTCTCCGCTGCCCTTTATCTGTTGATCTTCTGTCTTTTAGGAAGAATTATATACTGTGACTGCGGAGAAGCTTGCTCTGGAGAAGCAATTGCAGGAAACTCCCTCTGAGCTTGAGAGTCTGCGTAAACTCCTTCTCCAATGCGAGGCTGAACTGAAGGAAAAAGACGCCAGAATTGGCGATCTTACTGATGAGAGCTACAAGCTATCTGAACAGGCCAAGGCCACTGAGCTGCGGCTTAAATTTTTTGAAGAGAAGTCTCATGAGAGGATCCAGCAGCAAGATTTTCAAATCAACGCCTAGAAGGATGCCATTACTCAAGCCAATGAGGATGCGCGGCATAAAGCTGTGGAGATTGGGCGCCTTCAAACGGAGCTGACGAAGGTATCGAATGCTTCCAACCTTGTCCATGGCAAGGTGTGCATCATGACGCAGGAGCTGGCTGGTGTGTTCTGTTAGACCTCTGCTTCCTTTGTGATATTGAACTCTTGTGTATGCCTCTATACTTACTAGTGGGTGCTTTATTCCAGGCGAGGATTCTTCATTACTTAACCGTAGCACCCAGGAGCAACTTGACCACATCCGCGAGTTTGCGCGCAAAGCTGTAAATGCTATGAAGAAATTATCGGCTTGCCTTCTGCCAACCAAGGATGTCCCTGCCGATGCTGAAGGACTATTGAAAATGGAATCATTAGGTTACAAAGAGTTCAATATCAATCGTCTCCGAGCTTGGGATCGCAGGAACAAGGACGAACACAGATTTATCCAGGTTCGGCCCCTCAATGTGAGGTAAAGACCTACTTCCTACCTACCCTAGATTGGTATTGATATGATATATGTGGTGTTACAATGGAGGCGATCCGATCTGGGTACTCGTCGTAAAAGCTAGGGTTTAGGGCTTGATAGCTTGACCATGTCTAAGTCCCGCGAGTCCTCTTTATATACACAGAGGCTCGCTAGGTTACAAAGGAAACTTCCTCCACAAGGAATACATCGATCGGAACCTACTTGGAGACTAACTTCTCCTCACGTCCTCCAGGATAGGTCTTCTAGATCCTTCACCTTGTGGCGGTGCGATATTGGGCTTGCTTTCATGTAGGCCCTTTCTGGTGCGAGTAAAGTAGGTCGCACTTATCAACATGGGCCGCGGGTTAATCCACAAAGTATTCCCCCGACAGTCGGGTTGTGCATTAAGACGGGCAATCAACATGGAAAAGAAAATGGAGTGATGTCATCCAGACAGACCAAGCGAAACAGAACTGTAATATGGCAGGGCTGAACAAGTGTGCAACCGTCAAAAATTTCTGGGAAGGACAAAATTAAATACGTAGCCTGCAGTATCAAAACATATCGCCGACTTATTGAAAGGTTAGACGCTGACGAATAACATACCGGCCTTCCCATTTGGGGTTGGTGCACAGTAAAACGGAGAAGGTCAGTCATGCCGGCACCTTGAAGTCGGCTGAATCGCCGAGTAGTGAAATGGGGAAGGTCATTCCAGCCGACTCATTGAAGTCGCCTGAATCGGCGAGTAGTGAAACGGGGAAGGTCATTCCAGCCGACTCCCGGGATTCAGCCATTACTAACATTTTGTACTTTCAAGTTTATTCCTGCGTACCCTGTTCCGTAGAGAGTGAACATTCTATCCATATCAAGTACTTAACAACAAACGGAATAACCTACATGCGAGTGGAAAGGTAGTGACCACCAACTCCAAAAGCCGACTTATCGTTTGCACGTCTTGCAGTGTGAGAATAAGCCTTGCTCGGACATGGCACGTCTTGAACTCTCCTCCGCGCCGTAGTCTCCTCTCTTCTTTTTTTCTATCGAGATACCTGCCAGTTCACATATATGCGTTTTCTGTACCCCGTCGACTCCAGATTAACGTCTTAATGCACCACCCGACCCGCCAACTCCAGGTTCCGTCTTAATACGCCACCCAACCCCGCCGACTACAGGTTCCCGTATTAATACACCACCCGACCCCGTCGACTCCAGGTTCCCGTCCTAATGCACCACCCGATCCCGGAGCCGACACGAATGGGGATTCGCAAAGTCGCTACCCGTAGATGGTGACCGCGATCTCCCAGCCATTTTGCGTTCCCGGCCCTCAGATTTTCACCTCGAGGCAATCTGCACCATTCGTTCGCGCGACGACTAATGGTGACCGTTTTTTGGCCCACCCGGCATCCTCTATGTGGGCTCAGATTCGTGTGTAACTGACCATGCACATGAAACTACAACCACCCGCACCTTCCCAGTCCAACCTTCCACACTTCCCACCTCTCATGTAATTAATGCGCCAACATCTCCACCCCTCTGCATCATCCGGTCTGGCCGACTCCCTGGAGTCAGTTTCAACTGGCATGCATCGTCGACGCATCCCTTGGCGGTGGCCAGAGGCATGACAGGAGGGGCAAACACGTGACCTAGAACGGTACGTTGTTGAAACCGACTCCAGGAATCGGCGAGACCTGATGATGCACAGGGGTGGAGATGAAATATTTGCAATCTGATGAAAACCAGAGATAAGAAATAAATGGAAAGGAAATGCAAAGCCCTGCTCCGGTAATGAAAAATGAAGGGAACAAAAGACCCAACAAAAGGACAACACATGTGCTCGACAAAAGTAACGAACAACCAAACAACACGGATCCAGCACACGGGTAGCGAGATGAAGAAAGAACAGAGAGAATACATGGGAACAAAACCCAACCAAATCCGAACATAACAAACTATAACCAAAAGAACGTTGACCAGTAAGCCGGCGGCCCACTAACAAAGAAAGCAACCGACAAATAAAAGAAACAGTGCACAAAAAACAGAGAACAAAAACAGAGACAACAACAAACATCAATAAGCCGACGGCTTACGAACAAACAAAGGAACCAACAAATAAAAAAAATGGTTTTGCTATTTCTCACTCGAGTGAGAATTAAGTTAGACCTCACTCACTTCTAATTCTGTTAGATTTACATCTTGATTAGTGCGGAATGCGACATGTACATGAGTTGCAACTCATATTTTTTTCGGCTGCACACGGGTTTCACCAAGTTGCAACTGAGATTTTTTCATGTGCAGATGTTTTGCACATGGGTTACAAATGAAATTTTCTCAGCTACACATGGTTGAACATGAATTGCAACTAAAAAATTCTTAGCTGTACATGGATTACACATGAGTTGCACATGCAACTGGATGATGTCATCTGAGTGAGGATTAACTCAAAGAAATAACAAAGAACTGATACAAAGACACGGCAATAAAACAATATGAAAATAAAACAATCTAAAGCCAAACCAACATATATAAATATAAAAAACGATGAACAGCTAAATAATACAACAGATCAGTAAGCCGACAAGCTCAAACGGAGAGCCGGCAGCGCCTACCAACCAGAATAATTCAACACCGAAATGACATGAACCCAAAGCAAAAAAGGAAGCAAACACCACCGCATTTGAGATAATCCCGAGTTAGGCATGGACCTGAAAGGAAAAAATGAAAGAAGTCACAGAACAATCACGAAATCCACAAAAGAAACAAAACAGCAAGAATATAAAACGAAATAGCAAGAGGCCGATCTGGCAAAATAACAAAAAACATGTGGCCAGAGAGAACATACAGACATAGAAATAAGAAAACACGAAACAAACAACCAATGAATAAACATACCAATAAATAATATAAATCAAGCACACAAACCAGCAAGATAAACAATAAACGAAAACAAACAAATTAACACAGCAGGAGAGCAAAAATTACTCTAAATGGAACAGACCGTATCCGAAAAAAGAAGAGACCAGTAAGCCAATAAGCTCGAACGGGGAGCCGGTAGCGCCTGCCAACTAGAATAACTCAACACCGAAATGACAGGAACCCGAAGCCATAAAGGAAGCAAAAAACCACCACGCCTGAAATATTCCCCAGTAAGTCAACGACCTGCAACGAAAATAGACTAAAGAAGTCACAAAGCAATCATGAAATCCACAAAAGAAACCAAACATCAAGAATATAAAACGAAAATAGCAAGAGACCGACCTGCAAAAAAATGCAAAGAGAGAACAAACACGCATAGAAATACGGAAAAAATGAACCGTCCAACCAATGAATAAAACATACCGATGAATGAGCACAGGGACATCACGGTTCATCTATACGTGAAAACCAACCGGGAGCCGGCACATCCTGCACCGCAACCCGTAACAGTAAACCGGCCACCTGCAAAAAAGACACAACAACAAAGAGGAAAGAGAGTTTAAGAATCCAGAAAACAAAGAAGAACAAACCGAAAAATGAACAAACAGAACAAAAACACAGATCCAACACACGGTGAACGACATGAACAAAAAATGACAAAAAACTGAGCATAAAACACGGTAAAAAAAACAACCTGATCTCAACGGGACCAAACGTGACCGTAAGATCCATGAAAACACGGGGGAGCTCAAGAACCGGCTCATCCTGCAATGCAACCCGTAACAATAAACCGGCGACCTGCGAAAGAAACAAAGCAACAAAGAGGAAAGAGATTTTAGGATCCCAGACAAAGAAAAACAAACCGGATAGGCAACAAACTGCACGAAAACACGGATCCAACACACGGTGAACAGCATGAACAAAAGCTAACCAAAACCTGAGCGTAAAACACGATAAGAAAACCCAACCTAATCTCAACGGGACCAAATGTGACCGAAAGATCCATGGAAACACGGCGGAGCTCAAGAAAAGCATAGCAGCAAGAACAGTGACGAAGAAGAAAAGGGGGAAATGAGAGCTGCAGTAACCAGCCGATCCAGAAAACATCCTATATACCCCGTTCCCTGAAGCACTGTATTTAGCTCGGTAACCACTCGGATCCAATGGCGAGCCGCCAGCGTCACGTGAATCGGGCCTTCTGACTACCAGCACAGTGCCACGTACCCGCCGACGAATGGAGGGAGGCCACCTCGGACGGGGAAATCGGGCCCGAATTCTCCCTGACATCATGAACAGTGCAATGCACGTGAAATACCCAGCGTGCCCCAACATACTGTAGAAAATACGCAGTGGAGACGCATGGAAGGGAAAAGATCGGTGACGCAACATCCCGAGCAACCAACCTGTGGTCCTCGGAATGGAAGGGGCCCATCGTCAGCGAGAGAGAGGAGGGAGGAAGCACGTACGAAGAAAGCTATCCCAGAGGGGTACCGCTAAAACCAGTACGGTAATCGAACATAATCAACCAATGGGAGGAACGCAGTGCGAATCTGCACCACACAGGCCCGCCCACCACACCGATTAAACACGAACCATGAGGCTGACGGCCGGGCCCTCGGGCTACAGCGGTGATCCATGTAGGATGTCAGCGAGAGTGGGTGCAATAAGGTTGGTACGGTTAGCGACTTTGCAAATCCCTATTCATTCCCACTCCAGGCCGGCAGGGATCAGACAGAGTGGAGGCACGGAGCGGGGAGGATCGGACGGCCAGAAAGCACAAATCGCTGAGGAGCCTCCAATGGGTCTCACCGTTTATATCTTTAGATTTCAGTGTAAATTCAAAATAAGTCTCAAATCAACACGAACTAAAATAAAATTCAACAATTCATATATGAACGATACAAGAACGAATCAAACGCTGCTATTTTCGTGTCTAACAACCAGTTTTTTCATCATCCATGAGGCCACCATTTTGAAACATGATTCTTGACTCATCTGCGAACCTCGCAAGACTCACTTTCTCCTTCTCGGGCATAAGGGACTCATTTAGCTTCACCTTTTCAAACTATATTTTCATTCAATTTTCATGCTTTTCCCATTCCATCTTATCCCTCTTGAGATCCATCTTCTCTCGGAGCCTAGCTTGGTAAAACTCAATACTATCCATTTACACATCCATAAGAGTTTCTACATCGTATCCTTTTTCTTCTCCAATTGTTTCAAGGTCTCCCGTTTATTGGAGGAGATGTTTGTCCATGTGGCGGACATTTTTCTTGTCGCGACACACGCAAACCTTTCCTTCTCCCACCACCTCCCCATCATATGTATTTTCCTATTTGGAATGGGCCCTTGTCCGTCCGCCGCCATATCAACATTGTCTACTCCAATACATAGATTGGAGCTAGATACATCATTATTCTTCATCTTCTTTGCGGGATTCTTGAGATTTTAGAAGAGGGTGCACCACTTTGGTTCCCCATTCAATTCGAGCCAACAATGGGACAAAGTGAATGGTTTATTCTCCACTTGATGATATAAAGTGTCGGCCAACTAAAAGATCGATATCGTCGACTGGAGGGGGGGGGGGGGCGAATAGGCGACTACCAAATTTTATTCGTTTTCATTTTTAATTAGGGCTTGAGCAAGTATAACAAGGTTGACTAGATGTGCACTAGATAATTGCAACCTATGTGATACAAGCAAGATATAAAGTGTAGCGAAGCAACAAGTAAAGGATAGAAATAACCTCAAAGTAGACACACGGAGGTGATTCTAGTAGTTCCTTCACAATGGAAGTACATCTACGTTGGAGGAGTGTGGAGCCACCTAGGCACTCTAATAGCACGGATGTGCTCACTCTATTCTCCGCGAGCTTCACCGTGAGGGCTCGGCTCATCCACTATAAGGTCAACTTGAAGGCGTTGACCAAACCGGTACACAAAGGAAGGAGAACTCCACAATGAGTTGGAGCCTCCCAACAATGTCCCGGAGCACCTCGCAACAAGATGAGGCTTCTGAAACCCACAAAGTCCACCTAGGGTTACAAGCAACCCAAGAGGAACAAGTACCGCAAAGAACAATGGATGGATTCGAAATTCCTTCGATGGAGACGTAGATCTAGACCTCCTCCTTCACTCCTCAAAGTATCAAGGCGATTGGGTGTTTAGAGTGGGAGATCTAGGAAGTTGAAGCTCAGCTTTAATGGAGGAGAGAGAATGTAAATCACAACATCTTCTTGGGGAAGAATGGGCCTTTAAATAGGGACCTCGAAAATCAAACCGTTATGCACAAAAAATGTGCACAGCGGTACTACCGCTCCTGGGATCCGAGCGGTACCAAGTAGTGCCAGCTACCAGTTGCAGCGGTAGCACGCTGCACAACTGTTGCGTCCAGGGAGCGGTACTACCGGCGATTCGCTCCTGTACTACCGCTGGCGTCCTTTGAATTAATTCAAAGTATTCTGATGGTAGTACGTGGTAGCTACCGCCGAGGTACACCGTTGGGATTCCATAGGAGAAAACCGAGCTAGAGGTACTGTTGGCGGTAGTTCCACCGGCAGTACCGCTGCCTGGAAGGCGCGATACTTTCTACGGTACTACTGCCAAAAGCTCGGTACCAGCATGCTGTAGTAGTGCAACTCCAGGAAGAGCGGTACTACCGCTGCATACCAGCGGTACTACCATCAGACAAGAAATCTGCATGGTTCATTTTCGAGCCCCTCCCTCTCTTCCAATTTTCGAACTTTACGTGTTGTAATTTGAATACCTGCCATAACTTAGAAACACGATTAGTCCGGTGAGTGTGTTGTCATTGACTCCAAAACAGATTAAGAGCATGCTCTTTCACCAACCCCATCTAGCAAGTAAGATATATCAACACAATACAAGAAAATAATAGAATTGATAACATGCAATCAAGACTTACATGGATATCTACGCCAACACCATTTTGATTCCTATTTTGCACTTGTGCATAAAAACTGCAAAACTTGTTCACTAACTCTTGGATGGTCTCCCATCTATGTTGGCGAGAGCCCTCATTGCACTCGGTATGAATTGTATGCGGCCCCACCTAGTGTTTTTGCTCATGATAAAATTGGTGGATTTTTTACCAATACTTTGAGCTATTTTTCACGGTTCCACATATAAGATCCATACTTGTGGCCAACCAAAATTTGGAGGATCTTGGCCATTGGTGATGAGATCCATCATAAATGAGTCTTAAGCATGTTTCACAATTAAGATAACATCTTAAAATTGATCCTCGATAATGCATATGGACAGAAATAAACTTACCAGTGTCCGAACTTTTGTCGAACAAGTGGTGGGTGCATCCGGTGCTAGAGATGTCCGACGATGGTCGCGACTGTTGGAGCCGCGGAGAGTCGGACACCATGTCAGTGGAAACCCTCCTCTTATGTGAATCCTTTAGGGTTGTTCCACTGCGAAGGTGGGATGTCAGCCCCGTTCGTGGTCGAGGACGTTGCCCTTTTTGGAGTGGGCATGGTTGCGGGTGTCGTAGCCGGAGTAGGCACGCTGATCATAATCTCCGCAGCATCCGTGTCGACAACCTTCTCCGCCTGCTCTTAGAGGCGCTGCCAGGTACCCTTCCGGGCGAGGGTCTCTGGCTTGAGCTCCATCGACGACTTGAGGTCCACCGACGATTTCCGCTTCATTGAATCGGACGAGCCGTCCTTCTCCACAATGTTCATGACAATATCCATGTCGACGATGACACGTGCATCAGTGACTAGGCAACCGGGAGGGGGGAGGGAGTTGCGGGATAATTGGGATAGAGATGGGAGAGGGCGACAGATCAAGAGCTATTTGTGTCAATTGGGGTGATTTGGGGGCGAGTCCTGCCTATTGGGTCGACGTGGCGGGCATATACGATCGCGTCTGGGAAACCCCATTTCCACCCCACATATGGGCTAGGTATGAGGGGTGCCAGACAGACCAGACATTTGAGCTGAGTATGGGGGGTCTGGTTGGGTGACCATTTTCTGTACATACCATGTTCAGGTTATCCGTTCGGACGTATAGGGGGGAAGTGGGGGCAAGGGGGCGAGGGATCCGGTTGGAGACGCTCTTACTCACTCCACACCCAGACGTGTGGCGTATAAATGTACTAATAAAGTCAATATTTCCTAAGTTGACCAAATATATGTAAAATAATATCAACAACTACAATATTAAATAAATAATTATGAAAATATATCTTATGATGAATATATTGATACTGATTTGGTATTGTAAATCTTACTAGTATATATACTTGGTCAAACATTGAAAGTATTGACATTTTTACTCAACTATACGCCACCTATTTGGGGAAGAGGGAGTACATTACAAAAAAAAGTTGTATGCAGTTTCCACACCAAATTTATGTGCATGCTTTTTTCAAGATTTTACAGTACTTATTTTTTCCAACTTCTAGCAAGTATGCACCTAGAACTATCTTTTTTTTGTAGGATATCAAAATAGGGCTAAGACCTGCTGTCCCTGGGATCAGAATGATTTTGGGATTTTGCATATAACATATTTACTCAATCACATTTTCTTTTGCTGTGGACTTTCTTGTGATAATAGGTTTAATATGATGGTATGATACCTATCGTTCCTTTTTTGCATACCTCCGTTATAGTAATTTCTGGATTTATACCCAATCTTAATCTTGTAAACATATGCCATAGCATCGGCACCACTTTTCTTAGCTTCTTATCCGCTGGCAAAGAGGTCTGACACTACCGGGAATGAGACTAAATGTTCGACCTTAATGAGATGGACCTTGATTCCTCACCGGACAGGAAAATACATGGATCCTCTTTGTTCTACTACCTGGTGAAGCCGGTTGGCTCACCAAACAAGAGGTCGGCCTACTGTTAAATCATTGGTAACCATGCCTAACGGTCGGTCATCTAAGCTATCGGCCAAGGCAAGTGAGAGTCGTTCGAAATGTGAGTGAAGCTTTAAACAAAAAGAAGTCGATGGGTAACACATAAGGGACATGCTGATGTATACAGATTCAGACCCCTAGATGGACGCGGGTAATAGCCCTACTCCTGTTGTATGGTGGTGGTGTTAATTGATCGCATGAATAAGTGTGTCAAGGTACATGTAGCGTATGCTTATGTTTTTCTTTTGGTCCTCCATATGACTTATATACTGCCTACCGGATGGGATGAGAGTTTAAGTCCCCTTAATATGTGATAGCGGTGTGGCTGTTATTGTGGGGTCATGGGGGTGGTGGTTTCCCCGCAAGTAGTCATCTCGACGTGGTTGTTATGAGAGTCCTTCCATGTGCCCTTGCTCCATGTCTTGGGCTTCGAGAGGGCCGGCCACGTCTTCTGCTCAAGGCAAGCCATCTTGGTTGCGCGGCCATCTTGTTTTGCATTTTGGCCTTGGTCCTGCTAGTCTTTGTGCCCTCCTTGGCGGGTATTGGGTTTAGTTGCTAAAATCACAGTTCATTCTTTGGGGGTTTTCTCTTCAGCCATCTTAGCCTTCATCCCGTTGTCTTCCCCACTCATCGCCAATGGTGCATCACATTGGCTCTCCTCCCTCCCTGACAGTGACCCAACCACCACGGTTGCCGGTCTTGACATGCTGTTTGTAGTCTTCTCCATGTGCTTCAAGGAGTCCTCTGCTACATCGAGAACCACACCCTTCATGGTCAACTCTATGTGCTTCACATTGTCCTTCGGCATATGGCTGCCATCTGATGAAGTTAAGTCAAATAACATTGATTAAAGAAAGGCGTTGCAAATTGTTAATTAACAATCACTAGTATCAGGTGTGTCTTTATCTTGAGAGTACTTACACTTCCATCTATATGATTTTTCCTATTATAAGCAAGAGAGGGAGGCAATTCTATTAGACAGAGATATGGTAACCCACAATGTGAGTATTGTTCGAGTATTGTTCTTTAACAAAAAAAAACACTAGTACTCCTTCAACACTGTGTTTGTATCTCATATATTTTATAAGTTTGGAAGTGTCAATTTAACAACTGAGCAGTTCTTATAATATTCAAACTTTTGTGGACCATTAGGTCAATATGCATTAACGCCTTGTCGCTGGTCCCCTACCAAGGAAAGGGTGTATCTCCGAACCCTAACCCTCTGCCTTGCGTCAACCACCATTGCCACCAGACCAGCAACAACAGAGGCACATGAAGGAGGAAGGAACGAAGAAAAATAAGAAGCAATGAAGCATACATCAACAAAATACAATTGTCAGTTCTCCTTTTTCAGTCAACCAAAAATAAAAGAGGCAGTATTCACGCGAGCAGTGCATCCATTCTCAGTTCATAATACTGGAAAGCTTCTGTTTTAAAATACTTAATGATTTAGAGCCTCGAGAGTGTAGTCAACTAGTCATTACCTGTTTCCACAGTATCATTACTTAACTCTTTAGGAGGTTAAGTGGTTGCAATTGCAACATGTCATCCAATTGAGAGGGAGTAGAATGGGTACAGATTTTACAAATCTACAAACCCAGTGCACAAACTATCACTAAATTATGTAGCATTTCAAACCAACTTGACACAACTACTGATTCAGAAATCAACTATACTAAACTATCACTAACTCGGTATCGGTATACCACAAAAGTACACATAAGTGATTTTGCTAGTAATGCCATATTGTGTTTTTTGACTGTGTCACAAACATGTAGGTTTTGATACAGTTCAGTTAGTCCATAAATGTATAATTTTATGAATTTCGTCTTAAAACCTGAAGTTTCATGACACAATTAGTTAATCTATGGTTCTCTATAATTGATGAATATGTAGATTGTATATGAAAGGATTTTTTATGACATTTACTCAAACAAAAGAAACAGTGAGAGACCTTGGAGTCGAGGACGATCCTGGAGTAGAGGACCTTGGAGTGGAGAACCTGTACGGAAGTACTCATCCAAAGGATCTTGTTCAAAATTTTCCTCTGTAGGAATGCATTTTGCAATTGCATCACTAATGTGGAAGCGCACTTGAGTTCCTTAAAAACCCAATTTAGACATCGATGCATGAATATTCCTTTATTGACCGTATGTAAGAAAGAAGCTATGCAAAACATATATGTAAAGCAATTAGAATCCGATCACCATCATTTATATGCATTATTCAGAGCCTTAAAACCCTAAAAATCTCACTGCATTAGTACCCAGTACTGCATTTATCTGCATTTTACAATGCTTTCATCCATTTTGCAGTTCAGTGCGCAAAGGCACACAATCTTCGGAAGACCCAGTGTAGAAGTGAAGCAAGAAGCACCACACATGTGAACCCAATGCAGCAGTGAAGATGGACATGATCAACAAGTTGAAATCTAGCCAGAAATCCAGATAAACTTCTGTTGCCAGACAGTGAATAGTGCACTGACAAAGAAATTAATTTTTTTGTCAGTGTAGCTGTTGAAGCTCAAGTGCTATGCCAGAAGGTCCCAAAGAAGATAAGAAGCAATTCAAATGAGTTTGAACCAGAAGGAGGGAAGAGATCAACTTGGAGATCAAGCAAACTGAAAAGGGAAAAAAGGCATAAAGTGCAAAAGGAGGGAACAACCCATGTGCAAGAAAGGAAGGGAAGCTTCACCACCTCTCCACCATTCGGGTCACACCTCCACCACAAAGGGAAAAAGGAGTATAAAGCCACCACACCACCACAACAACCATCCATCCGCATCCGCATCCACAATCCATCACCCATCCATCCACCTCACTCCATCCCATCCACAGCCACCACCAAACCACCTCTTCGGCGACCAACTCCCCCAAGAACACCAAGAACAGAGAAGAACAAGAACAAGACCAAGAGCAAGATGAACATGGAGACCAGGAGAAGAAGCCCAAGGCCTTGGTGAACAGAAGCTCATGATCGCAACTCTACTTCCTCCCTTGTCTTCACCTCTGCTTCCCCTTCTTTGACTAGGATTTCAGTGAGCCGCAGCCAAGGAACTCTCTCCATTCTTCTGTGTAATCTTGTGTTGAACTGAGTAGATCATCCATCTTTAAGTAGAGCTTGTGTTATTTGTTGACTGCAGAGAATTGAGTGACACGGTTCTCTGTCTTTGCTGAATGGTTGCATGATCTGCTTGTTGTTTGGTTTGATCTCTGTGTGTAAGGCAAGTCCCTGCATACTTGTGTGTTGTAATTCCATCCCTAGCCTCCAATTGCTCGTTAACTCACTTGGATCTGGCTTGACAACCCAGAAAGAAGTGATCTTTGTGTTAATTTTTCTTCTCTGCCTAAACCTGCTAAAAACCCCTTGCTTGCATGACTAGTCTCTGCAAGTTGTTGAAGTAATTCTTGTTCCCTGTCTAAGCCTTGCTTTGATCCTTACAGTGGACTTGATTGACAACCAAGAACCTGCAAGTTAAATTCTGAATTTGCTCTGCCAAAATCCTTTTCCAAAACCCTTTCTTTTCTGAAGTGAAAACCTGCAACTGTTTGAATTAGTCTAGCTTCTGCCAAAACTTATAAGCAGCATAACTTTGTTGATCCCTGTGGAGACGATAACAAACACCCCCCTATATCTAGCAAGTGATCAAAATTGGCGCCGTTGCCGGGGATTGACTTATATTTGGAACTTTGCAGTGCAGTAGACTAGGCTGTGTGGTTAAATTGATGAACTTTTTGCATGAACTGATGCAATGATGCTTTTAGTCCTGTGATCTGAAACTAGAATTGTTATTAGGGGATTTAGTTCACTAACCCTTGATTAAAGTTCTTGTTTGTGCTTGTGTGTAGAGGAACCATGATCGCCTTTCTGCAGTGTTTTGACTTTGTTGATGCAGTCTTCTGAAGGTTCACCTCTTGCTCCATATGATCCAGAGCCTGAGAGAACATTTCTTGCAAGAGGGAGAGCAGCATCAGTGTCCTCAGTAGAAGAAACAGAGGAAAGGGAACTAGTTATCAACATGGGTGACAAAAAGTTGAGAGATTTGTGGATCCCCAAGGATCAGGTTTCAAATGCAGATGTTGTTATGCCTGCCATCCAAGCAAATAACTGGGAGATCAAGCCTGCATTAATCAATATGGTGCAGCACAATCCATTTAAAGGCAGTGCCCTGGAGAGTCCACATGAGCATGTTAGGAATTTCCTGGAGTATTGCAATACTCTGAAGCATAATGGTGTACCCCCTGAAGCAATTAGGATGCAGTTATTCCCCTTTTCACTATCAGGAACTGCAAAAATTTGGTTTCATGCATTGCCAGCTCATTGTAGAGATACTTGGGAGCATTTGGTTCAAGCTTTCTTTAAGAGATATTTTCGACCTACCAAGGCAGCTGAGTGTAGAGACAAAATTACAAGATTTGCGCAGTACGATGGTGAGAGTTTGTATGACACTTGGCAGAGATATCAAGGCCTAATCAGGATGTGTCCCAATCATGGTCAAGAGCAGTGGTTAATTCTGCAGACTTTTTACAAAGGTTTGACAGAGCAGACTAGAGCCTTTGTAGATTCTGCTGCTGGTGGAGGCATTATGAACAAGACCCTTGACGAAGCCACTGAGTTAATTGAGAGCATGGCTTCACACAATTTTTCCTGGACCAATGAGAGAACAGTTCATCCAATTCATCAGGCTAACAGTGGTCAAAATACTTTGGAAGCCAAGCTTGATAGCCTGACAACACAGTTAGCTCTGCTCATCCAGGAGAAGAACAGTAAGGCAATTGTGCCTGTCAATCAAGTTTCAGTTACTTGCCAGATATGTGGTATTGAAGGGCATTCTTCTCATGAGTGTTCTCTGTTGGCTCCTCCTGAAAATCAATTGGCAGAAGTGAATTATGCTCAGAACCAAGGTGTTTTTTCTCAGAGCTACAATCCTGCTTGGAGGAACCATCCCAACCTTTCTTACAAGAATGCAAATCAGCAGAGCTATCCTCAAGCAAACCACCAGAATTATGCTCAAACTGCTCAGCAAAATTTCAGGCCACAAGGCAATATGCAGTACCAGCAACAACAACAGCAGCAAGCAGCTCAACAGAATGCTTCTACAAGCAACAACCAGTCAGAAATAAGTGAGATGATGAGGCTGCAAAAAGAAATGTTTTGTGGAATGCAGGAAACCATGAAGATGCAGTCAGAATTGTTTTTTAAGATAATGCAGACACTCACAGCTGGGATATCCAATGCCCAAGTAATTCAGCCTGAAAAAAAGTTGCTTGCACAAGCTGAGAAAAATCCTAAGCAGTGTGGAGCTATCGAGACAGTAGAGGCAGTAACGACTAGGAGTGGAATTAACACTGCACCAGTGTTGAAAACACCACCAATGATGCCTTATGTTGCTCCACAGAGAAGATTACAAGTACAGCAACTTGTTGTCCCTGAAAACACTGTAGTAAATCCTGAAAAGATAGTGGAACCAATAGTTGAAGCTGAAAAGCCAGAAAATTCAGTGGAAAAGGTAGTCAAAAATGTTCCTGCAACTGAAAAACCTGATAACACTGTAGCAAATCCAGTTCCTGTAGTTCAAAGACCTGTTGCACAAAAGGTCCCATTTCCAGAGAGATTAGAGAAAACCAAGGAAGAAAAACAATATGCCAAGTTCATGGAGACAATGAAGGAAGTGCAAATTACCATTCCTATCTTGGACGCAGTTCTACACATCCCTCTGTATGCAAAATTTCTCAAAGACCTGATTACCAAGAAGAGAACTCTTGAGGATTCTGAAATTGTTGCATTGACAGAAGATTGCAGTGCTGTCATTCTGAATTATATGCCTAAGAAGCTTGGTGATCCAGGAAGTTTTAGTATCCCTTGTGTGGTTGGAAAAAGAACATTCACATCATTGTGTGATTTAGGTTCCTCAGTTAGTGTTTTACCTTTGGCTGTCAGTCAAACCTTGCAGTTAGGAGCTCTAAAGCCCACATCCATGACACTGCAGTTAGCTGACAGAACACTGAGGAAACCAGCTGGAATTCTTGAAGATGTGCCAGTACAAGTTGGAAACTTTGCTTATCCAGTTGATTTTGTGGTGCTGGAAATGGAAGATAACTCTGAGTCAATGATTTTAGGCAGGCCATTCTTGGCAACAGCAGGAGCAGTAATAGATGTAAAAGGTGGAACACTAAAACTGCAATTTGGTTCAGAACAAGCAGAATTCAGCATGAGGCATGCTTCTCACCTCCCCAATGTTTTAGAGTAATGCCATGCTATTGATATAGTTGGCAAGAGTGTCATTGAGTCTTTGAAGGAATTGCAGTCTAAAGAACCTGAAGTACAAGTGTTTGTCACAGCTGACAACTCAAAACCTCATGAATTGTTTGGAATTACTCTCTGCAGTGATACTTCTGTAAATGGTGAAAGAGAAGCAACCCATCAGTCTCACAACTCTATTGTAGAGCTAAAATAATTACCTGGGCATCTGAAGTACTCCTTCTTGGAGAAAGAAAAAATTCATCCAGTAATAATTAGCTCTGCTTTGGATAGTGAACAGGAACAAAGTTTATTGTCAGTGTTGAGATTATACAAGAATGTGATTGGTTATTCCATTGATGACATCAAGGGAATTGATGAGAAAGTTTGTTCACACAGAATACACTTGGAAGAAGAAAGTAAACCTACTAGAGAAGGACAGAGAAGACTGAATCCTGCTATGCAGGAAGTGGTGAAAAAGGAGGTTTTAAAACTCCTTCAGGCAGGCATGATTTATCCCATCTCTGACAGTGAGTGGGTGAGTCCTATCCACATTGTGCCCAACAAAGGAGGCTATAGAGTGGTAGAAAATGAAGAAGGTAGACTGAGGACCACAAGACCTGTAACAGGATGGAGAATGGTTAATGATTTCAGGAAACTGAACAAAGCAACAAGAAAATATCATTTTCCTTTACCTTTCATGGTTCAGATGTTGGAAAGATTAGCAGGACAGGAATTTTATTGTTACATGGATGCACTAGTACAGAGCGACACATCGGAAACGGGCCAAAAAGCCCATCGACAACGGAGAAAGGGTCCGTGTCCCCGCCTCTGTCACTGATGTGAAGCCTCACAATGGCAACGGAGATTTTGATCGTTTGCAATAAGTTTAGCAACGGGCATAATATATAATCGTTGCCTTTAGTCTTTACATCAGATACGGAGATTAATTTTTGACCGTTGGGCTAAAGGAAAAAAAAGCCGATGACGCCTGCTGCGCCGTCGACGTAGCCCTGTGGTTCCTGCTTGACGGCCGCCGGTTCTTCACCTTCCTCTTCATCCAGCTTCATTGCGTGGTCTTCTTCTACCTATTTAGTACTGCACAAAAGTCTTGCTCTTGGAGGCGCCGGCTTCAGTGGACCGTGTGGACGGAGCCCCGCTCCTACGTCTTCACGGCCGCCGCATAGTCTCCAAGTTTCCTCCTCGCCCTAAAGGAGATGAAAAAAATATCAAAATGTAAGCTCCTTCATCTCTATACACAAGACAAATGCTTCTTCATCGGCATTACAGAAAATATAGAACTAATTACAACTAGAACATAGCCTAAACAATGTTTCATATATAGGTAGATTGGACACACAAATTCCAGGGATGGAGCTAGTGAGCCAAGTAGGATGCACAAGATCGGTATTTGTGCATACCACAAGGATCACTAGCACCACCCTCGAATCACACCGTGTCACCTTATTTTAATCATCGGGATTACAGAAAATATAGAAATAATTACAACTAGAACATAGCCTAAATAATGCCTCATATATAGGTAGATTGGACACAAAAATTCCAGGGATGGAGCTAGTGAGCCAAGTAGGATGCACAAGATTGGGATTTGTGCATACCACAAGGATCACTAGCGCCACCCTCGAATCACACCGTGTCACCTTATTTTAATCATCGGCATTATAGAAAGTATAGAACTAATTACAACTAGAACATAGCCTAAACAATGCCTCATATATAGGTAGATTGGACACACAAATTCCAGGGATGAAGCTAGTGAGCCAAGTAGGATGCACAAGATCGGTATTTATGCATGCCACAAGGATCACTAGCGCCACCCTCGAATCACACTGTGTCACCTTATTTTGATCATCGGCATTACAGAAAATATAGAACTAATTACAACTAGAACATAGCCTAAACAATGCCTCATATATAGGTAGATTGGACACACAAATTTCAAGGATGGAGCAAGCGAGCCAAGTAGGATGCACAAGATCGATGTGTATTTGTGCATATCACAAGGATCACTAGCGCCACCCCGGATCACACGGTGTCACCTAATTTTAATCATCGGCATAACAGAAACAAAGCTAAAATCTATGTGTAAACAATGCCTACTAAAAACAAAGCAAATCTATGGATAAACAATTAGCTACTTACAACTAGAAAACAACCAAAATCTATGTGTAAACAATGCCTACTAAAAACAGAGCAAATCTATGGATAAACAATTAGCTACTTATAACTAGAAAACAACTAAAATCTATGTGTAAACAATGCCTACTATAAACAAAGCAAATCTATGGATAAACAATTAGCTACTTACAACTAGAAAACATCTAAAATCTATGTGTAAACAATGCCTACTATAAACAGAGCAAATTTATGGATAAACAATTAGCTACTTACAACTAGAAAACAACTAAAAATCTATGTGTAAACAATGTCTACTAAAAACAGAGAAAATCTACGGCTAAACAATTAGCTACTTACCACAATGCCTAATAAGAACAGAGCTAATCATCTGAAACGAGCAAATTCCTACTGAAATGTGGTCTTACATTAGGCGAGGCGGGCTCGCTTAGCGTCGCTGCCGGCGACGGAGCTAGCGCCAGCCTCCCCTGGCGGCGCCTTGCCCTCGCCGTGGACCAAAGAGAGGGCTATGGCGGCCCGGAGGTCAGACTGGTAGACCGCCTCCTCGGTGCGTTCGACCTGGGTCGAGGCCTCGGAGAGGAGGACCGCCGCCTCCAGATCGGCCTCGCCCTGACGACGCTTGGCGTCATCGCGCTCGAAATCGGCGCGGGAGAGTTGGCAAGCGATCTCCAGATCACGATCCTCCTCCTCTTCCTCTTCCTCTTCCTTGTCGTCGGAGGACGAGGACGAGGAGGAGGAAGACGGATGGTTCAGAAAGCGAAGATGGCGGTCGGGGTACATCGCCTGGCGGATCTCACGGTAGCTGCAATGGCGGCCAAATGAGCGCGTGCGGCCGGAGCCTTCGTCGTGCTCTTCTTGCGGACGAGTGCCAAGGCTGTGGGACCGGCTTGCGGGGGGCGGATCGGCAGCGGCCTGTTCCACAAGCTCGTCCCGCAACACCAGCTGACGCTGCTGCTGCCTGAAGGCCCGGAGGGTGGGGCGGCCACGGCCGCGATGGCCGGATCTACCAGCGCCGACGATGGAAGCCATGCGAGAGAGTGGAGAGAGAGGAGACTGTGCGGCGGCTAGGGTTGGAAGTGAGACAGTGAGAGTGAAGGGCATAGTAGGTTCTTATAGGCCGCGGGTTGTCGGGCTGCTTCTAAGGGCAACGAAGATTACGAAATTGTCCGTGTGCGATGAGCACACATCGGTAATGGAGGTAAACTAACCTCCGTTGCCAACATATATTCCACTATTCACCCGTTGCCTTTGTTGTGGGCCTGCTTTACGGCCCAGTGCGGGCACGCGGGGGATGTCGCTATTCTCCATCGCCTAACTCCTGCCGTTGCCATAGAGGGCTATCGGATGTGTCGTTCTGTACAAGTGATGGATATTCTGGATTTCTCCAAATCCCAATACACCTAGTTGACCAAGAAAAAACAACTTTCACCTGTCCTTATGAAACTTTTGCTTACAAAAGATTGCCTTTTGGTTTGTGTAATGCACCTGGCACATTTCAGAGATGTATGATGTCAATATTCTCTGACTACATTCAAAGAATCATGGAAGTGTTCATGGATGATTTTACTGTATATGGCAAAGATTTTGTCACATGTCTGAAGAACTTGACAGCTGTTTTGGATAGATGTTCAGAGCAGAATTTGATTCTTAATTGGGAGAAATGCCACTTTTTAGTAACTGAACGCATTGTGCTTGGACACATGGTTTCTGCCAGAGGAATAGAAGTGGATAAAGCAAAAGTAGATGTGATTGCAAAACTACCTCCTCCTGAAAATGTGAAAGGAATTCAGAGTTTCTTGGGCCATGATGTTTTCTACAGAAGATGTATCAATGATTTCTCTCTCATTGCTAAACCACTCACTCACCTGCTGAATAATGATGTGTAGTTTGTGTTTGATGAAGCATGTCTGCAAGCATTCAACAAGCTGAAAGAAGCTTTGATCACAGCTCCAATAGTGCAGGCACCTGATTGGAATTTGCCTTTTGAGCTGATGTGTGATGCTAGTGATTTTGCGGTAGGAGCAGTGCTTGGTCAGAGGAAGGAGAAAGCTGTCCATGTGATTCACTATGCCAGTAAAATACTAGATGATGCTCAGATCAACTATAGTACCACTGAAAAAGAATTATTGGCAGTAGTGTTTGCATTTGACAAATTCAGGCCATACCTTGTTGGACACAAGTGCATTGTTTTCACTGATCATGCAGCAATAAGGTACTTGGTGAGAAAAAAGGATGCAAAGCCAAGACTGATTAGATGGATTCTCTTGCTGTAGGAGTTTGATATTGAAATCAAGGACAAAAAAGGATCTGAAAATTCAGTAGCAGACCACCTGTCCAGAATTAACTGCCCCGAAAAGAGGGAAATTCAAGATGGCATACCTGGTGAGCAACTGATGGAAGTGAATGCTTGTACTCCCTGGTATGCAGACATTGTGAATTATTTGGTCTGTGAAATAGTGCCAATTGAAATGTCCTATCAACAGAGAAAGAAATTTCTGCATGATGCCAAGAGCTATTACTGGGATGAGCCATTTCTGTACAAGCGTTGTGCAGATGGTGTTGTGAGAAGATGTGTGCCATCTGAAGAAATACAAGATGTGATGTTCCAATGCCATGCAGGCATGTATGGAGGCCATGCTGGAGTGATGAAGACACAAGAAAAAATTCTACAGGCTGGATTTTATTGGCCTAATCTGTTCAAAGATGTGCATGATTATATCAAGCAGTGTGATCCTTATCAGAGAGCTGGAAAATATCAAGAAGAAATGAAATGCCACAACAAGGAATTTTGGAAGTTGAATTGTTTGATGTGTGGGGAGTAGATTATGTTGGTCCATTACCATCATCCCAAGGCTACAAGCACATTTTGGTAGCAGTGGACTATGTGTCCAAATGGGTGGAAGCAAAACCCACTGTCAGTGCAGATTCCAAGGCAGTGTGTAAGCTATTCAAAACTGTCATTTTCCTAGGTTTGGAGTTCCTAGAGTAGTGATCAGTGATGGTGGAGCTCATTTCAACAATGAACAGTTAGAGAAGTTACTGAGCAAGTATGGTGTGAAGAATCACAGAGTGACTACACCCTATCACCCTCAGGCCAATGGGCAAGTTGAGTTATCCAACAGAGAGATAAAGCAGATATTAGAAAAAGTTGTGTCTAAATCCATAGTTGATTGGTCCTTGAAATTGCCTGATGCTTTGTGGGCATACATAACAGGATATAAGACACCTATTGGTATGTCGCCATTTAGGCTTGTTTATGGAAAAGCATGTCATTTACCTGTTGAGCTAGAGCACAGAGCTCAGTGGGCTATCAAGAAATTGAACATGGATTTGGGAAAAGCTGGAAGTGCAAGGAAGTTACAGATGTGTGAATTGGAAGAGCTGAGACATGATGCCTATGAGAGTTCCAAGATTTACAAGGAAAAGACCAAGAAATGGCATGACAAGCACATTCTCAGAAAGGAATTCAGGATTGGATAGACGGTGCTAGTTTATGACTCCAAGCTGCATTTATTCCCTGGCAAATTCAAGTCCAGATGGTTTGGTCCTTGTATCATCAAGAGAGACCTCAGACATGGTGCTTTCGAAGTTCAGAGTCCAACTGAAGGAATGTTCAAGGTCAATGGTCAGAGAATGAAGCATTATGTTGTGGGAGAGAAAGTTGATTCTGAAGATACTAAAGTTACAGAAGAAGATGAGCTACAGGATGCTGCCAATGCATCTTCTGCAGCTAAGATCCAGTGAAGAAGCTACAGTCAGGCTCATGACTATAAACAATCGCTCATCAGGAGGCAGCCTGATACCTTTTTATGTTATTTACATTTTTATTTCCTTTATTTGCTATTTTTGTTTTGTTTGTTTCTTTTGCTTTTGTTGTTTCAGTTAAGGAATAAAAGATGGATGGAAAAGTTTGGCTGTGATATAATGAAGCAAGGAGCAGAAGTGATCACCAGGTGGAAATATTCCAATCCCTAAAACCATTTTACAGCATGAATATTATTGCTATGCCATGTTTTGAATTATTATCAATTTGGCAAATGTATAGCTGTTTCAGTTTAAGTTTCATTGTGTTGCTCTATTCTGATCAAGTAGCATTGCATTTTATTGAGAATCTTGCATTTTATCTGTTTATTATTCTTGCAAAGGCTTATGTTTAGAAACATTTATCAAGGCAGAATTTATTTGTTTCTCTGCTCAAAACTTTTGGGAGTACTGGATAATGCAAGTGACTTAGAAACTGAATGTGATGATCCATTTAAGAGCCATTTACTAACTGCATTTTTGCATTTTTTGCATTAGCAATCATGATCTCTGGATTGTGATTTGTGAAGCACTAACAGTGAAACTAACTGAAATTTGGCAACAACAAACAATTTTTGCGTTAGCTACTGTGATCTCTGGATTGTGGTATGTGAAGCACTAACTTAAGTTTTATAACTGAAGCTTGAAGCAATTTTTGGCATTAGCAGTTATGATCCTGGGATTGTAACTTGTGAAGCACTAACCATATTAAGCAGACAAGAAAATAACTAACTAACTCATTTCAGGCATTTGCACTAGCCTACTATGTTCCTGGGAACTGTAGCAGGTGAAGCACTGACTCTGCATGCATATTAACATCCATCTCTGCATTATGGCTATTTTCTGGATCATTTCTTTTCAATTTCCTTGTCAACTGCCTTATCTTGTTAGTCCAAAGTTGTTGAACCTAGAAATGATTAAATTCTGTTATTTGAAACTTGTTTCCAAACTAGCATTTTCACTAATCATAAACAGAACTGCAATGAATCAAATTTGAATGAACTGCTAAGTTTTCAGAACCTTGCACTGTTCATTATCAGACTATTGTCACTAGAACCTCATTTTGCTTTACTTGGAGACAAGCAAAGGTTTGAGTATGGGGGTTTGATCACCATCATTTATATGCATTATTCAGAGCCTTAAAACCCTAAAAACCTCACTGCATTAGTACCCAGTACTGCATTTATCTGCATTTTACACTGCTTTCATCCATTTTGCAGTTCAGTGCGCAAAGGCACACAATCTTCGGAAGACCCAGTGTAGAAGTGAAGCAAGAAGCACCACACATGTGAACCCAATGCAGCAGTGAAGATGGACATGATCAACAAGTTGAAATCCTGCCAGAAATCCAGATAAACTTCTGTTGCCAGACAGTGAATAGTGCACTGACAAAGAAATTCAAATTCTTGTCAGTGTAGCTGTTGAAGCTCAAGTGCTGTGCCAGAAGGTCCCAAAGAAGATAAGAAGCAATTCAAATGAGTTTAAACCCGAAGGAGGGAAGAGATCAACTTGGAGATCAAGCAAACCGAAAAGGGAAAAAAGGCATAAAGTGCAAAAGGAGGGAACAACCCATGTGCAAGAAAGGAAGGGAAGCTTCACCACCTCTCCACAATTCGGGTCACACCTCCACCACAAAGGGAAAAAGGATTATAAAGCCACCACACCACCACAGCAGCCATCCATCCGCATCCGCATCCACAATCCATCACCCATCCATCCACCTCACTCCATCCCATCCACAGCCACCACCAAACCACCTCTTCGGCGACCAACTCCCCCAAGAACACCAAGAATAGAGAAGAACAAGAACAAGACCAAGAGCAAGATGAACATGGAGACCAGGAGAAGAAGCCCAAGGCCTTGGTGAACTGAAGCTCATGATCTGCAACTCTACTTCCTCCCTTGTCTTCACCTCTGCTTCCCCTGCTTTGACTAGGATTTCAGTGAGCCGCAGCCAAGGAACTCTCTCCATTCTTCTGTGTAATCTTGTGTTGAACTGAGTAGATCATCCATCTTTAAGTAGAGCTTGTGCTATTTGTTGACTGCAGAGAATTGAGTGACACAGTTCTCTGTCTTTACTGAATGGTTGCATGATCTGCTTGTTGTTTGGTTTGATCTCTGTGTGTAAGGCAAGTCCTTGCATACTTGTGTGTTGTAATTCCATCCCTAGCCTCCAATTGCTTGTAAACTCACTTGGATCTGGCTTGACAACCCAGAAAGAAGTGATATTTGTGTCAATTTTCCTTCTCTGCCTAAACCTGCTAAAAACCTCTTGCTTGCATGACTAGTCTCTGCAAGTTGTTGAAGTAATTCTTGTTCCCTGTCTAAACCTTACTTGGATCCTTACAGTGGACTTGATTGACAACCAAGAACGTGCAAGTTAAATTCTGAATTTTCTCTGCTAAAATCCTTTTCCAAAACCCTTTCTTTTCTGAAGTGAAAACCTGCAACTGTTTGAATTAGTTTAGCTTCTGCCAAAACTTAGAATCAGCATAACTTTGTTGATCCCTGTGGAGACGATAACAAACACCCCCTATATGCAGCAAGTGATCAGAATCCCATTCTTAACTTTAAGAGAGTGAGATATCCATAAAAAATCAGGATATGAAGAAGCAAAACTGTAATAAAAATATGATATGGGAGGTAGTCAGGCAACAGCTTCACATCTTACACATCTAGTGGAGTTCCTTGCCCGACATTTCACTTTGAACACTGTCGTCCCAGTGGAAACCAAGGTACCACGGTCCGGCCTGCCACAACCCTCAACACACTGCTGAAAATTTTGCTAAGGACCAGGCGCCTCAGCCTAGTAAGCCTCGCGAGAGACATTTCCCTCACGAGGGCCTCTCCAATCGAGAATATCGCTAAGTCCCGGCGCACGTCAGCGCCTCCCTCGCGAGGGACCCCCTCGCGAGGCGTCAAGTACTCGAAGACCTCGGCGAGGCAACACACCCCTCGCGAGGTTCCTTCGGGTGAAAGCAAGCTCTGTCTCTGCGACAGAGCGCACATGGCCTCTGCGCCCGACGCAGAGTGACGCGCGCGCCTGCGCGCGGTGACGACCACGCCGCAGTTGCCATTCTGGTGATGAAAGCGGTCAACAAAGATGCACCAAGCAAAGGAGGCTACAAGGCTTGCCATTCCGGTGATAACGGACCATTGGCCGCTACGCTCCAAGCCGACGTCACCGTGGGGCACGCCACGGACCTCTCCATCGCCAGCCCACTGTCCTGGATGGACGGTGGCTTTTCCTGCCAAGAGGACGCCGCTCCCTGCCATGGACCGAGTCCATGGACAGCTCCGTGACCGTGCACTGTCCTCCTCCGTAGTCGCCATGTGTTAGCCCTTCTCGCCTAAGAATTGGGGGAAGAGGCCCGAGGAACCTATAAAAGGGGCAGTGTACGACCAAGGGAGGGGATTCACATTCCATTTTCCACTACATAGGATTCCGATTTGATCCCCCATTCCTTCCACCATAGTTCCTCTTTGGCATAGCTCTTTGTACTGTAACTTCCACAAGCAGTGCAATACAACGAAGCAGGAGTAGGGTCTTACACCTCACGGTGGCCCGAACCTGGGTAGCGGCTCGTGTCTACTCTCTGTCGTGATGTCCCTCACCGAGCTCGACGAGCACCGTCGCCGAGGTAGTTGAGGGTTGTTTGATAGCGTGTTCAGCCCCCTTTCGATTCCTGGCTTCAGTGAGACACATCCCTTGTTCATGGGACTAGTCTCCGACATTTGGCGCGCCAGGTAGGGGGCTGAGGCGCGTCTTCAACCTCTCCTCCGCCATGGCCGAGACACGTGCTGAGCGTCTCGCGCGCCGGACATCAGGTAGGGCCGACACCGAGCCCGTTGTCAACCGCAACCCGCGTGGCCGCCAACGTGCCAGCGATGCCCAGAGCGCAACGCCGACCCTGAGCCCCACGTCGAGCACCCAGAAGACCAGGACGGTAATGAAGAAGAGGAAGTTTCCTCCCTGCACCCGTCTAGGAGCCAGGGCACCTCTAAGAAGAGCCGGGTGGTGCCCAGCCCAAGCGCTGCGCTGCTCATGGCGCAGGAGCTGTTGTGCTACCACCCCGCGCAGGCGGGCCACGACGGCTAGCTCGACCGCGTCACCGAGCTCGTCAACGCCGCCGCCGTGCCCGCTCCAACGCCCTCTCGCTCGCTGGTGCACCACTCCGGGCACACATGGAACATAGCGCACGGCGCGCCTCCTCCTCCTCCGCCTCCACCTCCGCCACCTCCTCCAGCTGGAGCACCGGCTGGAAACAACCGCGCCGCGTCGCACGCCTCTTCGCCGCATGACTGCATGATCGTGCAATGGGCGCCAGAGGACGCGCGCGTGGAAATCGAGCGCCAGCGGGACCGCCACAACCGCGCCGTCCAGGACGTCGCCTCCGCAGGACGCCAGAACCGCCTCACTCTCGCCGACGGCATCACGATGTACGCCACGGGCTGCACCGCGTTCACCCGCAGCGTGCGTCACGTTGTCTGGCCAGGCAGGTTCAAGCCGGACCTTCCTCCGCGCTATGACGGCAAGACCAACCCCTTGGAGTTTCTGCAGCTCTACACTGTGGCCCTCCAGGCCACAGGCGGCGACGACAAGGTGATGGCCAACTGGTTCCCCATGGGACTCAAGGACGCAGCGCTCTCGTGGCTCATGAACCTCCCCGAGAAAACCATCAACACATGGGAGGAGCTCTGCAAGCGCTTCGTGGCGAACTTCAAGGGCACGTATGAGCATGGTCTCACCTACAACGACCTCCGTGCTGTGTGCCAGAGGCCTGGCGAGACTCTTCGTAGGTACATCCAGCGCTTCAGCCAAGTCCGCAACAAGATCCCGAACATCCCCGACACGCAGGTCATTTACGCCTTCGGAGTGGGCGTCACGGATGTCAGGATGCACGAGAAGCTCGGCATCCACGACAACCTCACCTCCGTGGTGAAGCTATTCGACTTGGCGGACAGGTGCGCCAAGGCTGAAGAGGGTCGCCTCTTCATCAAGAAAGAGTCAGAGGGAGAGCCTCCTAATGGGTCCAAGACCAAGAAGGCCAGCGAGAAGCACAAGACCACCGTTGTCCTCGTGGCAGATCCTGACGCCAAACAGAAGCGCGGTGCCACTCCAGCCGTGGATGCCGGCAAGGCAGATCATCGCCCATTCTGCATCTACCACAACAGGCACAACCACGCGACTGAAGACTGCTGGGAGCTCAAGAAGATCCGCGATAGCCACGAAAGGCGCCGTGGTCACGGCGGCCGCGGCGGTGGCCGCAACGGCCGCGGGGCGGACGCTGGAACAACGGCGACAACTACCAGCAGAACCCTCAAGCGAACGCCTTCCAGCAGAACCCCTCCGGGCAAAATAACAATCTCCCTGACGAGGACCCTGGGGCTACCAGGTCCCTCGTGGGGCAGCCTGCATCCTTGACGGGGCTCAGGCTCCCAGGTCCAACCGCCACTTCAAGCAGCTCTCTCGCGAGGTCAACGCCGCGCTTCCTGGGGTTGAGGCATCCCAGCCCCTCAAGTGGTCGCAATACCCCATCGCCTTCGACTCGAGCGACCACCCAGTCCACCAAGACCATGGGCACCATCCCTCTGGTGTGAACTCCCACCATCAACAACATCGCCGGCACCAAGACGCTCATAGATGGGGGTGCAGGCATGAACGTCATCTCCGTCGAGACCTTCGAGAAGCTTCAAGTGCCATACGAGCGGCTGATGCCCACCAGGCCCTTCTCGGGGGTGACAGAAGGTACCACCACCCCGCTGGGGCAAGTGAGGCTTCCAGTCACCTTCGAAACGCGGAAAAACTACCGCACCGAGTTCATCGGCTTCGACGTCGTGCACATAGGCCTGTCCTACAATGCCATCCTCGGCTACCCCGCCCTCGCGAAGTTCATGGCTGTCACTCACCACGCCTACAACATCGTCAAGCTTCCAGGCTGCAGCGGCACCATCACCATCCGTGGCCAGGTCAAGGACGCCGTGTGCTCTGTCGAGCATGCCTACAAGGCCGCTGCGGTGGCATTTCCTGCCGATGAGGATGCGGAGGAGCCCCTCGCGAGGCTGGCAAAGAAGAAGCAGTTGTTCTCTCAGGAAAAGACAGCCACGAAGAAGGTGCCGCTGGGCGCCGATCGCTCGGGGGCTAGCGTCACCATAGGCGATGGCTTGCCTACCAAATAGGAAAGCGCGCCCGTCGCCTTCCTAAGGACAAACTCTGACATGTTCACATGGACACCGTCAGATATGTCGGAGTACCGAGGGAGGTGATCGAGCACCACTTAGTCGTGTGTCCAAACACACGCCCAGTAAAGCAGAAAGTGTGGCGCCAAGCGCCAGAGAAGCAAGAGTTCATCGTCAAGGAAGTAGAGAAGTTAAAGGAAGCACGCATAATTCGAGAAGTCGCACATCCCACCTGGCTCTCCAACACGGTGGTCATCCCCAAGCACACCGGTGGAGGCCGGCTCTGCATCGACTACACCGACCTCAACAAGGCCTGTCCCAAGGACCCATACCCGCTGCCAAGAATAGACCAGATCGTGGACTCAACCGCCGGCTGCGACCTCCTCTGTTTTCTAGATGCCTTCTCAGGCTACCACCAGATCAAGATGGCGCAGGAGGATGCGGAGAAGACAGCATTTCTCACCCCTTGGGGTGTGTTCCGCTACGCCTGCATGCCCTTCGGCCTGAAGAATGCTGGCGCCACGTTCCAGAGGATCATGAGGACCGCCTTGGGGGCTCAGATGGGGAGAAACGCAGAAGCCCACGTCGACGACATCGTGGTCAAGACTCGCGAAGAGCACACACTCCTGAAGGACCTCGAGGAGACCTTTGCCAACATGCGTAAGGTGAACATCAAGCTGAACCCCGCCAAGTGCGTCTTCGGGGTACCATCAAGCAAACTCCTAAGGTTCCTAGTGTCTCACCGTGGCATCGAAGCAAATCGCGACAAAATCAAGGCCATAGAAGAAATGCAGCCACCGTGTCTCCTCAAGGACATGGAGCGCCTGGCGGGTGTATGGCTAGCCTCGGCCGGTTCATATCCAAGTTCGGAGAGAGGGCGATGCCGTTCTTCAAGATCATGAAGAGGTTCGGAATGTTCAAGTGGACACCAAAATGAGCTAAGGCATTCGAAGACCTGAAGAAGTACCTGGCCAGCCCACCAATCATGGTCGCCCCACGACCTCGCGAGCCCCTGAAGCTGTACTTGGCAGCCACTCCTCAGACGGCGAGAGCGGTCCTGGTGGCAGAAAGGGAAGAGCCGGTCCTCACCAAGAAGGGCACTGCCTCGCCAAGTCCTGAGCCCCCCGACAAGGAAGCAGCCTCCTCAGGCCCCGAGCCCCAAGCTAAGCCCGTGCAACCAAAAGAGGTCCTCGCCGAGGACCTGCCGCAAGAAAACCTCGACAATGCCCCTGAAGAGCACCACGAAGAGCCCAGCGTTGAAGTACCATCGACAACGCTTGTCGAGCACCCCGTCTACTTCGTCAGCATAGTGCTACGAGATGCTCACGAGTGGTACACCATGCAGCAGAAGCTCCTCTTCGCGCTCCTCATCGACTCCAGGAAGCTACGTCACTACTTCCAGGGCCACCCCATCAAGGTGGTCACATCGTACCCCCTGGAGCAAGTCCTGTGCAACCCAAATGCCACAGATCATGTCGCAGGATGGGGCATCGAGCTGCAACCCTTCGATCTGCAGTTCGACACCACCAGGGTCATCAAGGGCAGGGCGCTGGCAGACTTCACGGCCGAGTGGACGGACACGGGTCAGGAAGAGCCTCAGGAGGAAGAAGCCACATCATCAGGAGGGACAGCGCCCAACTACTGGACCATGCACTTCGATGGAGCATTCGCACGCCAAAGCGCGGGGGCTGGCGCGGTCCTGACTTCACCAACGGGCGACAAGCTCTTCTACGCCGTCCAGCTATGCTTCACGCACAGCGACAAGGTCTCCAACAACATCGCTGAATACGAAGGCCTCCTCGCTAGGCTCAGAGCTGCAATCGCCCTCGGCGTCAAGCGCATACTCATCAAGAGTGACTCCCAGCTCCTTGTCAACTTCTCCAACAAGAGCTACAAGCCTAAAGACGGCCACATGGCCGCTTACCTCGAGGAGGTCCGCAGGCTCGAGAAACACTTCAGAGGAATGTAACTCATGCATATTCCACGAGGAGAGAATCAGGAGGCGGATGACATCGCGAAGCGAGCATCAAGGAGGGAAGCCCAGCGAGTAGGCGTGTTCGAGGAGAGGCTCACTAGGGCATCAGCCAAACAGCCAAAAGAAGCAACTGGCATGGACATTGACGAGGAGCTCCCACCAGCGCCAACAACTGGAGCACCAGACTACGGTCCGCCCTCAGGAGATCGCATGCTGCTGACCTTGGTGCGCCAAGCGGCGGATTGGATCGTCGAGATCAAGGAGTACCTTCAGGACGGGATCCTCCCTGAAGATAATGCAGAAGCAGAAAGAATCGCCCGGCAAGCCAAGTCATACTGCCTCCACGAGGGAGATCTGTATCGTAAGCGCCCCAACGGGATCGCGTTGCGATGCGTCCCCTCAGAAGAAGGTCATCAGCTGATCAGGGACATACACAGTGGAGAATATGGTCATCACTCATCCTCGCGCACCCTCACAGGGAAGGTTTTCAGAAGTGGTTTCTACTAGCCTACAGTGCTTCAGGACGCCACCGCCATCGTCCAATCTTGCGAGG
The DNA here is from genome assembly GCA_947311845.1 of Poa pratensis. Lineage (NCBI taxonomy): Eukaryota > Viridiplantae > Streptophyta > Magnoliopsida > Poales > Poaceae > Poa > Poa pratensis. The sequence continues at coordinate 9,675,175 of CAMZMU010000077.1, forward strand.
CATGCCAATTCCATGCCAAGCAGATCCACCAGCCTGCAGAGGGACTTCAAACCATCCCGCTTTCCTGGCCCTTTGCGGTCTGGGGGCTGGACATCCTAGGACCGTTCCCACGAGCGCTCGGGGGCTACCGCTACCTCTACGTCGCCATCAACAAGTTCACCAAATGGGCGGAGGCTGAAGCAGTGCGCACCATCCCGGCGAGGTATGCGGTGAAATTCATCAGGAGCCTGGTCTACCGCTTCGGCGTACCAAATCGCATCATCACCGACAACGGCACACAGTTCACCAGCGGCCTCTTCAAGTCCTACTGCGGCAGCCTCGGCACCCAAATCTGCTACGCCTCGGTAGCTCACCCACGAAGCAACGGGCAAGCCGAGCGAGCAAACGCTAAAGTGCTCAAGGGCCTCAAGACAAGAAGCTTCAATCGCCTCAAGGCCAGCGGCAAGAACTGGATTGATGAGCTCACATCCGTGCTCTAGTCCATTCGCACAACAGCCATGAAGCCCACTGGTGAAACGTCGTTCTCCCTCGTCTACGGAGCTGAAGCGGTCCTCCCCAACGAGCTCAAGCAAGGGTCCCCGCGAGTCCTCGCCTTCAACGAAGCCAACCAGGATGACATCCGTAACAACGACCTGCTGCTGCTCGAGGGAATCCGCTGCCCTGTTGCCCTCCGAGCGGCAAGGTACCAGCAAGACCTTCGCCGCTACCACAACCGCCACATACGCCCGTGCACCCTCGAGACAGGCGACCTCGTCCTAAGAAGGATACTCTCCAGGGAAGGCCTCCACAAGCTCTCGCCCATGTGGGAGGGGCCCTTCAGGGTCATGCACGTCTCCAGGCCCGGCTCAGCGCGGCTCGAGATGGAAGACGGCATTCCAGTCCAAACCCCGTGGAACATCGAGCATCTACGCAAGTTCTACCCGTGATCAGTTGCGGCAGGCATTTTTTGTCTCAAGAGGGAGGCATGCGCCGTCACCTCCCCAGCTTGACAAAGCCTTTCCCTCCCCGAGGGGCTACATCATCTGAGCTCTCTCTACAACGCGTCGCCACGGGCCGCGAGAAGCCTCAGCCACTCCGTGTGGAACCCCATGCTCAGACATGGCGGAATTTATTTTGGCCACGCCAAATGTAATGAACTATTTCATCGCAACATGAACCTATGGGCCTCAGCGCCGTTATGTAATATTACCGCGGTAAGCATTTGGTTTCTGCCATCATTCACGCTCATACTTATCCCCATGCGTATCTCACGAGCGGGGGCTAAGCACGGTGCCTGTGCCTCGGGAGCATCCCAACAGCATTGCAAAACCCAAAGGATCCGACCTCTGAACTCATGGGCCTGCTCCCATGCACGTCACCTCACCAAGGACCTTGGTGCTTACTCTCCTCGCGAGACACACATGAGGAAACTTATGAGCGCGCATGAGTTGTACACCGTGCATTGCTTGTGGGTCTGCCTACTTGTCCAACGCAGGAAGCACGACGCATACTACAAGACTGCGAGACTCCAAGGTCAGCCCCAAGCAACCCCGAGAGCAAAAACACCTCGTCAGGGAACATGACGCCCTCTACAAGACGAACGTCTCACAAAAGCTAAGTCTAAAACTGGTTGAATTTCCCCTCTCCAGTGTTTTCGCCTCTCGAGCTCCCTTTTCTCTCTTACGCCTCATGGGCTGCTTGTACGTCAAAGGGGGCTCCCGAGCATCGCGCCTCGAGAGCCCTTACCTCTCCAAGCCTCACGCACCCCCCAGCCTTGTTATCGAGCCCTGACTCTGACATACCGAGCGGCGGTGTCATTACGCTGGAAGCAGGGTCCTGACGACGTAGAGCGAAAAGACATGAAAAAGAGATAAAAGGCCTCCCGAGGGGCACACGCTTGCACAAAATATGGTTCTTACAAATTATTACAAACAAAACGACAAATCCTCAGATAAATTGTGCCCCAAGCACGCCATGCCACAGGAGCAGCTCAAGCAGCAGGGCCGCCGTCGTCCTCACCGTCGGCAGCTTCATCGTCCTCCTCCTCAGCGCCTTCCTTGCCCGCCTTCCTGGGACAGGTCCTGCTCAACCTCAACCCTCTTAAAGCGCTGGACGAACCTCTCCACGTCCTCCCACACCACGGCGTTCAGCTCCGCGACATGCCTCTGCTCGACGGGCTCCGTCACGGTCTTGAAGTCGAGGCCAGGATGGAGGCATGCGAGGTTGGCGAAGACGCAACCAATCGCGACGCTAAGAAGCTCGCAGCTCTCCATGTTGACAAGGTCGTCGAGGCTCGTCACGACCCCTTCAAGGTTGGTGAGGAGCCGCTCAAAGAAGCCAAGGTACGTGGCGGCGTCAGCATTCCCCACGATAGAGAACGGGGGAGTCTCGGCCCCCAAGCGGTCCGCAACAGCCCGTGCGCGGATCACCAGGGAGTGGAACATACGCTCTCGCTGGCCCGTCAAGAGCTGCGCAGCCTGCGCGTTGTCCCGAGCCTCCTCGACAAGCTGCGCAACGGGTGCCACCTACTGATGGACCTCGTTCAGATCCTCCGCCAGGGAAGCGAGGTCCTGCTCCGCGCAGGCCTGGACATCCTTGGCGCTCTAAAGACGGGAAGCCAACCACTTCCCCTCCTTCTTGAGCTCCACAATGCGGGCATTGAGCTCGTCGCATTTCCCCTTGAAGCGCTCCTCCTGGCACTGGGCTTTCTGCGCGAACTCCTGGGAGCAGTGGTCGCGGAAGAGCTACATCTTGGCATCGGACTCCTCTGCTATCTTCGCCTCCTTCGAGCGGAGCTTGGCGTTGGCCCTCTCGAGGCGATCCTTGTAGCTGGCCTCATCCTGGGCCACCTTGCTCTCGCGGGCCTCCAGGATCTCCCGCTGCGCAGATTGGTCCCTCTCGACCTGTTCAATCTGCTCCTCACGCTTGCGCAGCTCAGCCTCACGGAGAGAAAGGTCTTCCCCGCGCTACACCAGCAACTTCTCGCGGATGCGCAGGTCCTCGCGGAACTTCTCCAGGCTCGACCTCACGGACTCGGAGTCCGTGATGATTTTCTCCTCACGGGTCGCGAACTCCTGGTGCTTGGTGGCGATCTCCACCTCGAGAGCCTCGCGTCTAGCCGTGACAGCCTCGCGCTCGGCCTTGAGCTGCCCGAGAGTCTCCTCGGCCTCGCGGACCACGCTGGCATGAACCTCCTCAGCGAAGCGCCTCGCCTCCTCACGCCACGCCTGGGCCGCCGCGCCCTCCTGACGACAGCGGTCTACAGTCTCGCGAAGGCGAGTCCAAGCCCCGCGCGAGGTCGGCACGTTCCTTCGCCTCGGCGAGCTCCTCCTCGATGTACTGGGCCTCAAGTCCGTCGATCGCCTCCCTCGCCATGCGAAAAACAGAGCCGCGGCGAGCTACGCTCTGGCGTCGGCCCCACAGAACCAGGGCCCACGCATCGTCATGGGGCCCGGAGGCCTCGATGCTCGCCGAAGGCCCCGAAGCATGTTGCCTTGGGCTTGGGGTGGACTCAGGTCGCGCCCAGGGGCTCTGACGAGAGCCTTCTCCTCTTCTGCGTCGGAGGCCTCTCGGGGGCCCGAAGTGTTTTCGCCGTGGTCCTCGGCGTCCTTCTGCCCGCAGAGCACGTCCTACTGACCGCCAGGGGCAGGATTGGCCTGCCCCGCTGCGGCCGCTCCCGCCGTGGCCTCGGAGTCCGCCATTGTCGCCTCAGGGCTCGCACTTGGTGGAGGCGGCTGTGCGGTGGCCCCTCCACCTCAGCATCGACGCACTCCTCCGCCGACGTCACGGCCTTTGCCGCCATCTCTTCCGTCGCCTTCTCCTGCCGCGTAGGGGAGGTGTCAGGCCGCGCAAGCGACGGCGATGTCGCCTCAGTTTCCCCTCCTCGCGGCGTCCACCCGCAGGAGGAGGTGAAGCCACAACCTCATGATGTGGCCCCCAGCCGTGGGCGCTGCAGACGCCGCTGCAACACCAGAGCTCTCTCCGATCTTCCGGAGCATGTGTCGCTTCGTCCCTTCGGGGAGCCTGGCGAGAAAAGCAAGATCCCTCAAGAGGGGCACTCAGGAACACATCTTAGAAAGAAAGAAAATGCGAGACTTACTCAGCGGTGTCTATCCACCTTTTCGCTGTCCGCCGTGGCTGCGGGGCGCTCGTCTCCGCCTCCTTCTGAGCCCCGGCTGGCCTATCGTGGCTCGCCTTGGTGCGTGGCTCGCGGCCGCCTAACAAGGCCTCCTCGTCGTTGCTCTCCTCCTCCTCCTTGGTGCGTCGCGAGGGACGACGAGGTACGGGTCGTCGCTGCCTGAGGAGACCTCATGGATCTCCGCCTCAGGCTGTGCGTCCCTCAAGGAGATCGTATTCCCCACCGAGGATTTGGGGCCCCCCGAGGCGCCATCAACGTCGGCGTCCGACATCACGGGCGTCTCCATCGTCTCCTCCTCGCCATCGGCCGGCACCGCCTGCGACGCCAACTCCGGGTTGTTGCGGGGCCCAACCTGCCCCTCGGGCATCAAGCCCCACTGGTCAAACTTGGGCATCGCTTCCACGAACTCGCGTCGAGGTTCGAGATCGAACCTGTGGAGCGGCTCCGCAAAGTGGGATTCCGGCCTGGGGATGGACGGAGAGGTGAAGAGGATCTCCATGATGCCGTCCAGCTCCGCCTTCTGGAAGTTGGCAGAACTCAGGCGCATCTCGTCCGTCGGGCCAGAGTACATCCACATCGGCTCCGAGTGCACCTGGATCGGAGCGATGCGGCGCCTCACGAAGTCCTTGGCCACCATCTGGCCAGTGAGGCCGGCCTCGCGAACCTCCGCCAGGCGCTGGACCACGCTGCCAAGTGTTGGGCCCTCGAGAGGCTCGCTTGCCCAGCATCTTCTCTTCGTCGGGGGCGCATCGGGCATCTCGAAGAAGGGACTCGCTCTCCCGGCGTCCACGAAGAACCATCGCTTGCGGAAGTCCTCCACCTTCTTCGACACATTGGAGACCGCGACCTCGCCAGCCCGCGCGATGGGGATGTAGACGCTGCCCATGCCGTCGGTGATGCGGAAGGAGACGCAACCCGTCCGCTCGTTGTTCGCCGTGAACCGGAGCACGTAGAAGCTGCGGAAGAGGGCCACCGAGGGCCTAACTCCAATGTATACCTCGCAGAGGTAGGCAAAGATGGAGAGGATGAGGATGGAGTTGGGATGAAGGTGGAGAATCTGGACCTGGTAGAACTCCAGGATCGGCAGGAAGAAGTCAGAGAAGGGAGGCACGAGCCCGACGAAGAGGGTGTGAAGGAAGATGAGATAGAAACCAGCGCCGAGTGTGCCGGGGACGCACGCCGGCTTCAGCACCGTCACACCCCACTCGTTGGTCATTGAGGCCGCCATGTGGCGCACCTTGTCCAGCCGCGCCTCCGTGCCGACGCGGTACCCCACCAACGCCGGCTTGAGGAGCCCGTCCTCATCGCTGCAGGCTCGTTCGCCTGCATCACCGCCTTGCCCTTCCTGGAGCCTGCGGCTTTCTTGGGCGACATCGCAGCCGGGATTCGGAGAAGAAGAAGCTCGGAGCCGATGCGTGCTCTGGGAAGGAGGAGGCGAAGGAGTAATGAGCAGAGTAATGATGCTCGCACCAAGCTCTCGGGCTTTATAGCCTCAATGAGCCGTTTCCCAGACGTGGTGGACCCCGCCACTACGCCCGTTACCGTCGAGGAGATCGTGGCTTCGTGGGCGGCCGTTGCTCGCCACGTGTCTCGGGCCAGGCAGGCTCTGTTGGGCCCACGACGCTTCGCCTAGGTCCATGAGACTCCAGCGTGCCCATCGCGGGCCCGGGGGCTCCTGACGGCCCAGTGGAAATCAGGGTACCACGGACCGGCCTGCCACAACCCTCAACACACTGCTGAAGATTCTGCTAAGGACCAGGCGCCTCAGCCTGGTAAGCCTCGCGAGAGACATTTCCCTCGCGAGGGCCTCTCCTATCGAGAATATCGCTAAGTCCCGGCGCACGTCAGCGCCTCCCTCGCGAGGCGTCAAGTACTCGAAGACCTCGGCGAGGCAACACACCCCTCGCGAGGTTCCTTCGGGTGAAAGCAAGCTATGTCTCCGCAACAGAGCGCACGTGGCCTCTGCGCCCGACGCAGAGTGACGCGCGCGCCTGCGCGCGGTGACGACCACGTCGCAGTTGCCATTCTGGTGATTAAAGCGGTCAACAAAGCTGCACCAAGCAAAGGAGGCTACAAGGCTTGCCATTCCGATGATAAGGGACCGTTGGCCGCTACGCTCCAAGCCGGCGTCACCGTGGGGCACGCCACGGACCTCTCCATCGCCAGCCCACCGTCTTGGATGGACGGTGGCTTTTCCTACCAAGAGGACGCCGCTCCCTGCCATGGACCGAGTCCATGGACAGGTCGCTCCGTGACCGTGCATTGTCCTCCTCCGTCGTCGCCATGTGGTAGCCCTTCCCGCCTAAGAATTGGGGGAAGAGGCCCGAGGCACCTATAAAAGGGGCAGTGTACGACCAAGGGAGGGGATTCACATTCCATTTTCCACTCGAGAGGATTCCGATTCAATCCCCCATTCCTTCCACCATAGTTCCTCTTCGGCATAGCTCTTTGTACTGTAACCTCCACAAGCAGTGCAATACAACCAAGCAGGAGTAGGGTCTTACACCTCACGGTGGCCCGAACCTAGGTAGCGGCTCGTGTCTACTTTCTGCCGTGATTTCCCTCACCGAGCTCGACGAGCACCGTCGCCGAGGTAGTTGAGGGTTGTTTGACAACGTGTTCAGCCCCCTTTCGATTCCTGGCTTCAGTGAGACACATCCCTCCCTAATTCCTGGGACTAGTCTCCGACAAACACCCAGTTAGAAAACGTTTGTAGCACAGATAAAAACTGGTAGCTTCTTAATTCTTGGAATTAATCCTCTCCCAGCCACCGGGGAATATAGAGGCAAACAAGCTCAAGTGGACGAGGGCATACATATCACCGGAACAAATTCTTCGCTTGACTGACAAAAAAAGAACACCCTGCAAAATCATTAAGAACAAGCAGCATCTTGTCGTAGAGGGATATATTTATTGTGTAGTTGTGTAGTAAAAGGAGAGCATCCTGGAAAGAAATGTCAGGTGCAAAATATGCTCGTCTACAATCTACTCAGATGAGCTCCTTATGGCAATAGACTGGAGCATTATTTTGGGGACAAAGCCGTAAGAAAACCTCACATGACGAAGTTACACCATGATATTGTTGGTAAAATAGTATGTCTTATATACTCCCCTTGTCTTTGTCCTTTTGCCGTTTATGGTATCAACTCAATTGTTCGATATGCTCTTTTTTCCCCTATTGTCTAAGAGGAAGAACTGCTGGTTTAATGGTCCAATTGAGTAGTTACCATCTTCGACTCCGAGATCAAGGAAATCAAGAACACCACTACATGCTTTTATAGAAACAGCGAAATAAGAGATATCAAGAAGAAACTTTTTAACATGTTGCACTATCAATTGTACAATCCAAGGAGAGTTAACAAACATACAAATTTTTCATTTTGATGAACAACTACATTACAATCAGTATACCCCTACTATATACTTAGTATGCACTTTGCAGTTGGCAACGGGCAATCATTAGGAAAACGAAAGATACAAACCTTCAACCAATCACGAAATCAACACATCAACATGATTAATGCATCATGTAAATTCAGACCAATAACAAATCCATAAACACCACATATACAAGTCAAACTTCAACCATGATGACAAGAAATGTTGATCTTCCTGCATCATGACAGCTGAAGCGGCAAGTGGTCTTCCTGCAGACATGTATCACCACAATAATATCTTCATCCTTCTTTGTAATATACTAAAAAAAAAGCACAAGCTAGCATTTCATACAAACATACAGTACAATGAACTGAAAGGGACTTCCTATGATTTGAATTTACTCGAGACTGAATTAAGGAAATCTCTACCAATCACAGAATGCACCCAGGCTTGGTTCGAACAAGGTGTGTCACCAAGTGTCGTGATAAGTGATCCTCCTACATCAACATGCATCACCATAATAACATCTTCATTCTTCTTTTAAATCTACTCGAAGGAAAGCACAAGCTAGCTGTTCATACATACACTACAATGAATTGAAATTGACTTCTATGTTTTGAAATTACTCGATACCTAATCAAGGGAAGAATGTAGGAGGCTGCAGGCTTGGTTTCGCTAAGGTGCATTTTTTGTCAAGAATGTGCTGCAGAGTAAACAGCATCAGGTTCATAAATCATAAGAATTACTCTCACAACAGTTTGGAATTCATAATAATAAAAGTTAGATGAAAGGAACAGTCATGACCACTAAGGTAGGAGGATTTGACATTACGAGTAGGGCGACATAAAGCAACAGGGAAGTTAGAAGTCTAGAACAAAATACTCCTCACGAAAACAATTTGTAACATAACAGATACGACTTACAAGAACTAAACGAGCACAAATGCAATGGAAGAGAAGAAATCAAATCGAGATGATAAACGAAGACGGAAAAAACTGCAAAGGTTTGGGAATTGTTTGGGTGAACCCGCGCGGCCATCATCGCGCGCGCTCCGACCGCGGGTAGTCGTCATTGCTCGCCGCCAGAGGCAGTCGCGGACGACAGAGCCGCCTCTATATCCCCAAAACGGCGCCACCTTCCCGCCAACCCTCTTTCGAGGGCGGCGGTGGCGGCGCGGCTGGGGAGAGGCGATTCCGGCCGCCGCGGAGCCTCCGGGCAGCTCGCTCGGATAAGATCAAGTAGTGTTAGAGGGCCGAAACCCTACCCCTCTCCCAGTTCCACCACGGCGCTATATAATTAAAATTTCGGCCCATTACTCCTGGGCCTCCTAAGGCCTAAATAGCTGCGCATAAAGTAGGCTCGATTACGAAGCTTGGCCCATGCAGCCCATCCTGGACCTGAGCTGCATAAACCCTAACGCATCGAGCTATAAAAGCTCTCCCTCCTCACGATCACCTGCCTACGCCGCCACTTCACCTCCAAGCTCAAGCCGCCGCTCCCGCCGCCGCCGCCGCGCTCCCCAGCAGGCACCACAGCAACCATGTCTGCTGTTCTCACCCGCCCGACGCCGGGCACGGTCCAGTGCTTCGGGCGCAAGAAGACGGCGGTGGCCGTCGCGTACACCAAGCCCGGGCGCGGGCTCATCAAGGTGAACGGCGCCCCCATCGAGCTCATCCGCCCGGAGATGCTCCGCCTCAAGGCCTTCGAGCCCATCATGCTCGCCGGCCGCTCCCGCTTCAAGGACATCGACATGAGGATCCGCGTCCGCGGCGGCGGTAAGACCTCCCAGATCTACGCCATCCGCCAGGCCGTCGCCAAGGCCCTCGTCGCCTACTACCAGAAGTACGTCGACGAGGCGGCCAAGAAGGAGGTGAAGGACATCTTCGCCCGCTACGACCGCACCCTCCTCGTCGCCGACCCCCGTCGCTGCGAGCCCAAGAAGTTCGGTGGACGCGGTGCCCGCGCCAGGTTCCAGAAGTCTTACCGTTGATCGGACTGCAGGATCTTCATCCATGGGGTGGTTTTCTCTGCTTTACCTCCGAAGTTTGTCCTATCGTTGATCGGACTGCAGGATCGTCATCGATTCGGTGTCTTTCTCTGCTTTACCTCCGAAGTTTTAGACTATCTATCCTTAGTTGCAGACCTTGTCAAGACATTGTGTTTTGGATGTGATGTGAGATGTTTAAGACTATTGGGTAGTTGCTGGAATATGTCTTTTACTTGTTACTTATGTTGAGGAATTTTGATATGGTCAGGTCACCTAATATTATGCTATGTTTCGAGTTTCATGCATTTTTATTTGTTATATCAGTATATGTATAATTTATTGTACTGATCATAGTGTTCCTACTAATTATCAGTTTTTCCATCTTTGAAACGATCATTTTCTTCATGTTCTATGCTTCAACTGGGAATAGGTTACTGTATGAGAAGCTGACCTGTACAATCAGTCAATCATATGCGTGGATTTAGTTCTGTACCTTGGAAATGATAATCGTTCCTCCTGTTCAATGCTGTGTCGGATTTATCGTTAATATGTCTGTGTACTACGTATCTAGTTACTGAGTGACTATCTGAGTTTCTGCGCATTGTTAGTTGCTAAATTTAAGATGATGCTCCATTTCAACTGAGAACTGTTCTATGCATTGTGTGGCCATTTGATCAGTACAATCTTTTGCATAGGTTTAAGGTGGGTCTGTTTCTTTGCTGTAAAGGGACTGCTGTAGTTTTCATCCGTTGTATGTCTCGTGTTGTTCATTAGTTCATCTGTCTCCCCCTTTTCTTGAGAAGGATTTTAGGAATGTATTATGTTGCTTGTCTTGATTGAGGTTGCTTGAGGTTGAACATGCCATCTGACTCGTCCATGTTACTAGTCTAGAAAGCTTGGTAATTCTAATTCAAACACATCGCCTATCATCCTGACCTGTTTCCTTAGGCATTGTGAATCCCAATTGATCCTGTCTATATAGGCAATCACGTTGTCTGTTGGGAATTTTCAACGCTTGGTGTTATTTTTTTGATAAATGTATTGTGTGCTTTCCTACATGGAGGGCAGCATCATACTATCATCGGCCTTTTCATAGTTTGGTCAATACTAAATTCTTGTTATAGTTTGAACTTTGAACTAGTTATTTTGGCACAATAAATATGCTGCCACCTCCTACTATCAATCTCCCAGTGACCTCTTAGCTCATTAGCTGATATTGCATTGCTGTAATGTGCCAGTGTTTTGTTTGAATTTCTTCAGAAGGATTTTAGAAAGAATGTATTATGTTGCTTGTCTTGCTTGTTGCTTGAGGTTGAACATCTCATGTGACTCATCCATGTTACTAGTCTAGAAAGCTTGGTAATTCTAATTCAAACACATCGCCAATCATCCTGACCTGTCTGTATAGCCATTGTGAATCCCAATTTATCCTATCTATATATAGGCAATTACGTTGTCTGTTGGGAATTTTCAATGCTTGCTATTTTTTTTATTGAATGTACTGTGCACTTTCCTACATGGAGGGCAGCATCATACTATCATCAGCCTTTTCATTTGTTGGTCAATACTAAATTCTTGTTAATAGTTTTAACTAGTTATTGTGGCACCATGACTAAATGCTGCCACTTCCTACCATCCATCTGACCTCTTAGCTCATTAGCTGATATTGCATTCCTGTTAGGTGCCAATGTTTTGTTTGAAATCGAATACATCTCAATCATCTGCTTTGTGTGTTCGTCTGTGTTCTTGACCTGTCATTGTAATCAACTCACTTGATGTTAACAGTGAGTTTAGCTTTGTGTTATCATTTATGATGAAATGTCTGTACTGCCATCTGGTTTGGCCTGGTAGCTGTGTTCATCCCTTCTGATCCTGCAGTACTGTTGTATTTTTCACCTGGTCGAAATGGGCATCTGGCCCCAATGATGTTTCTGTGGATCTTCTCGTTGTAATGAATTGATATGTAGAGTTACAGCATTGACAGCGCTGGTGCTTTTTTGTTGTTGGCTGCAGTTGTAAATAGCCGATGGGTTATGTTTTGCATGGCCGAAAATCAGCCTCTACCAAAAGCACTCACTCACCTCTGCCATCCCTCATCCCAAAATCATCCTCTGTCAAATTCAGTTGTGAATGTTGTCTTCATAAGTCAAATAGCGCATGTGTTGGCTCCAAAATTTAGCTACTAATCAAGGCTTGAATCGCTAACCTGAATTATTCAGCAGCTAACAGATCCCTTATATCGCGGTACCGTAAAAATCTTTTACTCCCTTTTCGTGCTAGATGCATTCAATTCAGCGAAAAAAATGAGGAAGTAAGGGATATGGAAAAACTTCTTTTGCATACTGGGTTTTCCTTTTTCTTTTTTTTCAAGGTCACCTTCCCCAAATCGCCCAGAGGCCACATACTCCGGGAAACTTTCCAATCCGAATGCGTAGTTGCCGCCATTACCTCCCTACCTCGCCGTAAAAAAGAACCTGTTTATTGGCCCCGAATGTGCACCTACGGGATCTCAAATGTACATTGTTTTCGAGAGAGGATTTTTGGATCTCGAGTTCCGGTGTTCAAGATCTTTTATAAAAAATCCAAAATGGTATTTAAAGTTTAAAAAATCCAAAAAGAAATTGCATGGATACATATATATGTGATCTACATATCTATATAGTTTTGCTCAATAATACGTTGTGTTATAGGCTATACAAAAATCACAAAATCTTAAAGGTGGAAAAACTCATTTTAATTGCTACATTTGTCTTTTTGTGGAGATCACGTAGAAAAAGATATTTCTCTACAAATTTGGGCGTGCATAATAGATATGTATATCTAATTGTATGTTTTTTTTTCAGAATTGTTTGACACACAAAAATAAACTTTTCGATTTTTTAAGAAACATGACCATTGGAGCTCGGGAGCAACAATTGTTTTCGCCCTATTTTACGGGAAATCAATTCAGGTCAAATGAGCATGTGCTCTCACTGTTCATTTTTTTCAGAATGTCAAAAAAAAAAATTATAAGAAAATTCGAGTATACATCCCGACATTATATGTTCATATAGAAAGTTTCACGAAAAAAGACATTTTTTGTGGCCTGTATTAAACAAACAAAAAAATGTCTCATGAAAAGTCATTTGTAGCATCCAAATTTATCTTTTCTGTACAATCTACAAAAAATATCTTTCTTCCGTGAAACTTGGAGTCCGCCAAAAAATATTTAGATGTACCACCGATTTTTATTGTTGTAATGTTTGACTGTTTGACATTTTAAAATGGCAGTAGAATATACTTTTTTCATAGTGCGAGTATCCGGTCTTAGAGCATCTCTAGCAGATCCCGGATAAGCCCCCACCCGGAAAAGGACTGCTTTTTCGGGTCCGGTGTGAACAAACAGCCCGACCAGATACGGCAAATATGGCTGGCTCGGGAAAAAAATCGGGGAGCGGGATATCCCCCCCCCCCCCCCCCCTCCATTTGTGGCGCGAGAAAGCGGAGCTGAAGTTTCGAGATGCTTGTAAAATCTTATCATCTGTTAGTTGATGCAGGTTCTCAAGGGACACGGCTCGGGATGCATTGATGGGGAACTAAAGAAGGATGTGACTTAGGGATATAACCATCTACTTTTGCTCTCTCTTTTTATAAGACGTTTTGGCAACCTTAAACGTCTCATAAAAAGGGATGAAGAGGGTCTATGATTAGGTGTTCCCATGAAAATGATTGCAATGATGATACGAGACCCTCAATCAAAACGGATTTTAGAATGTGAGCAGTATAAATTTATGCAATCCATTGTTTGCTTCAAGTCATATGAAATCTACGCGACTTATAAGAACATTTGCTCTTTGCGCATTTGTACGAATCAAGTATCCATTTATATTATTTCACACATATTTCTTATAAGGAAAAGACAAAAATCTCTAGATTTGGTTCGGATGTTCGCCTAGATGGTCCAGGCTTAAGTTAGGGGGCGAGTTTAGGAAACTCGATGGACTCTAGATCCCCCAGATGCCGGATTGAGATTAGCAGACTTTGCCATAGCTGACTTTGGGTCCCTCACGTGTGGACCCCACCCATGGTGGTCCCTACGTGTCAGTGGCTCAAGGTCACCTGACTTTGCCTTTTACAAAGTCAACGAATTCGAATCCCCAGACGACTGGGTCTCATCCCGGAAGGTCCAATCAAGTCTTAGAAAACATAACGAGCGAAAAAGGGAGGGTCTACATAAAAGAGTTATTCTTCTCTAAAATGATATAAGGTTGGGATCTTGTTAATCCATAGCTGCATGAATGTGCAAACTATAAAACCAAACTTTGTTTTCTGAAGACATCAGACATGCCACTTCTTCGAAATCATACTCAATAGTTGTAAAATAGCTAAGGTGGGGTCTAGCATATTGTCTTACAGTGATGATATCTGAGATTCCACGGACACCTTGCCGGAGAATATCATCTGCCAAATTGAATGCTTCTGTCACAGGAGTATTTGGAGAAACAGCAATCAGTAACTTGTCATTTGGGATTACGATCAGCATATCCACATTGCTTCTTAAGGCCGCAATTCCTTCTTGTGCCTGAAGTGCCCGCCTTCTTCCCTCGAATGAAAAGGGAGTCGTCACAATTCCGACAGTTAATATACCCATAGACTTTGCTATCCCTGCTATAACAGGTGCCCCGCCAGTGCCTGTTCCCCCGCCCATTCCAGCCTGCAAAATGAATATAAGGGTTCAAAAGCAGCTACTAGAGCATATAGATTATCATAGTCCTTTCAATCAAAGCACAGAAATGGTTATACTTGTGTACATTAAGTTATAATAAACTATAACCTAACAGGATACCATGACTCCCAAGTTAGATCAATTCCTTATGTGTTATAAATCTATAAACTAAATGCCAGAAAAGTGCTCCATTCACTGATTTTACAACAATTAAGAAACAAAATTTACACGAGCAGCAAGACTTACCGTCACAAAGACCATATCAGCACCAGCGACTGCATGTTCTACCAACTCCTGGCTTTCCTTGGCAGCATTCATGCCGATTTCCGGGTTCCCACCGGCACCAAGACCCCGTGTCAGTTCCTGGCCAATCGGCAGCCTATTCGCGGGGTCAACGGGGGACATCCTCATAGCCTGGAAATCAGTGTTCACGATCCAGAATTCCACCCCCTTCATGGAGCTCTCAATCATCCTGTTCACGCGATGGAAGCGTCCGGTAAGGTCGTCTCAGTGGCTTTTCCGATGCCCAGCTCCGTGCTCGGGGCGGCAATTGAGCCGTTCTCTTCTCCATAGAGCATCAAGATCTCGGGGTGGAGGTCGTACATGGTGTCCTTGGCGGTGCGCCGCGGCCCAGACTGGCGCGGGTTTGCGGAGCACTGGAATCGAGTGAGGCGGGCAGAGGACCGCGTCTTTATGTGGAAATGCGTCGGGATGAGGCCGGGAAATGGATTCCTGGACAGCGACGGATCCAGGTGGTGCGCCGGGTGGTGTGCGCCGGCACACCCGAAGGCTGTGGAGAAGCTCATACGTCAAGACTCAATGTCTGAGAGCGCGAAGTGGGTGGAGATGGCGGGGAGGCGGTGAGGTAGAGCGGGAACGGCTTCAACCTAGAATTGTTGGCCTTTAAAAGATCGAGATCTCTCATTCCCCCGACCAGTCTATCAAGTTTTGACTCACAAGAATAACGAAACCTAAATCTATAATTTCACCAAGCTAAATTTTATTATCTCATGAGTTTATTGCTTTGCTTTCAAACTATTGAATTTTCAAGACACACTAGACGACTAGGGGTCTGTTTGTTTGGGCTGTAGCTTTTGAGAAGCAGCTGTAGCTGCTGAGCTGTGGAAAAACAGCTGTGAGAAGCAGCTGCTGGAATCAGAGATTTGATATTTAGCAGGAGTGCTGTTGGCAGCTGTTGTTGTTGGTTTTCTGGTGAAATGTTTGGAATGCCCCTGAGTGCTGAAGATGTTATATAAGTGCCGATTTGAAGCGAAACAATTGTTTTTGACTTATTTAATTCATTATTACGATGTTTAGGTAGCTAAATCGTCTCATTTTATCTATTTATATTTAATAATTGAAACACATATTTATCAAAAAAATCTATTTAATAATTGAAACACATATTTTATCTATTTATATTTAATAATTGAAACACATGAATTATTATACTTTTATATGTATGGTCGTACTCACATACTACGATAGACGAAAAAAAAATGGTCGGGACGATAGCTCTCGCGCGATGCAATCATACAGCTGCGTCGATAGTCATGTAAAAAAAATCTGCATCGATACAGAGCATCCAGTCCAACTGTGGCCGGCGTCTGACCTCTCGCCCTGATGAATTCTAGCGCCGGCGGCAGTCGCGGGTGGCTAGGCGCTGCCGTCCACCACCGCCTCGGGACGACCTGCGGCAGTAGGGGCTCGATCTGCTGCGGCGCCGAAGCAGCAAAGCCGCCGCCCCTCACCACTAGCGACTAGCGTCCGGCGCCCTGCAGATCTTCCCAGTCGGCGCACTGCGGGCCGCGGCTCCTCCGGCCCGGCTGCACGAGCTCCGGTGGCCAGCGACTGTCGGCGACGGTACCGACCCGTGGGAGGACGGCGCGAATCAGAGGAGCTGAGAACATAGCGGGGAGAAAGACCTTGCACATCCGGCAGCGGGAACGACAGCGATGGCGACGGGGAACGGCGGCGGCGGCGGGCCTAACCCTAGCTCACCATGGCAACTCGTGAGAGAAGGGGGAAATGAGGCCGGGGCTGTTTGATCCGGTCGATTTGCACGGTTGGGTTCGATTATATTGCGGTGGCAGGTTTTCTGTAAATACCCCGATGTATGGAGGGCATTTCGGTCCACTGAACTCGGGAAGCAGGGAAGAAGCTCGGAAAGCACCTCTTGCCCTGCTTTCGCTTTCACCCGCCGATGCAGTTCATTTCGCTACCGCGCTTTCGCCCAGCGCTTTCCTATTGTTGGTTGTTTCAGGGCCGGCTCTAGGATTTCAGAGGCCCCGGGGCGAGCTTCACCAATGGACCCAACAGAGAGAAAAATAGAATCGCCCAGTAAGATCTCGTACAGTTTTTAGCTGAGAATTACGTGATGATCTTGAATTTTCTTGAATCTTGACGCTCCGCACGGCCCTATCTCTGTCTCCAACTCTCAGTGATCGTGGGGCCTGGGTGATTAGGGATTCAATGATTTTAGTGACGGTCCGGCGAGATGGCGACAAGGGCGAGTGGGCGAGACCGCGAGAGCCGAGGCGAGGCGATGGCCGATGGTCTCCTTCCGTGCGTGGTTGCCGCGATTCACTCGAAAGGAATCAGGAACAAAGCGTCGAAGCGATCTCCTTCCGTGGCTACCTTCCTGGACGCTTGGGCTGATCGATGGGTCATTGGGCCTTTTTCTTCTTTTTGCTATATTTTATATACATACTGCATACGCCCCCATTTGGACGGGGCCCCAGGCCGTCGCCCTTGCTGCCCTGGGCCAGAGCCGGCCCTGGGTTGTTTGTTTGCGCTTCAGCTTCTCGGGCCTAAAAGCGGAAGCAGGAGCGGAAACAAACAGCCCCTAGGTCGACGAGAAGCTTTTACGTTGTAGAGTTGCTCTGGAAAAGTTTGTGAAGGTGAGGGTGTCTCAGCCATTTTGCTAGTGTTCAAAATACGATTTTCCTTCGAGAAAAAACACTAATAGCACCAGATATTCGCCAACGCCATGCCATCTGAAAAAAAAAATACTCGGACACGTATACGGGTACAAACTCTGCCTGTAATGGCCGGACCCCACACGTCAGCCTCCGGAGCAGGCGTGGTAGCAACTCACACGACCTGGCCCCTCCTCTTCCACGATTAGCCACCCATCACCAGTTCACGGCCGCGGCGACCATCAGAGATCGGTATCGGAAAGCGGGCGAGCCAGACCAATACGTCCCCAATCCGAGCTGCCAAATTCTCCCAAAGGTAAGATCTCTCCACGATCTCTGCGCTATATAGCCCAGATCGATTTCCGCCAGCAAATTTCCTCATTTTTTTTCTTCTGATTTTCCTCCGGGGGATTGATCGGATTCGATCCAACCAGATGGCGTCGATCTGGGTGGCTGTGGCGGTGATGCTGGTCGCCGCTGCTCAGGTGGCCGCGGCCTCCCCGGTGACGGCGCCGGCTTTCCTCTGGGCGCCCAAGAACTACGGGTAAAGTAGCCCAAGCGCATCTCTGCTGAGCCCGTATCCTGTGATCCCCTGCGTTAGATGTGATGCGTGTTGGTAAAGCTGGGGGAATCATAGACTGGAATTCCTCTTTGCTCTGAATCTGTTGCAAGTTGGTGGACACATGTATTACTGCCCTTTTCTTCCCTGAGAACAGTGCGCATGTTGTATCTTCCCTCTATTCCCACATGAAATCGACACAAGCCTATAAGTCGTTCAGTGCATAGGATAGTCAGCTCAGAGTATTGAATCTAGCTTGTTGTGGAATATCACATTTCATTGATAGATCTGTATCAGCTGCATTGCTCTCCAGTCGTACAAAAACTTGTAGAAAAATCAATCTCTATATCTTGGCTTAGCTCATGCTTGTGGAAGATTCAGATTGTAGGGTGGCTGGATGAAGGGACAACAGAGCCGAGTTTGTTGTTGGCATGATGGAACTTGTGCAGTTAGAATGATTGTTCAACTTGTATGCATTGCATGCCCGCTCTAGGAGAGTAGACATGCATACAAGTTTGTTGTTGGCATGATGGAACTTGTGCTAATTAGTGTTGACATAATGACATGATTCACGGCAATCATAGACTGGAATTACCCTGCGTCATTAGCACAAAGGAGAATCGTGGAAAATCGATCTCTACATCTTGACTTAGTGCAAACATTAACAGATTCAGATTGATGATGAACCCACTTTGTAGGACGCCACACATTTTGAATTTATTCATGAAGACTACTAAGAATAGCGATCTATAAGTATTAGCCCCGGATGAAGGACCAACACATTCGAATCTGTTGTTGGCATGAGGGCACTTGTGCAGTTTGGAATTATTGTTCAACTTGTATGCATGCCCTCTCCCTAGTTCTGTTGATATTAGGAGAGTAGAAGCTGAGCATCTGTTAAGACTTAGGCCCGCTTGGATTGTAGTTTAAATATTCGGAGCCGGAAAACTTTCCACCGCGCTGCCGGAATTTTAGGAGGGGGTCAGCAGGTCCGTAAAATATACCTCTGTATATGGCTAATAAACGACCAACGAATCGAGGCCTTAGGGAAAGTTTGCACTTTTGATTTTGACATGTTGTATAGTGTACATTGTGCAACACTATGTCTTATGTCCAACGGCGTTGTCTGCCTGATAGCTGAACTACAAACATGTAGTTCCTTTTTTATCCGTTTCTTGTGGAACGAACGTCTCTGGCCTCTAATTGTGAAGAAACTCGAAGCCCTGAGTCCCATTTGATATAACAACGGCCTTTTCCTCAGTCGTATGCCCACATCCTTACCTTAAAATATTGCATCATTGGTCTAATGCATCCTAGACTACCCACTACCTAGGTCACATGTTACTCTGTGTTCTTAGTGTAGACAATGCATATGCGTCTCATACACATCTGCTTATTACTTGTTGATCGTTTCAAAGTTACTCTGTTCATTTAGTGGCTGATTATACATTCTGTTACTTGATAACGAAGTACAATTTTATGCATTCATTTTTTATACATGTCGAGCTTCCAGTCATAGTAGTTTACATAACATTACCTTTATTTCCAGACTCAGTTCCAGTGAGGCTAAAGAAGTAGTCCACTATGAGACAATCTCCCCGAAGAGCTTAGCTAAATCTGTTCTTGAGGAAGGTGGCTGGTCAAACTTGGTGGTGAGTACCCCTCCAGGATTTAAGTTGACATCCATTTGTATTATAATACGGGTCCTTGTCGTGCAGAACTTCAAACATTTTTTTTAATGTTTTTGTTTTGTTGTCAGTGTTCAAAGAATGGTCCTCAAAAGAATGTTGATGTTGCAGTTCTTTTTCTTGGATCAAAGGTACTTATTTGACATTTGATATTGTTTATCAATTAGTCTCATCATCTTTTGGGTATTCACTGGTTGCACTAAATCCACACTTTATGGAAGCTATCTCATAGATATTTTTCTTGCTGAAATAGCTTCTCGTCATGATATATTGGCTACTTCCTCCGTTCCAAAATAATTGAAGTTCTTGGATTGTCCTAAGTCAAACTACTTTTCTCTCTCTAAAAAAAGTAAAGCTACATTAAATCTAACCGAGTTTATAGAAAAATATACCAACATAAAAAAAATTAGTTTCATTAGATTCGTCATAAAAAATATATTTTCGTACTATATAGATTTGAGGTTGTAGATATTAGCACATTTTCTAGAAAATTGTTCAAACTTGGAGAAGTTTGACTAAAGACAAACCTAGAACTTCATTTACTTTAGAATGGAGGAAGTAGTTGTTATTGGTCAATTCAGCCGTTAAATTTCTAAAACTCCACATGCTTCAATCTGCATGGAAAAAATTATTCCACTGTCTTGAATATTTCTCATTGAAGGTGCTATCTTTGTTTTTGTTGCTTCAATCTAACACTGAGAAATGACTAACGTTGCTTCTTCAGCTACAATCATCAGACATCTCGAAAGATAAACAAGTCGATCCAGCTTTAGCGGACACACTGAAGGTAGTCAGTCATTCTTGTTCAACCCTTTCCCTCAGTTATCGTATTTAGTTTCCTCTGCTTTTTCTTAGTTGTCATATAGTGAGCATAAATACTTTCAATGCCTCTAATATATATGCCCTTTACCAGCTATCCTTCTCAAGCTCCGAGCTTTCCATGGCATTCCCTTATGTTGCCATATCAGACGACGAAGCATTAGAGAACTCATTGCTCTCCGGATTTACTGAGAGTTGTGAGGATGCTTCCCAAGGAAATCACATCACATACACTGACACGTGCGCTACAAGCAGCGAGAGTATGAAGAAACATTCAAACATGGACTCCATTCAAGTAAGTTATTTTTGTACAATAGAGCTTACTCCCTCCGTTCACTATTATAAGACCTTTTAGCTTTTTACGAAAATGCATGTATCTAGACGCATTTAGTGTGTAGATTCACTCATTTTGATCCGCGTATGTAGTCAACATTGAAATATCTAAAAGGTCTTATAATAGTGAACAGAGGGAGTATTTTGATATTAATTGTATATTCACTATGTATTGACATCATATACATTCCAGGACTTGGTGAAGTCACAGATGGGAAACAACCCGACTGGACAGACTGAGCTAATCGTCTTCTGTAGTGGCGGTTTCAAGGACAGTGCGAAATCAGAAGGTTGGTTTAAGTAAACTTGGGTTGGGTCCTTCACCTTCAGTTGAGCAAATTTAACATGTGTTCTGCTTCCTTCAGGGGAGTTGCTTTCGGAGGTGGTTTCTGTGCTTAACAAGTCTGGGGCTAAATATTCGGTTCTGTATGCTTCTCAACCCTATGGTTTGTTGGAGAACACTTCAGAACTGCCATTGGCCAGGTATCTTGCGGAGAAGACCAACACAACTAAACCTGTCCTAGAGACATGTGATGGAGAGTGCCAACTAAAATCAACTCTCCTGGAAGGAGTTTTTGTGGTAAGTTGTTACTTAGACTATTTTGTTGTCTGTAACCTTTTCCAGTTCGTTGGCATGAGTCTTCAGCCTGTTTATTGCCCTGCTGCTTTTAAGATTGTCCTCTCCTCTTCTCCTAAACCGCCTGTTTGTAGATCACGGCTGTTTGTACCTTTGCATTGTTTCCTCACACTTGTTTAACCTGCAGGGATTAGTGCTGCTTATCATCTTGATATCAGGACTCTGCTGCATGATGGGGATTGATACTCCGTCAAGGTTTGAGGCTGCCCAGGATTAAATCTTGATCTGATTTCAAAGCAGATCAGATATGGTGTTCCTTGGTTTTGCACTGTGGATATAGTTAGCTTCCCATTCAAAGGTGCATTGTGTATTTTTACAGAGTCAAAACTTCTGCTTAGTAACCGATTTTTGTTGTTGTAATATTGCATTCCATATCCACGGACTTCTGAGCCCTTGCAAACTGCTACATGCGCAAGGCTTGTGTTGTAGTATCAGACCTGCTACCAGTTTTCTCTGTGAATAGCCTGGAACTGTGGTAGCCAATAAGTTGATGGCACTGTCCATCTAATAAAATCTTGTTTATTACTGTTCGTTACTTCAGTAAAATTATTATTTTTTATTGTCTGATTGGGACACAAGCCCACTTTTGGAGCATCGTTCCTTTTCTAGCTTGCACCGGTGAGGATGTGTAACTGTCAGGGTAGACTTACTGCGCAAGTGATTACATGATTGAGATCGGTTTAGTAGTGATTGCTCTGGTTGCTTCATTTAAAACCATGGACTAATTACACGACACATACTTTTATGTCCTTTATGCTGCTGGGTCTTGTCTTATCTTGGCTTAGCACTCAAGTCAATAGAAAAATGTGGCATATCTTTAGTGTACTTGTTCCGTTTTGTCCTTTCCTTGATAATGCGAGGAGGAAACGCAACAGAAATTTCGCAAGCATATAATTGCTTTAGCGTTGTGCGATTCCTTGGTGTGCTTGCGGTGATGATGCAGCGATTTTGTCTTGACCGATAAATCCTCATAGTCAGGTACACGCCAGTATATGTATATCCCATGACGATGATAGTATAATATCTATCCACTGAGACTGACGTGTGCGAATGAGAGTTGCTCGAATACTCTGTACAGGTGACGTGCGACAGGTTGGTTGGGCCATACATAGGTTGCCAAGTCAGTCCGTGTTGGTCTCCTGGGAGCCATGCCACAAGATCTGCCCCTGCAGAACATAACTTGGAAGAAAGGTCTTTGACACTTGTAGATAGTCTTGCCCCATTTTTCTTTCTGAAATGAAAGCGGCTTACGTAGCAAGATCTTGGGACGACGCGTAGAATTGGAAGTGGCCACAGATTTCAGCAGATATTATTTGCTGTCACCGGCACTAGCTAGAGGGTAAATTACCACTAGGAGCGTATGTGGCATGTGAGAAAAGGGCGATAAACTGTTTGATTTCGGATCAGAAAATACGGTAACTTGCACCGGCTTTTGATGCAGAAAAGATGCCCAAAATGCGATTCCTTTCTATTTCTTTTTCATAGATCACGTTGCACTGTAAGTATATGCATGCGATGCGAGCTGGATGCCACGGGGAACGTCGACATCTTTTTTTTCTTTTTCGAGATTGACAGGGGAATAAAATTCCCCACTGTTTGTTGCATTCATCGAAAAGTAGCCTGGCGGGCCATGTTCTTACAACAGAATAGCAATTATAGGGGGATACAAGGGAAGAGAAAACAAAGAAATACATGAAACAAATACAACTAGAAGAGGGAAAGCAAGAGCCACCAAGAGACACAAGAGTGAGGGGTTCAGTCGAGAGATCACAATGCCAAGACTCGGCAATCAGCCTCGCGCACCGCACCAGCATTCGGCTCGAGCCCCACAGCACAACTCAGGAGCACCACCATCATCATCGGAGTCGGAGTGTCAAGCCTAGCACCTAGCACTACCCTAGACGGGGAGCTCCGCCACGGAGGTCCAGACGAATAGCAGGTGGGGGAGACATACATTGCTTCGACGTTGAGCAAAGGTGAGTCGAGACTCCACCAGAAGCACGAAGCTACCACACCGCAACAGCAACCACCGGAAGGGTCATGAGCAAGCACATCCATGCGGCCGAGACCACGTGAAGACCCGCCGAGGAGAGAAACACCACCATCGGCCCCAAAATGGCCGCACCAACACCACCAGACACAACACCATCACCACCCGCAGCAACAAGGCCATCAGATTTGGTCTCCAAGACGACGTCTCCAAGGAGAAAGTGTTGTCGACACAACACCGTCATCCGACCCGGCAAACAGGGTCCTAGGTTTTCACCCGGAGGCCAAAACTGTAGGTACTGGAGCTCCACAACGGCACCTCCTGCGAGGAAACGACGACAAAAGCCGCCGCTACCGTCAGCAACGACAAAGTCGATGTTGGGTTTTCACCCGGAACAAGAGCACATCTACAGAGACGGCGATCGATCAACACCAACAACCACTGCAGCCAACGACACCTCGCCGAGACTACACGCGGCCTGAGACAACAACACGGCACCAGCTCCACCAGGGCCGCCGGACGCAACGCGACCTACTGAACCTGCCGAGCACCATGCCGGTAGGGCAGAGTAGCGCTGCCCGAGCCCGAGGTCCACCATGAACCTCGGCAGCAACCTTGCAACACGCGCCGACGAGCTCCACGCGCGCCACTGGAACGGCCGCCGAAGGGTGGAAAGGGCGCCAGGGAGAGGTCGTCGATGGCGCGCCTGGCCCAATCGAGCCCAGATCGGGCCCGGCGGGCCGCAGCCTGCGGTGGCCGCCAAGGCAGGCGGGAGTCGACGGGGAGCTCCGAGAGCTGCGCCCACTCGCCGCGACCTCGCCGCCCGCGCGCCGAGGCCAGAACGGCCGAGAAATGGACCTGCCCCGGCGTCCAGAGCCCATAGCACGAGGCGGCGCGACGAAGGTGACGCCACCACGCTCCATGGAAGCCACGGGCTCGAGGACGGCCGCCGTCGCCGCCGCACAGGGACGGGAGGACCGGGCGCGCATCTTCCTCCAGAAGCAGCAGCACGGGCCGCAGGGCAGCAGACCCCCGCCGCCCCCTTCACCGGCGGCGTGAGGCCTTTGCCGGCGACCGCCTCCGAGGACGGCGAGAGATGGGGGCGAGGGAAGTGGGGCGGCGGCGGCGCGGTTAGGGTTTCGCCTCCCCGGTCGCCTGGAGAGGGCGACGCGAGGAGGACGGGTTGGGTCCTCGTTTCAAAGATGAACGTCGACATCTTTCAGTTACTATCTTATCTTGCCGGCTATATATTAAAATTTCTTTTCTCGCCAGGAATCTTGCTGGATATCACCGGTAACTGATCACTTTACCTTCCCGGATTTTGAGTTAAAAGCTCACTAGCTAAGTAGCTTCTTGTGTGTATGGTTAATCATTCATCTCTTGCAGTAGATTAAGTTAACCACCTCCCTTGATGGAGCTGTCATACACATGTCGTTCCCACGTGCATGCACGCGCCGTCCAACATGTAATACATGCCTGGCTGCACGTGCTTAATTTTCTGCTGACGAACGCTCCAGCTTGCACCAAACCTGTACAACGCTGATTGACGTCGAGGCCGCTCCTGAATCCTAACTTGTGCGCCAAGAATACAAACTAGCTCGGTTGCATTAGTTGTTAATTGCTTGATTGTTAACAGACCAAAAATCATTGTAACTGAAAAAACAATATGATACTGTTTAAGTATGACCCAGTTGTCTTTATACATCTATATACACAGTGGCGGAGTTGGAGAAATTTTGATCAGGGTGCACTTCTCCTGTATATGGAGGATTAAGGGCAGATTTAAGCCACCCGGGTGCACTAATCATGGGCTATAGGGGTGCACGCACCAATTTTTAAGCTAATTGCAAGGCAAAAATAAATTCTACCCGGGTGCCTGTGCACCCTGGTAGCTACATGTAGCTCCGCCGGTGTATATACATATAGTAGAAGATTAGACTCCGTCTCTTGGTGACCCGAACCCGTAACCGATCGAATCTCTTCTAAAATTTGCACCAATACGATTCGGCTGTCTCTATACATGTAAGATTAGGACCTGTTTTTTACTGTCAAAAAAGGAGAAAGATTAGACCATGTCAGAGCACTACCTTCGTTTTTAATTTTGCGCTTAGTACTATACTCTCGTCTTTGCTTTCTGCTCATCAGAACGTACACTAGCTAGCTTGGTTACATATTTCTACTTGTAGCAAGTACAGATCGGAATTTGTTAATTTGGACGAGAAGCGAAAACAAGGACACGACCAGCACAATCAAGATTCAACAATGACAGCTCCTGTACACACCAAGAAGTTCTTGTAATAGTTAACATCAATAGCCATCATATCTAGAAATGCCATCCAAACCCTAAAGAAAGAAAATTGCAAAACTATACTACTTGCTACAAATGCCACCCAAATCAATGCTAAGAGCCATCTGATTTGATTACTGAGATCCGTGCAAGTAAATAATTGCGAATATATATGAAAGTTTTATCGGATGGCTATGAATAATGTCGTCGTTTGAGAAATAACTATACTTTTTTTAGGGAAATAACCATATGTATTTCTAAGTCGAGAGAGAATTAGTCATTCCTATTGTACATTCATAAATTTTGGCATTTTCGTACTCTCCATCATAGTTTTATACTTTTATGTCTTAGGATAGACTGACATCGAACCATGCATCTATCTCGTCTTAATTAAGACACTTTATAAGTTCATATAGTAGGACCTTGAAGAAAAATATTCATAAAACTGCAGTTTTAAGCTGAGTTTAATGCAATTGAGATGACTAAGAGTTGCCAAGAAAATCAGGCAACTGAGAATTAGCACAACTAAAATTGTATATCTGCCATCCATTATGAGTAACAAGACAAACTTAGCTAAATAAGAAACACAATTAACTAAATAACAAAGGTATGTCCTTTTTTACAAAATCCTAAATGTAAATGGACAATATGTCTCCCACTCTCTCCATATAATCAGCAATCTAATGAAGCAACCAACAAAATTGCCACACAACTAAAATCAGGCACACTCGATCTGTATCAGTAGGGCCGAGCACCAAAATTCATAGCAGAAGCGTGGTGTCCATTCATGGTGGCAGCAGCATAATTCCCATATGGAAATTCACCATCGTCGTAGCTCTCAAGCTTCTGATGCTGTGGCAGAACACCGGCACTAGGCAGGCCCGTTGCCGGCGCACCGAAGTTCGGGGAGCCCATGACCCCTCCTAGGGCTCTCGCCATGATCGCCTGTTGGTCATAGCTTCTTCTTCCCATTCCATGCGGCGCCATATTAAGCATGTGCTGCCAAGAGGAGCCTACATCGCTGTCACCTCTTATTGCCGGGACTAAGCTGGGCATGGTCTCGGCGGCCAACGCCTGCATCTGCATGTTGCTTGGCTCGTTGGTCAAGCTGTAGTTAGGCATGGCGTTGAAGGTTCCAGCTGTAGTAGGAACAGAATAGTAGTAGTCGCGTTGTACGGCGGCGCGGCTGAGTGGTGTTGCTGTTGCTGTTGGTAGTCGCCTTGGCCGGCAGCTGGTTGCTTGTGTACTCGTCGGAGTTGGGGAAGTAGAGCGGGTCGATCGTGAACATGGAGTCGATAAAGTCTCCGGCGCCCTCGCCTGTGTCCACGACCGAGCTAGCGTTCGGAGTCGTCACGGCGGAGTAGGAACACTCGGCGTCGTCGGCGGCGGCGGTCTTGGCCGCCGTCTTGGCCTCCCCTTTCTTGTTGAACACCTTGCAGACGACCCATTCGTCCTGGCAGCCGAACAAGCACATAATAATCGAATCAATTCACGCTCCGAATTCATATTCAGAAGTTAATTCATACCTAATTAAGATTGTTCATAATCAAATGAGTGTAGAACCGTAGATACCTTGGGATTGTTCATGGTTTGGTCCCTGGATTTGCCGTCGAGGCGGAACTCGTGCATGACCCAGTCGGACTTGGTGCCCCGAGGCGCCCTGCCCGTGTAGAAAACGAGCGTCTTTTTCATCCCCACCAGCTCACCGGCGCCGGCGCCGCACGCCGCGAGGCTTGAAGATCTCCCTGTCTTTGCCGGTGGCCTTCCAGTAGCCCTCCTTGGTGGCGCGGTTGGCGCGCGTCCCCGTGGGGTACTTGAGGTCCTTGTGCACGAAAAAATACCATCTTTCTCCCCCATCGTCGCCAAGCCTTTCATAAAAAAAGAACAGATTTCTCATCAGCAAGATGTTCAACGAACTACACATGAAGAAAGAAGATGAAGATGGAGTAGATGAAGTAATTACTTGGGAGTTCTCGTGGCTCGCAGCTGTTGAGGTCGACCTCGCCGACGGCGCAGGAGACGAAGCTAGGGTTGAGGAACTTGCGCAGGAGGTAGCTCGTGATGATCTCCTCGTCGGTCGGGTGGAACCTAAACCCCGGAGGCAGCGAGAGGCCGCCGCCGTCGCCGCCTTGCTCCGATGACTTTGCTGCTGCCATGCTCTCCCCATGCTAGCTTGCTCTCTCGATCGGAAGGAAGACGAAGATGAAGCTTGCTTGCTTGCTGGGGTGCACAAGAAAGAAGGCTAGGTGTGAAGATGGGATAGAAAGGGGATGAGGAGAGCGAGAGGCCAACTTTTATAATGCTTCCAAGGACCTTTTCCATGGCTTGGGAGGGGCCAAGTCCACAAAGCCTTGCCTAGGAAGGAACTCTTCACTCGGTTTCATTAATCATCTCTCATCACACACAGCAGATTTAGGTGTGATTACGGACATTAATCTACTGATTAATTGTGGTCTGCAGCTTTAATTCGCCATATCTTGCCAGTGCCGGTGCAGCTACTACTGCGGAGAGCGACGACGGAGGGAGGCTTGCGCGGTAGGCCACTTGACTTTCTTTTTTCTTTTTTCTTTCTTTTCTGGGAAGATACAAACCAGAGACTGTTCCCGGCAAGTCTAGATATTTGTGCAAGAAAGTGATTCCTTTCCTTGTCTTATTTTGCCCGGAGATTGTAGAGGGATCTGTCTCGGAAAGTCATTTTGCCTCTCGAGCTTCGCTGATCCCTTTGTTTTAAAAACAATAAAAAAATATTTATGAGGTTCGAAAAAATCTGAAAAAGAATCTGGGTGTTGTATCCTATAAGCCTGCAAAATCACAACGCAAATTCATTGTATTATGGGCTATACAAAAAATGACAAATTTTAGACATTTGATAATGTACATTGTTCAATATATTCATATTTGTATATTTTCATTTTTGTGTAGCTCAAAATACAAAGTATTTCAAATTGAGATTTTACACGTTTGTAGGATACATCGTTGACAACATCCATATTTGTTTTCACATTTTTTTTAACTTGTAAATATAATTTTTGATTTTTTTTAAATAAAGGGAACACAGTGGAGCCCAGGAGTCAGAAGTCTCCACTATGTCTGTTCTTTCCTCATGCTCGCTACTTCACCAGGTGTGTTTGGTCAGCTCCTTCAGTTAAATTGTGTTTTTGTCGGAAAGAAGATAATTTCAAACCCTTAAGTATATGGGTTTTTGCTAATTCTCATCCGAATAAGAATTAAGTTAGAGCTTATTCAACTTTAGAACCGTTAGATTTACATTGTGATTTGTGTGACCTGTTAGTTGCAACTGAGATTTGCTCCAGTTGCACACAAGTTGCAAATCAATTTTCAAAAAAAAAATCCACACATACGTAAACGTCCTGGGCTTATCTTGGGCGTACATTCACTCTTTGAGATCTGTGCTACAACGCTTACTCATTGCAAAAAAAACCGCCAACCTATTCCCTGCTCAAGAACTCCTCCAACTTCCTCTACTTCATTCTCATATCCTTCTACTAATTCTACATTGTGTGGATTAAGCACATATATAGTTAGGGAGTAACTAATTCTCAATCAATTGAGGATTAAATTAATTATCATCAGATGATCTTATCAAATTCCAGTTGCAACTCATGTGCAATCCATGTGTAATCCCAGTTACAACCTATTTGTAGCACATGTGAAACTAGGAAATTTGCGGCTGCAACTCACCTACAACCGGAAAAATCTCAGGTAAAATCTTTGTGTAACTGGGAAATTTCAGTTGCAACTCATTTGCATCACACCTAAAACTAGGAAATTTCACTTGAAACCTATGTGTATATGCCTTGGCATGGGCATCCAGTCTGACGACAAAGCTGGGCCCTGAAATTTTGGCCCTGAAATTCGGTCTTGGGAAATCAGTCGGTTTACACAGAGGCATGATCCGGACCGGCTTGAAATTGCTTTTTTTTTCATTCGGGCCGAGCTCGAGCCTAGATTTTGCATGTCGGGTTTTTAAGGTCTAGTTTCCACAAAATGTACAACCACATATGTCTAACTATATATGTGCTTAATCGAAGTTGAGCTTTGAAATATGGAATTGTCTGTATTAAATTTTGAGCTTACTAGAACAATTTTATTTGAATCCTAGCCCGACATTTGATATTGGTTTTGCATTTCGAGATTATCATGTCCACATTCTTTGGTGAATTATTGCAGGCTAACAAATTATATAATCCACCATGCACGTCCACAAGCTCTTCAACATTTTGTGGAAACCCCGGAAGAAGCAAAAAAAACTAAAATTCAAAACTTCTGTACAACTTAGGTTATATAACTTTAGATTTTTTTCAATACAATATGGACAATATCATAGTTCATGGCCAATGTTGAACTGCATTTCATCATGTTTCAGGCTAGACATGTTGTCCCACCATTTGCGATCTCTCCCCCAAATGTATTATCATTGACTCCCCCATATCAAATGTATTATATCATTGAATTGGATGTATCTAGTAATAAAACATGTCTAGATAAATTCAATTTGGCGACAATTAATATTGATAAGAGGGAATAATAGATTGGACCGGAGTCTGACAGACATGAAAAGCGCCGAAAATGCAAACCACACCGAAGAGGATGTCCCCGTCGTATCCACACCCTTCATTTAATCAACAACATTGTGCGTATAGTATGGAGGTTCTTCACCGGAATACCAACAACATTGTGCTAGAAACATACTTGATTATCATCATCCAAGTCTACTCCATGCAAGGTTTGGCTAGTTCAACGCCAACAAAACATACTTGGAAATTCACCCATCTCCTTCTTCTTCTCTCCTACCTTGAGCGTGGTTCCGTTTCTGGAGCTACGTACGGGGAGGGAAGTCTCTCTACTATACGCACACCGTCGTGCTGCTAGATCCAATCTTCCACTTCCGCTGCTCTGCTGGATCTGGAGCCCGGAGGTCGTCATCTACACCGTACGTGTGTGGAACTGCGAGGCGCTACTAGGGTAGCGCTGGGAGTACGTCTACTTCCTCTACACGACCTTGAGGCCGGCTTCGTTGGCTTCATCGACAACATTTGTGCGGGAACATAATCCCGCTTTCGGTCTACAAGGGTATGTACTTCGTTCTCCTCCGTATAGTATATCTGCATAGTTATAGATCTTGGCAAGTTTTGGTAGGAAATTTTTTGTTTTCTGTCTACGATCCCCTTCATAGATAAATTGAATTCGGCGACAATTAATATTGATCAGAGGGAATAATAGATTGGACCGGCGTCTGACAGACATGAAAAGCGCCAAAAATGCAAACCACACCTAAGAGGATGTCCCCGACGTATCCACACCCTTCATTTAATCAAGATTCGTGCAACCGGTTTTGCAGTTAACCCCCAACATTACACATTTATCTTCTTGAAACATCTCATTAGATTTTGTCATTTGTTCTTAACTTGCATTAACGATGAAAGTTTTTGATCATGCATTAATAATTTTGGATCTATGTATTAACAAGATTTCTTTGCATTATTGCATTAACAAGATTTTGGGACTTACGGATTAACAAACCATTTTTGACAATGCATTAACACAATGCATTACAACTGGTGAAGCGTGAGGTTGTATTTGTAAAATGTTCTCTTCCATCGTCGGATCTGGAATGGACGTCCTGATAGGTCGTGGACATCCTCTTAGTTGTGGAATCGCTGAGTTGCAAAAGTGCTTGTCATGTTGTCGCAGAGGTCAGTGTCCTTGATGTTTATATATTGACCATTATCAGATAAAAAATTGGACTGGCGTCTAATAGACATCGAAACAATCAGTCATGAAAAAAAGATTAAAAAACCAGTCATGAAAATTTTGGCCCGTCAGTGACCAGCTAATTGTTGCTTGTAGTGATCACTATCCATCAACTTTTTTTTATTAACGATCGAATACTCCATGTGTGCTCTCCATTAATTGATCTCCCAGCCGATATAATACATAGTGAAGTTGTGATTTGAATTCGGTTTTCCGGTAACTGCCATTTCTTTTGACGAAACCATGTTAGCGCCGCGCGCGTGTCTCTCCTACTGTACGCATGCATCATGCATGTACACATTGAAGGTACCTGGCATTGTATATTACTGAATGAACGAACTCATACTGTGTGTTTGCATGTTACTTTAGTTAGGCACTTAATTAGGCCTTGATCTTGCAACACTGTACTGCTTCAAATAAGCATGCTATTTAGCACTCGTATTTTTGTCGTTGCAAATTTCAACAGTAGTGCTTGGCAGTTGACATTTTGTTTTGGCGAGCGAAATGCAGCAACCCTGCTGCGTCCACTGATCGAGCTATGCCTCTGTCTGCTCCAGCAGGCGTGGCTGATTCTGAACCCAAAGACACGGCTATCCCTTTCCTTGCAAAACAGCCATTTGCAAAAAATAGAACATTTTGGAGAGGCGGCGCAGCAGCAACATAAGACCGTAAACACCGCCGCACGTTGCAGCTAGCTAACAACCGCGCCGCCGCCATCCATGCATATGCATGCTTTGACTATTAGACGGCGGCTGTTCATACCTCATTTTGCATGCACAGAAGAGAGAACAATCGAAATTGGTCAGCTCAGCTGCAGTTCAATATGGCCATGAGCTTCAACGTGGTCAGTCAGTCCCCGATCGATTCTTCTCCGTGGTGCAGTCTCGATCGATTTATTCTCTGCGGCCGGCGAGCACATGGTTGCATGCTGGCTTAGCCACACAATGTACGGTTCATCTCATCTGGCCGTGGTAGTACTGCTGGATTTGGCGCCGACCAAACGCGCCGGGATCTTGACCCACAGAGCTAGCTAGCGATTCAGGCATCTACAGTACAGCCAAGCTAGCTGTGTATGCTCTTGTAAAGCTTGTTACACCGCCACGATGTGCTGCCCTCCATGGCCTGGCTAGCCGACCAGTCAATGTCGGTTCATGTTAAATCCACCTAAGATGAGTAGTTCTCGCTCGATTGCTAGCTACTCCCTCCGTTTCAAATTAAAAGATACTTTGACCACTTTTAATGTAAAC
This sequence comes from Poa pratensis, assembly GCA_947311845.1. Taxonomy (NCBI): domain Eukaryota; kingdom Viridiplantae; phylum Streptophyta; class Magnoliopsida; order Poales; family Poaceae; genus Poa; species Poa pratensis. Next base: position 9,707,615 of record CAMZMU010000077.1, read on the forward strand.
TAAGTACAGACTACCAATTTTTTTGGAAACGAAATGTATTAGTTTGACATGTTCTGACCTTGGCAGCTGGCTCGCCATAGATCTATCAAAACACAGTGTCAGCAAGATGTCGTCAGACATAATACATAGACATACTAGATGCAAGAAAAGGTACTCCGTATTCCAGGGTCCCATACATGCATGTATCTTCTCATGAGTTTCCTAGTCTAGTCTAAACATAACCCATGCAGAATTAATCCTGGTATATGTCAGCAAACAGCTCACCAGTTGCATTTTCGCATTACACAAATGTTTCGGTTATAAATGGTCGCACTGACCCTTTTTTTTTCATTTCTTTTTCAGAAGGTGCACGCACTTGTTTCACAACATGCGACAGCCCAAGTCAGGCTGCCCCGCAAGTAAATTCTGCGTGTTGGGCTTTTCAGCCCATGTAGACTTTAGGCCTACTTACTCCTCCCAATTAAACACTGCGCTTATCTTTTATTTAGTTTCTAAAAAAAATACGCTAAAAAAAAGTTCCTAAAATAAAATGTTCTCTCTCGGGAAGGAGCAAGCACCCAATTTAAATTTCAAAACTGTGGCATGGCATGGCATGGCATGTAGAATCAACAATCCCATATGTCAGTTTTTTTGACCTCGACCCATACCTTTTTTAAGACAAAACCGTTGAACAGCGGTAAAATTTCACATATATAAACAAATATTTATAGAACAATGAAAGAAGGAATCTCGGCATCTTGCTGGTTCAATCACATAAAAACAAAGGGACGACCTTTTGTTATGGATCAAATTGTATTTGGTATAATTACACTTTTGCCCAAAAAAGAGTATGCAGTCCAATTACAGCAATATCATCCTATTTGTCTCCTCCATATTTGCTTCAAAATATATACGGAAGTTGAAACAATCGCATCACTGGGATTGCCCCTCATGTGATTCGTCGAACTCAAACAGCTTCATGCATGGACGTCACATTTTAGAGGGAGTTGTTATGCTTCACGAAACCATTCATGAACTTCATAGCAAGGACATGGATAGAGTTCTTGACAAAACCGATTTTGGAAAATTTATAATAAAATAAAGTGGTCTTTTCTCCAGCAGTTATGCAGGGAGGTATTGTGTGAATGGATCACACAATTTATGCAGGGAGGTGGTGTGTTGGGATATAGGATAATGAAATTACTGGCCATTATCAATGACATTGTCTTCAACGGCGAGCACCCTTCGGTTATGGTGGTCAAGACGAAGATCAAGTCTGACTACGAGTTGTAACGTTCAACCGTGGTCTTCAAGGGTGAGGTGTTTGGTTTGCCGACGCCTTTGACGTTGTTGTTGCTAGGCGGGGATTAGGAGGTAGATGGTTGAGGGAGCTATCGCCCGTTGTTAACAGTGGCTAAAGCCTTCTCTACACCTGTCGTCTCCGGTAGACGGGGATTAGGAGGTACAGGGTTCAGGAACTCGGGAATTACCTCGTCGTCTCCGTGTGCCTCGGTTATTTCTATACCCGAGCTTTTTAACATTTGCACTTACTTTGTCATAGCCATCGAATTTGAATTTATATATCTTGCTATTACCATTTTGTGTATCTTGTTTAGCATAAGTTGCTGGTGCACACAGTTGAGCCTAGTTGTTTTAGGTTTTGTGCTTGATAAATTAAACGCTTGTTTTATTTTGCATTTATTGAAAACTAAACCGTAATTATTTAAATCGTCTACCCCCCCCCCCCCCCCCCCCCCCCCCCCCCCGCTATATCTGCGATCTTTAACTAGCCATTGGATCTATATGTAGTCCTATAATCCACACCCTACGGAGAAACATGAGTCAAATGGGCTCTGGGTTCAACTAACCGTTTGGAGATGTTCGCTTGGGAGTTATTCATGTAGTGTGTATGGAGATCCGATAGTAGAATTCCTGATGCATAGAAGATACATGTTTTATATTTTGATGGTTGATCTATCTATCGATTCTACATGATCCATGAGTTGTAAATCACTATATGATAACGCTGCACTAAAATTTTGTATGTGTAAATTCATGTAGAGGTTCTGCTTATTCCCCTTTTCAAAAAAGAAACTAGATTTACTTTTGGAGGGGTTCCATAAAACTAAGTATATCATGTAGATGGTAAAAGCTACTTTTGTGAATCTTGGCATAAATAAATATCCTCACATATTCTTGCAACAAAGAAAAATGATAGGAAGGAAAATTTACTAAATTGAGTCATCAACAATTCACTACCAGGCCCCTAGAATGGTCGGCAGGATCCATCATCACATCTTGGCATACTCAGGTGTATGTCGATTTGTGTGAAAGAGACATATAAATCAAGTCTACTACTCCTTCCGTTCACAAAAGGATGTCTCAATCTTTTCTAAATTTGCATGTTCATGCAAATTTAGAAAAGATTGAGACATCCTTTTGTGAACGGAGGGAGTATTTTTAGGACTCGGTGATAACCTTTTGTTCATGTGGAACCATTAACAGAAAAAAGTATTCATGTGCTTAGGTTGTGTGTATCCTTTGATGCAGAGACGGAGAGAGAGTTGTTCTTCTAGTATCAACTAAAACTGGATCTAAAAAAGGTATAACCTTTTGTTTTCAAAATGGGAAGCGTAGCCTACACATCAAACTGATGCGCACGGCGATTTATGTGCCTTTAATTGTTCTTGATCATTCTCAATGTAGCTCTCGAGATCATTTTTCGAAAAAAGAAAAGTTAGCTCGAGTAATAAACTTCAAAGCCTCATGATTACTTATTCCAAGTTGATCCCGGAGCACCAGACTAGAATCGAGATCGAGTTCACTCATGTTACCCAGCAACCAATTATTAGTGGCTACCTAGCTGCCCCATTCTAGAAAAGGAGCATGTCATGGTCGTGTGACCTCATGGATAAGGCTTTCAACCTCTTGACGTACGATGATCCTAGTAAGCCAGCCCCACCACACATGCATTTTCACCCAGCTTTTCGCATGCATGCTTGGATAGAGATAATATAGCATAACTCATGCTTAGGGCATCGGTCATGACTTAGCCGTGTGATTAGGACGGACCCTTCTTATCTTAACCCACCCCTCATCTGTCATCATCGCCTTTTAATCGCGCTTGCAGTTAGGCTGATCTGGCGCTAGCTTAAACTAGCTTAGAAGCGCCAATTAAGTGTAAGAAGTCCCTGTTAGCATGTGCACCAATTTCCAACCATTGGGGTGGTAGAGCCGTAGAGGTAGACCAGATTGAGAAAGGCTAGCCAACGTTGATGAACTAGTTCACATTCCTTAATTTGCATGATCTTCTTCTTCTTGTCATGGTATAGTACGTGTGATGGTTTCAACGTAAACAAATCCGTGTCTCCAATAGGGAGACGTTCTTAGCCCAATGTGGGGAATCAACTCTGGGCTTATCAACTTATCATCATCAGATGGAACGTGTGATATATACCAAGCTCCTATGCACACGTGTGTAAATTAAGTATATATAGGAGTAATAATAAGTAGTTGATCAACGTGTGCCGCCGCCTTCTTTTTTTTGTTCTCTGCAACAATCGACGAGATGGCTGGCTAGCTACCTAGATGGTTCTTGTGAGATGACGTATTGCCAATCTATTGGTCCTGGGTTTTAATTACGTATTCTGTGTTTGATTTGGACTTTGGCTTCTAGTGACAAATTTAACACATTCGAGTAATCTAATTTTAGTTGATTCCTTCAAATGTACGGAGGATAAGGATCCAAACCAAGCGGAGTACCAAGCGCCGCTGCTTTATGTTGGCGTCCCCTGTTTGGTGGTGGTGGAGGTGGTTTTCTTCGGCGGCTTTGCTCCGGCCGGCCGTGGTGGCGAGGGGAGTGGCTGTCTGGAGTCTGGGTGAAGCGGGTGGCGGGCCTGGACGTTGCTGCGTCGGCAGGAAGATGGGTGGTGTGGGGAAGCTGGTGCTATGGCCGTATGCGTTCATCGAGCTAGGTCTCTGTCGCGCGGCGGCGGGCGGTTCTGCGGCCGTCTACAACATGTGGAGGTGCTCTCTTCCCCGAGAATGGTGGTACGGCGGTGCATTTTGCTGGGTCTTGTTGTATTTTTTGTTTCTCTTCTAGACCTGTTTGTAAGATGTGCTGAGCTTCCTAATATATGCGTCGGATCCCGTTAAAAAAAAAGATAAGGATCCAAACGGCACACGCTAGCAACACGCCTACCTACCTAATTAAGTATCTTAGTGTTTACATCATCACTTCCCTCAGCTAATTAACAAGGCAGGCTGCGTGTGTCGACCATGGATACGCCCTTGGTTTTGCATTATCGAATTAACCAAGTGCCAAGTTAAGAAATCTTCTCGATATATTAACTTGTAAGTATATATAAAATTGTAATATTGGCTTGATTTATTTCCACAACAACCCATAATAATTTACAGCCCTTGTACTAAACGAAGAATTCTGAAGTTTTTTCCGTTCATGTCGGTCACAATCTGCCACAATTTATCGGATCTACAGCACGTTCAAATGGAACAGTGATCAGTAAAACTGAAGCATTCCAGCTCCATGTTGATCTCCCAACTGTTACTGATTCAGATCGATCACATGTGCAGCTGTAACCCTGGACATTCTCGGTTTAACATGGTTTGCGCAGTTTCCTCAAACCACACCGTTGACCACGGTGCTAGCTAGATCGGTCTGGTTTAAACCGCGTAGGATCGAGCAAGTTGATTTGGCGGTGCGGTCTGGGTCGATTTCGCGGTTTGCACGGTTTGAAACCGTGGACATGCACGCACTTGATTTCCCGTTGGTCACGGACAGACGGTGAGCTAGACTGCTAGCTGGATGCACGTAAAAAAAAAACTGCTAGCTGGATCGTTGGCTGATGGCGTACGACAAGGATTCAGATATTCAGCTTCGTGCGTACAAACAATTCAGAATTCCATAACTGACGGACAACAAGTCTGAACATAATATGCCTCTCATTTCTCTCGGCTTATATCCATAAGAATAGGTCAAACAGTGGTGCAAATGGCATGGGGATCAAGCCATATCATATATCTCACCCTACACAAATATTGCAGCCAATAGGAACACAAGACTTGTGACATCCTGTTTCTCACATCCAACAACAGAGAGGGAGAGGCTCCACAGCCAACAACTGGCAGTGCTCCCAGCTTATCTTGTGCGCATGCTTGTCATATTGCTACCTGAGAACAATTCATAGCAAGTTCGTAAGTGTAAAAGTCGGCAAGTTGGAACCATACATGAATAGCAATTCCTGGAACATACATGAATATATTCTTATCTATTAATGTAGCAAGTTCATAAGTGTAAAAATAAGCATATCATGTGGTTAAACCTACCCAAACTGCCTTTATGCAAGGGAGGAATATACTAAACGGGGTCGTGGTCCTCCACGAGACCGTACATGAGATGCACACGAAGAAACTTAATGGGGTAATCTTCAAAATAGACTTTGAAAAAGCTTATGACAAAGTAAAGTGGCCATTCTTACTACAAACCCTGAGAATGAAAGGGTTCTCTGAGGAGTGGTGCGAATGGATCTGAAACTTTGTTGTGGGTGGAAGTGTGGCGATAAAAGTCAATGACGACGTTGGCCACTACTTTCAAACAAAAAAGGGCTTAAGGCAAGGTGATCCTCTATCGCCTATACTATTCAATATAGTGGCTGATATGTTGACCATCATGGTTGAGCGGGCAAAAACGGATGGCCAAATTGAAGGGGTAGTTCCACATCTTGTCGATGGGGGACTTTCTATACTTCAATATGCGGACGATACAATCATCTTCATGGAACACGATCTTGATAAGGCGACAAATCTGAAATTGATATTATCAGCATTCGAGCAACTATCAGGATTAAAAATCAATTTCCATAAAAGTGAAGTGTTTTGCTTCGGCGATGCACAGGATGTAGCTGCTCAGTATGCTGATATATTCGGTTGTGAGCAGGGTCAATTTCCTATTATGTACTTGGGCATACCAATACATTATCGGAAACTGACTAATGCGGAATGGAGACACGTTGATGAGCGTCTGCAAGCACGGCTGTCTAGTTGGAAAGGCAAATTACTGTCCCTTGGAGGAAGGTTGGTGCTCATCAATTCAGTGCTTACAAACATGGTACTGTATATGATATCCTTCTTCCAGTTACCAAAAGGCGTCTTGAGTAAATTGGATTACTTCCGATCAAGATTTTTTTGGTAAGGGGATGGTGAGAAAAAGAAGTATCGACTGGCTAAATGGGATGTTGTTTGTCGACCAAAAGATCAAGGAGGGCTCGGTATTCATGATCTTTGTATCAAGAACTCTTTTTAAGCTGCTAACCGAAGATGGAATTTGACAAACACTTCTTAAACGTAAATACATCGGCACAAAGGCGGTATCACAGGTGTATTGGAAACCTGGTGACTCCCACTTTTGGGCCGGCCTAATGGCGACTAAGAAGCACTTCTTTCGCTTTGGTGTATTTAACATTAAGGATGGCACGGAGATTAGATTCTGGGAGGACAAATGGTTAGGAAACACCACTCTCCGGGAGCAATATCCTGCTCTATACAATATTGTCCGACACAAAGGGGATACTATAGCCACTGTTATGCAGTGCTCACCACCCAATGTGACGTTCAGACGAGATTTATTTGGTCCGAGATTAACATCTTGGAACGCCTTGCTGGCACGGTTGGCCTCAGTCCAACTTACACAAGGTCCCGATGAATTTCGGTGGAATCTATGCGGGAATGGAAAATTCTCAGTAGACTCTATGTATAGGGCGCTTGCGCATTCGGATATTCCAGTCGATGATAATAAAAAAATATGGCAAATGAAGATTCCACTTAAGATTAAAGTCTTCACGTGGTATCTTCGTAGGGGTGTCATTTTAACCAAGGATAACCTTGTCAAACGGAATTGGCATAGAAGTACTAAGTGTGTATTCTGTCCACAACAAGAGACAATAAAACACTTATTCTTCGAGTGTAGTTTCGCACGTTCTATATGGTCATCTATCCAAATAGCGTCTAATCTTTATCCACCCAAGTCGGTGGCCAATGTTTTTGGCAACTGGCTGCATGGGATAGATAAAAAGCTTAGAACGGTTATTAGGGTGGGAGCGATTGCCATTATATGGTCGCTTTGGCTCAGTAGAAATGACAAGGTTTTCAATGATAAAGATGTTTCTCATATGCAGGTACTCTACCGATGCACAGGTATTCTCCGTACGTGGTCCACCTTACAGCGTGTGGGACATCGAGACCTCTTTACGGAGGCGTGTGCACGGCTGGAAGAGGTGGCAAGGGACATTTTTACATAACATGGGTGGCCACTTGATCGCCGGATTGGACCTCCATAGGCCGTTGAGCTTGCCTACGACATAGGCGTCTTACGTTATCTTTGGTGATTGTAATTCGCCTTTTGTTCCGCTACTTTTATTTTCTCGTATGGATTGCGGCTGTGTGCATTTGTTATGCAGAGGCCGGGTGTAATGCTTAAACTTTTGAGTAATAAAGCCCTTTATCTAAAAAAAGTGTAAAAATAAGCAATACCTATGATGATACCTACTGCTGCCATAAAACAAATACTAGATAACAAGGCAGTAAATTTGGAGTGAAAAGTGTAGGCTTTTGCTACCTGATGCATTGTTATGCTTGTCAGCATCATGTATCTCCACACTCCAATGCCCCAAGCTCTAACAAATTCAAATAATAGGATATTCAGTATTCAAATAATAGGATATTCGGTATTACTAGGAGCTAGGATCTTGTTTTGTACCTCGTGCAAGTTCCTCATACTTGTGTAAGTCATCAATGGTTTGTCGTATATTGATTTTATTTGGTGATGACCTTAACCAGCTCTGTCCACAGATCAATGCTTCAACCATCTTTGGGGACAGTGAGCTCCTTTGTGGACGGATTACTCTCCCACCTGTGCTGAAACTAGACTCATAAGCTACGGTTGAAACGGGAACAACTAACACATCCTTCGCGACCTTGGATAAAGTTGGATACTTGTTCTTTTGCCGACTCCACCAATTTAGAATATCGAAGTCATCTCTATCCTTCTCACACGACTCTGACAAAAATCTCGACAGCTCGGCGTTTGCTGCCTTACTTTCTATGACTTGCAAGTGTTCCTCAAAGTTCGACGCCCACAACCTTCTTGGGTCTTCAGCACACGCTTCAAGATCAACAACAAGTGGTGCTTGAGGAGGCTCACTAGTACTTGCAGCTGAGTCTGCTGCAACGTACCACTCAAATAGCCTAATCAAGCCATCTTCCACCTTTTTTGTGAAACATTTTGCCTTCTCCTTACTGTATATATTGGAAAAGCAAAATTCCAAATATTTAACTTTGTACCGAGGATCAAGAGTTACAGCAATGAATAACAGCGGGTTTAACCCATCATTATTATCCCAATACTTCTCAAATTTCGGCTTCATTTTTTCTGCCATTGCTCCTAGGCCAGCCTCTTGTTCTTTTCCACGAATCAGCAAGGCTATCTTATTATGCATCAATATGAAGTCATGAAAAAAAGTGCTTGATGTGACATATAGTTGTCCGGAGAATCTTACGGTCACATTGTAGAAAAGCTTGAAGACAGAAATAAGCTTCTTGGCTTCCAACCAATCTTCGATAGTGGGAGGACCACCAACTTTAGAGAAGTATGAGAGAAAGTATTTAGATTCTTCACCTAATCTTTTGAAAGCTTTTTCAAAGGGCACTGTATCCTCGAGCATCAGGTAAGTTGAATTCCATCTCGTATCACAATCTAGCGAAAAGAGACCCTTCTCAGCTATCTTTTCCTTGAGCACACATCTCTTAAACAGCCCTAGCCTTCCAGGTGAAGATTTCGCAAATAGCACGGCAGTTCTGATTCTTCCAACTAATGCATTACTAGCTTCCCAGCCCTTCTTCACAATTAAGTTCACAATATGAGCACAACATCTCACATGCATGAACTCATTGTTGCATACCGTTGATTCCCAATCTTTGGTAACACTTTTCAAATACTCAATTAAACTATTATTGGAGGCTGCATTATCAACGGTAAGGGTAAAGATATTTCCAATGTCCCACTCAAGGAGGTACTCTTCTACCTTCCTACCAAGAGTATCACGATTGTGATCAGATACAAAACAGAAGTTCAACACTTTCCTTTGAAGTTGCCACTGATTGTCGATCCAATGGGCTGTCAAACTCATGTAGTTCTGATTTTGAACTGATGTCCATGCATCAGTCGTCAAACAGACTCGTTGATGCTTCAAAGCTTCCTTCAAGTGTATCTTTTCTTCCAAATACAGATTCAAACAATCTCTAGCAACTGTGTATCGTGAAGGAGGTTCAAATTGTGGTTGAAGAGTTCTTGAATATTCCCGGAAGCCTTCACCTTCTACAGCACTAAAAGGATATTCATCCATGATAATCATCTTTGCAAGAGCTCGGCGACAATCTGCTGCACTGAACCTATGATCATCTTGCAAAGACAATTTCCTTCGCTTCTCATGGTCAGTGAACGGACAACTAGGGCAACGGTACAACAAATGACTCCACAAGGTGCTAGTACCATGGAAACCTCGCTCACACTGATAAGTCTGCTAAAAAAATCCACAAATTGCTACTGGACCATCCTCGGTGTCTTCTTGAGTAAAGTAATCCCAAACATCTGATGTTGTTTTGGAAGTCCTTCTCTTTATCCTGACAGTTCTCTTGTTAACTTTCACAGGAGATGTAGTATGCCTTGATGGCAGAGAAGAACTCCCTCTACCCCGAGTTGGGTTTGGAATTTGTGGCAGAGAAGAACTCCCTCTACCTCTAGGCAATGGTGGTTGGGGTGATGATGCAGTCGACTCCGTTTCACCTTCCATAGTAAATTGGTTGGGTTGAAATTGTGAATTCTCAACTTGGGTATCAGTTCTTATGGCCTGAAAAGGAAATGATACAGTACATCAGTTTTGGATAAAAGATTTGTGCAATCCCACTAGTTCACAGAAGAAACAAAACCGGTGTCCACAAATGACACCAGAAACTAGCAGCACAGCATCTAAGAAATCAAATAATACTTATAAAAAATTCACTATCACAACTAACTTGCTACTGAACCAGTTGTTGCATGGTTCTGGAGCACAATTCAAGTTAAATCCGAGTATTCCAAATTACAGTGCACAAAGATTCTACCAAATTTCAGCACGAGTGGAACTACAGAGTCAAGATGCAGGAGAGACGAACCTGAGGCGTTCAAAATTGCCTTCGAAGATTGGGTGGACGACGAGAATGTGGTGTGGTCCAATTCGTCCTTGCCGCCGCCGCCTCGCTGTCCTGGACCGCCATGCCCTGGACGTTGGCTCCCCGATCCTCCAGGAACTCCTCGGCGTCGGGGTCTTCCATGTCCGCCGCAACCTTGGCGCCGGCGCGGTCAGCCTCCGCCGACCGTCGTGCCCTCGCCCCTCCCCTCCGCCGCCCACCGTGCCCTTGCCCATCGCCTTATGTTGGTGTCCCCTGTTTGGTGGTGGTGGAGGTGGTTTTCTTCGGCGGCTTGGTCCGGCCGGCCGTGGTGGCGAGGGGAGTGGCTGTCTGGAGTCTGGGTGAAGCGGGTGGCGGGCCTGGACGTTGCTGCGTCGGTGGGAAGATGGGTGGTGTGGGGAAGCTGGTGCTATGGCCGTATGAGTTCATCGAGCTAGGTCTCTGTCGCGCGGCGGCGGGCGGTTCTGCGGCCGTCTACAACATGTGGAGGTGCTCTCTTCCCCGAGAATGGTGGTACGGCGGCTCCGGCGGCGTCTAGGAGTTTGGGGTGCGGGCTGGATCCGATTGTGATTTCTTCAGGTGGCTTGGGGTGTTTTGTGCATTTTACTGGGTCTTGTTGTATTTTCTGTTTCTCTTCTGGACCTATTTGTAAGATGTACTGAGCTTCCTAATATATGCGTCGGATCCTGTCAAAAAAAAAATCCAAACCGCACACGCTAGCAACACGCCTACCTACCTAATTATCTTAGTGTTTACATCATCACTTCCCTCAGCTAATTAACAAGGCAGGCTGCGTGTGTCGACCATGGATGCGCCCTTGGTTTTGCATTATCGAATTGACCAAGTGCCAAGTTAAGAAATCTTCTCGATATATTAACTTGTAAGTATATATAAAATTGTAATATTGGCTTGATTTATTTCCACAACAACCCATAATAATTTACAGCCCTTGTACTAAGCGAAGAATTCTGAAGTTTTTTCCGTTCATGTCGGTCACAATCTGCCACAATTTATCGGATCTACAGCACGTTCAAATGGAACAGTGATCAGTAAAACTGAAGCATTCCAGCTCCATGTTGATCTCCCAACTGTTACTGATTCAGATCGATCACATGTGCAGCTGCTGGTTCAGGAAAGGATGGATGAGCATGCCGCTGTACTGATCCGCTGAAAGCTGCAGCTGGTTGCAGTACAAGCTGCTGCTGGATCGCCTCCTCTTCATGCCGTTATACTTGTTACCATTAGCGTAATCACGGTCATCTAGCTGTGCCACGTCGACGTGATTGTTGTTGTTATAGTTAAGTGTTTGCCATGGAGGCTGCCCGTAGATGAGCGGGCTTTCCGGCGGCTGATAAGCAGCCTGCAGGGCGGCGGCATCCGACGACGACCCGCCGTCGAGGAGGAGCTGCGAGAGCTCGGCGTAGTCGACGGTGTTGAGGAGGTCCGTGATGGAGCAGGACTTGGTGATCGCCATGGGACAGAACTGCTGCAGCTGGACCTGGTCGTCACCGTCACCATCATGAGCTTCAGACTTGGGCGAGGATACAGTGTTGTTGTTGTGGGAGTCCTCCACGGTTGAGCTCTCCTGCTCCTGTTCCTGGTCAGAGGTCGAGAAGTTGGGCAAGTTGCTGATGCACTTCTTGTGGATCCTACACAGCACCCAGTCATCCAGCTGCACATAAAAATCAGATTATTCAGTAATTCGTATAGTGAGTAAGATGTAGAAGCAACTGCCACTACCAAAGTGAATGAGAATTTCCACAAAAATGAGAACTGAAGAAAAAGAAATTATCACCCTCATTGAGGATGATCCTCTGCGCTTGGTGGTCTTGCTGTCGGCGGCGGTGAGGCGGTACTCGTGCATGATCCAGTCGGTCTTGACGCCCTTGGGCGGCTTGCCCCGGTAGAAGACGAGCGCCTTCTTGACCCCGATGTTCTCGCTGGCCGGCGTCGACAGGATGGCCTTGTCGGTGCCGGTGGCCTTCCAGTACCCGGACCCGGCGGCGCGGTTGGGCCGCGCGCCGTTGGGGTACTTGCGGTCCCTCGGGCTAAAGAAGTACCACTCGTTCTCGCCAAACAAGGCCTTGCCTGCAAAACAATAATCAAGAAGATTAGTTAGAGCAGAGTTTGATGGATCGATCGAGTTGATTAATGGAAGGCTGATCGAGTTGATTAGTTATATATACATACCGGGGAGGTCCCATGGGTTGCACTTGTAGATGTTGACCTCGGCGATGATGGCCACGGGGGAAGGCATGGAGGCAGCCTGCCTGGCGAGGTAGTGCACGATGAGCTCCTCGTCGGTGGGGTGGAACCGGAAGCCGGGAGGGAGGGCGGGCATGGCGGCGGAGCTCGGCATGGCTGGCCGGACGGTGGGAACGGAATCAGTACGAGTTGGTAGGCGTGTGCTGAAGTGCTGATGTATGGTGACAGTGAGCTGATGAGCTAGCTACCTGGCAGGGAGGAAGGAGAAGAAGATGGATACTGCTTCTGTGGTGTGGTGTTGATGGGAGGGAGGCTTGAAATTTTTGAGATGGAGGGACTGGGGTGTGCATTTATAAGCTGCCATGGCTTGTCCGCTTGCGAGTCAGCAGCGAGGTGATGGGTGGATTAGTATCAGTGTATCACCAGGGCTAAATCGGGAATTAGTTTACGTCATCACAGGTTTGATGTGGCCTGTGGGGGATTCGAGTGGCTAGCTAATTTATTATCCTGCTATTAGCGGGGCACATGCATATACACATCTTCATAGCGCGCGTGCGTTTTGGCATGCATGAATTTCGCATGAAGCGAATCGCCTATGACTATGAGGCGTGTACGTGTAAACGTCGACAGTCGACACTACATATTCTCGAGTATATATTTGGGAAATAGTTTATGATTTCTTTTGGTACTCAGCTAGGATCTGATTACTTGTCCATAGCAAAATTTTAGATCGCCAACAAGAAGCAATCAACACTAAATGCCATTTGTGCAGCTATACTATAATACCCCACAGTTTAGAGAGTCGGAAGGGTAGAAATATGATTTGTGCAATTGCATAGCATGCATCTGAAAATGCGAGAAATTTTAGCGCGTTAAATTAAACGATGCAAAGTGATCGATTTTTCTCTCGACTCGATGAATTAGGGCTTAGATCATTGTGTGGAGTGCGATAAACTTCGACATGATCTTTATAACTAACTAGAAACTAACAGTATCTGTCGAGGCACTCCAGAATTGGACATGAGCTTTCCTAATTCTCGACACTTTTGAACACAATTAGATAATACTATAAGTTATAAACCAAATCACTTGAACACTTCATCATACAACATCGCTCTATATCCATTATCATCTCACTACACCATCATCACATAAGAATCAAATCATCATATCAATTCATCATCTTACCTTACACACATTATATCTTCCAATTTTACACTTATCTCAAATACAAAGGACTTGATAGTCCATAGTTCAATAAGGTACATAAAATGGAAATATTCTACCAGATCAAACTTTACAGGATCAAAATGAAAGAATAATTAATATTACAAGTTTAATCGAATAAGTACATATCTCATCTAAATGAAAAGAAAATTACAAAGGAATAAAAGAAGCCTGAACTAAATCTTCATCTTATCTTGATTTTCTTCTCAAGCATCAATTCTTCTTCCCTGCAAAATAAACAACAAAAGAAAGAAAGAATGCAGCAAATTGGAAATTTGGGGAGGTATTTCTCTCAGTATTGCATAGAGGTGCTATGCAAGATCATCCTCGAGAATTTTAAAGTCAAATGCAAGTATCTATTCCTGGAGGGGACATTTGCCTCAGACTTATGCATCATAGGCTGTAGTATCTGTTCTTATCAATAACTCAACCAAGTGTGGAAGAAAACAAATGAAATGGCATAAGAAGGTACTAAGCAACCTGATCCAAATAACCTTCAGCTAGAATAAATCTAGGAGTTTAGAAAGGGTCACTTTGATACTCCTACACACACTCAATTGAATTCAATCCAAACTGATCAAATGATCAAATCCAACTGTGAAGCCCATCCAATTAAATTGCAATTGCAAAGCAATTTGAATATTATCATATGTATATTTGAACAAGCCCACATGAGGGATTTAGCCCACAAATCTGAAATTGAAAAGCCCACTTGATCACCACCCATAACTTGGAAAGCCACCAATTTCTCACAAGCCCACAAAAAAGAATAAGGCCACAAGTCCATCTAGCAACAAAAGCCACTTGGCTTGCCCAAGAATAAATCCTACAAGGAGATAAGACCAAGCTTGGGATGGATAAGCTTGCCACATAGGAAAGTTATCCATAAGCAAAATATCTCACATTACTTGAACCCTAAGGAATGCCCAAGCATGAGAGCTTGACAACCAAGCACATTACTCACCAATGCAAATGAGGAGTCACCTAGTTGTGTCACCACCACAACAACCAGCCAGTAGTTTATAAACAGCACCACAACCATCCTAGCAAATTCATTTGCCACAAAGACATTTTCAAGAAGTAGCCAGCAGCACACACAATTCACAGCAACCACAACTCACACATTATACAACCATCAGCACACCATTTCTATCTGTTCTTCACCAAGAACAACCACAAATCACAAGCCAATCATGGAGATTACCTAAACTATCCACCACAAGCCATTAAAACTTAGGAGAAGTCAAGCAACAAGGAGGAGAAGGTAGAACCACAAGGTGCAGTCCAGAAGAGACGGTTGAACCTTGGAGCAAGATCAGACTCTTCCGTAGCTTTATCTGCTCTACACCCAAGGTTGTTAAACATAAGTGCTAGAGAGTGATTTAGCAGGTTCTGTAAATGACAGAACCATGCTTGAGTGCTGAATTTAGCATATGTTCTTAACAGAACCTTGCTCAGCAAGGTGTGGTGCTATAGAAGATGATTTGCAAGCAGAGTACTTTGTTCTGTGCAAGAAATAGGGCAGAGAGATGAAAGGGAGTGAAGTTGAGTGTTTTACCATTTGTTTGAGCATCTACAGAAGCAAGGGAAAGATTTTCAGTGTAGTATCTGTTCCTATTCTGTTTTTATCAAAGCACACAAGCCAGTGAACCAGCAGAGCTGGATTAACTGAGCTATGCACATCTGAACACTTGGAAGAAGCACAGGAAAACATAAAAACATTTCTAATCAAGCAAGAATGATGTGTAACTCTACATGGAGGCATCACAGCAAACAAACATGATTAAATCATGCTCTAAATAAGCTAATCATCACTGCTAGTATTAATTCTAGCTCAGAATTATTTTTCCTATTGCACATATCACATCTATGAGCAAGTTAAGCTCACAATGATTCATTCAGAGACAGTGGTGTGATCTACACACTAAGATCTACACCATTCACCTCACGAGTGACACAGAGAGGTAATCAGTGCACATATACAAGCATAGCAGCAGCAGAGCATCATCTGCTCATCCAAATCCTAAGCCAGAGAGGCATACGGGCATGAGTATCAGCTAGTAGAGCTAGCAGTGGGTAGAGAGAGTGGAGGAACACGAAGTTTACCTGGCAACCGTGGCCGTAGCTCCTCGGCGGCGAGGCAGTGCCCGCGCAACCGATGGAGGGGGCACACGGCAGTAGAGGTTCAGCACACCGCACCACGGCGGCACAGGGCGGAGCCTGCGCCCAGCCATGGCAGCACGCGGAGAGGAGGTCGGACGGCGGCGAACACGCGGCACCGAAACCCTAACCCTAGGGGATTGGGTTGTGCGCGGCCGCGGAGGAAGCGGAGCACGAATCCTCTGGTGAGGAGGAAGAGCGGAGTGAGGGGAGTGTTTGCCCCACGCCACGGCGGCGGAGGTGGCCAGAGTTGGTTGGAGCAAGGCGCGACGGCGCGGGCGACACGAACGCCAGAGGAGGTCGAGCACGGGTTCGAACGCAAGAGAGAGAGAGAGAGAGAGAGAGAGAGAGAGAGAGAGAGAGTGGCTCGGTCGGTTGACCCGACCCGAGCCAGGCCTGATCTTTGACTTGGTTCAACCAAGTTGGACCAGGGGTACTTTTGTAATTTCATGAATTTGAAAAATTCAAATCTTTCAAAGTACTTAAAAATTCAAATAAATTCCTAAAAATACTTTAAAAATATCTACAAATATTAGCAGAAAATAAGCTATTTAAATAAAATACTAACAGGAATTTTTGAAAATTATTTCTTTGATTAAAAATCCAAAGATCCTTAAGTGGATTATTCTTTGGAATAATTTCTTAAAATTATTTTCTCAAAAAAATAATCTGGGAAAATAAATACTAAGTTCAAATAATATTTGAACTATACCAAGACTATCTTGTTACTCATCCTAAATCAAAAATATTCAAACTTAAATGAATTTTTACACCAAATTCAAATACACAAAAATCAACTAAAAATATGCAACATACTCTACAAAATATGAGGAATTTTTATGTAAGTTTTATTTGAAGTTTGTTTTAAAAAATTTTGTGGATAAAAATTCAAGGATCCTTAAGTGGAAATGACTTGAAATTCTTTTTCAAAAACTATTTTCTTAAAGAAAATAATGTGAAAATAAAGTCTTGAAGTTCAATTATATTGAACTATTTCAATTTAATCACTTTAAATTTATTCCTCATGAAAATTGTTGTCAAACTCTTTAAAATAATTAAAAACTCCAAAACACTCGAAAAGTATTAAAATCCATAACTTGGGAATTTTGGGGTGACGATGCATATCATGATTATGCATAATAGCATGCTGCTTGATTTTTCAGTAGTCCTTATCAGGATTACTTTGCTATTTTCAGAACTCGGGGTTTTACCGCAAACCCTAGAATCCCGAAGAGTTGAATGGCCATTTCTACCACAGGCAAGTTCATTCTTGCATGTCCTTATGAAATATTTTTATCAAAGTATTTATAAAAGTAATATATTCTATCATTGCATAAAAAAACCTATTTTCGAATGATGTGAATTGCTATATATATATTGTTGGCTGGCAATGGAACCACGGATGATGTTGTGGTGGAGGTTCCATTGTACGGGAAAGTATATACCTAGGATTAATTACCAATGTCACAGTGATCCTTGCGCCGTATTGAAGCGTTTACCATGAGATCTGCATGGACGGTAAAGCCAGCTGCTATCTTCTCTCGTTCACATATCCTCGGCAGGCTATTACCTGGTTGTGTCCGTTGCGGCGGCCAACAGCGTGGAAGCGCGTGACCTTCCCACCTGACGGGGTGATTGGAATAGAAGCTCGGGAGGGGTGGCGGGATAGCGGTCTTTGTTACCGGCCGCGCCACAAATGGGCGGATATGTGTTGTGCGGAGAGGGCAGCGATTGGCTTTAGACTCACACCTAGCCCCATACCATGGAAGTATGGACGGGAAAGATCGTCCGGAAAGGCAACGAGGCTGGGTTTCTCTCATGGGTAAAGTTACGCAGCTCTGCAGAGTCAACAACAAGAAATTGTGGCTGTCACATCCGTGTTCTCGGAAGGAACTACATACCACAGTGGGAAAGGCATCCCAAGTGATGACTATGAACCCGTGGAGACTGTGAGCATAGTTTTCTGAAATAAAACTTGACCTTTTGAAGAAATCTTTTCCAAAACTTGCATTATGCCTATGACCGCATTCAAAACAAAAACTCTTTCCTATATTATTTGAACTTGCTAAGTAACGCTCGAGTTGCTTACCCTTTCCCCGTTGACCCCCTGCTTAGATTTTTGGAGCCAACAAAGGAGTTGACAGTTATCCATCACGATGTCGAGGAGATCTTCAACGAGGAGTCAAGTCTACCTGGTGAACCTTGAAGGAGTCAACTGCTACTTCACCAACAGAAGAACGACGACAACAATGACAATGGTGGAGCAACAACAATATTGTCAATGGCATACATGATGACCACTTTGCCAAAGAAGGAGACAACCACTATTGGAAGGAGGAGACAACCCTGGATAAAGATATTCCAGATGAAATAGATTAGGGCTGTGACAACAGCAGTAGTGGATGAGGAATTAGAGCTAGAGCTGATATCCAGCTTAGAGTTACGATTTGGATCTTTCTGTATTTCATTTGCACGAGACTTGCTTCAATATAAAGGAGGGTCTCGAGATTTTGTATTGAATAATGATGTAATCCTATAGTGTTACGTTGGACCGGCTATGTTTCTGTTGTACTACTCTGGGGGATGTAATATTTGCGGAGAGATCCTTCCGTGCGTGTTACATCAACGACTTGTACACTACAACATGCAGTGGTGTGCTGGGTCACCGCATATACTTTGGAGCATATGGAAATTCAGGAAAGTTGCAACAAAAATTCTACAAGTACTCCCTATGTACCATAATATAAAATATTTTCGGTATTACAGAGAAAAATGAGTGAATCTACCCACTAAAATACGTCTATAACTCTATACAATTGTATCTTGTTTGTATTGGAATATCTAAAACATTTTACATTATGATACGAAGGGAGTAGTTCCGTAATACTGGATGATTGCACAAAAACTCTCTGGTTTCGTTTAAATATAAAATGAAACCGGGGAGCCCCTCATAGGGGCCCTCTTTATCTAAAAAGTAGGTATAATATAGCAATATGTTGTATACCCAAAACAAGATAAAAAAAATAAAGAGATGAAGAAAGACCAAATATTTGGCTGCCAATCTAGTAGAAAACTTTTTAGTTATTACTATCTTTGTTAGCTTGCTAAAAAGGCTTATATTGTGAAACGGAGGGAGTATATCACAACTTATTTTTAACAAAGGTATATAACAACTATTAGATCTACATAATGATTCCTAAATAGGTTGCATTCGTTATGTCTACAACTGTATGTAAACATATGTCCGTTAGATATACGTAATCAGACCTAAACATGTTGCAACCGTTATATCTACAAACATGCATCTAAACTGATCTGATCTGATATATCTGAATAATTGTATCTAAGTAAATCACATCCATTGGATCGACATAACCCCACGTAAAAAAGATCGCATGTGTTAGATCTTCGTAACAACACCTAAAATGATTGTATATGTATGATCTTTTTGTAATCGGTAAATCTAAACGTAAGGCATAACTATACGCACCCCCTACCAGCCCACACGTCCTTTTGCATGCATGCACAAAAAATAAAAAAGCTGATGTCATCCCGCATTTAATGCAAAACTCAAAAATTCAAAAAGTTTTGTAGCCCAAATCGTTTATCCGATTGAGAATCCGTTTTCACCTTTAGAGTAGTCGTGACGAGATCTTCGAAACTAGATCTCATGTTGATATGTTTCGACAACTTTTTTTTTTGCCCGAAAGTTACCACCCCCATAACATAAAAGTTATCAAGGCTTGAATACTTAAGTTACCCACCATATTAGCAATTAGTTTTTAGGTTGACAAAATCATTGTAGTTACAATACTCTCTCAGTAATAGTTACCACCCAGTACTGATGGAGTTACCACCCGGTATTGACAAAGTTATCTATGTGTTTTCATGTGTAGTTATCCACCACAAAATCGTTATAGTTACCCTACTCTCTCGATAATAGTTATCACCCAGTACTAGTAATGTTACCTCGTGTGTTTTCATGTGTAGTTATCCACCATACTCTCTCGATAATAGTTATCACCTAGTATTAGTAAAGTTACCCCGTGTGTTTTCATGTATAGTTATCCACCCTACTCCATCGATAATAGTTACTACCCAATATTGATGGCCTTATCCACTCAGTACTGATAAAGTTACCCATGTGTTTTCATGGTGAAGTTATCCAACATGAAATCAATGTAGTTACCGTACTCTCTCGGTAATAGTTACCCACCCAATATTGATCAAGTTACCCACTCAGTATTTATTTATTTATCCATGTGTTCATGATGTAGTTATCCACCACTAAATCGATTTTAGTTACCATGTGCTCTAAATAATAGTTACGAACACAATGTCCATTTTTTCTATGTGTAGTTCACTTATGAAATCGACAGTTATCATTCTAATACTTATGCACAATAAATTTACCATATCAAATTAATGTTGTAACTTTAAAGGTCATAAAAAACTAAAAGAACAACAAAATATTATTATATTTCAACCCGAAAACTAATCGTCAATATGGTGTGTAACTTACGTATTAAAGGCTAGGTAACTTATATGTTACGGGTGGTAACTTTCTAGGCAAAAAAAAGTTTGTCGGAACATATCGATATGGGATCTAGTTTTAAAGATCTCGTCGCGAATAGTCCAACGGTGAAAACGGATTTTAAACCGGATAAATGGTTTGGGCTACAAAACTTTTTGAATTCTCGAATTTCGTATTTAATGCGGGATGACATCAGCATGTTTGTTTGTTTGTGCATACATGCATGGGAACGTTTCTCTCCCTCGGCCTGCGTACAGTTAAGCTAATCATAAGGCGTCTGCTACATAGTAAATCCCTTTTGTAATTGTAGATATTATAAAAATCCTAACCAGCAGATATACATAACCATAGATAAATACATCTCATTCAGTAGATTCACTTAGACACATGTTAGACAAGAAATTTTACAACTGTGTACATTTTAAGAATTATTTGAATAATAGAAAACAACTACGCGTGAATCCCTATTAAATTTACTCCACACGAATCAATGGTAATATAATGCAATGGATAGATACATGATTGAAGCCATATAAAATAGCATAGCCAACTGAAAGTTCCTCTTACCATGCATCCTATGGCCTCCGACGGGCCACGGCCTGCTGCTGTCCTGCTGCATATCTCCCCTGACTCCGTCGACGGCACGCGGCTTCTGGGCTACACCCGCAACACGAGGACATCGTGGCTCCGGCCCTAGGCGTCGTGGTGGTGGCCTCCTCCTTCGCCGGACGTGGTCGGCTGGCTGGTTGTGGTAGATTTTTGATCACACATCCAGTCCCGGCGGTGAGTGGGGAGGCGAGGCTGCCGGTGAAAACCATGTCCTGACTCCGGTCATGGCTGGCGATGGCGGCATCTTTCGTCGTTATCTTGTTGAAGACATCGCCATTGCAGATATCGTCTATTTACTCGTGTTGCTCCAGGAGAGATCCTAGACCCGGGTTTCTCGGATCGTACGGTGGCGGCACTTTAGGTGTCGCTCTCCCTCATGGGGCATCGTTTTTGGAGCAGCTGCTGGATGGAGGAGACAAGTGGTGGAGCGGTGTACATCTACCTCGTCGATGACGGCGAGTCTCGGCGGCATGGTGCAGCGGGGTCTCGGTGTTGGACGTGACTAGATGGACTCGCGCAGGGCGGAAGAGCTGTCTGACGCTGTGGCGGCGTCGATGGCAGGCTGGGCGAGGGCTACGGATCTCTACCCTGAATTTGGATCAGCGGTCCGATGGTGGCGACGGCTTCTGTAGCGTGTGCATGAGGTGCTCGCTAAGGGTCTACTGAACCGGATGAGCGCTGCTGTTTCGCCTAGAGGGTGTCTCGGGGTATGTGATGCCCCCGGTTACTAGTTGATGGGGGGGGGGGTTCATGTTTTCAGAGCACAAGGCTCTGCGGACATAATCTTCACCCGTTGTCGGGTTTGTAGGTGTTGTGTGGTGGCTTCGGATGTTTTGATGTATGCTCTTTGTCCGTCCTTCGTTGAATAAATTAATAAAGAAAGCCATATGCATCTTTTCGATGCAGAGGCTGGAGGTCTCCATTTCGAAAGAAAAAAAATGCATCCTATGGCCTCTAGACGACAGTTACTTCAGCAACATACAAAATTCCGTTGTGTATATAGGCAAAAAAAATAGATAGGGAGTTCTTTGGCAGCAAGATACATGAGCATCGCAGAAGTTGTAGATAAAAGAGCAATGGTGACAAACCCGAAAAATCCATAGCATGCGGATCATTGCCCTTTAGAACTTCTGTTTCCTTTAAAGAATATGGATCAAATTGTATATGCAAGCAAGAATCTAACTGGAAAAGCCTACCTTTATAGGACAATACGAACATGCTATTTGTAAAAAACATGCAATAATTGATAGAGATGTGCATAGCTACTGAAGCTAGTGAGCCCACAACAATTGATATAGCATACATGAAATTGCGGGCTAGCTTTTTTGGTGGCTTCTCAACTCCACACTTGACTGTATAAATAGAGTACGTACTGAGAAAAAAGAATTAAGATCATTATATTTTCATTAAAAAATAAAATAATTTCAACTTATTAGCAACATAATCATGTAAAAATAAAGGTCAAAGGTTCACCTATGAGAATGTATCCATGCATGTCTGAATTGTTGTTTATTTTTCAATGAAAGAGATAAATATGACAAAAAAAAGTCTACACAAAATTGAAATAAATACTAAACACTTCCGACAAGCAAAAGATGATGCCCTCCCAAATGTGCTAGTTGATCGAATAATCGTACATAAGGTCAGGATCATACCCCCAACACAACAAAAAATTGTAAAGTTTTAGTTCTCCCATGTTCTCAATTTTGATAGTTTCCAGGGCCGTCTCCAGAAATTTGGGGCCCCGGAGCGAAATGCAAAATGGGCCCTAATTTTTACAAAAGTTCATATGACTAGTATGAGTAAATCATACTCTGACTTAATTATTTAACTTTAAAATGTCTTATTTTGTACAACATCTAGAAATATAATATATTAGTGCTTAAGGAGTGAAGGTAACTCTTAAGCTGACCGATCATGTTCCACCATAAAGAATCATTTCTTTGCTATTTATTGAAATAAAAGCTTTTTAGGTGCTTGCAAAACTTTGATAGTTTTCAAAAATTGTAAACTTTGCCGAGCTGGTCTTTCCAAGAAAAAAATCCGCATTGCTACATTTTTTTAAGTAAGTCTCGGTTACTAGCTGAAAATCTAAAATAGCTGATCGACCGCTAACCAGCCATATACATGTTCTTTCTTCTTTGATGAATAACACAAGACCGAGAATTATTTTTCTTATTTATTAATTGATACCTACAAGCATTAGTAACCCCCTGATCTAGCTAGCAGTGATGATAATGTTTAGCTACACCACGCACACGCATCGTGGCTAATTTCAAGTGCCCCACTGACCTAACGCGGGAGAGAGCGAGTGAGCTACTAGCACTAGGGTCCTATTCAGGCGTCCAAGACGAACGGACGGGCCTGCAAGCTACAGCAGGCTGGGCCTTGTTTTCTACGGTTATTATCCCTTAATGCTGGATCAGTGTGATATGGGGGCCCCACTATTTTGTGATAGTTTCAATCTTTGTACCATTCAAATGTAATATTATAGAACTTAAAAAACTTCTGTATTTTCAACATTTATTCATCAAAGTATCATGGATGCTATGATATATATAGCGTTCAATCTACCATATCCATGAAATAACATTATGGCTTTGCTCAGAGTTGGTGACTGGTTTAAGGTAGGTGATGTGAGACGACGATGGTATGATGTGTTGATCTATATTTTTTATATTGAAATGTTTTTTATAAAATAATATATTGATTATTCCAGTCTATGTGCAGTAATTAGAGGGCAGAGAGTGGGTGGTTGAGAGGCGCCCAAACGGCCGACCAAAGCACTTTTTGGTCCGTTTGGGGCTTTTTGACTCCCACTCGCGCCGCCCAAAAGCAAAATTCGTCTGGAAGCGGCCACTTTTCTGTCCGGCACGTCCACCACAAGCCCTTGGAATAGGGAGGCCTTGGGCGGCACCGGACACAAAATCTCTTCCGCGTGACCCACTCACCGGCCTCCACATATTTCTTTCTTTTCCCCTCTCCCCTCTCTCCTCTATCCTCACCCACGGCACGCACATAGCCTGGCATGGTCTCGTCGGTGCTCCACCATGGCTGCGGTAGCCAGGTCGCCTCCAGCAGCTGCTCACCAGCTCGCCGGCCTCTGCTCCAAATCGCAAGCTCGCCGACGCTTCAAGATCGCCAACACCTCGAGGTCGCCAGCAAGAACTCGTCCACTGCCGGCCTCCAGCAGGAGCTCCAGACCGCAAGGTCTCCTCCAGCAGAAGCTCATCCACGACGTCAGCCTCCGCCTCGCCTACCTCGCGCGCTCCGGCCGCAGCAGCTCCGGCCTGCCGTGCGCTGTGCCGTGACGCCCGACGCCCTGTTGTGCGCCGTGCCCTGCGGGACGCAAGCTCCAGGCTCGAGTCCAGCCTCGACGAGGTCGCCAGGTCCAGCCTCGATGATGGCAGGTGGACGGCGCGGTGCAGGAGCTGGACCGGCACCTCCCGTCTTCGCTTAAGGCCGCCAGCGCGTACGCGGTGGCCAGGGAGATCGCGGACGAGGCGGACGAGCCGGTGGCCAAGGACGCGTACGGGAGGATCGAGCCGGCGGCGGAGGACCTCGCCCGCCTCGTCCGTTGAGCGGCCTCGCCCGTTGAGCGGCCAAGGACCTGTATGTGCGCTACGAGCTGGCGGCGGAGCACCTCGCCGTCTCCGCCTGGCGCTCGCTCAACGGGCTGCCGCTGTTCCCATAGGTGGCGCAGATCGCCGTGCCCACCGCCGCGTACTGGGCCGCAGCAGCTCCGCCTCGCCTACCCCGCGCTCACCAACCTCCTGCCGGCGGGCTGGACGTCGAGGTCCACCTGTTTTGGGGCGACGGCGGGAGGACGCTGCTGAGCATCTCAGCGACGACGAACCAGCGCGGGGCGGCGCCCACAAGGTGTTCGTGCAAATGCATGATATGTGTCCGGTCTTAATTTGGGGAGTGCGAGTGGAAAAATGTGTCACCCAAAACATGCATTGTGACCGGACACGTCCCAAATCGCCCATCCGGACACGCTTTGGGCGGCCATTTGGGCGCTCCGAGTGGAGATGCTTTGATAGCTTGAATCGATTGTGCGGAAATTTTTATCCTTACATACATGGCGGTTGCTAATCAAACATGTAATACTTGAAAAAAGTTATTTGTCCTACTAGGTAATATTTTTGGTGAACACATATAAATTCGTTATTTTTATAAACCTGTGTGCGGTTGCGTTCATTTTTGGGGTGCACAGACCCAAAAGCAAAGAAAACAGGTCTTCTCTTTCACACTAGCCATCCTTATAGTATTGTAAAGCTCTTTGTACATAACTAGGGGACTATGAGTGGGCTTCGCCGCGCCCGTGGATTTAAACTTTTTTCGAATATGTTTTTAAAAAAAATCATGTTGAAATATGAGTATTATGTGAGTTCGGAAAGTTTGCGCTTAGAAGGTTGTTGAGATTGTGAAAATTTGACGTATTGGAATGTATTCATATTTGTATTCTTTTAATGTTTACGATTTTAAAAATTGTACAATTTGAAAGTTATTCAAATTTAAATAGTTTTTTGTGTGTGTACAGAATTATCAGGTTCGGAAGTCGGTTTGTAAGATTTGGATTGAATTTACGGTTTTCAAATGAGCTTGTTTGGAAGACTTCTAAAATTTTAGAATAATCAATATTGGAATTTGATTTAGAGTGTTGCAGTACGTTTTTGATTGAAGTCTGAAATTTTGTACAGGAAAAAATTGCTTAAGTTTGGAAATTGTTGGAAATTTTAAAAAATTAATGTTTTACAATTGCTTAGATTGCAAAAAAAGTTCGAGCTGGAAAGTTATTACGTTTTGAATTACTTTAAAGTTTGCAAAATAAGTAGATTTGAGGGACTTTTAGAATTCCGTGGCAATGAATTTTAGATTTTAAATTTAAATTTTCCAATATGGTTGGACTTTTCCATATAAATTTAGCAACTATTGAGCAATTCATTTTTTTTGCAAACATGTAATATTGGAATTTGATTTGGAGTGCTCGAATACGTTTTTGATTTGAGTTTTAAAATTTGTACGGGAAAAATTGCTTAAGTTTGGAAATTGTTGGAAATTTAAAAAGAATTAATGGTTTACAATTGCTTAGATTGGGAAAAAAATTCGAGCTGGAAAGTTAGTACGTTTTGAATTACTGTTAAGTTTGTAGAATAAGCAGATTTGAGGGACTTTTGAAATTCCGTAGTACTGAAATTTGAGTTTTAAATTTAAATTGTCCAATATGGTTGTACATTTCCATAAATTTAGTAAATGTTGACCATTCCAAATTTTTGCGAACATGTTTGTTTTCTGGAATTAACAGTTTTTCTTTTCCGTGAGCATTTTGTTTTTTTAAATACAAATGGGTGTTTTCGAAATTGTTTTTAATTTCTGCTTTTGTTACATTTGTTCATATTGCCAAAAAAAATCGATTTGGAAAAGTATTACGATGTGAATTAGTTTGAAGTTTGTAAAATAATCAAATTTGAGGGACTTATAAAATTCTGGAATACTCAAATTTAAATTTTGAATGTGAATTATCCCGTATGGTTGTAATTTTCTGTGAATATAACAAATATTGGCCAATTCAAATTGTTGCAAACATGTTTGCTTTATGTCATGAATATTTTTTTTTTGGTGTGCATTTTGATATATTGTTGTATGCAAATGGGTATTTACAAAAAAAATTCTTTTTTTCCCCAGGAAAATCCTGGCAGTGGGGCCCACTGCTGATGTCAGTGTGACATCAGCAGGGCAGACGGCGGCGTTGTTGGGCACGGCCGTTGAGTACGCCGGTGAGGCGGCCGTGCGAGCTGAGACGCGCAAGCACGCGCCCCGGACGCGCGTGCATGCGCGCTGGCGGGAAACGGCGGCGCCGCTCTAGTTAGGCGGCTGGAACGCCGCCGGTGGCGAGCGGGCGCGGTGGATGGAAGAAGCGACGCCGGCGACGATTCCGCCTCGAATGCAGCGACCGAGCACACGATTTTCGGCGAGGACGGAGAGGTCGTGTTGGCGAAGGTCGGCGCGTGGTCGGATCTGAGGAAGGAGCATCGGAGCGGCGACGGCGCTGGTCGGCGGCGCTGGCGACGTCACGGTCGCCAGAGAGAGAGGAAAAGGGGGATTGTGGACGCTTTTGCACATAAGCCCCTGGTTTTTTCGTAAGTGCAATTAGGAAAAGGGGAAAAGGGAGGGGTTTCCTGCGAAATGTTTGCGCCAAAAGTCGTGTCGGGGGGTGACCGGCTAGTCACCGGCGCAACCGGCCGCTGACCGGGCGACGTGGCGCCTTTTGATTGGAAGAAAATCGAGAACATTGTAGCTAGCTACAGTGCCGCGGATTGCGCGCGACGTGGACGAATGAGGGGGCGCGGTTTCTTCCATCTTTTATATATAGTAGGATAACGATTTTTTATCTTTTTTTCTTTTTGTTAAAGATTATATATGGATTTTACCCACGGGGAGAATTTGTTCCTCATCCCCACTCCATGGGTACCTGTCTCCCCGGGGAATAGTGCCACCTTGACTTGGCGGCAGTCCCGTCCCACTTGCATCGTTTTTTTTTTTTTTTTTTTTTGAAATTGCATCGTTAGTGCAAGTCAGTTCCTGGTTTGTCAATGTACCCCGGCAAAATGTATTACTGACATTTTCACCCTAAAAACATAATTATCGTGAA
This sequence comes from Poa pratensis, assembly GCA_947311845.1. Taxonomy (NCBI): domain Eukaryota; kingdom Viridiplantae; phylum Streptophyta; class Magnoliopsida; order Poales; family Poaceae; genus Poa; species Poa pratensis. The sequence continues at coordinate 9,735,226 of CAMZMU010000077.1, forward strand.
CCATATATAGGTGACATTCGCACACACAACCACGGTACTACGTACTTTGAGAAGGAAAGCGATTAATCATTGGAAGCTGAAGCGAAGATCCACGGGCCACAGTTAGTTTATTGGTGATTGGTAAACACCGCAAATAAACGGTGGACACGTGCGAGTGCAATCCGCCAATTTCTCACCGGATGAAAATGACGGATCGGCCCCTAGGAGTAGTTAAAACTAATCATGGACGCGTCAGGCGCTCGTGCGTGCAAGGGGGGACGAATTAAGGAGTCGCGCGTGGATAACCAACCAACTGGTTTTGATTTTCGTGTGGTATAACTTACGTACGTATATAAGATGGTGGTGATGACGACATCCGCTGCGCCACGTGTCGACCTCGCTGTTGCCGCCAATGATATGCGCCGTTTTGGCGTCTCGTGGCCAGCTCGTACGTGCTCCTTGGTGTTTTTTCTTCTCTTGTGTAGTAGTAGTACGTGGAGTTGATCATTAACCGCTGGGTCCATCCATGTCGTGCGCTACCGACGGCCTCGTGTCGACAGCTTCAGATAAGGGAGGAAGGACGAGAGTGTTCGCCGTACGATCGATCGATCTGCGTCTCGTGCCATCCATTCCCCTCATACCTCCTCACTATATTTACGCACCATATGTCGAAATAATGTAAGCATCAATCATCATCAAAGAGAAAATATCTTTTTTAATTGTTTGATTGAAATGGACGAGATCACAAACGACTTTCCCTATCCATGGCTAATTTCTTTTACTAGTATTTTAAACTTTATGTGCCGTGTAGACAACCGAGACTCGGACAGCCATGCAAATTGCAAAAGCGCCAGACATTTTTGGCCGCCTACGTGTGTCCGGTAAAATCAAACGAGAAGATATCAATCAGTCTACGCGGAGTGACTGCGCATGCCCAAGTGACTAGGCGGAGAAGATGAATCAGTATATGGCAGCCTGAGCCTGACGACCACTGCTGAGCTGAGCTGAGCTTTCCGACGAAAAGTTGTTTCTTCTTCTCCTTGCTGTCGTGTACGGGTGCAGGACACTTGTTAAGAGGCCTTGCTTATTTGGCTCCGCCGCCGCGTGAGTGATGAATGCATCAATTATTTGGATCGACAGATGGATGGCAACCTTTTGCACGAGAGGGACACAACGGACGATAGGTCGTCGATCAATCATCGGTGTCCATATATATCGGCGAGGAAGACGAATCGGTGGGCTGGCTAAATTATCTGCATCTGCCGGCCCGCCCACCCCCAGTCTCACGAATCTGTACTATACACGGTCGCAGTACATATCTCCCTAGCTACTTCTTCCTCGATGCATTCCTCTTCCTCTCCCGTCACTGTTGAAGAGAGGCGGAGGCGATTTTTGGACGAACCCCGTCGATCCACCGCGTCCGCGCCGTCGAGGCGTGGGATTCCTCTCCTCCGCCGGCTGCTTCGGCAGCGGGAGGGTGGGGGATCCCCGTCTCCGGCCTGTACCTATGGTAGGGTAGGGTGGGGATCTCGCCGGCGGCTTCTCGGAGGAGGTGGAGCTGGTGGCGGATGGTTTGGTGTCGGGGCGGTCTTCTCTGGCGGTGGTGCTCCTCGGAGCTCGTCGTCGTCGTCCCCGACTTGCGGAGGCTCGAGGCCCGGCGTGGTGCTCGAGATCTCTGGTGTCCGGTCAGATCTGTGGCAGATCTGGCGGCTGGACTTCAGGGCGGAGCAAGCTCGGTGGCCCCTGTCTGCATCGGCGTCGAAGGTGGCTGCGGCAAGGCGGAGAAGCTGGAGCGGGAGGGCTCTTGGCTGGCGCGTTCATCGACATCAGTTCTGCCGCTGTGCGGCGGACGGCTCTAGTGGCGACCAAAACCTAAGATGCTCTCGGGCTGAGGTGTGCTGGAGGAAGGCGGCCTTCGTCGTCGACGCCGGTAGAGTTGCTGTGGTTTGCTCTGTTTCTGTAGCCTCTACGTATTTTGTGCTGTATTTTGTTTCTGTACTGTGTACTGTGTACGTGGTATCTTGTTGAATATACGTGGATGTTCTAAAAAAAAGCTACTTCTTCCTCGCAAGCCAAAACAAAAAGTACGAGTACGAGACTTATCGGCACGTGCGGGATTTGTAACTTGCATTGCTACCACTAGATGACAAAGATGACCCATTCTTTTTCGCCCTCAAAACGACAACGGTACGACTTATTCAAAGTGGGCTCTTTAGCTTGCTACCACTACGCCAGCAAGCGCCCATGAGTTATCCGCTAATTTCAACAGCCCGGCTACCTACCTGCAGCTAATTAACTGCTCCAAAACTCAAAACGTTAAAAAAACACTCGCCGAGTTAATTTCTACACTTTGCGAACAAAACCAACGCCTACTCTACTCCAGACTGCCAGCCTAGGTACTCTCTTACTGTAAACGGTTGTTACACCTTCCAGCTCTCACCCAAATTTTGAACGTGTCCACACAGTAATTAAGATGGTAATTAGCATACAAAAGTAAATTAGCTTCAAGTTGTAGAACCAAAGTTTGACGAGGTATATATACACTTTTAGTCCCACAACTTGCAAAATGGGGAATCGCAGTCCCACCACTTGAATTCAACGAACAAATAGATCCCAAATCATTCGGAAGCTGACACGTGGCGTTGTAAATTTTGCGAAAAGACCCCACATAATTTTTCTCTGATAGCTGTCTTACACGCGGGGCCCACACGTCAGTACGTGAAGAAATAAATAAAATAAAGAGTCAGCTACGAGGGAATTGAACTGCCAACCTCTAGCTGACGCAGACGAATGACTACCACGAGGCCAGCCGTGCTTAAGTGTTACAGTAGGACCCCACCTGTTGATTGTAACTTGCATTGCTACAGTGTGGCGCTAATTTCTTTTATTTTTAACTTTATGTGGCGTGTAGACAACCGGGACTCGGAGAGCCAAGCAAAAGCTAGCGCCACACTGTCTACCTCGTCGACACATTCGGGAAAATCAGAACGAGAAGATATCAGCCAGTCTACCCGGCTGCCAAATTAAGTGACGAGGCGGTACGAACCAAACCGGTACGCGTCCTTCCCAGCTACGACTAGCTAGCTACGCCATCAAGCGCCCAGGAGTTATCCGCTAATTTCAACAGGCTAGCTACCTACTCGCTCCGTTTTAAATTAATTGACTTCTATTTATCCATATGTTGATGTATCTAGACAATATGTTACATGTATAGATACATCCATATTTGAACAAATAGAAGTCATTTAATTTAATTTGGAACGGAGGGAGCACCTGCTCCAAAAGTCAAAAACGTTCGCAGCTTAAAAGTGGCAGCTTGGAACCAACACAACACTCGCCGAGTTAATTTGATGACTATTTGGCCCGTCCAAAAGATATCATCATTTTTACTGCGAGCATATTAATTTTTTCGGGAGTAGGCCAAGTCGCACCACAGTTTCATATATAGGAGGCGGATTTTTTTTTTTTACTACAAGATACTGTCTACACTTTGCGAACAAGGCCAACACCTACTCTACCCCAGACTGCCAGTACGTACGCGCAGTTCTCACCCAAAATTTGAACAGAGTAATTAACATGGTAATTATAGATGAAAGATTCGAGCAGAGTCCAGATTTAAATTAATAAAGCCCCATCGACAGAGTACACAACAAATATTAACATGGTAATTAACATACAAAGAATCAAATCACCCAGCCGGTGGAAGAAGAATCAAGTAAATTAGCTTCAAGTTGTAGAACCAAAGTTTGACCCATGCGTGCGTACGTGCAGTTAGTTTTTTTTGACGAAATAGGCCGTAGCCCCGCTATATAAATATAGCAACCACCCGATACAACCGACAGTTTCAACATGCTGGGGCGGCAGCAAACATACACCCAAAGCAAGGGGAAGGGAAAAACAAGAAAACGAAAAGGAGACATAGGTGGATCAACTAAACGACGGAGACCCGTAACCGCTGCGCCCTCTCCACGAAGTACCACCACACTCCTAGCCGCGAACCATCGAGTTCCAAGCAGCACCTTCAAGAAGGAGAGTATCCCTGCTGCCCGGACCAGCGCGCTGGTTCTAGGGTTTCCCCCGGCACTCGAGGGGAGTGGATAGGTAGCCACGACGCCCTCCAGGAAGGTATGATGTCTCCCAAGGACGGCACCGCGTCGGTGTCGAACGAGCCGACAAGGATTTCTCCCGAACATATCCTATCCACAGCCCCAGACGATCCGAAGCACAGGAGCCCCACAAGGAAAACCTCGCCAACCAAGCCTCGCCGACCACCACCTTGCGCCACGCCGGTTACGAAGCCGCCATCGCCGTCTCACCGAAGTAACTGCCACGAGGTCTGCAACCGGAGGTGGAGAGTAGCTCGACTAGGGGTCAGCAACACCACAGCCACGCGGGAGGGAACTACCTCCACCGCCGAAGGCGGTAGTCGACCGGACGCGACAGCAAGGCACACCAGTCCCGGTTAGGTCCGGCCAGGCTCAGCGAGCCTGTAAAGCCCCCGCGGGGGCACACCAGTCCTAATAGGGTCCGGCCGGGCCCAGACTGGGCCCGCAAAGCCCGCCGTCACGCTGCAACCGGAGCGGCCGCCGTCGTCGCTGCTCCCCTGTACGAGCACAACCACCTACAACTGCAGATCGGGGCACACCAAAGGCAGGCCAGCCCGTCCAAACCCAGATCGGGCCCGGATGGGCCAGATCTTGGCGGAGCCCGGGCGGCGCCGCCCCTGTGCACCCCGCCATCCAGCCATGGGAGCCGCGCCTCCACACCACTTGGACACCGCCGCGTCACCACCACCGGCCGCAGCCGACCAGCCGCCACCCGGGAAGCACCGCCGCCGGAGAAGACCGCCCCGCGAGGCCTCCAACGGCGCGGGAAGAAGACAACCGCCGCCGCCGGCCCCAGCCGTGGCGGCCCCAGCCCGAGCCGCGCTCGGCGGGCGCGCCGACGGCGGCGACGGGGAAAGGCGAAGAACGGGGACGAGCGGCGAAGAACTGGAGCCGCGCCGGCCGCCGCGGGGGCGGCGCGGACGCGGCGAGAGTGCGGGAGGGGAGGAGAGGGAGGGGAACCGCGGGGGCGGCGGGGAAGGAGCCGGAGGTGGGGCTGACGGCGGCGGGCCGGCGGAACCCTAGGAGTCGCGGGAGCTCGCTCGCCTTATCCTCTCGTGCAGTTAGTTTCTTCCGTTCAGATCATGGAGTTCATAGTCCCATCTCATCAAATTGACCCGGTCTAATAGTTAGACGTGATTGCGACAATTCCGTGACCGGCTGCCTAGCTCGCGCCGCATATCCCCCAATTACTTTGACAAAATGGGGATTATAAAGTTTTCATGCTAGTATTATATCTTCAGAGGCGAAGCTAGCTTTGACAATTTTCCAGAGATGGTATTAATTATTACTCACGGTGACAAACAAGTAACTGTCTATATATAGTGTGATGGCGTATGCAATTGGCAACCTATGCAAGACTTTCTGGATTAACTCCTTGGCCGTACTAACAAGGACGAATTTATACATATAAGTAGTTGTCTGCCTTCCCCGTGCGGCCTAGCTAGTACCTATCCGTTGATTTTAACTCGAGTTAAGTACATAGCGTCATTGTGTGGTTGGCCTAGACCTGAAACTAAAACTTGAAACTCGCCAGTTAAATGACTACTCCCTCCGTTCTATTTTAATTGACTCACAAATTTCAGTTTTATTCGTTAAGCGAATTTGAGTCGTACTCGTTTAACTCTGTAAGGCCCTCTTTGGATTGTAGGATTTTTGTAGAAATTTTGGAGGGTTTGAATCCTATGGATTTTTTTCCTTTGGAAGCCCTTTGGAACAAAGGATTGGGGCCATCAAATTTCTATGAAATCTATTCCTATGCCCCAATTCCATAGGATTCTCAACATGAGCTCAAACCTCATTTTAATTTTCCTACGCGAAGTCCAATGCAGTTTCACTCTATCTCTCTCTACTCTCTCTCATCAATCTTTCAAAATTCCTGTGTTTAATTCCTGTGCACCATCCAAATCCAAAGGCAGCTGCTACAAAATTTATGTGTTTCACAATCCTGTGGGAATCCACTTCACATGACATCTCAATCCTGCGTTTTTCCTATTCCCACGTTTTTGAAATCCTGCAATCCAAAGACGCCCTAAAAGATAGAGGTAGCACCGTCTTTTTGGCCCGTATAGCCCAACTGAAGTCCAATTCACTCACCCTTACACAATTGACCTTACATAGACTCCCTCGTCCCCAGTCTGACCCTCGTCTCTCCCGGGGATGTTCAAGGAGAGATGGCACGTGAGCGCTACTTTATCGTACGTCGCCTTGATGGCCACCCCACCTGCAACACTCCCCCCTCCTCCTCCCCATCCCTTCGTTCTTTCCTTCTTCTGCATCGCCAACCATGACGTCCGATGCTCCATACTCCTCCAACGACCACCACCCACCGTTATGGCCGACCCTCCTCCATCCTCTCCTACCGTGACCAACGCGCCATGAAGAAGCAGCCAAGCTGGAGTCAAAGGCATGGGGAAGAAGATGCAGCCTATGTGAACAATTGTTTCTGGTTACTGTAGTTTACTACTACTCCCTCCGTACCATAATATAAGATGTTTTAGGTATTCCAATACGGACAATATACATATGTATATAGACATATTTTAGTGCGTAGGTTCACCCATTTTCCATAGTATGTAGTCCATTGGAATAACTAAAACATTTTATATTATGTTACAGAGGGGTATATATTACTTGATGGTTTCATACTGTCATTTGTTGTTGTGATCATTGAATCATACATAGCCAAATAGTAGAAACAATTTTATAAACAATCTATGATGTTGCATGTTGACATTTTTAGCGAGCTAAACGGGCAACTCACGAGTTTTACGAGTCGAGACAAGTTTATGTTCTAAACTTGTTAGTCGAAAAAGTCGACCTGGGTTGGTTCATTATTATAACGAGTTTTAACCAGTCAAGCAGCCGGCTCGAATTTCAGACCTAAGTCCGCCTAACAAGTTGGTAGTAGTATAGAGGTTGTGTTGATTTCGTGCCTTCTGCCAACAAAAGATAAAATTCTGTGCCAAGACAATTAGATGAGGTCAAAAGTCTATCTATCTACTATTTTCACATTAGATAAGGTCACCCTCTTATTTGACTTTCTTGAAGGATGTATGCACGCGTGCACATATGTTGCCTTAGTCAACTTATAAATTATATATTTATTAGCATCGATCACACGTCACTACACTACACGTGCCTTGTTGTTTGTCCGGAACTGCAAGTATGTACTCCCTCTGTTCCAGAATATTATTATATGTTATCGAGATTCCAATACGAGCTACATACATCCGTATACGTATGAATCAAGAAAAAACTTAAAAGTTTTATATTTAGGAACGGAGAGAGTATGTGCATACCTGGATCACAACTTGAGCTACCGTGGGGAAGGTAACATAACGTGCACAAATGAGATGTATATATGAGTGTGGCGATTTGAAACCTGAGCTACACATAGCTCTTTATTTTGTAAAATCCGAAAATCATATTTAGAGTTTCAAAAAAATCTGAAAAATCCTGAATATTGATAATGTTGTCTTATATCAACGTGTACAATCTCAATTAGAAATAGTATATATCTTAGACTTTTAAAAATGAAAAAAATTGAATTTGAAAGTAGCGAGTAGTACAAATTTTGAACTCTCCAAAATATGTCAGATTTTATTATTTCGGTGTAGCCCAGATATGAATTATGATGAGTTAAGATTTTGCACGTTGGTAGAATGCATTATTGTATATATCCGGAATTTTTTCAGAATACTTTGGAATTTTGAATTTTGAAATATGATTTTTGATTTTTGCAAAATCAATGGACATAATGGAACAAAGTTTAGCATAGGAAGAAAAACCTGACTATTATCGGAACACAATTTTGTACTAAATAGAACAAACCTTTAGCGGACATGGAACCAATCACAACTATAGGAGAAACAAAAATATAAACTAAATGAAACAAAATTTCAGTGTGAAACACAATCCGACTACAAGGGAAATGAAATTTTGAATCTAATTTAATACTCTAGATAAAGAAGCCTAAAAATAAAATTTATTAAAAAAATAGAACAAGAATTTAGAAATCTTAAAAAGTTTATCAGAATAAAAAAATGAATAATAAAATTAAAACAATGAATAAAATGTGGCATTTTTAGGCCATGTGGACCCAGGTCAGCCGTGGGCGATACCAAACCTTTTCCAAAATAGATCATACCGTTAGTGACGCTACGCAATAAATATTAACATGGTAATTAACATACTCCCTCCGTCCAATAATAACTGTCTCAAATTTATCAAAAAGTGGATGTATCTAGACATGAAACATGTATGGATACATCCACTTTTTATCAAACTTGAGACGGATATTATTGGACGGAGGGAGTACAAAGAATCAAATCACCCGGTGGAAGAATCAAGTAAATTAGTTTCAAGTTGTAGAACCAAAGTTTGACCCATGCGTGCGTACGAGCAGTTAGTTTCTTCCGTTCAGATCATGGAGTTCATAGTCCCATCTCATCAAATTGACCCTGTCTAATAGTTACGCGAGATTGCGACAATTCCGTGACCGGCTGCCTAGCTCTCGCGCCGCATCCCCAATTACTTTGACAAAACGGGGATTATAAAGTTTTCGCGCTAGTATTATATCTTCAAAGGCGAAGCTAGCTTTGACAATTTTCCAGAGATGGTATTATTATTACTCACGGTGACAAACAAGTAACTGTCTATATCCTACCTATATAAAAGCCCAGGCTTTCAGCCTCCGCTGGGCGTGCCACGTCACGCGTCACTGTAGATCGCTACAGTACCGCGTGCATCTACGGTGTCGCACGCTACAGTGAGGTTTTTTTGTTTTTTTACAATAGCTCCTCTTCAGCCTCTCATGGATGTGGCCACCTCGTGCCCGCCACTAGAGCATCTACAGTGCACGCACTGTTTTTTTTTTCCTGTCTTTTTCGCGATAATATGTACATGAAATATATGCGCGCCGACAAGTAAGTTCCATTCCCGTGATCGGTTCCGAGTTTGGTCGACTCTAAATACTTAATTTTGGATCCAAACTCGCAAATATATTTGGCGAATTTTGTCAAATTCATCGCACTCAGTCATCCGTTTAAATTTTTATTTCACGAGTAGATAGATATCACCTTTCCGAACAATTTTCATGTTTTAACCTTTTTATTTTGACGGACATATACATATTTTTCTAATAAATACAATATGTGGCGTCCACATCACGTTTTTTCATTAATGTGCTCGCGTTTTCCAAAAGTTGTGAAACGAACCTCCGGAATAAGACATTTGTGCAGAATAGACCCCGCGTGCCGCTTTTTTGCATAAAAATCCTCGCGTTTCCCAACAAAAATGCATTTTCTCTAATTCTGGAGTTAAATAAATTATTTATGTCCATGTCACCAGGGCACGGTAGTGAACAGTTTCGCGTTTCTACATTGCCTCACCGCCTCCGCGCCGTCGATGGCAGATCTGACAGCCCACGCGGCATCTCCGCGGCACATTTGCAAAAACACCTCTCACAAGCCGAGAAATAGCTCCGCAGCCCATAGTTTTACAAGAAAAGGACTAACTTGAAATTACAGAAAAACCCAAGGACTTTCCTGGAAAAGCGTCCACGAATCCCCCTCTGTCCCTCTCTCTCCCGCGCGACAGCGACACGCGCTGCCGCCGCTCCGCTCCTCCCCCCAAATCAAAGCACGCGCCGAGCTTCGCCGCCGCGCCCTCTCCCTCCTCGCCGGAAATCGCGGCAAAAGCCCAGGCTTTCAGCCTCCGCTGGGCGTGCCACGTCACGCGTCACTGTAGATCGCTACAGTACCACGCGCATCTACAGTGTCGCACGCTACAGTGAGGTTTTTTTGTTTTTTTTACAATAGCTCTCCTCTTCAGCCTCTCATGGCACTGTTTTTTTCTGTCTTTTTCGCGATAATATGTACATGAAATATATGCGCGCCGACAAGTAAGTTCCATTCCCGTGATCGGTTCCGAGTTTGGTCGACTCTAACTCCTTAATTTTGGATCCAAACTCGCAAATATATTTGGCGAATTTTGTCAAATTCATCGCACTCAGTCATCCGTTTAAATTTTTATTTCACGAGTAGATGGATATCACCTTTCCGAACAATTTCCATGTTTTAACCTTTTTATTTTGACGGACATATACATATTTCTCTAATAAATACAATATGTGGCGTCCACATCACGTTTTTTCATTAAAGTGTTTTCCAAAAATTGTGAAACGGACCTCCGGAATAAGACATTTTTGCAGAAAAGACCCTGCGTGCCGCTTTTTTGCATAAAAACCCTCGCGTTTCCCAACAAAAATGCATTTTCTCTAATTCCGGAGTTAAATAAATTATTTATGTCCATGTCACCAGGGCACGGTAGGTGAACAGTTTCGCGTTTCTACATTGCCTCACCGCCTCCGCGCCGTCGATGGCAGATCTGACGGCCCACGCGGCATCTCCGCGGCACATTTGCAAAACACCTCTCGCAAGCCGAGAAATAGCTCCGCAGCCCATAGTTTTACAAGAAAAAGGACTAACTAGAAAATTACAGAAAAACCCAAGGACTTTCCTGGAAAAGCGTCCACGAATCCCCCCTCTGTCCCTCTCTCTCCCGCGCGACAGCGACACGCGCTGCCGCCGCTCCGCTCCTCCCCCCTCAAATCAAAGCACGCGCCGAGCTTCGCCGCCGCGCCCTCTCCCTCCTCGCCGGAAATCGCGTGTTGTGTCGCCGCGCGCGGCGGAATCGTCGCCGCCGTCCGCTTCACCATCCACCGCGTCTGCTCGTCGCCGGCGGCACTCCGGCGGTCTAACTAGAGCGGCGCCGCCGCTCCCGGCCAGCGCGCGTGCACGCGCCTCCGACGCGCCGAGCAGCGCGTCCCACAAGGCGGTGGTTTCAACGCCGGCGTGCTCGCCGTGCCCGCTGCCGCCACTGCTGGCGTCATCCTGACGTAGTGGTGGGCCCATCCTGCCATTTTTTCTTAAAAAAACAAACCAAAAACAGGAAATAGAAACTTTTCTACAAATATTCATCGGATAAATACAAAAAAAATCAAAATGCTCAAGAAACCAAAACTAACTATTTATGGAAATAAAACAGACATGTTTAAATATTTTGCATTGTCAAAATTTGGATAAATTTATGGGAAAATACAACCATTTTGGGGCATTTAAACACAAATTTCAATTTTGAGTCTTCTAAAATTTTAAAATTCTTTCAAGCCTGAACGTTTCATAAGCGTGAGAACAATTCAAATCTTACTAACTCTTCAATTTGTACAATTTTTGAAATCCGAACATTTTAAAACATAAACTTTTTAAAAATTCCAATAACTTCCAGACTTCAACGATTTTTGAATCTGCCCATGTCAGTTCTTTTTTCTTTTCTTTCTAACAAAAAAAATGTGAAACCCGTGACAGGTGGGCCCAATATTCCTAACAATTTCCAGAAAAATATATTTTAAAATCAACATCTTTAAATCTACAGATCGGAAAAAAATGAAAAAATGTACCAAAATTCTCAGAAACAAAAATGCAAACCATTTATGGCAAAAAAAAACATTTTTTTGAATATTCCAAATTAGTGAAAACTTGGAGAAAATCGACGCCAAATTCCGACAGATTTCCACATCTCAATTTAAAGAAATTTCGGACAAAATAGACGACAAATCCTGGCAAATTTCGACATTTTAAAATACAATGGGTGCGTCGTGTAGCCGCACCAAATTCCACTAGTATAGTGTGATGGCGTATGCAATTGGCAACCTATGCAAGACTTTCTGGATTAACTCCTTGGCCGTACTAAGAAGGACGAATTTATACATGTAAGTAGTTGTCTGCCTTCCCCGTGCGGCCTGGCTAGTAGCTATCCATTGATTTTAACTCCAGTTAAGTACATAGCGTCATCGTGTGGTTGGCCTAGGACCTGGAACTAAAACTTGAAACTCGCGAGTTAAATGACTATTTCCTCCGTTCCATTTTAATTGACTCACGTAACTCGCAACTCACTCGGCATATAACGAGCCGAGCCAAACTTTAGTTTTATTCGTTAAGCGAATTTGAGTCGTACTCGTTTAACTCTGTAAGCACTCTTTGGATTGTAGGATTTTTGTAGAAATTTTGGAGGGTTTGAATCCTATGGATTTTTCCTTTCGAAGTCCTTTGGATCAAAGGATTGGGGCCATCAAATTCCTATGGATCTATTCCTATGCCCCCCATTCCATAGGATTCTCAACATGAGCTCAAACCTCATTTTAATTTTCCTACGCGAAGTCCAATGCAGTTTCACTCTATCTCTCTCTACTCTCTCTCATCAATCTTTCAAAATTCCTGTGTTCCATTCCTGTGCACCATCCAAAGGCAGCTGCTACAAAAAAATTCATGCGTTTCACATTCCTGTGGGAATCCACTTCACATGACATCTCAATCCTGCGTTTTTCCTATTCCCACGTTTTGAAATCCTGCGATCCAAAGACGCCCTAAAAGATAGAGGTAGCACCGTCTTTTTGGCACGTATAGCCCAACTGAAGCCCAATTCACTCACCCTTACACAATTATCCTTACGTAGACTCCCTCGTCCCCAGTCTGACCCTCATCTCTCCCGGGGATGTTCAAGGAGAGATGGCACGTGAGCGCTACTTTATCGTACGTCGCCTTGATGGCCACCCCACCTGCAACACTCCCCCCTCCTCCACCCCATCCCTTCGTTCTTTCCTTCTTCTGCATCGCCAACCATGACGGCCAATGCTCCATACTCCTCCAACGACCACCACCCACCGTTATGGCCGACCCTCCTCCATCCTCTCCTACCGTGACCAACGCGCCATGAAGAAGCCAAGCCTGGAGTCAAAGGTATGGGGAAGAAGATGCAGTCTATGTGAACAATTGTTTCTAGTTACTGTAGTTTACTACTACTCCCTCCGTACCATAATATAAGATGTTTTAGGTATTCCAATACGGACAATATACATATGTATATAGACGTATTTTAGTGTGTAGGTTCACCCATTTTCCTCAGTATGTAGTCCATTGGAATAACTAAAACATTTTATATTATGATACAGAGGGGGTATATATTACTTGATGGTTTCATACTGTCATTTGTTGTTGTGATCATTGCATCATACATAGCCAAATAGTAGAAACAATTTTATAAACAATCTATGATGTTGCATGTTGACATTTTTACCGAGCTAAACGGGCAACTCACGAGTTTTACTAGTCGAGACAAGTTTATGTTCTAAACTTGTTAGTCGAAAAAGTCGACCTGGGTTGGTTCATATTATAACAAGTTTTAACCAGTCGAGCAGCCGGCTCGAATTCCAGGCCTAAGTTCGCCTAACAAGTTGGTAGTAGTATAGAGGTTGTGTTGATTTCGTGCCTTCTGCCAACAAAAGATAAAATTCTGTGCCAAGACAATTAGATGAGGTCAAAAGTCTATCTATCTAGTATGTTCGCATTAGATGTGGTCACCCACTTATTTGACTTTCTTGAAGGATGTATGCACGCGTGCACATATGTTGCCTTAGTCAACTTATAAATTATATATTTATTAGCATCGATCACACGTCACAACACTACACGTGCCTTGTTGTTTGTCCGGAACTGCAAGTATGTACTCCCTCTGTTCCAGAATATTATTGTATGTTATCGAGATTCCAATACGAGCTACATACATCCGTATACATATGAATCAAGAAAAAGCTTAAAAGTTTTATATTTAGGAACAGAGAGAGTATATGCATACCTGGATCACAACTTGAGCTACCGTGGGGAAGGTAACATAACATGCACAGATGAGATGTATATATGAGTGTGGCGATTTGAAACCTGAGCTACACATAGCTCTTTATTTTGTAAAATCCAAAAATCATATTTAGATTTTCAAAAAAATCTGAAAAATCCTGAATATTGATAATGTTGTCTTATATCAACGTGTACAATCTCAATTAGAAATAGTATATATCTTAGACTTTTAAAAATGAACAAAATTTGAATTTGAAAGTAGCGAGTAGTACAAATTTTGAACTCTCCAAAATATGTCAGATTTTATTATTTCGGTGTAGCCCAGATATGAATTATTTTAAGTTGAGATTTTGCACGTTGGTAGAATGCATTATTGTATATATCCGGAATTTTTTCAGAATACTTGGAATTTCGAATTTCGAAATATGATTTTTGATTTTTGCAAAATCAATGACATAATGGAACAAAATTTAGCATAGGAAGAAAAACCTGACTATTATCGGAACACAATTTTGTACTAAATAGAACAAACCTTTAGCGGACATGGAATCAATCACAACTGTAGGAGAAACAAAAATATAAACTAAATGAACAAAATTTCAATGTGAAACACAATCCGACTACAGGCGAAATGAAATTTTGAATCTAATTTAATACTCTAGATAAAGAAGACTAAAAATATTAAAAAATAGAACAATAATTTAGAAATCAAAAAATGTATCAGAATAAAAAATGAATAATAAAATTAAAACAATGAATAAAATGTGGCATTTTTAGGCCATGTGGACCCAGGTCAGCCGCGGGCGATACCAAACCTTTTCCAAAATAGATCATACTGTTAGTGACGCTACGCGCGAAGAACTTAGCCTAGGTGGCGTCCCAGCAGGAAAACTTTTAGTGTTTCATTGTTCAGAAAGAGGTCTTGAAGTTAACCCAGAAAAGATTCGAGCTATCATGGACATCAAAAAGCCTACTTGTCTTAAAGATGTCCAAAGGCTCGCAGGATCTGCAGCAGCTGTAAGCCGATTTATTAGTAGGCTTGGGGATAAAGCTTTACCCCTATACAGGTTGTTGAAGAAAACTAAGACGTTCGTCTGGACTGAAGAGGCAGATGCAGCCTTAGCACAGTTAAAAGACACCTTAGTTTCAGCACCAATATTAGCGTCTCCTCTACCACAAGAGCCGATGCTACTTTACATGGCGGCTACCAACCTAGTTATTAGTGCAGTGGTTGTTGTTGAACGAAAGGAGAAAAAGGAGCTACCGGAACAAAGGCCGGTATATTATATCAGCGAAGTCTTCTCCGAATCAAACAACGATACCCTCACTATCAGAAGCTGGCTTATGGAGTTTTCTTCGCAGCCAGAAAATTACGCCATTATTTCCAAGAGCACCCAATCACGGTAGTCAGTAAGGCGCCATTGGGTGACATTATAAACAACACTGATGCCACTGGACGTGTGGCTAAGTGGGGAATTGAATTGGCAGCCTTCGATATCCAGTACAAGCCACGTACAGCCATCAAATCCCAGTCTTAGCTGATTTCATCGCAGACTGGACGGAAGCAATGGATGAACTTCCCCTCCCTGACGAAGAATATTGGGTTATGCACTTTGACGGCTCCAAAATGTTGCAGGGATCGGGAGCTGGCGTGGTACTGAAGAACCCTAAAGGAGACAAGATGTGCTATGTCTTGCAGATACACTTCAATGCCACTAATAATGTTGCAGAATACGAGGCTCTGTTGCATGGATTGCACGTCGCAAAGGATTTGGGCATTAGCCGTCTTTTGTGCTATGGCGATTCAGACCTCGTTGTTCAACAGTTAGAAGGGGCATGGGACGCGAAGAGCCCTACAATGGCTGAATACCGACGCACGGTAGACGAGTTTGGTCGGTGTTTTATCGGCTTAGAAGTCAAGCATATCAAAAGGGAGGAAAATGAAGCAGCGGACGCCTTAGCCAGAATGGGCTCGAAAAGATCGAAGGTGCCCTCCGATATATTTTGGAGCACCTGTACGTGCCGTCTATTAAAGGCGGAGATGAGGATGACCCCATGGCTTCGCAGTCTGTTTCCGTCATGCTGGTAAGCCAGACTGGACACAGCCCTACATAAATTTCCTCCTTAACAAGGAAGAGCCAGAGGATGAAGTCTTAAGGCGGCAAGTTGTGCGCAGAGCTAAGGCATACACAATAATAAATGGAGAGCTATACAAGCGGAGTACCACAGGTGTATATCAACGATGCGTTTCGCCGGAAGAAGGACAGGAGATACTAGAAGAGATCCATGGTGGATGTTGCGGTCATCATGCCTCTGCAGCAATTGTCGCCAAAGCTTTTAGACATGGATTCTACTGGCTCACAGCAAAGCAAGATGCAGAAGAACTCGTCAAGAAATGCGTTGGATGCCAAAAGTATGCAAGACAGCCAAAGATGCCAGCCCAGGAATTGCGCACCATCCAATCACGTGGCCATTTGCGGTCTGGGGACTGGACATGGTAGGTCCATTCAGGACTGCGCGAGGCGGCGTCAAACATCTCTTAGTTGCGGTGGATAAATACACCAAGTGGGTTGAAGCTAAGCCCATAAAAAAGCTTGATGGGGCAACAGCCAAGAAGTTCGTCATTGAGGTTATAACGAGATTTGGCGTCCCCCACAGTATCATTACGGACAATGGGACAAACTTCGCCGTAGGAGAACTGGCAAAGTACTGTGGTGAAGTTGGTATTCGTTTGGACTTAGCATCTGTGGCTCATCCACAATCGAATGGCCAAGTTGAGCGAACCAACAGTATAATCTACAGGGAATAAAGCCAAGATTAGAAGTGCCTTTGCATAGAGCAGCTGGAGCATGGGTAGAAGAATTACCTGCTGTCTTATGGAGCATACGCACAACTCCAAGCAGTGCAACAGGCTATACCCCTTTCTTTCTCATATATGGCGCTGAAGCGGTACTCCCAACAGATGTCCTGCACGACACACCTCGTGTAACAGCCTACGTTGAAGCAGACGCAGAAGAAGCCAGACAGGATGGCTTAGACCTTCTCGAAGAAGAGCGTGAGATAGCGCTTCAGCGCTCCGCCATTTATCAGCAGAACATGCGGCGTTACCACAGTCGCAAGGTAAGACGGAGATCGTTTCGAGAAGGCGATTTGGTGCTTCGCCTTGTTCAGCAAAAGGAGCACAAACTATCTCCCATATGGGAAGGACCCTTCGTTATCAGCAAAGCGCTTAAGAACGGGGCATATTATCTTGTGGACCTCCGTGATATCGAGAAGAAGAAGAAAAGAGGCCGCAAAAGGAAAAGGAACGAAGAAGCAGTGCTCAAGGAGACGAAACGTCCTTGGAACATTGAGCAGCTACGTCCTTTTTACACTTAGCAATTCTATTGTAATCACACCATATATGATTATGAAATAAAAGTCTTTGGTTCCCTCAATTATTTTTATGCATGAGTTCTCGCCGTCTTTTATTTCCATTTGATCATATATTTCGATAAAAATATCAATGTTAACCCGAATTGGCTTCGTGCTTGTGGTTACTCACATGATGCTTTTGCCTTAAGGCCTTACAAAAATTAAAATTGCATCCGTCTAAGAGTATTTATCTGATCGCGTATATGCTGGCTTGTCTTAGTAGATGCTTTACGCACCAAAAGCCGGCGCCGTTTCTGTGTTTAAACAGTTTGGTTACTAACCCTGTTGCCAGCGAAGTGTTCCGTGCTTAGGTTCTGCCAGCATACGAAAAGGCTAAAGCATATAAGCCAGAAAACTTAAAGACGGATAAGGAGCATAGTTTGCAAGCCTTTTAAAAATAAGTGCATGCGTCGCAAAACAAACATGTTCAACAGATAAAAAGGCTCCTGCCATTACAAAACATAATTAACAAGTCTTTTGTGCCATCTTTCATGACACGCTTAATGCAAAGTTTTTCCTGCATCTTATGCAGGGGACTGAGGAGGCGAAGACACAGGGGACTTGGATGGATCCAGCGTAGCTTCAGACTCGCCTTCTTCTTCTTCTTCATTTCCGTCTTCTGACTCATCGCCATTGCCAGTGGTGGGGCTTCGGCTTCGTCATCAGACACGTCGTCAGGACGGGGAGGCACAGGCTTCTTGGAGAAGAAGATAGACAAGTCTACCATCTCAGCAACGGCTGAGGCAAAGCCAGAGACAGAGGCATAGACCTTTTCTTTGACGAGCTCGTTGCCGTCTCTGTCCTTGGCTGGGAAACACTTGATAACGCGCCACATGTTGACTCGGGGTAGTGGCCGCGAACAAGTCCTAGAGCAAGTTTTGCTCCGCCTCTAGCTGCTGAGCGAAGACGCTCCACACCTCTGGGACGCAGTTCTGAAGAAGTGGCAGCAAGTTGCTGGTGTTTGTCACTTGGGGCAGCTGTTTTGGGAAGATGTTGGCGACAACGTCTCTTCCCGCAGCATACAGCCCTGACACAATCTCGCCACACTCCAAGATAAGCTCCAGGCGCGTCTCAGAGGTAAGCCTTTCCCCAAATCCAGCTGGAACTGAGGAAGGGAGGAATGGAAAAAATTAAGGCGCTGAAGTGTTTGAATAAAGGCGAAAAGTGACAGAAAGTGCGAGAAGTAAAAGAAGAAAGGCTTACTTAGCAGTTTCTCGTCAATGGCGGTGCTCTCATCAGCTTGGCGTTCAAGACGACCTTGTAAGCTCTGGATTAGGAGCCCATCCTTTTCAGCCTGTCGCTGCAGTTTCAAAGTTCTGCCTTCAGTTTGTTCTGCCTTCAGCGGCGCTGTCTTGGACGGCTTTAAGATTGGCCTCGGCCGTCTTTCGGTTCTCCTCCAGTTGCTTAAACAAGGCGGCATTTTCCCGCCTCACCACTTCTATATCGCCAGTCTCGCTGACGATCTGTTTTGCCTTCGCCACAACAGCTGCGCAAAACACATTGCATGTGTTGAGCATCTTATGTCTTAAAATGAACTAAAGTCACATTGCATGTGAAAGAACAACATTTACCTTTGTTCGCCTTATTTTCGGCGACGGCTTGCTTGAGCACTTGCCTTTGGTTACTCAGTGAGTACCATAGATCGCATGTAAGTTGCTCACTGCTCTGCTAGGCAAGGGTAGTAGTAAGTAAGAAAGGTAAAGCAATAAGGTATGGCTACAATGGGCTTGGGGACTGAGTCTTTATCACATTAAAGAAAGGCCATTACGTCGGCTTAGTCAAAGCACAACGTAATGCCCGGGGACTAGTATGTACATAAAGACGGAATGTTTACCTGCATCATGGCCTTCAAGGCTTTGTAGCTCTTCTTCATTGTGACGTACAGCTCGTCACAATTGTCTTCCAGATTTAATATGGTCAATGTTTGACCAACTGGCCTTAGCTTCGGAGGCGGCTCGTTGCGCTCCTTCTCATCGGCAAGCATGGCGGCGATGTTGGGTAAGATGTACCCCTCGTCGTCAAAGAGCTCTTGCTTCACCATGTTGCGATAGCCTCACGAGTAATGGGCTCGTTCGGCTCCTCTGACTGAAGTACCGCCGCCTTCCCAGCAGCGGCAGCCCTGGCCAACTTTTCAGTTTCCGTCTTATCAGGTAAGACGGCTGAGTCCAATCTATATGATGATCTTCAGATGGGCCTGGGCTGTCTCTTGTTGAACGGAGGGAGTGGGGGAGCGATGGATGGAGAGGGCTCAGTCTTTCTTTGCCTGGAAGAAATTACTTTCTTCCTCTTGAGAGGTGCAGTTGGTTTGATCCTGCAAATCACATACAAAATAAGATAACATTCATAGACATTGTTCGCCTTACTAAAGAAATTGAGGTTCGGCTTACTTCTGTACTGGAGCATTGAAGGCCGCATCTTCATCGTCCTCAATGTCGAGCACTTCGGCGTTAACAGGGATGGCTTTTCACGCTTCCGCCTTTCTGCTGCTGAAGTTGCTGCAGTGGCTCCTGAAGCCTTTCGTTTCCGAGTCTTTGAGGGCTCGGGTGCCGCTTCAGGCACGTAAAACAAAGGAGCCAGCAGATTATCCGGCAAAAGGGCGAGCTGAAATCAAAAGTGGTTAGTAAGGCAAACATTGTGGAAGTGTAAAAACAGTAATGGTAAATGCCTTACCTTGGAGCCGGGTTGGCGGCTGTGTACATAGGACGCTGCTCTGTGAGCTGGATCCTTTCCTTGGCAATCCTCTTAAAGCGATACATAAGGGCGTCGTGCGTAAGGTCACTCTCACTAACACGGAGGGGATCTTTCTTCTGGTCCGTGTAGTGGCACATGAGTCCTTTGCGATCTTTCAAAGGCTGGATTCGTCTTGACAACCAACATAGGATGGTGTCTGCGCCCGTGAGTTGGGCACAGCAGTCTTTGTCAAATACTCAATCCGCCTTTGCATGCGACGGAGGTTGTCAGGAAGGACCTTCAGTGGTTTCTCGCCCCAAGAAAGGCGAGGCTCCGCAGGCAAAGGAGAAAAGCGAGGAAGTCCTATGTCTTTGCCTACTGGCGCCATGTCTTTGCAGTAGAAGAAGGAGCTATTCCAGCCTTTAATGGAATCTATTTTTGGCGCCTTAGGATACCAGTCTCTGCCTCTACGAAGGTTGATGCTAACTGTTCCTAAGGAAAGCAGTTCTTCCTTCTCTGTTTGGCGCTTGCAAGTAAAGCAGTACTTGAAGAATTCTAAGCTGGGCTCTATGCCTAGGTATCCTTCGAATAAAGCCATAAAGCCAGCTATGTACAAGATACTATTGGGGCCTACGCTATGAGGCTGAAGGCCATAGTAGTCTAAGACTGATTGGAAAAAAGGATGCGGAGGCAAAGACAAACCGCGGAGGAGATGTGAGACGAGGAGCACTCGTTCATCGCCGGCGGGATCTGGAGCAGGGTGGCCGTACGCTGACCGCCAGTGGCATTCTCCTGTGGTGGGAGGATGCCCTCCTTTTGCAGCTGCGTGAGGTCCGCGTCGGTGATGGTGGAAGCTGCCCAGTTGCGGGATGATGCTTCCTCTCCCTCTCCTCTGCCTCCGCCGCATCGCCCTCGTCGGAGGGCTGGGCATTCTTCTCTGCTTCGGTGGAGATGGCCGCAGAACTTGTCGCCGCTGCCGCGCGAGATGCAGATGCATCCGCGGAGCTCGATCCCCTCATGGTCAGATCTTGTCCTCCGTCGCCGCCGACGCCGCCGCCGTTGCCGCTCCCGTGGTTGCATCGGAGCTCTCCATGGGTGGGTGCGCAGGTGGTGGTGGTGGAGCTCGCCGGAGTTCAGATAGGACAGGTGCGAGGAGGACGATGAACAGGGAAATGAACCAGGTGGAAGAAATCAGTTCCCTTTTATGGGGCCGTGCGCCGCGATTAGTGCGGTGAGATAACGTCGCCGATTTTCGCCACGCGTCCCGCAACGGTCAGATAGTGGGCATCTTCTCCCGCACGCCTCGGAGATCGTGTGCGGAAAATAGCAGTAATGGCATCACAACGTCTCTTTGCTTGTCCAGACTGTCGTGGACTGGCTTTGACTGCGGTGACGTCATGACAAGACTCGACGCTGACAGAATCTTTCTGCCAGATTGTTCAAAGTGCAGGAGAGTTCGGCTTAATCCTTAAGGCAGACTGAATGTCTCATTTTGGAATGCTCCAAGCTCTTCTGTCCGCCTTGCGCAAAGGCGAAAGCCCGTGTTTCACAAAGACGGCAAACGAAGAACTTAAACCTTTCCGGGGACTACTGTGGAGGTTATGCCGAACGGGTATACCTGCCACGGTGGATAAAACCTGGCCCACCAGGAGGCCCATCAGATAAAGCCGGAGGGCTTAATGGAGAAGGCCTCATGGGCTTAGGCGCAAGGATAAGCTCTGGGCTGGCTTAGTGAAGTCCAAGACGAAGGCCTGGCTGCGTTCGCCTTAGGGAGCAAGTTAGGGTTTGTTACCGTGTTAGTCTAGGACTCGTGATCTAGGTCGGTTAAGGCTTTCCTTGTAGGGGAAGGCTTGGCGCCTTTATAAGCCAGCCTTCCAGCGCCTTAGGGCACGCGCATACAACCTCATTGTAACCTGTACACATATTTGCCTTGAGTGAATTATAGCAGCACGTAGGATCTCGCCGCCGTCGTGAGATCCGAAGCTGGGTAAAATCGTGTGTGCAATCCCGTCACTGGAACCCTCCACGTTCTTCCCCACCTCCTCTACGGTACGTATGAATACTTCTAGTAGTTCCGCGTTACCAATACCTCGACATTGTTGTTTTGTTTTTCATGTTTCTTTTTTTGTTTTAATTGTTATTTATATTTTTTATTGTTTGTTCATGTTTTCTTCTTCATTTTCACCTTTATTTTCTAGTTCATTTTTTGTTTTCAAAGCATTGAACATGTTTTATTTCCTAATATATTAAAAGAATAAAAAAATATGTTTATAGTTTTAGAAAAAACATTCACTACGCTTAACAATTGTTCACGAGGTTCAAAATGTTCATATCGTTAAAGAAAAATGTTCGTGTGATTCAAAAAAATATTCGCGAGGTTTAAAACACATTCGGATAATTCAAGAAAAATTTCATGTGGTTTATAAAACGTTTGTACAATCTTAATAAATTGTTTATATGGCTAAAAAAGTTTCAGTATTTTAAAAAAATCATAGGCTTCATTGTTCACGGTGTTAAAGTAATATGCACGAAGTACAAAAAAATCAGATGTTTTAATAACAAAAAAAAGTAACAGAAACTTAGAAAATAAATGATGAACAAAAAAGGAAAAAGTGGGGAAACGCCCAAAACTTCAAAGAAAAATGGGAAACAGAAGGAAAAAGCGAAACACATTGCCAAAAAAGAAAAGAAAACTCCACATGGGCCGGGCCAACCAGGAGCTTCATCAGGCTTCGCGGAGCTATTTGACACTACAGGCGTCAAATAGTATCGCCGACTGTACGTGGCCTTTTTTTTCTACGGCAGGAAGACCCAGGCCGAATTGGTGGTAGTCGGACCAAGCGCACCACAAAAATCAGCCCGTAGGGCTCACGAAGCGACCCATATAAGGACGCAGCCAAACTGTAGCCACCAAAGGGCCCATCTCCACAAGATGCACGAACGGGTGCCTTTAGCTCATGGCCCGCCTATTCAACTGCATGCTCGCTTGCTCTTAGTTTTCAGTTTTTCATGTACTAAAAAAAACAATTTTTCACAGTGAGACATGAGATCGAAATCTTTTCTTAGGAAGATGATCAATTTTAATCCACCACAAATCCTGAAATCCACTCTGCATTCTAGCTGATGCGTATGTGGCAGTTCGTGGACATATATTTTCATAGTTTATAGTTACATGGTCAATTCATCCCATTTGAAAACATTCCTCTTTGGGACTTGAAATTTTAGGGTGGTTCGCACATGTGACTTTGTCCTACTTCTCAGTCATCATCAGTTCTTTAGTATGTAGAATACTGCTAGGGACAAGCATACCTCCGTTGAAGAGGTGCTAACTGTTGAAACATAAATTTATTGCCCTCATTTCCCCGTCAGTTTGAATTTTGCGCGAACTTGTTTGATGCATGCAGTTCTACATGGTATTGGAGCTTTGAGTTCAAGAGCCGGTTAGCGCCATACAACATAAAAATATTACAGCCCCACTTTTACTCAGACAAACCCTCCAAAACCAGCACGTCTTTAAAAATGAAAATTCATTAAATTTGAGGATTTTCTCTATTATGGATATATGCCTATGGACGTCAACCGCACTAAGAAAAATTGGCAATTAAGCCCCACACGTTGTTTCTGCAATCATGATCAGTCAATTAGACATTATTGTCATTTTACGAGATGTGTATCTTGCATAGTATGGCAGTTTATGTCTCCTCGAAGTGTTGCTAATATATTCGTGATCGGTTGAGTAAGATCTTCAATAGTTGTGGATCGCGTGGCTACCTTTTGTTTGCCATTATGCCTTTGTAGAAATGATATTGTGTTATTTATAAATTATAACGAGCATGAAGTTTGTCTGCACAAGCTATAAAACCATGTACACATTCGCTACAAGGAGAAGGTCGCCAGGTTCTAGGTTTTGTTTTCAACATGGCTGGGTGTGGCTTTAGTCTTCATATCACATCATCTCAAGCATTTTGCGTTTTGGTATATTTCATTTCCTTTTGACTTAGCGAAATAGAGTGTCTACAACATCTTCTAAACCAGGAAAAATCAGAGGCTTCGAACAGATTATTTACAACTTACTTTTTCGATTGCTGGAATATGCATGATTCCTTCGGACTGGGCATGCTAGGTTTACAGAACCTTCAACATTCCCAGTTTCGGCACGTCCAGTCTAATCATTTTGTTCGCAGGATTAATAAGGGAATAATCGCTCCTGTCAATTCAAAGTAAAAAATTACATTAATAGCACCAATTTCCTCCACTTATACAGACCACAAAAGCATAGCTGAATGTCTGAAGAATATGAAACTGGGGCTAAAGATTTACCTCGTCACATTAAGAATAGAGAGTTAACAAGGTCTTAAAAGAAAAAAGTCAGCTAACACAAATGAACGTTGGAAAATACAGATGTAAAAATCAGCAAATCGCAATCATCGAATCCTTCTTTATATCATGGCAAACATAAACAGATATAACAAGAATCAAACAGGCAACTGATGCACGATTGCTATAGCAAATTTGATGCACCCTGATAGCGACAGTAGACCCGGAGATACCCTGGCGTCTCACCCCAATGATTAGCCAAATACTGCTATCAAACAGAAGCAAGGACACCTTAATTATACCTCTGGATGATATAATTAGCTCCACTTAGTATTTATTTTTTGTTGATGCAGGTCACATCATGCTTACCTGAATCAGAGTTGTAATGTCCTGGCCTGATCAGGCCTTTGGACGAAAGGGCACTAACTACTGCTGATTGATTAGAATTCAGAAAAATATTAGATGGAGGTGTTTCAGCTTTAGTTGAGGGTTAATTAATTACGGACTGGATGGTGGCTTCATGACTATGTGGACTACCATTTTTAACACCTGAGCATTAACAAATTTAATAGAGAAAGTACCACGTTGATTAGCAGTTGAGCAATCTGTTATCATCTCGGGGCCCTGAGAATAATGTTTTCCTATCCGTGTATTATATGTAACATTGGCTTCTGAACGTTTTGTTTTCTTATCAAAAAAGAAACAGTGTGTATCTAAATAGAGAGAAATCCCTCCGCGAAGAGCCATCTGTTTGGCATAGGCCGACGTGGGCTTATCGACGCGACTTCGGCGACGGTCTCCTTGGCGGTCTTCCGGTGAAGTCGGAGTCGCTGCAGGTGTGCAGCTTGATGACGATGACATCGGGGGCAACCACGACGGCGACTCTAGCTTCGGTGGTGTGTGTGCAGCTTGTGTGGGTAGTCAGGGTGGCTGTGTATGCTCTCGCGACGGTCGTGTTCCATGACGGTCGTCGAGGGTATTGTTTCGGTTTTAGACCGATTTCCCACTAATTAACCGGTCAATTCTCGCTTCTTCTTAATTAATGAAAATGGCAAGTCTTTTGCCTCGGTTCAAAAAAAATAGAAACTAACCTGTATTCTGGTCCTACGATCATTGGGGGCAAATCAAGATCCTTATCCGATACATTTATACAAAGTTATGGTACTGCTCTCCTGGGGCCTACTAAAATTTGCCATTCTGGATAGTGTCAGATGATTTTGCGCATCTAGTGGTATTTGTTTATGTATATGTCATGTCGCTACCAAAAGAGTCAGATGCAACTGGAGTTGTCCCATCAACTTGACACAAGTCTCCAAAACAACATATACAATGACTTGTTCTATATATAAAATACAAGTTTTCCTTACCACATGTCCAGGCTTAATTTTACTCAAAAATAAATAAGGCTATATAAAAACATCGACATCAGATAAGCACTATAGCTTCTTAATGTTAATGGTGTACCCACAAACGTGCAAAATTTTAATTATAAATATTTTATATTCAGTGTTACACAAAAATGACAACAGTGTGGATATAGCTATGCATATTTTTTAAATCTCCAGAGTTTATCAGATTTTGTCATTTCTGTGTACCCCATAATATAAAGTATTTGCAATTATTATTTTTCACGTTTGTTGGATACAACAATGGCTACATCCGAGTTTTTTAAAGATTTTTTGAAACTCGTAAATATTTCTTTGAATATTTTAAAACAGAGTGAGCACTATGGAGCTAAAGATAGTTATGGCAATTTCCATTTACTTCTCAAGGTGGGTAGCGTTGTACGATAACACTAGAGGTGGTCAAACAGCTGACCCGTTGGCACGCTAGCCTGACCCGTCAAGCTCGGCACACGGTCTTGCCTGGCCCATGGTACACCTAGGGCCGTGTTGGGGTCACGAGGCTAGCCCGTGTGCCGGCACGAGCACGGACCATTTAGCCACAGCCAGAGGGGAGGGGGAGCGGATGAAAACGGGCGGGAATTTTTGAATTTAAACATGGTACCTTGGAGGGGATTGTCCGTGAGGTTTTTTCGAATCTAACAACATGGCGAGCTGGGAACGGAGGTACGGCCCGTTTACTTGTTAAGGAGCATTTTTTGGCCTTTAACAAGATGTTGGCGCTTTTAATCGGATATTTGAAATTTTAGCCGTTCGAGGGACAATTTAGTACAAAATTCGCCAAATTTCTGCTTTAAAAGGGCTGCCATCCCTTTCATTTCCCACACTAAAACATGGCTGATCCCAACAAGTATCCAAACTTTTCTTTAACTGAGTCAGATCCAACTATAATCGCAACCCCAAATAAGTCTTTTAATCATCCATTTAGTTAGGCGAATTAGGCATGCAAACACACGACATTAAGATGAAAGAGAACAAGGAACAAACTGCATGCAAAAGAAAATAGTTTCCAACAACGCAATAAAAGAGGAGAAGCGCTATAAATGATCATGCATGTTCTGAACTTTCTTAGGATGCATCGACAACTTCAAGATCAACAAGCGCACATCCAATTACTCAATAATCTTTTGGACCATATATGAATCTTCACTGGAAATCAGTGAATTTAAATTTGAATTCGGCACAACGAATATTTTTTTTAATATTTTTATATACTCTGAATAATTTTATGCTGATTTGAACTATGGTTATGTTGATTTGAATTAATCGTATGATCGACGTGCATGACTTGCTTGGATTTGTGGCTTGAGCTATAAGGTTTGCGATTGGAGAGGTTATCATTTGGTGCTTCCTCGCACATGTCTACGGATAGATAGGTGCTCAAATTTGCTTATTGCGGTTGGAGATACTCTACCTAGAATGTAAAATAACATGGACCTAAATACTTACACTGTAGATATTTATGGAAGGGAACGAGTATATTGCGGCTGAACCCATACTGTTAAGCGGCTACGCACAATTTTCTGCATCCAGCAACCTTTTATGTCCTACCCGAAATCTTGTTAAATTTGTGTGTGGTGGACAGTGACATCTCACTTGCTGGAAAGTTGGTGAAGAACGGTTACTCTACCAGCATATGAACATAACACTGTGTTTGGATGTAGGAATTGGGGGCTGGAATTAGAGAATCTGGAATTGGACAGCAATTCCGCCGTTTAGACTGGTCACGGAATTTGGGCTCAGAAACACAGAGCAATTCCCAGCGTAACCCCCCGCAGGTGTCCGCTCGGTCCAAATCTTTCCGAGCCTGAAGCCTGGGAAACTCGCGGAAATGGAGCGAGCCAGCGCGTTCCCGAAACGGTCCTGTCCTCGCGAAACAGCAGAAGGCGAGCGAGCTCGACTCGTCCCCTCCCTCGCGAAACAGCGGAGCCGTCGCCAGCGGCCAGGCCCTCTCCCCTCCCTCTCCTTCGAGCGCCGCCGAAGTCTCTCCCTCGTCCGAATGGTCCGTTCCCGGCCGGGGCCGCGCCGTCCTTTCCCTCTCTGAGTCGTGCCGCCCTTGAATACCCTAGATGGGGCCGGCGGCAGGATGGGGCCTGCGGCGGGATAGGGACGGCCGGACGGCTGATAGGAGAGGCAGCCATGGCGGCGGCACGCAAGCACCCACTACCGGCCACCCTCGCCGCTCAACCCGGCCGCCCTCGCTGCTGAAGACACGAAAAACTCAGGCTGCCCCGACGCGACGTGCTGATTGCTGAACTGCCGCCGCGAGGGTCGACCAAGGACGACCTGGTGTGAGAACTTCTGCTGTGCTTTGGTGGTTGCTCGATTGTTGTATGGAGATAAAATTCATTTTGTTTGCATTATTTGTTTTGTAGGTACGGGCATATCAAGCACCGCCTCGGCACAACAAGCTCCACCAGATGATGATCATGCTGCCTCAAATGATCCTGCTTGAACTTATGTTTATTCGTATCTCTTGTGTTGTTGTGACTGTTTATATGTTATACATATGTGAAGTATTGATAATTTCTACTTGTGTTATTGTTTGTTACTTGATTTCGAATTTTTAATATTATTATGTGTGCAAAATAATATATCAATATTCAAATATACACATACAATTGTTTTCATACATGTGATAAGTTTTATATTGTCCAAACTCAACAAAACATCCAATTCCAAGATTTATACATCCATACAGGAATTAGAATCGTGTGCTACCCCTCGATTCCAGCTATAAATTCCATTTACAACCAAACAGCGGAATTGGAATTGGAGTACATTTCCTTTCCATCTGGGAAATGGAATTGCTAGTCCAATTCAATTCCCAGCAAATTTTCATACATCCAAACACAGTGTAAGACATTTACAGTATTCCTATGGTGTTGCAGCAGAGCTCAATAGTTGTACTAGCTTCAACCCATAGACGCTCTGTGGACTGAAAATAGTTTGTTGGAACTGTATATGCTATTATCAAGGGTGTCAAGATTACGTATGGAGTAGTTGACAAAGGCACGTCCTAAACTGGAAATAATATATTTCAGCTTGAGTGTGAGAGTGGCTTAACACACTGTCTCCTAGTAAGACAAGGTTGCTGGGATGCGTCGGACATTCTACTCCCGAAAATAAGATCAGGTTGAATTAACTGTGATGGCCCATAACTATGATCACCTATCAAACCTCGCACTCAACCAATCGTATGCATGCCTCTAGTAAAAACGTTTGGTGCACCAAACATTATAAATGAACATTCAGCATTGCCAACGATACGTGTACTATCTAGAGCATCTCCACCGGAACCCAAAACAATTAAAGTCGCGATGGGAACCGGACATAAACTGGCCACAACAACACCCAGGTGAAATTTGATAAAATTAACCCTTTAGTGAAACTTTACCAAAAAATAATCCTTTTTTGAATTTTTTTTCTAAAACTAACCCTTTTGTGTGGCTCCCGCATTGGGGGCGCCACACCCTCCTCCCCAGCTGGGGGAGTTGCACATGTATGTGTGGCGCCCCAACTTGGGGCGTTGCACATGTATGTGTGGCGCCCCCGATGCGGGAGACACAAAAAAGGGTTATTTTCAGAATTTTTTTCAAAAAAGGGTTATTTTTTGTTGAAGTTTCAAAAAAGGGTTAATTTTGTCAAATTTCACCAACACCCAGTGTGTTCAGCTTGACCCAATTTTGTCATATCTTTTTTACTAAATGGCTCTTAATCGGATATTAAACTAAGTATGACTTTCGCAAAACTTTCACGCGGATATGGCCCTTGGCACAAAACGTCATATGCTAAGACGTTATGTGAAAATATCAGAGACTCTGAAAATCTCAGAAAACGACATACACTTTGGCGTATCCTAAGCCAGAAAAACATAAAAATTTCTAAGTCATTTGGGTAAAGCCAAATCTCAGCTTTACCCGAATGAAAAGGCATATCATTTGGCTTTACCCAAATGATTTAGATTTTTTTGCGTTTTTCTGGCTCGGGATAAGCCAAAGTGTATGACGTTTTCTGAATTTTGAGAGGCTCTGATATTTTCAGAACGCCTTAGCATATGACGTTTTCAAAAAGGGTCATATTTGGCTGAACGTTTGGCGAAGGGCCATACTTAGCTTAATGTCCGATTAAAATACAATTCTGTCCGACACCTGCCAGCAAATTTTCAACATGGTGCAGCCACGGGGTGCCGGACAACGCCCGAATGATCCTCCGACAGACGGATCCCGCATGTCATGGACACAAGAGTGGAAGACGGCCAGTCACAAGGTAGAAAGTGGCTTCCTCGCAGATTTTTCAGCGGCTGTTCCCACGCGCCGCCGTTCAGCCTGCCCATGCGTCTACCTGCATTGTCGGCCGCATCACCTCTCCTTAATAGCGCAAGTCGCGTGCAGCACCAGCCCTCGATCATCCGCCCCCAATTCCACCCCCTCCCACCACCAGGCTCCAACTCGAGTACCAATCTCCCCACCGTCCAGCAGAACGGCGCACAACGATGAGGCGGACCCAATCTCCCCACCGTCGTCGCTTCTGCATTTCGTGGCCGAGCCTACATCGTTGCAGCGCCATCAGCTCAAACCAGATGACTGCTCTGGTTACTACATAGCGTTGCGCGAGTCGGTGGAACCGCAGAAAGCGCGGACCAAGGAGGGGAAGCAGCCGCCGCTGACCGCGGGAAGCCGAAACCCAGCGACAACGTCATGGAGCAAGAGGAGGTTGGGCCGCCACGGCAGCCCAAGCCGGAGCCCTACGACGACGACATCATCTACATCGACGACGACTAGTATATGCCGCTTAGGGTTTAGTTTAGTCAAATTTCTTCCAAATTCGTGTAAAATACCATTGATTGTTCACTATGAGGAAACAGTATGGCAAGTATTTTCGTTTATAAAATAATTATTTTCAAGCATATTTTAACTGAATATTTCTATAAACTAAATTGAGAATAAAAAAGGAACATAAAAATAATTGAAAATTAAGAAAATGACAATGTTAGTGTATTTTGTTATTTTAAAATATAATTTTTAATCCTTAGCAATTTATGGAATTCCATTGTTTCTAAAATATCCTTAATTATTAAGTTGTGTTTAAATTTCTAAATAGTTAGTAACGCTGCTAGAAGATTTGAGTTTTCATTTCTAAAAGTTGTTGTTGAAGTTTCTTTTCAACAAAAAACGAGGGGTTACAGTGTCATGCCCATACTAAAGGGATAAATCTTACCCTAAGTTGATTTTTGGTGTTACAATGCTTTTACAAGTGTTGTACACAGGGTTTAGTTCCGGTCGTGGGAAAAGCGAGGTGAATGGTTACCCCACATAAAAGAACATACGGAGGGGATGCTGAGATGACGTCGTCTTATCTTTCACCGTCCAATTGCTGTTTTTGAGTCGTAGAAAAACCATACTATTAAGAGGCGAGTAAGCTTATAAAAGTTGGGTAACATCCTTTCTAATCATCTCCCTACATGTATCTTACACTTCCTACAAAAGATTCACCACAAAACTACTTTCCCGTTCCTTTTTTGGTGAAATTCTGAAACTCCAGGCCAGGACGGTCCGACTTTTAGTCTGACCCCTCGGACGGTCTGAACCTACGTCCAATCCTTTTTTGGACCAAAACAAATCTCAGATTCCTGGGGTCTTTTACCCCCAACGGCTACTTCCGTCGGAGCACATATAAATACTTTTCTTCTTCATGGAGAGGGGTAAATTGACCATAGCCATTGCTCCCCTTATTTCCCAAAGCTTCAAACTTCATTTCCTCCAAATCCCTCCACCCAATCTTGACAATCTTTGAGGGAAAATAGAGAAGAACACAAGATCTACACTTCCATCCAAAAGAATAGTCGTTTCCCCATCTTGATTAAGCTTGGTCTTGTTACTCTTTGGTTTGTGGGGAACCCTAGATGGTTGGAGTTGCCTTGTGATCTTCCACGTTGTGGAAGCCATCATGGAGTTTGTAAAGGTGCGAGGATCACCTTAATAACCCGCTTAGTCGAAGGGCTCTCACTTGGTGAAGAGAGCTCAACGGAGAAGAATGCTATATCCAGGAACGGATCGTGTGGACTTGGTTTGCCACGGCCTCTCAAACAGAGATTAGAGCCCCCCCCAAGGACTTGAACTTCGGAATACATCATCATGTCTTTGTCTCCTTCCGGTTGCGATTATTTCAATCCTAACTTTACTTATTTGTATCTTGTATCGCATCATATAGATTGTTCATCTGGTTGTTTTTTAGGAACACCTTATTTATCCGCACTTACCACTAAAATCAACGAATTGGAATAAAATTTGTAGTCGCCTATTCACCCCCCCCCCCCTCCCCTCCTCTAGGCGTCATCTTTGATCATTCACATATGTATCCTACAAGATTTTGTTTTGTTTCATGATTGATTTAGAAAAAAATGAAGTATTTGCTCCCAAATTTTGTTAGATTTTGTGTACGAAAGAATTCTGTAAAATGTAATGCAAAGGATTTTTTTTGGGGAAATTGATACGTCCAAAACGTATCTATAATTTTTTATTATTTCATGTTAATATTATGCCTTTGACACTTGTTTTTATATTAAGTTTATGATTTATTTGGACTAACCTATTAATAGTTGCAAAAGTGCACAATGTTCTTGTTTTACTCTTTGATGTGTAGGAATTATCAAAAATACAAGAGGAAACCTTATTGGAGTCGAATTGGGACTTTCCTGAAATCTGTCTGAAAACTCTTTTTAAAGATTGTCACGTTACGGGTCGAAGACGGCGTCAAAAGGAAATCTCGCCGAAGACAAAGTTGCAGGAAATTTTCCGCCGAACGTTCTAGATATAAAATTCGCCTGATTCTGAGTCCGGACGGCCGAGATAAGCCCGATTTACTGCAACCCTAAATGGGATGACGAAAATCCGAGAAGCTATATAAAGGGAGGAAACCTAACTCGTGGAGAACTCTTCCACCCACGAATTGCAGCCACCAAAAACCACATTTTTGCCTCCCCATGGATCTCATCTCCATGGGGGAGGGCTCCCAAGAAGCCATGAAGGAGGGAGGCTAAGGGGCGACGCTCCCCAATGATGCCGGCGGCAGGGAAGGAGCTCCCCGCGCCGTCGCCGCCGCCCTACGCCACCGCGCTGCCTCTCCGCCGTCTTC
Organism: Poa pratensis; assembly: GCA_947311845.1. Classification (NCBI taxonomy): domain Eukaryota; kingdom Viridiplantae; phylum Streptophyta; class Magnoliopsida; order Poales; family Poaceae; genus Poa; species Poa pratensis. The sequence goes on from CAMZMU010000077.1 coordinate 9,767,944, forward strand.
ACCACCATCTCCATCACCAACTCCTCCTTGCATTCAGTGGTTCATCCTCCCACAAACCTCTGTACCGTCCTATGTAAACATGTTGTTTGATGCTATAATATTTATCCTATGATCTATGACATGTTTGTGTAGTTTATTTGTCTTTTGATTGCTTGGTTGAATGTCTTTGGTTCATTAGAGTTGTATGTTGATATGGTACTGTCCTTTGGTGTCCATTATACTTGTGCGTGCATGGATCAACATCACGGGGTTGGTAGTATTTGTAAACGAAGGGGGAGTCCTGCCGGAGTGATAGAAACCTAAGGGCGCGAACCGGTTAGTTAATCGTATGAGAGTAAGAGGACCATAAACTTAAGGCTATGGTTGGGGAAACCTTAATGCATTGTTAGTATTCGCGGATGCTTTCTAACAATCCAATCATATAGTATTTGCAATCCCATGTAGTGGAGTGCATGTATATTTAGCCTCTCCCACATAGAAAACTGCATCGAAGACAATGAACCCGATATCTTCACTAATTAATCTTGGACAAAGCCATCACAATTACCACTACTTTTCTACACTCATGGTAGTGTTAGTTTATGGTTACTTAGTATATTTTATTGCTGCAGCACTAATATTTACTTTATTGTATTTATTATCTCGCAAAGCTATCTCTCATACACCCGTACTATTACTCTAGTATTATTTGCTAGATAAAGTAAACGTTTAGTGTGCGTAGAGTTGTATCAGTGGTTGATAGAACTTGAGAGATTACTTATCCTACATTTAGCTCCTCGTTGGGTTCGACACTCTTACTTATCGAAAAGGCTACACGCGATCCCCTATACTTGTGGGTTATCAGAAATCTTAGAGGAATCACAAGTCATATGAATCAATCAACTAACTAATGTAGAAAATTTATCTAGGATTTCAATCCTTGAATATTAATATGAAAATATTTAGACTAATAAACGCCCAAGTGAAAAACAATGCTACTTTGTGGCGTCGGTATCACTATGGGCATGTTTGGTAGCCCGTTGTTCCCCAAAATTGCATGTAAAAATGGGCCGATAGGTTGGTCGAAAAAGGCATGCATTGTACCTAGCGCGCTCATTGATGTACCACTCAACCAGACCCACTGGGAAACTAACGAATTGGTAGTTTCCGTGGAATCAAGCTCCAGCGTAGCAAAAAGTGACAACGGCGTGCGGGCGGCGCAAGGGGAGAGATGGCGGGAGACGCCCGAATTCCGGCTCGATTTCGCGCCAAACATAGTCTCACCTCCTACTGTATTCGGTCACCTCCCGACACGGGAACAATGAAAAAATCTCCATTAAGGTGGCCACACATATCTGCCTAGCGACTGATTCCTTCTACTCCGACACCAGACCGCCGCCCTCGTCTTTCGTGGCATCTCATCTCCTTCGTCTCCGGCACGGGATGCGCGGTGTCGTCTCGAACGACGGCACGAGCTCTTCTACTTCTTCTCCGACACCGAATCCTCCCCCTCGTCTCCCATGGTGCAGGTAAGCCAATATCTCTGTCCTCGCAATTACTGGATAATCTGCAGAGTCGATTTACCCGGTTATCAACTTTGATCAACCTAATTTGTCGGCCACAACACTTGTAGTTGTGATTAAAGCGTGGAGCCCAGTGATCCAATAAATCGCATATAGACGCAATTCTAGGGTCACATGTGGTTCTATGTTGATCCCACGCCAGGAGAGGATTATTAATCGGAACTAAATTTACAACTCAAATGATATAGAGGTTATTCAAATGCTTTAGCATAGTAGAGCCCCCTTGTTTGAAATTGTCAAAATGTTTAGAGTGAGGGGCTGTTGGAAAATAGTGTCCAAATATTTGTGGAAGAGCAAGTTTGTATGTATGTTTCTTCATGTTGTAGATCATAACCACAAGTTTAGAGTGATCCCTAACATACTCAGGAGATCCCGTGAGAGTATCTCCAACTATTTCGAACAAGTATTATTTGTGATCGGAGAGCTCTGACAAGAGATGATCAAGCCATCAATAGCTCAAAGGGTGTGGTACTAAAGGTAAGTTCTACCTTGAAGATGGAGCATATGCATGTCGTTCTTGGAAATTTTTGAAAAACCAAGTACCATCTAAACGAGTTCACTTTGAGGAACAATCCGCAAAATGCAAAAGAATTGTTCAATCCCAGACATTCTAACGGTCCGCGCACAAGTTCAAACACATCCGCCATGTAGGCTCAGACGGAGGGAGCTCTCTTTTTCCCCTCCTCTCTCTGGCCGCTCTCAAACAGTAGTTGAGGGTCGACTTTCGACCTCCGTCGCCGCCCCTCTCCTTCCTCTGCCCCGGCGGGTACGCTGGCCGGTGCGATGCTGGAGTAGGTGGTCGTGCGCTATATGTATATAGTAGATCTAGGATTCTAGCTAGTTTTCTTTGGCTTCATGCCAGGTTGTGGCTTCATGCCGTTGTAGCTGAGAGTAGGTCGCCGGATCTCGGCGGCCAGATCTGGCGCGCCGACGCCTTCTTCTTCCTAGTTGCACTCCGTCGGTGGCAAGCGGAGCAGCAGCCGAAGTTGATGGAGGCTCGCATCTCTCCTAATAAGGTACGCACAGGAAGCTTGAATCTGGGGCCTTCCGGCCGGCTCTGGACTTTGACTGTTCTTCGTCTTCTGGCTGATGAGCTCCAGAGGTTGGAGCACAAGAAGAGGACAAGATCTGGTGGCTTCCAAAAGGCTGAATCCTTAGCTTTCTTCTGCATCTATTTTGATCTACCTCCTCTGGCTGGTGGCAAAAGTTCAGAGTTGACTGGCGGATCTGTGCATCTGGAGTGGTGGTGGGAAGCTAAGTTTGGCAGAGTTTCTGGCGAAGAAGGATCTGTGCTTCTATGTTGCAGTGGATGCGAGAAGAAGTACTGGCTCTTTGGATCTGAAGCTCTCCGGGGGATTTCTTTGACTGCAGCTTGCGGAGATCATCAACAACGACGATTCTGCGTCGTGGTTATCTCAGACCTATGGGGTCGCTCCATGCTGTGGTGTTCTGTACACCGCAGCGTTTTCAACCTCCAGGCCATGGTGCCGATGCGGAGGCCCTCCTCCAGTTCCACGGCGGCGTCCAACGTCATGCTCGCACCAAGTGGTTTCGTCCCCGGCGGCGGCATTGACGGTCACCGTGTTGAGCTGTTCGAAGTTCACGGTGGAGAAGGACTACATTGCATTCCTTTTTTTTCCTTTGAGGTCCTTTCTATAATAGCCAAAGGCTTGTTTGTAATTTCTTTTTTTGCTGAGGCCTTTGATGTAAATTGTAAGCCCACCGTATAATTGCAGTCGGGATCCAGTTGGATCCCTCCCTTGTTCAAAAAAAAATAACGGTCCGCGCACGTACGGCATTGCTCCCGGGCAGGAGGAAACAGCTGAGTCCTGGGACCCACCACGCACATGGAGCTGAGCTCTCTTCTCTGCGCACGCCCTCGTGGGTCGCCGTGCGGAGTTGACAAGTGGTCTCGCCCCTGACCCCGGTCCTTATCCACTTGGACCGTAGCATCAACGCACTCCCCAGAAGCACATATACTTCACTGCCACGGGGGCCCCGCACATATGCGACCGCCATGTCAGTGAGTGGTTAGCACACGCCGTTGGTATTCTCTCTGTGCTCGAGGAACGATGATAAGCGGAGGACAGGCGGAGGTGGGCGGTGCTGCCATGTGACGGGGCCCGAGACACCGCACGCGTACCCGGGTCCAGCTAGATACGGTCGCCAATGAACGGGTCCCACCCGCGTGGGCGCCCACGAGTCAGCGGGTCAGGTGGGAGCGCATGCCATGTGAGGGGCACTGCCACGGAGCGTACCCGCCTACGAAACATTGGATCAGCGAGTGAAAGAAAACTAAGTAGCCAGTCAGGGTTACTTGCTCGTGTAAAATACTAATTCAGTGAGCAGAAGCACTAGTATGGATCACTGTTTTCTGGGTTTCAGTTCAGAGTGTGCAGCAGTGATTTGAGGCGACGCTGCCCGTGCTAGAATCCATGGGAACTCGCGAAAGGTGCTCCACTGCTTCGTGCTGCCCCCAGCCCAGTCAGTCAATGCGTGCGGCAGTGGAGTGGAGCTGATGTGCACGATGAATATTTGAAGGTGGGGTCAGGACAAAAACTATGCCTACACTTTATTAGCATTGCAAGAAATTTGTATGTGAAATTGCAACCAAAATAACATAGCACAGCAGCTGCTACGTATCTATTATTTTAGTTGACAAAACATATCCTCGCAGCATTGAATGAACTAATAGAACTACATATCTAGATTAACAAAATATACAAAATCAAAATAAAACAAAGAGATAAACGTACCATTTGTCACTGAACTTTAATTAGATGAGCACATTGGTCACTGAACTCTCAACTTGTTACAAACTGGTCACTGAACTCTCACAAGATGAGTATATTGGTCACACTTTGTCCAACGGAGCTAATTTTGTCCGACGTGGCATGCTGACTAGACAATAGAGATTTTTTATCGGTCTTTTGAGATTTTTTTTGCATTTAATTTTTTATCTTATAAAGAAGGAATCTTGTTATGCTGTGCCGCGAGCAGAGCATAGCACAGCAGAGCTCACCCCAGCCACACGCAATAATGGCCGGCGGCGGCCGCGTGGACACGGGCCGGCACCGGAAGCGGCGGCTGCTGCTGTCCAAGCTCGACACCTTCACCTCCTGCGCGGTGGACGACGAGGGGTCCCGGATCGGCGGGCCGAGGTTCTCGCGCGTGGTGCACGCCAACGATGCCGCCGCGGGCGACGGGTACTACTACCGCTCCAACAAGATCTCCACCACCAAGTACCGCAGCGTAGGCGCCCGCTGCCGTCCTTGTCCGTGCTGACGTGCTCCCGACAGTCGCGCTCGTCCTCGGCTCCGACAACTACAAGCGTCGGCGCCGCCGGCACGCTCCGGGCCGTTGCGCTCGGCCGCCCGACGCCGCGTTGGACAGCCGAACCAGCGTAGGCGCCCGCGAGCTTGCCGAATCCCTTCGGGATTGGGCCGGAGAGCGAGTTGTTGTACAGCTCGATCTGGACGACGCTCGTAAGGCCAGCAATCTCCGGCGGTATCGGCCCAGTGTGCGCGTTCGTGGACAGGTCGAGGCCGGTGAGGTTGCCGAGCGGCCGAGAACGCCGGGATGGAGCCGACGAGGTTGCAGCGAGCCAGAGTACGTGCAGCGCGGTGAGGCCGCCGAGCTCGGTCGGCACGGGGCCGGGCGCGAATGGCCTGGAGGTTGAGGTCGAGGGACGCGAGGCAGGGGAGGCGGCAGAGCGCGTCGGGGAACGGGCCGACGAGGTTGGCTCCCGCGCGGGAGACCCCGGTGACGGCGCCGGCGTCGCAGGAGACGCCCGTCCAGCCGCAGGACTTGGCATCGCGCGGGTCCCAGTCAGCGCCGACGGGCAGCAGGGAGAAGACGTCCGCCTCAGTTGTGAGACCGATAAAAAAATCTCAAAAGACCGATAAAAAATCTTTATTGTCTAGTCAGCATGCCACGTCGAACAAAATTAGCTCCGCTGGACAAAGTGTGACCAATATACTCATCTTGTGAGAGTTCAGTGACCAGCTTGTAACAACTTGAGAGTCCAGTGACCAATGTGCTCATCTAATTAAAGTTCAGTGACCAATGGTGCGTTTATCTCTAAAACAAAACATAAACCTAATCCCTGTTTTAGGTTTTGAATCATTTTGCCAAATGTTCAAAAAAAATTAACCATATTTTTCTCATTTAGAGCCCATTTTAAACATACAACTACCCCCTCCGACCGGAAATGATTGGCACTGATTTGTCTAAATGTGAATGTATCTATACGTACGGAACCAATTCCAATATATTCTTTCAAAGTTGATCTCCCGCGAAACGAATCGGTACGTGAGGCAGCAGGAGAGAGACGATCATGATTTCTATACGTTTGGTTCACCATTCAAACATACCTTGCGTGATTTCCTCGCCAAACCTTCGAGAGAATGTATATAAGTAAACTCTAGTCGTGCCAACTTCGTTGTAGTTTAAGAGAAGTATTAAGAAATGCCGTGATTTCAGTTTTATCCTATAATTCAAAGAAATTCTGAATATTTTTTATCTTCCAAAATTACTATAATAAATTCCCTGGAGCAAATAATGAAGCCTCAAAAAAAATCTGTTGAGCGAAATCTTTATTTCCAAAATCGACATCAAGTTATCCCGACATCAAAGCCAAAACTAGCTTAGAGTATTACTCCGTCGAAACGACTATGTTGATGATCCATGACGTGACTGAGATTGCTAGTTTTGCTGCTCTGAAAAGCGAAAAAGAGAGAGCATGGCATTGATCGATCTAAACTGGCTTTGCCAGTGGACGGAGCAAATCATTCTTGCATGCATGCATGGATCGATCGATCGATCATGATGGTCAGTGGAGATACGAGAGTAAGGCGTTTCAGAATTCTCGGATGATGATTCAAAGCTCGAATCATATCCACCACTTCCCACAATAAACAAAAAAATTGCACAGTTAATTTTTAGGGTTTTCGTGGGGCAATGCCTCTCACGCCTTTCTTTATATAACGATCAGCACATACAAGTTACATACGTACAATACGTGTACAACACGCTAGACCTATTTAACACTCCCCATCAATCTGAACTTCTACTCTGTACAAGGTTTAGATTGGTACTAAAACGGTCTAGCATATGTCGAGTGGCTGGTTTGGTGAACACATCAGCCAGCTGATCATTGGAAGATATAAACCTGACCTCAAGAGCTCCAGAGGCAACATGCTCACGTACAAAGTGGAAATCTATTTCAATATGCTTTGTGCGTGCATGGAAAATTGGGTTAGCAGTCAGGTACGTGGCTCCTAAATTATCACACCATAGAACGGGAACTCGCTGTTGTGGGACACCAAACTCCTTAAGTAGTGACTCTACCCAGATGGCTTCAGCAGCTCCGTTAGCCAAGGCTTTGTACTCGGCCTCGGTACTAGATCTCGACACTGTCGGCTGTTTCTTCGAACTCCACGAAATGAGGTTTGGTCCAACAAAGATAGCAAAACTCCTGTGGATCGGCGATCGTCAGGGCACCCTGCCCAATCTGCATCAGTAAAGATACTAATGCTAGTGGAGACAGCATTCCGGAATTTCAATCCTGTATGTATTGTTCCCTTCACATAGCGCAAGATACGCTTGACTGCTTCCCAATGAGTATCAGTGGGCTGCGAAAGAAACTGGCATACCTTGTTTACTGCAAACGAAATGTCCGGACGAGTGAGCGTTAAATACTGCAGTCCACCAACAACACTGCGATACCGGAAGGCATCAGCGGTACTCAGTGTTCGTCCAGACGCGCGAGCAAGCTGATCCGAGGTGGATAACGGCGTGGAAGTGGGCTTACAAGTCTCCATACTCACACGGTGCAAAAGATCCAAAGCATACTTTCGTTGAGTTAAGGTCAGCCCCCTGAATTGAAGGACGCTTCCAAGCCGAGAAAATATGTCAACGGCCCAAGGTCCTTGATAGGAAAACTGGCTGCAAGAGAGCGAACGAGACCATCAACAGCGCCCTGAGAGGATCCAGCAATGACTATATCATCCACATAGACGAGCATATAAATCTGAACATCATGCTGGGCGAAGAAGAACAGAGACGTGTCGGCCTTGGAGGAGACAAAACCCAACTCGAGAAGACGAGCACTGAGACGAGCATACCACGCCCTAGGAGACTGTTTGAGACCATAGAGAGCCCGCTGCAGCTTGCACACATGTGAGGGATACCTAGCGTCCTCAAAACCCGCGGCTGCTGCATATAAACCTCCTCAGACAGATAACCATGGAGGAAAGCATTGCTGACATCAATCTGCCGAAGACTCCATCCTCGAGACACTGCAAGAGAGAGCACCAGACGAACGCTGGCCGGCTTGACAACCGGACTGAAAGTCTCTCCATAGTCGATGCCAAGCTGCTGTGTGAAACCGCGAGCAACAAGACGCGCCTTATACTTATCAACAGAACCATCCGGGAGATGCTTGGTCTTGAAAATCCACTTACTCCCCACAATGTTGACACCGGGCGGACGGGGCACAAGAACCCAAGTCTTGGTGTGATGGAGAGCCGCAAGTTCATCAAGCATCGCTGTATGCCAAGCCGTCTCACGGAGAGCATCGTGATGAGAGACGGGCATCGCCAGAAACGCGCGACGGCGAGGGTCGTAGCGGATTGTCCCATCAGTAGGCATGAGCGGACGCCGTGTATGATCACGAGTGCGTGTGACCATCGTGTGCGCAGGAACAGCCGGCGGCGGCGCGGTCGAGGGCGTCTCGACGGAAGGCGACGCGGGCTGATCATCTGGCACCGAAGCGGAGACTGGTGGCGTGGCAGGAGAGCCGACCGAAAATGGGCTGTGCGAGGCGCACGGCGAGTGGGCCAATGACGGGCCAGGCGAGCGTGGCGCAGAAGGCATGCATGCGCCATGCACGTCGATCACCGGCGCGGAGTGTACGTCAAACGTCGGTGGGCACCTATCATCACATGCGGCCGGAGTGTCCTGCACGGGAGAAGAATTGCCTGGAACAGGGGGTTAGTAGACAAATAGGACAGGTCATATTTACGCATATTGTCACCCGTAGCCGGTTCATCGGAAGGGAATGAAAGCACATCAGCTAGGAGAGAGACATCGACTGTGACGCCGGGAGTGGAATATGGAAACACAGACTCGTCGAAAACGACATCACGAGATACATATATACGCCCCGTGGAGCGATCCAAGCATTTATATCCCTTGTGCATCGGACTGTATCCTAAGAAAACACACATAGTGGAACGAAAAGCAAGTTTATGAGCGTTATATTTGCGCAAGCTTGGCCAGCACGCACAACCGAACGTGCGGAGAAATGTGTAATCGGGCTTCTCCTCGAGAAGACGGAACAAAGGTGTATCCTGTTGAATAACAGGTGTGGGCATGCGATTTATGAGGTAGCACGCAGCAAGAAAAGCTTCATCCCAAAAACGCAATGGAAGCGAGGAATGAGCCAGCAAAGCAAGACCTGTTTCGACGAGGTGACGGTGTTTGCGTTCAGCAATACCGTTTTGCTGAGAAGTATGTGGACACGACACGCGGTGAGATATCCCAGTGCGCTGGAAATAACGGTGCAACTTATGGTACTCGCCCCCCCCCCCCCCAATCCGACTGAACGGCTATGATTTTAGTGTGAAGAAGACGCTCAACATGAGCCTGAAAAGCGTAAAACACTTGCTCAACGTCAGACTTGTGCTTAAGGAGATATATCCAACAAAAACGAGAATAATCATCGACAAAGCTAACATAATACTTATAACCTCCAGAAGAGGCAATAGCAGGCCCCCAAACATCAGAATGGATCAACTCAAGAGGCATAGTAGAAACACGATGGGATAAATTATATGGCAATTGTCGACTCTTAGCACGCTGACACGCATCACAAACGGAAGTCTGATTCTCAGAAGAACACACAAATCATTACTTCTAACAATGTTTTGAACTATATTATTGGAGGGATGACCGAGACGCTGATGCCACTGGAACGGGGTGGTCTTGACGCTGGAACACGCTTGGCGAGTGGAGGAGGATGCGGCACGACTAAGCGGGATGGGATACAGGCCGCCATGGCTTCTACCTTGAAGAAGAATTTTCTTCGTGACCTTGTCCTTAACAAGGAAAAAGAAGCGATGAAATTCCACAAAAACATCATTGTCAGAGACAAGACGATAAACAGAAAGAAGGTGTTGATTAGTATGTGGAACATGAAGGATATTTCGTAAATGAAGAGATGAACCGGCTAAATTTGAATGACCAATATGTGAAATAGACAGACCTACACCATTGGCCACTTGCACTTGGTCCTTCCCGCTGTAGCGCTCGTGGAAGTGGAGACGCTCGAGATCACTCGTCAGGTGGTCCGTTGCACCGGAGTCCATGACCCAGTGCGGCGGCTCATGCGCGGAGGAGGATGTAAACGCGGAGTTGGCAGCGCGGTTGTCTTGATCATAGCCGGCTTGGCCGTACCGGCGACAGTTGTCAGCCTCATGCCCCCAGTTTTTGCAGAGTTGACACTTGGGGCGCCAACGCCGGTTGCGACCGTTGCCGCCACCGTTTCCTCCGCCATTGCGGCTGTTTCCATTGCCGCCGGTGCGGCCTTGACCGCCACCACCCTGGCTTTGGCCACCTTGGCCATAGCCGGCATGGCCGTAGCCGCCGTTTCCTGGCTGAACAGGACCGCCAGCCGGACGGCCGCCGCTAGGGCGACCTGCATCATATGCGCGCCCCGGATTGGTGCTGTAGACCGGGCGCGACGCGGCGTTGGCCGAGAAGGTCCAGTCCTCGGTCTCAGACTGCTGCTGCTGCAGCGCCTCGTAGTGCAGGACGCTGGAGTAGAACGCGGTGAGGGTGATCGGGGTGTTCACGAAGTTCATCGAGGCGGCGATGGGGTTAAACGCCGAACCGAGCCCGGTCAGCATGTAGTCGATGACCTCGTCATCGCAAAGTGGAGAGCCGGCGGCGGCCATGGCGTCGGCAAGCGCCTTCACCTTCTGCATATACTCGCCTGCGGGCTTGTCTCCCTTCCTCAACGCCTGAATCTGGCGCCGGAGATTACGAACACCGGCGCTATTCTGCGCGCCGAACATGGCATGCACGGCCGCCCATGCCGCAGCAGCCGTTGTGCAGCCGATCAACTGGGCTGAAATCTCCACGTGCATCGATCCGAGGAGATGCCCGAGAACCTTCTGATCGAGGGTCCACCACTGCTCGTACTCGGGGTTGGACACGGTCCGAGCGGCGTCGCCGGTGCCTTGCGTCACGGTCGGCTCAGGCACCTTGGCCGAGCCATCAAGGAAACCATGGAGGCGAACTCCAGCGAAGATGGGGAGGGTGAGAGCCCTCCATAGCATGAAGTTGCTGCGATCTAAGGCGATCGCGATGGGCGGAATCGTTGGGACGGCCGCCGTTGCCGAAGGTGGGGCGATGATTGGAGTGGGCATCGCGCGAGACTCCGATGAGGAACTGGAGAGGGCCAGGGCGGAGCTGAACGACATCGCGGCGGCAGCGCCGGAGGCGCGGCGGCTGCGGAGAGGAAAGCGGCGGCGGCGGCTAGGGTAGGCTCTGATACCAAGTTAATTTTTAGGGTTTTCCGTGGGGCAATGCCTCTCCACGCCTTCCTTTATATAACGATCAGCACATACAAGTTACATACGTACAATACGTGTACAACACGCTAGACCTATTTAACATGCACCATCGGCAGAAGCACAAACGGATTGGAGGATTAGCTGGGTCAGGGGGGCGCTCGTCAAGGCCGTTCATCGTCAAGGTTTCCGCCGCGGCGCGGCGGACGTTCAAGACGGCGTCTTCATAGGGCAAATCGATCCCTGACAGTGGCAAGGTGGAGGATGGTGGTCTTCGTCCTCGACGCCGGCGTGGTCGCCGATCTCGTTTCTTGGTTTGATCCCTCTACGTTTTGCTCTTCCTTTGCGATTTTCTGTGTACTTAGTATGTGGAATGCTGGTGAATAAACGTGGTTGATGGATGTGTCAAAAAAAAAAAAAAAAAAAAAAAACCGACGTACTCAACCGCTGTGCAGAGTTACTCTGCTGCGCCTGGTACAAGTAAAAGCGCGGGCCAACAGAAGCTAGCTAAGCTTTTCTTTTATAACGAGAATATATTTTCAAGAAGATATCAATTATACACGTGACTTTTGTCGGCGCATAGCCGCATAATGTCAAGAACTATTCGAGACATAAAGAAAGCACACAATTGAAAGGAAGAAAAAACAAAACAAAAACATAGCACCTACACGTGATCTGGTGAAAATGTTCAGAGTGCGAGCGTACGTAACGAACTTCTGTTTAAATAACCTCAATATCGACAGTTGAATCAAACACCGAATGTAGTACTCCCTCCGTATTTAATACAAGGTCACTTCACATTTTGGACCTGATTATGACCGTTAATTATACGCCGGAACATGATGTGTGTCACGTAGTATGATTTCAACCAAATCATAAAGCGTGTGACCATGTTGCGCATTGGATGGTTCACAACAAACAAAATATAGTTTTTAGAACAAAACGAAATAATGAAAGAAAGGCAGAAGAGAAAGAATGCAATTGAGTCGCGAAAATAAATTTATTTGTAACATCTTAATTTTCATACTACTTGGAAACATACCACAATCTGCTTTTTTGGCACCTAACCGAATTAGTTTATACTTGGATAAATTGCTAGAATTGGAGAAAATAAAATATCTTTTTTTGCGAATTCAACATCTCATTAGCCCCACGTTATTCAACATCTCACTTACATAGCTGCAGGTTCAACATCTCATTAGCCCCACGTTATTCAACATCTCAATATATAGCTCCACGTTGTTTAACATCTCATAATATAGCTACAGTTTCAAAGATAACATGCATACATAAAAGTTTGACATGCATACAGAAACATATTTCAAGGTTCAAATAGCCATCACAAACATTCAATACATCTCCATGATCAAATGGCCATCACAAATATTTGACGCGCATACAGAAATACAGGTCAGGTTCAAAGTACCATCTCATCTAGGAAAATAGAAAGCATGCATACACAAAACATAATCTAAGTATCTAACCCCCAAGCCGGTGCATAAGGTTTTCTTGGTTTCAAGCGTTGGCTTCAGAACCGCCTCACTTGTGGATGGTGCAACCACCTCGGGTTTCCTTTTCTTGCCGTATTTCGTTGTAGACTTCTTCTTCGCCGCAACTTCTTCTTTCGTTTGTCTTTAGCTTTTTTTTCACTTGAGTTGCTTTCTTCTCGGTTGTCGCCTTCTTCGCATGTGTCGTCTTTTTCTTCTTTGCTAGAGACTTGATCGCGGTTGATGTAGTCTTATTCCTACATAGGCATATCATTGGATCAATCTTAGGCAATAGTCTTTTTTCTTCTTTTTTGAACCCAACGGAGGAGGAGCTCCACGGTTTTTTAATAGAAGGAGTGAGACACTAGAAGTTTGTCCGGACTGGGATTCAAACTCTGGTGGGTTGGCTGCACCACCGCAACACTAACTACCCGGCTACTAGTCGGTTCTCAATCTTAGGCAATAGTCATTTGCCACTGTTAGAATTAGAAAATTACCCCTTGTAATTATTGTAATTAGCTATAGGCTCATCTACTTGCACATGTTGCTCCTTGGCAGATCGCTTCCTGCGATGTAGAGAAAATCAGGAAATGTGCATCAATAACTAGTGGCTTCTCATTAACATACTCAGAATATCTTGGAGGATGGACTTTGCAAGTTTTCCACCCAAAGAAGCAACAGACTGGTAGAAACTACACTTTCAGTTCCACCCAAAGTTACCAATTGTGCATCCTCGGCAAGATAATGTTCCCAATATATTTCAAATTGCTTGTTGACTTTGCTCATGTTGCATCTACCAAAAATAGGCTCGTCGGCTTCCGCCGCCACGACCCTAGGATTTGTGTCAGGACGGGGAGCGAGAACAGAATCGCGATGCGATGTTTTGAGTCGATCCAGTTGCATGTATACGTATGTATTATAGAAATACGAGTGTATATTGTCTGTTATGTGTGTTTAAGTGGATTCAATAAAAAAGGAAAATTGTAGTGGCGTTTCTCAAATGGCAGGAAATTGCAGTGGCGTCTATCCCTCTTCTATGAATGTAATTGTACTACTATCTGTTAGTGGTAATCTGGCCCCCAGATGTCCCGCCCATGCGCCACAATTGCCCATTTGGAAATGATACTGTACATAGATGCCACCGAGTAGACGCCGGAGGGTTCCAGCGCCCAGCTGACCTGATCCGTCCCTTCCTGCAGCGCAAACTCATCAAGAGCCGTGAACAGCGCGATCCATTGTGCTACCCCTTCCGGGTCGAGTGACCGTCTAAATGCAATGCCGACTGTGTTCGGAGCAAAAACCTTCGCTACGAGATACTGGGGTTGTTGAAAACAGCAAACAAGCGTGGAAGGAGTCTTTAAGCTGCCTATCTCCATGCCACCAGTCAAGCCAAAATGTTGTCCGAACCCCATTCTAGGTGAATGTTGGCCCCCCAACTTAAACCACCTTTTGATCTTATGAATGCTTCGCCAAAACTGAGAACCCCCCTGGGTTGCACTGGCGAAGATATCATCCGCCACCGGGTACTTGGCCCGGATCAGCGCATGCCACACAGAGTTGTCATCCTTATACAGTTTCCACACCCATTTTAGCAAAAGCGCAATATTCATGTTTTTTTGTGTGTTTGTGAGCCCAAGACCCCCACAGTCTTTTGGTCTACACACCGCTGGCCAGTTAACCCAGTGGTATTTGCGCTTCGGCCCCGAACCTTCCCAGAAGAATCTCGCCCTAACCGCATAAAACTTCGCATGTACCCGTCTTGCATCAAAAACAGCCCCGTAGCAAAAATCGGAAGCGCATCAAGGTAGGCATTGGACAGAATTAGCCTTCCACCCGAGGAAAGCAATCTTCCCATCCACACCTCGACCTTCCCGGCAAGTTTGGCGACTAAACATTCCATTGTTCCACCGTGAGCTTACGGTCAGAGATAGGTAACCCGAGGTAGATGAAGGGGAAAGCGTCCAGTTTGCAGTTCAACATATTGGCTACCCTCTGCTGCTCCTCTAAGGGCTCCTCAAGCACAAACACTTCACTTTTATTAAAGTTGATTTTCTGTCCCGACATGTTCTCAAAACACAACAAGAGAAACTTAAGGTTAGCAATGTCAAGATCATTGTTCTGGATCAGAATGAGGGTGTCGTCTGCGTATACTTTGTATACTTTGTATTATAGAAATACGAGTGTATATTATCTGTTATATGTGTTTGAGTGGATTTAATAGAAACATGAAAATTGTAGTGACGTTTCTCAAATGGTAGGAAATTGCAGTGGCGTCTATCCCTCTTCTATGAATGTAATTGCACTACTATCTGTTACTAAATATAACATGTTTTAGCTATTTCACATGTTAATTAGTTTCAGACTCAAATGACTGAACATAAACACTAAAATGTGTCTGCATGCATATAAAATATTTAGGAACGGAGCGAGTAGAAGGTAGAACCTTAGCAAAGGTAGTGAAGCAAGTATAAGATGTTTTAGTTATTTTACACATTGACTAGTTTTGGACTTAAATGGGTGAACATAAACAATAAAATGTGTCTGCATACATATAGAATATTTAGGAACGGAGGGGAGTAGAAGGTAAAACGCAAAGGTAGTGAAGCGCCGACAGCTACGTTCCGATCTCCTCCAATTCTTCTACTGCTGTTTCTTGTCGCGTCGCGCACGAGAGTTTTGGCGATTCAGTTCTCACCTAAGCTAGCATGCATTTGCATTCAGGGTAGGTTGTTGATGAGGTCTGCAAGCGTCCGCACAGGCCGGCTACGGCCAAAGTCAAGTGAAAAAGGTACTGTCATGCGCATCGATGGAAAGGCCGTTTCCATGGAGCTCCCAAGCCAACGATGATGAACTTGGAGCCGAGCGCGGGTTGCGTACATGGGAGTACATACATACACGCATATACGCCTGGTCCCGAGCCGATGAGGAGGCGAAGCGGCCAAGCCAGTTTTGTCTCGTTGCAAGGTAGCCCGGGACCGAAAGCTTAACGCGCGCTCTCGCCAGTCACCAGCCACTACTGACCTCATACGGCAGCGTGAGGGTTCCACCGGTCAGCCTCGATTAATGGCGGCGTGCAGGAGACCGGCTCGCGAGTAATACGGACTATTTTATCGGACCAAACGTCGGCATTGTATTTTCCTCATGAGTCGCATTAATGGTGGCGTCAGTGCTACTCAACACGCAGGCGTTGTGCCATGGTCTACCCAACGATATAAGACGCCCCCCTCCCCCCCTCCTTGTCGTACTTCTTGCTCGCTTCCATCTCTCTCCCCAGTTCGTTTTGTCGTCGGGCGCGCACACGCACCACTATTGACATGTCGAACAACTTCGAAGCCAGCAGTTCCAACGGGCCAAAGGAGTGGGTCATAAGGGCTAGCTGCCTTGCCATGCCGCCTATTCCGGCAACCTCCAAGGCATTCAACTTGGTCGACCTCCAGCAGCGGAACAAGATGATGGGGAGAAGCGGCGTCTCCACGAGAACGCCGATGACATCTTGGGCGGTGGCACCAATGCTTCACGCGCGAGCGTAACGCCTTGTTGGGCGCATACAAGGCCCACGCGGTGCACACCAGCAAGCGTCATTTTTGTGGGAAGCGAATGGCCACACGGTGGACAACGTCATTGAGGCCTTTCTAGCATTGCTCGCCGAGGTCGAAGCGGACACCCCAGCCTCATGAATACCATCCTCACTACGGCACCGGAGTCTGCCTCATCCTCCTACGACATGACTCATCAGGATGCCTGCTCCTCCCTATGTACTCCCTCCTCCTCCACGCTCGTTTACAATGACGATGACATCATCGATTGAGACGAGGACTTCGACGGCGAGGACTAGGATTAGGTTAGGGTAAAGCTTGTTCCGTACTACAAACACTATTAGTTGTTGAAGGTGTAGTCGTTCTTCATAGTTGTTTAAGTCTGAAAGTATTACCATTGAGAGCTGCTGAACAGGGTTTCCATGGCCAGTCCTCGGGGTGCGTCCCTGTCCTCTCCGTCGAGCCCGGAGTCGGTCTCCTCGCGAGGCCGGTGGTCTCGGGGCTTGGGCTCTCGTCCTCGGCGTCCGGCTCGTCGTCGCAGGGGGGTGCCGTCTAGGCGATGGGTGCGCCTGCTGGGTCGGGCTCCGGCTCGGCGCAGCCTGGCCGCCGCATCCAAGATCGCCTCGTCTGGCAGCAGCCCAAGCCTTCGAGGAAGGCGCTCTGGCGGAGGCGCAAGCAGGAACGGCTCCGGCTAGAGTGGAGGCCGGCGGCGCCAAGGCCGGTGTCGCCGGAGATGTATGGGGCGTGCTTCAAGTGTCTCCAGGAAGGGCACGTCAAGCGCGGGTGCAAAAACAAGATGGTGTGCATTCGCTGTGGAGATGAAGGCCACAGGTCCGGTGGCTGCAAGCGCCCCCGAAGCCCTGACTCTGAGGAGGAACTGCGTCGCAAGGCTTTGGTCGTGGTGGCGAGCCGTAAGGCGGCGGCCCAAGGGGCGGGGCGTGTTGTGAATATAAGCAGTTTTCCGATTAAATTAATCCAAGAATAAATCATGAACAAGATGTGGGCAGTGCTAATGACATACTGAAACTTGATAATAAAACCATGTACTAGAAAAATTGTAGAAACATCTACGCAAATCGCTAGTACAACAGACATGCAGGTAATCAGGAGAGGGATACACGTGTACCCTCCAATAGGCCAGTTGGCCGTAGCAGCAATAGAGGCAGCGGCGGCTGCGGCGGCAGCAGCAGCGGTACCGGTCTCATCGGCAATCTTGTCGGCGTCGGTGCTCATGTTGATGACGAAGGCGACGCAGACGTAGTAAATGCAGATGTAGTTGAAGTAGACGAACGGAGGCGAGCAGTCGCGTGGAAGACGCTCCCCAAAAACCTAATCGCCCCTCTCCCGTACAGGATGTTGAGAGGCGGGGTTTCGGAGGCCTGCTCTCCCGGCAACCGTGTACGCGGTGGACGGGATGGGATCACCGGTGGCAGCAACAGAGAGAGGAACGATAGTGGCGGCACGAGCAGATTTTATCTGTTGTATCTGCTGGAGAGGAGCGACCTCTCTTATATAGACACACACGCAGGCGGAAGGCCAACAGAAACGCACGCAATTAAGGGAGAACTAATAGACTAGAAACGGTCGTACTTAATAGCACTTAAGACAAAACGTTTGAACGGATCGGTATGGTCACCTAGAGGGGGTGAATAGGTGCTACCTAATTTTTAGCCCTTTTTCGAATTTAGGCTTGACACAAAGGTAAATTCTCTAGATATGTAACTACGGTGAATTTACCTATATGACAAGTTAACACTAGACTAAGCACGATACAAGTAAGAGCTAGCGAGTAAGGAGTAACCGAACGGGAAGCACGCGGAGACGAGGATGTATTCCCGAGTTCCTCCTTTTTAGGGGAGTACGTCTCGTTGGAGGGGTGTGAGTTTCAAACTCAAACTCCACAAATGGACTCACCCTATTCTCCGATGAACCTTGCCCAAAAGCTCGGTTCACCTTCCACTATCGGAATCCTTCAAGGCGGAATCCGGAGCCCTTACAACAAACTTGAGGCTCAACCCACAAGAGGATTGGGGGGCTCCCAAGCACCACAACACCTGCTACACAAAAGTAACAAGCAAGTAAGTACAACAAGTTGCCTAGGTTCTCCTAGTGGAAACCCTAGGCTCGAATCCCTCAAGTGAATGAGGGGAAAATGAAGAACGGCTTGGTGAAGATGTAGATCCGGGCCTCCTCCTTCAATCCTCCAAGTATGAGTAAGTTTGGTCGAAGGGATTGGGAGATCTATGAGTTTTGAGCTTGCAACAATGGAGGGGAATCAATTTTGGGCGAGCTACTTGTCTCAAGGTAGGTGGAGGGCATTAAATAGCCCTCCCAAAAACTGGCCGTTGGAGCCTCCAGCCCAAGCCAGCGGTAGTACCGCTGCGCCGGGCGGTACTACCGCTGGCGCCTTCTGTGACGCGGTCAAAGCAGGCGCTGACTACGCCTCGGTCCATCGCCAGCGGTACTACCGCTGGTAGTGCCGCTGTGAGTGCTGCACATGGGCGCCCAAACCCACTTTTGGCGGTACCGCGAGCGGTACTGCCGCCGCCTCGGTCAACCTTCGCGCTGACCAACCCAGCGAGCCCGCACTGGCGGTACTACCACCCGTAGTGCCTGTCGAGTCTCGATGCACGGACACCGGGAGTATAGGATACCCCCTTTTAGGTTCGGCACGGGGCGCGAAGGAGGCTGAGAATCGTCTTCTCGGCGGAGTCTAGATCAAGCTCTCCTCTCCACGATCAAAGCATGCAACCAAAGGGACACAAGGAGCTACCCAGGTTCAGGCCGCCCGGAGGCTAAAAGCCCTACTCCTGCATGTCTGGATTGATGGGTTCTTCATAGTGTAGCTTACAATGGAACCTCCCGGATGGGGTACCCGGAAGGGTTTTGGCTGGAGGTAGAAGAAGGACAGATCCTGACCCGGAGGAGATCACCTTCCCCTCTACCTTCGCAGCCCTAGTCTAGTCTTGCTCTGGTTGACTAGTGCTTGGTTCCTTGTGTTCGTCTTCCTCTCGACCTCTCCCTCCTGCCTTGGTCCTCCTTTTATAGGCTAAGGGGTTGCCACAGGGTCACGTGAGGGGCGTGAGGGACCTTCGGGGTGAAGGACCCTCCTCATCTAGTTTAGGAGGAGACGTGGCCTCTCCTCAGCCTAGCGTCTCCTTTGGGTTAGGTGGGAGCGTCCGCCTTGGGGTGGACAGGAGCTGACACCACCACGGGACGTGCTTCCCGCCCGCGCTGCCTTCGCCTTGCTTCCCAAGTCTTCCGCGGTGAGGTGGAGAGCTTATCCACAGGGACGTGGGGAAGTACCCGAGAGGGAGCCTGGCCTCCTGCCGGGAACTCGGGCTCTCGGGTCCTTCCTGGCCTTCTTGCTTGGTTCGGGGACCCGGAGGTCCCCAGGACCGGAGCCCTTTGTCGACGTAGGCCTTGCGTGTCTTGACGGTGAACCCGCCAGCTTGACTTGAGTCTTGGTCTTGTCCATCTTCATCTTGGGCCCACATGGGGTGGACCCACTTTGGCAGTACTAGGGGAACCCCATGTTCCACTGCTGCGACAGTAGCCCCCGGGCATGGTCCCGGCGGCTCTTGCTCCAGCTGCCGGGGCCATGGCCTAAAGATAGGTCAAAGTGGGTCCCGGGCACCTGGTCTTCCTTGCTCTGCTTCATTGATGGCCTTGAAGGTCTTGGAGTTACTCCGCTCGGGGGAATAACTGCGATGGCCCCCTCGATTCCCATAACGGAAGAACCGAGGAGACGCTGACAGAGGCCGCCGCGGCTATAAAAGCGAGGCGCACCCCTGGCTCTTTGTTCATCTTCTTCCTCAGTCCAACTCCAGGCCTCCCCACAAGCTGCCAGCGCCAATGGCGAGAGCGAGGAGAGGAGTTGGGCGCCCTCGTTCTTCTTCAGCTGCTGCGGAGAGTGGCCCCTCCACTCGTGGTCGAGCTGTTCCGCGAGGTCGTGGGATTCGCGGTCGCGGCGGCCGTGGAGGCCGCGGCACCGCTGCTCCCCCTCCTAGGAGCATGGTTCATACCAGCTTCGCGCCGTTCGAGTTCATCGTGGATCTGAACCGCAGGCCTCGCAGCCGGCTTCTCCTGCCGGATTCCTTCGCGATGGCGACGGAGGACATCGGACCCTCCGGCTTCTGGCTGCAAGTGGAAGGCTGCCCCAATGGCCCCTCCTGGGCCATGGCGGAGCGCACCACTGAAGGCGCCATGCTTCTGGGTCCGGGGTGGAAGTCGTTCTCCCGTGCCCGCCGCCTGTCCAGGGGGCAATGCTTGGTGTTCCGGTACGACGGAGATGCGACGCTCTCCGTGAAGATCTTCGGTGTCGATGGCGGACGTGGAGTGCTGCATGGAGAGCAGCAGCGGCAGTTCGAGCTCCTACGACGAGGATGAAGATGAGGAAAACTCATCTGACATCAAGGTCGAGGGGAGCTCGTCTTCCTGAAGGCGAGGAGCTTCGGACGGGCGCCATGGAGATCTCGTTGACCTCCTCCCGGCGGCCTTGACGACGTATTCTGGAAGTAGCGTCTTCCATTGTACGGCGGTGCTCCTTGCTCGACGGGAGCCAACCTTTTTGTTGTAAAAAAGATCGTCCCCTTGTAGTCCTTGTAAATGAAGAAGATCTTGTTTTCCTCCTTGTCTTCGTGTCGCGTCCGTGTGAATGAGAACGAGTTTTTTGCAAAACGCGCTCCCATTACTGCAGCAGCCGTAGCGTCAAGGGGTAGGTGGAGCGTGGGAGGCCTATAAAAGACCATCCAGACTCCAACCCCTTGACACATCTTCTCGCCTTGCTCCGCTCCTCTTCTTCCTTTGCCTCCCGCCCCGCAGAACAATGTCCCGAAGCAGAGAGGGCCTTGTCCGATGTGTCGACGGCGGAGTCCGTCTTCCGAGGAGCGGCGGAGGCACCCAGCGAAGCTGGAGCCCGAGCCACTGATGGCGAGGTTGCGTCCCGTTCTTCTGCTGCCCAGAATGTCGCTCGCCTGGCGGCCGTCTCTGGTCCTGTTGCCCAAGAAGAGGCAAGGATTAGGGCAGTGAGGAGGCGCACCTGTGGTCCATCCTGAAGGAAAGGACTGCCGGTATTCCGGAGCTGTCCTTGGTTGTGGCTGAGCTCGAGGCCATTGAGCAGGTTCACTGTTTGCTCTTCTCCATTTTTGCCTTTTCTTCTTGGATGACCTCGATCTTGACCTGGACTTTTTCAGGCCGAGAGTCAGTCCGTAGGCGAACTGGCGGACGGAATCTTCCGTCTCTTTGGCCCTGGAGCGCCCTGGTCGGCAGAAGGGGGTCGAGCTCTTCGACGCGCCTGACAAGATCTGCACGCGTGTTATCTTTTCACCAGGCGTCCCCGGAAGAAAAGAGTGCACCCGGCAGGCAATAAAACAGAAGACAGATCTGCGCAGCCAGGAGCTGAGCTGGCCTTAGTAGCATAGGCTAGATATGTATCCAGGAAAGCTTCGACTGAATGTAATCAGAATTGTAAATTCAGAATGTAAGTTCAGATGAATGCAATCCTAGGGCTCAACTCCCGGGGTCATTTCCCAAACCTCCCCTTGCACTAACGCGCCGTCAAGTTTTCTGAGGAGATCTCTTAGGTGACAAGTACTCTAACCGCCTGTACCGGTAGCAGCACCCCTAAGAGCACTATGCCTTCCGGGAGTCCACTCCACAGCCACGGGTACTAGGCCAGAAGGGAAATCTGACCGTTCGCCGGGGAGGACGCATTACCCCCGCAAAGGTTCTCATCAACTGTCAAGCATGCGCAGGTTGGTGGTATATTGACTCCGAGCGAGATATTATGCCTAGAATGCAAGATGCACATGCAAAGACTTAGCTGGTTTTTGCCGTGCCTTGATCTGCTCTGTCCTTCCCGGGTACCAGCTCCTGAGCCGCTCTTCAGCATCCATTCCTGTCCCGGGAGAGGCGCTACACATAACACACTTTCAGTAGGAAAAGAATGGACCCTCCCTTACATGTCGTGAAAGTGTTTCATCCGGAGCAACCCGCAAGCAAAGTTGAATGTGCATTTCTGTGTTTAGGTTCTTTAAAACACAGCACTGCCCGTTCCACTTCTTACCGCGGCAGTACGGCACGATCAGGTGGCAGCGCCTACTGATAGGCTACTCGCGCTCGACCTGTCAGCCACCGGCACCATGTCAGCCCCCTGCTTGGGGGTTGTTACGGATAACACACTTCACGACAACAAGAGAGGCTCACGGAATTGAAAAACTTATCTTTTATTCCTTGGCGACGATTCTTACACCCTTATACAGAACACTAGCCCCTTGGGCGTGCTTAGTTGACTCGAACTATCTGCGATTCATGTTCGTATTCAGGGGTAGAATTTCCGGAGATTCTCGATGTTCCAGGCGTTGCCCTCCGGCCTGCCTTTCTCGTCCTCCAGATAAACAGCTCCGGGTCTCAGGGTATGCGTCACCCGATAAGGTCCTTCCCACTTGGACGACAGCTTGTTCATGTTATCAAGCTTCTGCTTCTTGCGGAGAACCAGGTCTCCGGGTTCCAGTACCCGTGAACGGATATGGCGATCATGATAGCGGCGGAGCCCTTGCTGGTATCGAGCAGATCGTAAGGAAGCTCGACCGCACCTCTTCCAGGAAGTTGATGTCATCAATCCTCCTCTCAGCTTGTGCGTCTTCATCATAGGCAAGTACCCGGGGGGATCCATGCCTGAGCTCTGTTGGCAAGACGGCTTCTGCTCCATAGACAAGGAAGAATGGTGTTTCTTGAGTGGCTCTGCTTGGTGTGGTTCTGAGGGACCACAAGACACTTGGTAGATGCTCAATCCAGTTCTTGCCCTTGTCTTCTAACTTGTCAAAGGCCTTGGTCTTCAAACCCTTTAGGACCTCCGCATTGGCTCGCTCCACTTGCCCATTGCACCTTGGGTAGGACACCGAGGCAAAACACACCTTGATTCCCAGCTCTTCACAGAAGTTGAGGAAGGATCGGCTTGTGAACTGAGAGCCATTGTCCGTTATGATTCTGTTGGGTACTCCGAAGCGGTACACGATCCCTTCAATGAACTTGATGGCTGCTTGAGCTGTCTGTCTTGGTACTGGCATCACTTCCACCCACTTTGTGAACTTGTCGATGGCCACGAAAAGGTATTCATGGCCCCCGACAGACTTCGGTATCTTCCCACGATGTCCAGCCCCCAGACCGCGAACGGCCAGGAGATTGGAATTGGCTGCAGAGCTTGCGCCGGCTGATGTATGTTCTTCGCATAGTACTGGCAGGCTTCACAGGTCTTGACTAGCTGCTCGCATCACTGAGGACTGTTGGCCAGTAGAACCCGTGACGAAAAACTTTACCCGCCAGTGATCTTGATGCCACATGACTTGAACATGTGCCCTCGTGGATGTCCCGTAGCAGTACTTGGCCTTGTTCTTGAGGGATGCAGCGGAGCTTGACTCCGTTGTCCCGTCGCCGGTAGAGCTCGCCGTCGATCATGACGTAGAGCTTGGCTTGACGAGCCACCCGCTCGGCGTCGTGATCGTCCTCCGGGAGGGCGTGCTCCATGATGTACTTGACGATGTCCCGGGCCCAGGGTGGGTGGGTTCCTTCCACCGGTAGCACCATCCGACGGAAAGAAAGCATAGCTTCCTCCGCTGGAGGGGCTGCCGGGTCTTGAGCTTCTGGGCTGGCTACCCGTGTTGTCGAGGTAGAAGGGTCGCCAGCCCCCGGCGCAGATCTTGTCGCGAGCCTCTCGGGTGGATCGAAGGTCGCCTGAGGACCTCGATGTAGATCCCGGGAGGCACTGGTTCTTGCTTGGACGCCACCTGCGATAGCTCATCCGCGGCCGTGTTTTCTCCCCGTGGGACGTACACAGCCCGGAAGTTGTCGAAGCGCCGCTGCAGCTTCCAGACCTCTTCAACGTATGGTGCCATCTGAGGGCACGCGTACTCCTTGTTCACTTGTTTGATGACTAACTGAGAGTCACCCTTGACGACGATCTTGTTGATGCCGAGGCCGACGGCAGCACGAAGTCCTGCGAGCAGGCCCTCGTACTCCGCCGTGTTGTTGGAGATGTTCCCTTGGTAGTGCATCTGGACGACGTACTTCAGCCGGTCCCCGGTTGGTGAGGTTAGGACAACCCCAGCACCTCCTTTCCCCTTGGTGTAGGAGCCGTCGAAGTGCATGGTCCAGGCGCTAGGATCTTCCTTCCCGGGGAGGCAGGTTTCCTCTTCCGGGTCGTCGAACGCCGTCTCGGTCCACTCGGCCGTGAAATCCGCCAGCGCCTGACTCTTGATGTTGTCCGTGTGCTCGAACTTGAGACCGAAACCTTGAAGCTCCATGGCCCACCATGATATGCGACCAGTGGCAAGTGGGTTCTCCAGGGGGCTTCTTAGGTTGTACTTGGACACCACCGTGATGGGATGGCTTTGGAAGTACGGCCTCATCTTGCGGGAGGCAATGAGGATTGCCAGCAGCAGCTTCTGCATCATGGGGTACCGCTCCCGGGCGTCGCGCAGCACTGCGCTGACGAAGTAGACCGGGTGCTGCACCTTGCGGGTCGCCGAGTCCTGAGAGGGCTCGGCTTCCTCCACGTCGACGTCTTGGGGTGGGGACGAGGTAGCCCCCGGCGAAGTCTCGTCGGAGGGAGATTCTCCATTCCCGACGGGCTCCGCACGCTGGTGAAGTTGCAGTGACGTCAGGATCGTGAGACCCCTGGTCACCCGGCAGCCTTTTCTTGCACGGTTGTCCCGGAGAGAGTTCCCGGGTCGCTTGCCCTTGATCTTGCTTGACTTCTTCGGAGGAGCGTCACGCTCTACCACAAGCACAGCGCTGATCACCTGGTTGGTGGCAGCAATGTACAGTAGTAGGGGCTCCTTCTCTTCTGGTGCCACGAGGATTGGTGGCGAGGCGAGGTAGCGCTTAAGGGACTGCAGGGCTTCCTCGGCCTCGGAGGTCCACTCCACGGGGCCTGACTTCTTGAGCAGCCTGAAGAACGGTAAGGCCCGCTCCCCAAGCCTTGAGATGAAGCGCCCGAGTGCAGTGATGCACCCGTTGAGGCGCTGTACGTCCTTGACCCGCCGGGGCGCCTCCATGCGCTCGATTGCCTTGATTTTGTCCGGATTCGCCTCGATCCCTCGGTGAGAGACCAGGAAACCCAGCAGCTTGCCGGAGGGGACCCCGAACACGCACTTGTCGGGGTTGAGCTTGAAGTTGACCCGGCGGAGGTTCTCGAAGGTCTCGTGCAGGTCTTGGATGAGGGAGTCCTTGTACCGGGTCTTGACCACGATGTCGTCGATGTACGCTTCAACGTTGCGGCCCAGCTGTGACCCAAGGCATGCTTGCATTGCGCGCTGGAAGGTAGCGCCGGCGTTCCGGAGGCCAAAAGGCATCCGGGTGTAGCAGTAGCAGCCCTTGGGAGTGATGAAGGCCGTCTTCTCTTGGTCCTCGAGTGACATCATGATCTGGTGGTACCCGGAGAAGGCGTCCAAGAAACACAGCAGCTCGCACCCGGCCGTGGAATCCACGATCATGTCGATCCGCGGCAGGGGGAAAGGGTCCTTGGGACAGGCCTTATTCAGGTCTGTGAAGTCGATGCAGAGTCTCCACTTGAAGGTCATGGGTTCGGTACCACCACGGGGTTGGCCACCCAGCTTGGGTGGGGAACCGACCGGATGACACCAGCTTCTATCAACTTGTCCACCTCGGCGATGATGAATTCCAGCTTTTCCTTGCTTTGGTTCCGGAGAACCTGCTTCACGGGGCGAGCCCCCGGATTGACCGCCAGTTTGTGCTCGATCACCTCCCTTGGAACGCCGGGTAAACCTGACGCCTCCCACGCGAAGACGTCAGAGTTTTCCCGAAGGAAGGCGACGAGCGCGCTTTCCTATTTGTCGGTGAGGCGGGCGCCGATGGTGATGGAGCGAACTCCGTCGCTGGTTAGCGCCACCTTCTTGGTCAGCTGCGGATCGCCATGGAATGGCGCCTTCTTGGGGGAGTAGATGTGGAGCCCCCAGGGTGCCCTTCGCCCCCGGGGAGAGCCCCATCATCATCCTCCTGTACACCTTGAGGGACATCCGCCATGATTGCCACCGTCTGGTTCAGCTGGTGAACGCAGTAGATAGCATCGTCGATGTCGGCCTTGACCTTGATCACACCCCACGGCGCCGGAATCTTCAGCATGTTGTAGGCGAAGTGGGAGACGGCCATGAACTTGGCCAGAGCAGGTCTGCCAAGTATGCCGTTGTACGGTAGCGGAGTGTCGGCGATGTCGAAGACGATTTCCTCGGTGCGGAAGTTCTTGGAGTCGCCGAAGGTGACCGGAAGGGTGATCTTCCCGAGGGGTCGAGTAACACTTCCGTTCACGCCTTGGAACACCCGGTGTCTTGCAGGCGAGACAGGGGAATTTGAAGGATAGCCAGGACCTTCGCCGTCAGCAAGTTGAGGCTGGAGCCTCCGTCGACCAGCATCTTGGTGACCTTGTAGTTGTGGATGACGGGCGACACGATCAGCGGCAGGGTCCCGACCCCGGCAGTGTTTGCAGGGTGGTCTTCTGGGTCGAAGGTGATGACTTGACTAGACCAGTCCAGGGGCTTGGACGGAGCAGAAGCAACCGCGTTCAGCTCCCGGACAAGTCTCTTGCAGGCGCCGTTGGAGGGAGGCAGAGAAGACCCTCCGTGGATGCACCCGACAACTCCAGTGACTTCTTGATACTTGCCGCCGTTGCCTCCTTGGGGAGCCGGAGCTTCCCCGTTGCCGCCGTGGGCGGCCTCCGGAGTGTTGTACCCGCGACCACCTTGACCGCCGCGTCCTCCTCCACGGCCCCCGCGGCCACCGCCTCGGTTCCATCCACGGCCGCCTCCGCCTTGGCGACCCGTGGGACAGTCACGAGCGATGTGCCCGGCAGTGCCGCAGTTGTAGCAACCGTCTTGACTGACCCCATCAGCTCGGCGTTGCTCCCGGATGGCGAGGTTCTTGAGCATGCGGCAGTCCTTGAGCAAGTGGTTGCCTTCTGGATGGATGTGGCACCAGGGATCACCTTCACCTTCTTCCTCGGAAGTCGGCGCGGGCTTGGTCTTCTTCGGAAGAGGCTCGGTGACGAAGATCCGCTTGTCGGGTCCAGGGTCCCGCTTCTTGTTCTTGGCTGGAGCGACCTTGTCCTCGGGTTCATCCTCCCCGGGGAACTTGGCTCCTTCTTCAGCTCGAGCGCACCGATCTGCAAGCTCCCAGAGCTTACGAGCAGACTCGACGCGATGGATGCTCAGCTTCTCGCGCATCTTGGGGTTGCGGACGTTGGCGTGGAAGGACTGGATCACCAACTCCTCCTTGATGCACGGGATGGTGTTCATCTTCTGGGTGAAGCGCTGGATGAACTTGCGGAGAGTTTCACCCGGCAGCTGCTTGAAGTCGTGGAGATCACTGGGAGCCCCCGGGCGCTCGTACCCGCCTTGGAAAGCCCCCAGAAACTGCTCCTTCAGTGCCCGCCAGGAACGGATGGAGCACTTGGGAAGGTTGAGAAGCCAAGTCTGGGCATCTCCCTTCAGGGCCAAGGGAACCAGTTGGCCATCATGACCTCGTCGGCCCCGGCAACCATCGCAGCAAGAGAGTAGATCTGCAGAAAGTCCCGGGGGTTCGTGGTGCCGTCGTAGCGGAGAACGTCGATCTTGAATTTCTTGGGCCAGTTGAAGTGGCGGAACTCGGGGCGAGGGCGAGGCAGCCTTCGGCGAGGTCGATGCCCCGATCTTCCCGGCGGTGACGTTCTCGGCGACGCTCGATGCGGGTGCGCATATCCTCGTTCTGACGGCTGTTGAGCTCGTCACGAAGATCTGGGTTGCGCGAGGTAGACGACCCGATGGAGATGGCCTCGCCGTGATCGCGGTTTAGCCGATCAGCCATCGGTGGCGCGGTGCGAGGAGGCGCCGTCTTGGCTTGACGTTCACCACGAGGCTGGCCTCGCGGATCACGTGTCTTGTCTTGTGCTGCTCCGGGATCGTCGACGGTGGGAGCTTGAGTGGGTTCGACCCACGGACCACCATCGGCGAAGTCGAGGAGCCTCTCGACGCGAGTCCTCCATTCTTGGTAGACCTTGGGATCGCCGCTGCTTGGAGGGAACTGCATCAGGGCCTTGGCAGCGACTAGAGCATCATGGCGAGCTTGCACGTCCGAAGGCGAGTGCGCGGAGGTCTTGCTCTTGGATGCTCGTGGATCCCCGCTGGGGCGAACGCCGTGGTTCCCTCCTCCAGCGGTGGGCTCCTTGCCGCGCCGTTGCAGACGCTCTTCTCCCCGAGCGAGGAGGAGGCATGGTGGTGCCCTTTGGAGCCGCCGCTCCGCCAGGGCCGTTGTCCTTGTCGCGACCGTCCACTTCGTCCGGCGCCACCCTCTCCATGGGAGGCGGGGACGGAGAGACGCTCCGCCGCGCCAGCAGCACGACGTTCAGCTGAAGCTTGAGTGCGTGAGGGAGAACCGGCTTGGACGCCGCAGGGTCTCCCTTCTTCCTCGGCATGCTTGACGAAGAACTTGCCGATGAACTTGATGAAGATGAAACCAGCGCTTGCGCCCCCTACCTGGCGCGCCAGATGTCGTGTCTCGTTGCACGGACACCGGGAGTATAGGATACCCCCTTTTAGGTTCGGCACGGGGCGCGAAGGAGGCTGAGAATCGTCTTCTTGGGCGGAGTCTAGATCAAGCTCTCCTCTCCACGATCAAAGCATGCAACCAAAGGGACACAAGGAGCTACCCAGGTTCAGGCCGCCCGGAGGCTAAAAGCCCTACTCCTGCATGTCTGGATTGATGGGTTCTTCATAGTGTGGCTTACAATGGAACCTCCCGGATGGGTACCCGGAAGGGTTTTGGCTGGAGGTAGAAGAAGGACAGATCCTGACCCGGAGGAGATCACCTTCCCTCTACCTTCGCAGCCCTAGTCTAGTCTTGCTCTGGTTCTAGTGCTTGGTTCCTTGTTTCTCTTCCTCCCCTCCCTCTCCGTGCCTTGGTCCTCCTTTTATAGGCTAAGGGGTTGCCACAGGGTCACGTGAGGGGCGTGAGGGACCTTCGGGGTGAAGGACCCTCCTCATCTAGTTTAGGAGGAGACGTGGCCTCTCCTCAGCCTAGCGTCTCCTTTGGGTTAGGTGGGAGCGTCCGCCTTGGGGTGGACAGGAGCTGACACCACCACGGGACGTGCTTCCCGCCCGCGCTGCCTTCGCCTTGCTTCCCAAGTCTTCCGCGGTGAGGTGGAGAGCTTATCCACAGGGACGTGGGGAAGTACCCGAGAGGGAGCCTGGCCTCCTGCCGGGAACTCGGGCTCTCGGGTCCTTCCTGGCCTTCTTGCTTGGTTCGGGGACCCGGAGGCCCCCAGGACCGGAGCCCTTTGTCGACGTAGGCCTTGCGTGTCCTTGACTTGAGTCTTGGTCTTGTCCATCTTCATCTTGGGCCCACATGGGGTGGACCCACTTTGGCAGTACTAGGGGAACCCCATGTTCCACTGCTGCGACAGTGCCACCGGCAGTGCCGCACATGGTCTCCCGATGCCCGTTTGGGCGGTACTGCATAGAGGTACTGCCGCTTGGCCTCTGGCACAAGGAAGCCAGCGGTACTACCGCCCGGAGGGGCGGTACTACCGCTTCCTGACAGAGACATCTTCTTTCATCCTTTTCTCGATGCGAATTCAACGGAGATGTTTGTAAAAACATGTTCACACTTAAACAACAAGTTAGGGGCACATGTTGTATTGTCAACATCACCAAAACATAAGCAGGAGCAAAATATGCTCTTTCAATCTCCCCCTTTTTGTGGATGATGACAATACAACATTTTGCCACATACAATTTGCAAAATTTAGGCGGAGCTCCCCCAAGATGTGTGCATATTCAAGGATAGCTTTTAAATGCTCAAATGCACAACAAATAGGATCAACACTCCCCCTAGATTTTACAAACCGTGCAAGATAAAATATTGAGCATAAAACATCAACTTACACAACATAAGCAATATAAGCATGGGAATAAAAGTCTAAAGTTCAACATGTCGTACACCATGCATAACAAACGAGGTTCACAACATAAAACGACAAACCAAGTTCACAAGCTCATAAAAAATCAACCAAAAACACAAAGCTTGTGACTTCCCAAGCAAATCCCTTCGAAAGCCTAATAGATGTTTCTCCCCCTTTGGCATCAAGACACCAAAAAGGAGACAAACCGATGCTAGCGTCCAAGGTCACTCGTTGCCTGGGGGCGAGGGCGACGACGAGAGGACACTTCGTCTTCATCATCTTCATAGTCCGACCAAGAGAAGATTTATCCCTTGGAGTCATTGGCTTGCCACTCTTCATAGGTTGGAATGTTCTTTTCCGAGCCATAAGCCACTTGTTCACCTTGGTCACGGCGACGAGAATGTCGAGTTGACGAGAAAGCTTCTCTTTCTCATCATGTTCCCAAGCGCGCTTCTCAAGAGCCATGGATACAACAAAACTGTCTTCATTTGACGGGCCATCCATGTGAATCCACTTTCCTTGGGAGCCCGAGAGGGGCCTTCATCACCGACAACTTCTTTGGCCTTGCCTCTAGAAGACTTGGAACCCTTGGCCTTCTTGCTATGATCCTTGACACGGAATTGCTTGGGCTTGTGGATGATCCAAGTGTTGGGGTCACTAAGTCCCTCCGCGGGATATTCATTGGCCCACTTCCAAAGGATAATCTTCATGATGAGGGGCCCAAAGCAAGCATTCTTCTTGAACATTGTGACATTCCAAATCTCATTCCAAAGGTAATCCATAACATCCAGTTGCTTCCCTTTGGTTCTCATTTGATGAGTCATAACCAACAAGGTAACGAGGTAGCTGTGAATTTGATCCAAATTGCCAACCTTGGGGTTGATGGTTGCCCGGTAAATGCGATGCATGATCTCATATGGAGGATAGATACCCTCCGAGTTGCCAACAGTCTATCGTTTCCAAAAATAGAGGGGAGCGAGGTCATCCTTGGGCAAGGGCTTTTGATTAACATGAACCCAGAAGTACTTGTCTTCGAGAGCATCGGTCCATTGGGGACCAAAATCTTCATGCCCAAGCATAGTACCAATATCACTCCAAAGAGCGGTAAGTTTCTTATCTCTAGACATCCAAGTGATGTACCTTGGCTCCTCGGTGCCAAAGTAGAAAGTGGCAAGGAATTGGCAAACAAGAGGTTCATCATAATCTGCTGAAGGGTGATGAAGGGAACAATCCAAACTCATGGCACATAGACAAGGCTTCTCCAAAATATCCGGCTTTCTCTCCATGTGGGGAAAATCAATGTACTGCTGTTCTAGCACATTGTCATTTGGCTTCCGATAAAGGATCTCATTGTAGCACTCCTCTTGAAAACGAGTATAGAAGAAAGGATCGTTGCCCGAAACTGAGGTGTCAAATTCATCCTATCAACGGCATATGGATCTCTGCTCCTCAAGGATGTATAATCTTTGTCAGACATTTCACTAGATGTCAAATTCTTGTTCTTGGGTGCAGGTTTCTTCTTGGAAGTACCTTTTCTGCCTTTGGTAACAACGGGGTCAAACTCCTCTCCATCTCATCACATCGTTGCTTCTTGCCCCGAGCATCGGAACCACTAGAGCCAGTACCACCTGTGAAGAAGCAATGTATAGGGAAAGCATGGAGATGAGTAATGGACAAATATTTCATGAAAAAGGAGACTAAGAACACGGATGTACACAAATTGGAGAAGGCAATTTCTAGGTGAGAGTACCACATCTAGTAGGGTTGGATTTGACAAAGGATGGTGAACTAATTCAAGAAAGAACACGAAGAACGTCCATGGTCACATCCAACAATTCTAGATGAGGAACTACAAAACTAGCCAAAGATTCGTCACAAAACTTCTACACAAGGTTCTAGATAACCTACATTACATCTCTACCGAACCAATTTGGCAAGAACACCTAGATGAAAACAATCTAGTCATCTCCATCCACCAACTAGATGAGAGAGAGGAGAGTACTTACGGGTGCTCACGGCAAAGGATCGAGGTAGGGGAGAGATGCCCGAGTCGTCCGGGGCAGGGGTTGCAAGAACCACGGCCGGGGAGCTCGGTCCCGGCGTGGATGACGGCCGGCGGTGGCAGATCGAGGATGGAGAGGAAGGGCGGATGGGGAAAGTGCAGCAGTTTGACTTCACCCGTCCGCCCGACCCTTATCCAGTCGTTTTCCTCACGAGTGGTACTAAATCGACCGCTCCCGATTCCCGCGCGGCCCAGGAAGGGGTCCCATGCGCTGGCAAGGGTTGGGCA
Source organism: Poa pratensis (assembly GCA_947311845.1). Lineage (NCBI taxonomy): Eukaryota > Viridiplantae > Streptophyta > Magnoliopsida > Poales > Poaceae > Poa > Poa pratensis. The sequence continues at coordinate 9,800,342 of CAMZMU010000077.1, forward strand.
CCCGAGCCAGCGGTAGTACCGCTTCCAGGACCGGTAGTACCGGTGTCTGGGGGCAAAATGTTTTTATGGCCCTAAAAAGAAGCTGTAACAATATTTTGTCACCGGTTCCGACCGTTAACTTCACCGGGAGCACGAAATAAAAGGCATTTTTGACAGAGGGCTTTTGGGATAAGGTTGTGGCTTAGGATAGAACGAGTAACCAGAGAGAGAGTTTGCCCAAATTTGCAAGAATCGACATGAAAGGCCGAACTTGAGCACTCTCCCAAGGTAAAAAGGTCTACACACCTAAATAAGAACCAAATAAGAGGGCGGTGGCCTAGGCCACCATGTATGAGTGTATGTGGTGTGACACCGCGAAGATATATCTTGGGTTCACCGCACTACTCGTCATTTAAGCTCACAATTCATGAAATGAAAATAGAGAAGCAAATGAGTTCTTAATGTCGGCATAATGGGGAAGTGATAGTCCAATGTATTTGGACCGCACTCCCTCTATGTCCATGCCTACACCTAAACACAATACATAGTCAAGACATAGGTGTGAATGCAAGATTGTCAAGCAAAACTCCTTGAATCCACGATATTTAGCTCATTCCTCAAATAGGTGAATCTTGCTTCATCAAGAGGCTTCGTGAAAATATCGGCAAGTTGATCTCTTGTGGGAACATGGCTTAGCTCAATATCACCTCGGGCAACATGATCTCGAATGAAATCTTATATTTACTAATTGGAGGCACCAATGGAGCTACCACGTTAATCCTCACGAATTAACAAACGACTTCCGTCCGATATTTCTCTCATTCATTAATAGCCTTTGGATTAAATAACTGAACGCAGGCCTCCGGTTTCTCCACGCGCGTACCCCTCCCTAGCGATCAAAGCCTAAAACCAATATTTCCCTTGCGCCGCCGCATGTATGATGCCGCCGCCGGACGTTGATTTCACCAGCCAGCGATCGGGAAACATCAATCTCGGCTTTGGGTTACTTTGCCCGCCGTAATCCGTCGCTTCAGCATCAGCAAATATTGCATTCGTCCTCGAGTTGATCGACTAAAAAGGTACGATCCAGTACATATAGCATGCCCAGCTGTTCCGATAGTGTTCCTCGGTACGATCGAGTATAGCATGTCCAGCTGTTCCGATAGTGTTCCTCTCCCAACGCATAATGCTTCTGTGTACGGTTAATTATCTGATGGAAAGTGGAACTTCTCCCGGCCGGCCGGCTTGCCGGCCGATTGCGGCATACACTTGCGGAAGCAACCGTAACTTTCTAACCCGTCGTACAATGGCATACACTTGCGGAAGCAACCGTAACTTTCTAACCCGTCGTACAAGATTTTCTCCTTTCAGGTACAAGCCTGGTAGAATTTGGGCTTGCTGCATGCCATCTCAGTCAGATTAAGTTATTTCTTCCCTGAATTAATAACAGCTCTCAGTTAACAATGTTCTTTTGGGGGATCAACGTCAATGGAGATAGGAGAGCTGATCGTTGGAGGTAAAGACAGGGGAGGATGGCAAAACATCAAGAGGACTAGCCCGCGCTCATTTGACGACGGCGACGACAACATCTCCTGGCACTGAACGGAGACCAATAGTGCACAAGTAATGTCAACCATGTTTGCACCTCAATGATGGATTCATATGCATAAAGTTTTGTTGGTACTAAATCAATCATTGCTCATATTCCTGTATGCAGTTTGGCATAACAACAGTCAGGGACTTTCAGTTTACAAGTTGTCTCTTATTTGTGTTTACAGTAGTTCTCTATGGGTTTCCTTATTCTAGCGATTCCATTTAGTGCAACAGCCATCTACGTGCTGATTTGCTAGAATTGGTACAATATTGGGCACTCCAAAGGTTGGAATGATCGTTCCGAATTTTTTTTTCCAGAGAAAAAAAGGTCGGAATGATCGTATGCTATCTAGGGTGTACAAGAATAATGGTATCTACATTACTGAACGTAGTACTGGTGATTTGTGTTATTTTGAAGACTTGATATTTGTTCTGTTCTAGGCACTAGATCATTGTATTGACTTCTTTTCAAGAAATCCAATTATTCAGGCCGCAGGGAAAATATTATGCACGCATCATATTACGAATTAGTATTTACTCAAATATGTGTTTCTTCTTTTTTTCGAAATATAATGTTTCTTTAAGTGTTGGTATGCTTAAAGAAAACAGAGCAAAGTAACTACATAGAGCTCTGTGTTGCATTAACTGATTAGACATAAAATAATGAGTAGCATGCATAAACTGCATCTTTGCATTAAAAAAATGAGATTTGAATTTCACTAATATTTATAACATAGTGTTTCTTCGAATATGTGTATGCTCAGCAGCAAATAGAGGAAAGTGACTAAACAGAGTGCAGTATGAATTAATCTTATCGTGTTTTCTGTAGTTCTTAAGGATATAAGACTGCCTGCCCCTCCTGGATGCCCCCTGCTGGCTGGCCGTGAATAGTTGGATACTTGCATTGGCAAATTCCAATCTTTATCTTTTGTCCTTTCCTCAATTGCAAAATCTTAATCGATGGCATGTTACTACAGGCTTGATACAGCTATATATCAGGGTATACCTGTTTAACAATTTGTTGCGAGTGTTCTACTGTTTCAGTGTTCTACTGTCCATTCGCTTTTTTCGCAGAGGTGTCCCTTTTATGTCACATAATGAGAGCATGAAGAAAAAGCCGATGGAGTTAGTTTCATCACAAACTTGACACTTAACATGTAATTATTTAACTCCTCGGTTCTTCTTAGCCTCAAACTGGTCTCTTTCCTTCTACAGGATTACCATATCTCTATGTCAGCAGGAAAAGAACTTACTTCCATTATACAATGGATTTCAGGGTTTTAAGATTTTCAAGGGGTGAACACATATGCTTCTTATTTCTGGGTTTATAGCAAATAATTATTCTCTCTGGTAAGGGGTAAGTAACCTAATGTTATTCTCTCACTGAATAGTCAGGGTGATCCTTGCATAGAAGTTATAGTGTGTTTTTGAAATGCTCACTCCATATTGATCATCATAGTGAAGATGCTAAGTATATATTTGTTTAAGGACACATACCTAGAAATAAGCAGATCAGGGTACAGCAGTCACTGGTGAGGCCGTCGTGTGTAAGCACTAGAGCGTCCCTGCTCAGCGGACACCGTTCGAGTATCTATCAATGAAGTTGACTCGATTGCACAACCTAGGTAGTAGTGCAGGACGGCCATCTTTATTGTCTCCAGGTAACAACAATAAGGGCTCTAAAATCGTGTTGTTTTCACATAAAAGAAACCATTCATATGGGATCTGCTTGCAACTGTAACCAAGAAATTTATATTTTTGCATTTACTTTCAACATGATGGAATATTTGTAATTGCAAACGTGGCTCATGGAAAACATACTGAAGTATCTTCAGCTATGGTCTACGGAAGAGTTCCTTATACGATGTTTTTTCATAGTTATTTCATTCAGATGTATAGATTGTTAGTTATTAGTAGTCTATGCATTCTATGTTAAATATATTTACCGGCAAATGAGTACATCTATGACCTCCATTATGGGAACAAATTAGGACTATGCCTTCCATTATGTTGTGCAGCAAATATAGTTCTATCTATGCATGCACTTCATCAAAAGCTTTTGCACCAGAACTGGCAGAGAAAGGTTGCAGATGTATGCAGTTTTGTGTAGGCTAATAACCGCCATTTGGAAGTACGGTCGAAGTGTTGATATCCGTGCATCTGCTGTTGTGGATCCAACTCGAGCTTGCACCCATTTAGGTATATCACACTAATATATCTACACATGGAATATATTTCAACTAATTTAACACTCTCTTATATGTCAGAATGCTTACTGATTATATGAACATCCAGTGTGATCACTCCGTTGAAATGAATTTTCTTCATTCCTTTTTTTACTGTGAACCATTTATAATATCCTTTGCACCCAGCTATCTTATAAAATAGTCTATTCCTTTTCTTGCCATTTATGTGCTCTTTACATCCACGGTCTTATTAAGCAAGGCAGCATGAAACTGATAAAGTATTTTGATTTCCTATGTTACTGAATATATATTGATTTGTTCGTTTACTCTCCATGTGTATGGGTTATATAATTGCAAAGCGTAAATTGTTTCAAGTTTAATAAGATTTAAGTAATATATAAATTGTTTGATGCCCATAGTATTGGTAACTCCGTTGCAGAATTCATTACAAAAAGGAAACAAAGAATGTTGTTGAAAATTCCAACTGTCTTAATATGCCAAAAAAGTTTAAGCGATAATCATCAAGAAAAATCCAAGTTTTCCTTCCACCAGAAATTATGCTTCAGCCTTCTTAGACGAATCTATGGAATTATCCATAAATATAATGAATACTAATGTGTTCATTAAATTAAAGTAATAGATCATTGAAGTTTAACTTTCATGTAGCCTCCCTAGACAAATCTATGGAATTAGGTATACTAAAAACATGAATAAAAAAGAACAACATGTATCATTCTTTTTGTATAATATTTCATGTATACAAGGAGTAAATATAAATGTATAATAATATCTTTATTTATAGATAGTACCGAAGTAAGTAAAGAAATATCTAGCCCGTGCGGATGCACGGGTTGATGACTAGTGATGACGAATCTCAATATGCTTGGTTCTTGAATGTTGCACCGGGTTGTGGGCGATCTCGATAGCACTGGTATTGTACATAAAAGAGGCACTTTGTCACAATTGACACCGTATTCCTTTAAAGTTTGCCTCATCCATAACAATTGGGTGCATGCACTTGTGGCCGCCACATACTCGGCTTCGGCGGTGGAGAGAGATATACAATTTTGCTTCTTGGAAGACCAACTCACCAAGGAACCACCAAGAAATTGGCAAGCCCCGGAAGTTGACTTCCTATCATCTTGATCACCGGCCCAATCTGAGTCTTGTACCCACAAAGAGAGAAAACCTTGTCCTTAGGGTACCACAACCCAAACTTTGGGGTATGAATCAAATATCGAAGGATTCTTTTGACCGCCACCATGTGGCTTTCTTTAGGAGCGGCTTGGTACCTTGCACACACCCCTACACTCAACACAATATCGGGTCTAGATGCACAAAGATAGAGCAAAGAACCAATCATGGAACGGTATACCTTTTGATCGACATCTATACCCTTTGGGTTAAGTTGTAGATGAACCTTTGTGTCCATTGGTGTGCGCTTCTCCTTGACACCAATCATATCAAACTTCTTGAGCATGTCTTGGATATATTTAGTTTGAGAGATGAAAGTCCCTCCCCTCAATTGCTTGATCTCAAAACCAAGGAAGAACTTCAACTCTCCCATCATGGACATCTCAAACCTATCGGTCATAAGCTTTGAAAATTCATCATTGAAAGCTTTGTTAGTTGAGCCAAAGATAATATCGTCCACATAGACTTGGCATATGAAAAGCTCCCCTTTTACTCTCTTGGTAAAGAGAGTGGGATCGATTTGCCCAACCTCAAATCCACGGTCTACTAGAAGCTCTCTAAGGTGCTCATACCACGCACGTGGAGCTTGTTTAAGTCCATAGAGCGCCTTATCGAGCTTGTAGACATGGTTAGGGAGTTTGGGATCCTCAAAACCCGGTGGTTGCTTAACATATACTAATTCTTTAAGTGGACCATTTAGAAAAGCACTTTTCACATCCATTTGTTGCAAGATAAAATTATGATGAGATGCATATGCAAGGAGGATACGGATGGACTCAAGGCGAGCCACGGGAGCATAGGTCTCTCCAAAATCAATGCCTTCAACTTGAGAGTACCCTTGAGCCACCAATCTTGCCTTGTTCCTCACCACCATGCCATGTTCATCTTGCTTGTTCTTGAATATCCATTTAGTGCCTATAACATTGCGGCACTCCTTTGGCTTCTCAACTAGCTTCCACACTGTTGCGCTTGAAGTTATTGAGCTCTTCATGCATTGCATTCAACCAATCCGGATCTTCAATAGCTTCAAAGACTTTCTTTGGTTCCACCATGGATATGTGTGCTTGATGTTCACTAAAGTTTGCACATTGTCTTCTAGTCACAACCTTGCTCTTCAAATCACCAATAATTTTCCAACAAGTGTTGTCTTCTTTCCATGGTCTTGACATTTCTTGCATGACGACGGGTGTCGATGTCCTCACGAGAGCTTGGAGGAATTCTTGATCATCTTGATCTTCTTGATCATTTGTGTCCCCGTCTTGACCGGAATGATGACCTTGGTCTTCAATATGCACACCTTCATCACTAGAAGGAGAAGATGGACCTTGGTCTTGATCATGGCTAGCATCAATAATTGGAGAACTTGGTTCTTGCGTAGCAACTTGATCAACTTGAGGAGGGTCTTGAACTTGTTCTTGGCTTGGTGCATCATTTGCTCCATCGGATGGTGCGGTTTCCACTTGTGATGATGAATGCTCCACATGGGTGGAGCTTGGTCCTTCTTGAGGTGCCTCATGGTGGATCTCGATTGGGCGAAAGAATCCCACGCCCATTCGCCTTATTGCATCTTGAGGTTCCTCATCATCTACATCACGAACATGAAATTGCGCCACTTGGGAGCCGTCATTCTCATCGAACTCCACACTACAAGATTCTACAATGGTCCCGAAGGACTTGTCGTAGATTCTATAAGTGTGGGATTCGGCACCGTAACCAACAAAAGTACCCTCTAAAGCCTTAGACTCAAATTTAGATAAACGATAACCTTTGATCTTATAGAAACACTTACAACCGAACACCCGGTAGTAGGAAATATTGGGCTTGTTGCCGGTAAGCATTTCATATGGAGTGAACTTCTTGCCCGTGCGGAAGTAGAGGCGATTAGATGAGTGACATGCCGTGGAGATGGCCTCGGCCCACAAGAAAAGTGGGGTCTTGAACTCCGCCAACATAGACCTTGCCATATCCATAAGGGTCCGGTTCTTCCTCTCGGCTACACCATTTTGTTGAGGGGTATACGCAGCGGAATATTGATGACGAATTCCCTCTTCACTAAGAAACTCATTTAGGGTGTAGTTCTTGAACTCGGAGCCATTGTCACTTCTAATGGCCAATATAGGGACATTGTGTTGACGTTGAACTTCATTGGAGAAGTCGATGACGGCTTGTTGGGTCTCACTCTTCGACTTGAAGAAATAAACCCATGTGAATCTTGAATAGTCATCAACAATCACCAAACAATACTTCTTCCCACCAAGACGGTTGAGGCACGGCACCAAAAGATCAACATGAAGAAGTTCCAATATCCTTGTTGATGAAATGATGGTCTTGTGGGGAGAATCATGCATCTTTCCTTCAACACAAGCCCTACAAAGACGATCTCTAGAAAAGAAACATTCTCTTTTAGTCCAAGAATGTGGCCACCCTTGTGAAGACTTTGCAAAGTTCTCATATTGACATGGGACAAGCGGCGATGCCACAACCACCCCACGTCGGCCTTTCCGAAAAGGCACATTGCTTGAGTGTTGGTAGACTCCGAAAAGTCCACCACAAACAACTCATTTCAACATACCCAACGAAAGCGACCTTTAGAGTCTTGCTCCACATGAGTACCACAATATCAAGATCAAAATGGACGGCAAAACCCATCTTGTTAAGTGCACGAACGGACATTAAATTGTAACCAAGGGACTCGACAAGCATGACATTCACAAGGGTGATATCCCTTGCTACTACCACCTTGCCGAGGCCCGATACCTTAGCTTTAGACTTGTCTCCATATGTGACGGTTGCATGATTATCATTTGGTCTCATCTCCGTCATAAGCTCCTTGCTTCCGGTCATATGACTTGTACATCCACTATCAATCACCCATTTCGACCCACCGGAAGCATAGTCCTACAAGAAATCATTGCTTGGTTTTAGGTACCCATCTTGCAATGGGTCCTCTTTTGTTAGCAACAAGGGTCTTAGGAACCCAAATAGAGTAAGCAATGAAACCATCATAAGGACCAACATATTTAGCATCATCCCCATAATAATCAACATAAAGAATATAGTTGGGGTTAGCATGTCCCGCAAAGTCACTACGAGGAGTGTTGCCCCTTGTGGCATCACCACTCGCAATGGTAGTCTTCTTTGCTTGTGCGGGCTTGGCCTTCTTCTTGTTCTTCTTCTTCTTCTTGGCAACATAACCAAGACCCTCTTTCCCAATGTGTGGCTTTTGCATTTGCAAAAGATCATCAAGAGGCTTTTTGGGAATAGAGGCCTTGGCAAGTTCGACCTTCAACCTAGCATTTTCCTCAATGACATTTGCATGATCACAAGAAGTAGTAGAGGAACTAGGAACATTAGTTTTAGATGATTGAATTTGAAGTTGTTCAAAAGACTTGGTGAGAGTAGAGTGTTCACTCTCCAAGGCCTTGTGAGCCTTGGTGAGCTTCTCTAGCTCCTCGGTTAGTCTATCATGACCAACACCAAATTCAACCTTTTCTTTCTTGTAAAGCTTATATTTTGCAATGCATGGTCACGTTCTTTAATGATTTGAGAAAAGATTGCATTTTGTGACTCATCAAGATTTTCAAGTTTCTCTTCAAGAGAAACACGAAGCTCATGCTCTTCCTCAAGAGCCACGGTGAGAGAAGCAATATCATTAGCATACTCTCTTTCAAGTCTCTCCTTCTCATCAAGCTCCTCTTGAATCCGCCCATAATCGCTCATAAGAGCTTCAAAGCGTTTCTTGGCTTCACCTTGCAAGTTAGTCATGAAACGATCCAAAGCAACATTTTCTTCCTTTACTCTAAGACTCATAAGATCATCCATTTCATTTATAGTCTTGGAGGGGAAGGAGATGATACCTCGGTGGCCTTGGCCATGAGACACTTGGCGGATTGGATTGGGACATTCTCATTGGGGATTCGAAAAGGGATGAAGATGTTGATGAAGTAATGGCAATAGCGGCCACTTCACTTGTGGTTTCTTCTTCATCACTCTCACCCCGGACATGTACTCCTCTCTTGTCACCAATACCATTCTTGAAGGAGGCTTCTTGTTGGGAAGGTTCTTCTTGAAGAAAGGTTTCTTGCTAGGGGACTTTGAGGCATTCTTGAGAACAAGCCTTCCTCCATGTTCTTCACGGTTCTCATAGGGCACTCGGCAACATAGTGATATCTATCTTGGCAATTGAAGCAAGTCTTCATTTTTGGGTTGCCCTCCTTGTAACCACTAGATTTGAACTTTTGCTCCACTTGAGCTTTAGCTTTGGATGGGTTCTTCCAAAAGGTCCTTGCCGCAAGAGCCACATAGTCCCTATGAGCAATCTTGAGTTCTTCGGGGTCCATGGAGGACACATCTTCACAATCTTGATCTTCATTGTGTTCAACCACCTTGGCCTTCAAAGCAAGTGATCCTTGTTGCATTCCAATAGCTCGGGCACGAGAGTCTTGTGCAATTTTGGCTTGGACTTTGAAAGATTGCATCTCTTGCATGACTTCATTGGAGGTCAATTGTGGATAGTTGTGCCTTCCTTGGAGACTCTTCAAGTCGGCCGTTCAAAGGGCAAGAGAGCATTCACATACTTCCTCTTGATCCAATCATCATTCACATGGGTCCCACCAAGAGCTTTATAGGCATTGGCAAGGGACTTGAGTCTTCGATACATTTGCTCATGGTCTTCTCCATCTTCCATGAAGAACCCTTCGGCCTTGTTGCTCATTTCCTCAAACCGGTTTCTCTTCATGCTTTCATTTCCAACGAACACCTCAACAAGACAAGCCCAAGCTTCTTTGGCGGTGGTGCAATGCTCGATGTGAGACATATCATCATCTCCCACGGCATCTCGGATCAAGTCAAGAGCGGTGGCATTTAGTTGACAATCAACACCTCTCTTCTTGTCTTGTTGGATTCATCCACGGCTTGATATCCTTGCTCAATGATCCTCCAAAGCTCGATAGATGCACTGTTCACATAAGATCTCATAGAAGATTGCCATTTAGTAAACAAAGATGCATTTAGCTTAGGTGGGTTTCCCCTTAGGTGAATTAGGATGAGGGATAGGTAGGTCGGGAGAGTATGGAAAGGAACGCCATATACTCCCGAACCATTAGGTTGTTTAGTTGGGGTGTCAATTTTATCTTGTTCAACCCCCTTCTTCTTCCCACCAACCTCTTCATTCTCGGGTTTGTCAACCTCCGAAGAAAGAGCGGTGGATGGAGGTGAGATATCCTTAGCTTCCATGAGTTTCAAGATCATCTCTTGCAACTTGTCCATTTTAGTTTCCATAGAGGACTTCAAGGTATTGAAGTCCTCCACGGAAACCGAAGTGGACTCGGTGGGAAGATCGGGAATCTCAACTCCATGCTCATCGATGGTCATACTTCTCTTAGGCGGTTAAGCCCGAATAAAGAGTCGAGGCTCTGATACCAATTGAAAGGATCGGTATGGCCACCTAGAGGGGGGGTGAATAGGTGCTACTTTTTTAGCTCTTTTTCGAATTTAGGCTTGACACAAAGGTAAATTCTCTAGATATGCAACTACGGTGAATTTACCTATATGACAAGTTAACACTAGACTAAGCACGATACAAGTAAGAGCTAGCAAGTAAGGAGTAACCGAACGGGAAGCACGCGGAGACAAGGATGTATTCCCGAGTTCCTCCTTTTTAGGGGAGTACGTCTCGTTGGAGGGGTGTGAGTTTCAAACTCAAACGCCACAAATGGCCTCACCCTATTCTCCGATGAACCTTGCCCAAAAGCTCGGTTCACCTTCCACTATCGGAATCCTTCAAGGCGGAATCCGGAGCCTTACAACAAACTTGAGGCTCAACCCACAAAAGGATTGGGGGCTCCCAAGCACCACAACACCTGCTACACAAAATAACAAGCAAGTAAGTACAACAAGATGCCTAGGTTTCCTAGTGTAAACCCTAGGCTCGAATCCCTCAAGTGAATGAGGGGGAAATGAAGAACAACTTGGTGAAGATGTAGATCCGGGCCTCCTCCTTCAATCCTCCAAGTATGAGTAAGTTTGGTCGGAGGGATTGGGAGATCTATGAGCTTTGAGCTTGCAACAATGGAGAGGAATCAATTTTGGGCGAGCTACTTGTCTCAAGGTAGGTGGAGGGAATTAAATAGCCCTCCCAAAAACTGGCCGTTGGAGCCTCCAGCCCGAGCCAGCGGTAGTACCGCTGCGCCGGGCGGTACTACCGTTGGCGCCTTCTGCGCCGCGGTCAAAGCAGGAACTGACTGCGCCTCGGTCCATCGCCAGCGGTACTACCGCTGGTAGTGCCGCTGTGAGTGCTGCACAAGGGCGCCCGAACCCACTTTTGGCGGTACTGCGAGCGGTACTGCCGCCGCCTCGGTCAACCTTCGTGCTGACCAACCCAGCGAGCCCGCGCTGGCGGTACTACCGCCCGTAGTGCCGCTGGCAGTGCCGCACATGGTCTCCCGATGCCCGTTTGGGCGGTACTGCGTAGCGGTACTACCGCTTGGCCCCTGGCACAAGGAAGCCAGCCGTAATACCGCCCGGAGGGGCGGTACTGCCGCTTCCTGACAGAGACATCTTCTTTTCTTCCTTTTCTCGATGCGAATTCAACGGAGATGTTTGTAAAAACCTGTTCACACTTAAACAACAAGTTAGGGGCGCTTGTTGTATTGTCAACATCACCAAAAACATAAGCAAGAGCAAAATATGCTCTTTCAATCTCCCCCTTTTTGGTGGATGATGACAATACAACATTTTGCCACATACAATTTGTAAAATTTAGGCGGAGCTCCCCCTAGATGTGTGCATATTCAAGGATAGCTTTTGAATGCTCAAATGCACAACAAATAGGATCAACACTCCCCCTAGATTTTACAAACCGTGCAAGATAAAATATAGAGCATAAAACAACAACTTGCACAACATAAGCAATATAAGCATGGGAATAAAAGTCTAAAGTTCAACATGTCTTACACCATGCATAACAAACGAGGTTCACAACATAAAACGACAAACCAAGTTCACAAGCTCATAAAAAATTAACAAAAACACAAAGCTTGTGACTTCCCAAGCAAATCTCTTCGAACGCCTAATAGATGTTTCTCCCCCTTTGGCATCAAGACACCAAAAAGGAGACAAACCGATGCTAGCGTCCCAAGGTCACTCGTTGCTTGGGGGGCGACGACGAGAGGGCACTTCGTCTTCATCATCTTCATAGTCCGACCAAGAGAAGATTTCTCCCTTGGAGTCCTTGGCTTGCCACTCTTCATAGGTTGGCACGTTGACTTTCGCCAAACAGCCCCAAGTACGTAAGTATGAGAGTGTCGTTATTCTCTTCTCCCATTGCTCATAGGGAGTAATATCATTGTCTTTTGTTAGAACTTTATTCAGCACATGACATGATGTCAATATAGCCTCCCCCACCATGCCTTGGATAAACCCGATGTATCTAACATGGCGTTAACCAAATCTGTTAGAGTACGGTTTTTCCGTTCGGCAACCCCATTTGACTGGGGTGAATAGGGAGGCGTCCTCTCATGAATAATACCATGTTCCGCATAGAAAGAATCAAACTCATTAGAGAAGTACTCTCCACCACGGTCTGACCGGAATCGCTTAATTTTCTTTTCAAGTTGATTCTCAACTTCTGCCTTATAGATTTTAAAATAGTGTAGAGCCTCATCTTTGGTGCTTAACAAATATACATAGCAATATCTAGTGGAATCTTCTATCAGTGTCATGAAATATCTCTTTCCACCTTTAGTCAACACACCATTCATCTCACAAAGATCAGAATGTATGAGTTCTAACGGTGCCAAGTGTCTCTCCTCCGCAGCTTTATGGGGCTTGTGAGGTTGCTTTGCTTGCACACACGAATGACACTTAGAACCTTTGGCTAAAGTGAAACTCGGGTTTGAATTCAGCTTTGCTAACTGTGTCATACAACCAAAACCAATGTGACAAAGACGTGAATGCCAAACTTCTGTTTCATCAACATTTCAATGAATATTGTTCACGACTTTATTACAAAAATCAGCGAGGGAAAAGCGAAACAAGCCTCCGCATTCATAACCTTTTCCAACAAATAGTCCATATTTCGTAACAACTTCTTTATTAGACTCAATGACCAACTTAAACCCATCTCGACATAGAAGGGAGCCACTAACGAGATTCTTCTTGATGGCGGGGACATGCTGCACGTCCTTGAGCTGCACGATCCTTCCCGAAGTAAACTTCAGATCGACCGTGCCAATACCAAGAACAGAAGCACTTGCGCCATTCCCCATCAGCACGGATCTGTTGCCTGTGACCTGATAAGAAGAAAACAATGAGATGTCAGAACATACATGAATATTTGCACATGTGTCAATCCACCAATCGTTAGACTGACAAACAGAAAATACAGTAAACAAATTACCGTACCCAGATGCACCATTCTCATTGTTGCTCACAATCATGTTGACGGACTTGGAGTCCTGTCCTGGTTTCTTGAACTTCTTTGGGCACTTGGGAGCCCAATGTTCCTCTGAACCACATGTGAAGCAGGCTTCTTTCTTCTTATCCTTGTTGAAGCGCTTCTTACCCTTCTTCTTGAAGTCGGTATTCTGTTGGACACCAGGTTTCCCCTTGGGCTTGCGGAAGTTGGAGTTCTTCTATACAAAATTGGCGACAGAAGTTCCCTCGTTCCCTTTTCCGTGCGAGTCCTTTGCTCTCGAATTCTGCTCGACACTCAGATGGCCGATGACATCCTCAACTGAGAATTCACACCTCTAGTGTTTCAGAGTAGTAGCAAAGTTCCTCTAGGAATTAGGCAGCTTAGCGATTATGCATCCTGCGACAAATTTGCTCGGTAGCACACACTTGAGAAGCTCAAGCTCCTTAGCGATGCACTGTATCTCATGAGTTTGTTCTAATACAGAACGGTTTTCAACCATCTTGTAATCGTGGAATTGCTCTATAGTGTACATCTCGCTTCCAGCATCGGTTGCGCCGAATTTAGATTTGAGCGCCTCCCACAAGTCTTTGGCAACCCGCACATGTAAATATGAATCAACCAACTTATCTCCGATCACGTTCAAAACGGCTCCAACAAAGACGACGATGGCATCCCTGAATGCCTTCTCCTGTTCAGGAGCAATCGTTCCAGTGGAAGTTACACCGGCGACCCAGAACACGTTCATCGCCGTGAGCCATAATGTGTTTTTGGTTTGCCAACGCTTATAGTACGTCCCCGTAAACGGGGCAGGTTACAGTGCAGCAGCAAAACCTTGGATCAAAAAATGCCTACACATATTAGGTTTTTCGATTGTTGTGAATATAAGCAATTTTCTGATTAAATTAATCCAACAATAAATCATGAACAATATGTGGGCAGTGCTAATGACATACTGAAACTTGATAATAAAACCATGTACTAGAAAAATTGTAGAAACATCTACGCAAATCGCTAGTACAACAGACATGCAGGTAATCAGGAGAGGGATAAACGTGTACCCTCCAATAGGCCAGTTGGCCGTAGCAGCAGAGGCAGCGGCGGCTGCGGAGGCAGCAGCAGCGGTACTGGTCTCCTCGGCAATGTTGTCGGCGTCGGTGCTTATGTTGATGATGAAGGCGACACAGGCGTAGTTGATACAGATGTAGTTGAAGCAGACGAACGGAGGCGAGCAGTCACGTGGAAGACGCTCCCCAAAAACCTAATCGCCCCTCTCCCGTATAGGATGTTGACAGGCGGGGTTTCGGAGGCCTGCTCTCCCGACAACCGTGTACGCGGTGGACGAGATGGGATCACCAGTGGCAGCAACAGAGAGAGGAACGATAGTGGCGGCGCGAGCAGATTTTATCTGTTGTATCTGCTTGAGAGGAGTGACCTCTCTTATATAGACCGACGCGCAGGCGGAAGGCCAATGGAAACGCACGCAATTAAGGGAGAATTAATAGACTAGAAACGGTCGTATTTAATAGCACTTAAGACAAAACGTTTTAGCCCACATTCATTCTCCATTAACGCCATTAAGGCAAAACGTTTCCGTTGCCGCTCATAGTTTTTCCTGCGTGATAAAAAGATAAGATCGGCTCGGTGAGATTCCTGCAACCCGCGGCATGACACGCCGCGTCATGACGAGGAGAGGCGTGGCGTGGCGAGGCGAGGCGGGCGGCGGAGGAGGAGGAGCGCGCGTGTGGAGCACCTTCCTTCTCTTCACAACCAACACCTCATACCTGTGGGAGAAGAGCTCACCTTATAAGTTGGTGTACATCTCTCCCAACTAGCCATGTGGGACTAAACATTCACCACTTGCCATGACAGCATGGGCCTTTAGGGAATTTTCTGAAATTGTTAGATGGTCTAAAGCCCACCCTATATTTTTCAACAGGGTGAGCTACGTAGTCGGGTGCGCGCGGTCATGGCATGCCTGCTGCTTCACAACCTGGTGTGTATAGCCGGCATGCGCCTGTCGAGGTTGGCTCTGCTCCGCCATTCCCGCCGCCACCGAACGCTGGCGGTGTGCGGGTGGAAAGGCCGGTAGCCGTGCACGACGAGGTCCGCTCGGTGGCGTTTCTGAGGCTGCCACCCTGCATCATCCCGAGGAGCGCGGAGCTGAATGAACTGGAGAGCCGGCTCCGGCACGCACTGGTGGTCTACGTGGGCGGCGCGCGGCCCAAGGTGTCACGCGCGCAGGTGGAAGACGCGATCGTCTGCAAGGCCAACGTTCCAAGGGGCACGTTCTCGGTGCACAGTTTCAAGCCGGAGGACTTCCTCGTCGTCTTCTCCTCCGAGGAACTTCGCAACCGCGTCTCGTCACGGCCGTCCCTAGCGCACGAGAACTTCACCTTGTTCTTCTGACCGTGGACGAGGTTGGCGCAGGCGGAGCGGAGGGTGGCCAGGTCCAAGGTCGTCGTGGCGCTTGAAGGAATCCCACCGCACGCATGGGCGTGCTCCACGGTGGAGCACCTGCCGGATACTTCCTGCACGATGGAGGCGCTCGCGCCGGAGACGGCGAACATAATGGACATGGGCACCTTCCATCTCAAGGGCTGGACGGCGGACATAGACTTGGTGCCGCCGGAGAGGGACCTGTGTGTTCCGGAACCTGAGGGCTTCTACATGGAGACGGCGGTGCCGCGTCCGAGTGGCAGAGACATGGAGCGTGGGCTGCTACGCTATCGTGTCCTGATTCACCTGACTAGGGTGGAGGAATACCATGTCCTGGAGGAGCCATGTTTTGGTCCAAGCTCGCCGGGGAGCGGCCAGAGCGGCCTGCCGGACCCTGTAAGTTTTGGTGGTGAAGGAGGTGAAAGGACAAGGATGTCGCCTAGAGGGGGGTGAATAGGCGATTAAAACTTTTCCGGTTTAGGCTTGATAATTGCGGAATAAAACTAGGTGTTTAAATTAACAAGCCAACAACCTAAATAAACTAGGCTCACCTATGTGCACCAACAACTTATGTTAGGCAAGACAAGTAACAAGGTGATAGCAATAGAATACTTCAAGCACGAAGGCTATCACAAAGTAAAGTGCATAAGTAAAGAGCTCGGGTATAGAAATAACCGAGGCACGCGGAGACGTGGATGTATTCCCGAGTTCCTCCTTTTTAGGGGAGTACGTCTCGTTGGAGAGGTGTGAACCAACACAATGGTTCAACAACCACAAAGGTTTCACCTTCTTTATCCGATGAACCACACCACAAAGGTTTGGTTCACCTTCCACTATCAGAATCCTTCGAGGCGGAAATCCGGAGCCTTTCAATAACAACCCGGGGCACAACCCACAATTGGATTGGGAGCTCCCGAATGGCTACAAGTGACCACACAAGGTCTCAACCACCACAAAGGCGTCTAGGGTCCAAAGACCCAAGAGTAACAAGTTCACAGGCTTTCAACTTCCACGAATCCTCGTGGAGAGCACAAACCGATGCACAAAGTAATGGCAAGAGCACAAGTGCTCAAATCCTTCGCTCTCAAATCCCACCAAAAGCAACTAATGCTTATGGGGGAGAAGAGAGGAAGAACAAAGTAGGAGAAACACCAAGAACTGCAAGATCAAGATCTACTAGGTTCCCCTCACTTAGAGGAGAGATGGATTGGTGGAAATGTAGATCTAGATCTACTCTCTCTTTTCCCTCAAAAATATATAAGAATCATGGGAGGAAATGAGGGAGAGGCAAGCTTTTCAAGGTCAACAATGGAGGAGAGAGAGAGGGGAAAAACGTGCTTGGAAGAGCTGGTTACTTTGGGGAAGAAGGGGGCCTTTTTATAGGTCCCAAAAAAAAGAGCCGTTGCAGGAAAATTAACCCGGAGACTCGGGGAATTTCCGGTCCTCCTCCGGACCCCTATACTGCAAGCGCTGTCCGCGGGGACGAAAAACGAAATGCGCAGACCAGAGACTCCGGTCTGGGACCGGAGACTCCGGCCAGGAAAAATCTGCAGCAACACCGAACACGAAAACGAAGATATCTTGAGCATACGAACTCCGTTTTTGATATTCTTGGGCTCGTTGGAATCACCACAATGAGCACTGTAAGATCATGCAGAGAAACATCATAGTCCAACAATGGAGCTTAAAACCAAATGTAGAAAGGTAAACCTTCTCTATAAAAGAACAACCGGTAAATTCTCCAACATCAAAACTCAACAAGATATTCATCAAGACTCCATTTTTTATGATCTTGGACTTGTTTCAAAGATAAACACAAGCCCTACAAGATCATGCATATACACATCATAGTCCATCATGTGAGGAGGAAACCACAAGGAGAGAGTTTCACCTCTCTAGAAAAGATAAGCCGGTAAAACCTCCAATATCAAAAACGCAACAAGATATGCATATGAAATCCGTTTTTGATGAACTAGAGCTTGGTATGAAGATGAACACAGGCTCTAAATTCTCACATGGATAAAAGCCAAATAAGAACCAAGAAAGATGATATGTCAAGTATGCAAAGGTTTGAGCTCTCCACAAAGATGCGATCAAGTTACTCACTTGAGAGCCCTCTTGATAGTACGCCGTCTATCCTATAACCCGGTCTCCTACTAACACCATGAGACCGGTAAAATAGAAACCCTATCAAGATCATACCTGAAAGAATCGAGTAGGTTGACTAGAGGGGGGGGGTGAATAGGCAACTACAAATTTTCTTTTTCTTTTCAACAAATTTGGGAATTGCTCAAATATAAGTTCTCTAGATATGCAACTAGGTGCAAAATCCTATATGATGAGCAATAAACAAGCTAGCAAGATATTCTAAACAAGTTAAGCTAGCAATACAAGTAAGGGAAGGTTAAGAGATAACCACACGGTGACGCGGAGATGTTCTACCGAAGTTCACTTCCCAATGGAAGTTACGTCTCCGTTGGAGCGGTGCGGAGTCACAAAGTGAACTCCGAATAGCCTTGATATGGCACACCGTATCTCCCTCGTGTTATCCTCCGATGAGGAGTTCCACGAGCCACTATATGATGCCCTCGAGGTCGGCAACAAACCTTTACAAGGATGAGGCACACTCCACAACCGAATTGGAGGCTCTCACCAAATTCCCGCAGCTCCCAAAGCCACGAGAATCACAAGGCCAAGGCACGCATCCACAACTCAATTGGAGGCTCTTGGCTTTTCCCCGCGGCTCCCAAAGCCACGAAGAACACAACTTCCGTCTAGGGTTCAACGAACCCAAGAGGTAACAAGATCCGCTAGGGATTAGTGGGGGGAATTGAAATTGCTTTGGTGGAAGTGTAGATCAAGACCTCCTCCGTCACTCCTCAAAGTATGAAGGTGTTTAGACCGATGGAGTGGGAGATCTTGAAGGTTGAAGCTTTGTAACAATGGTGGAGAGAGATTTTCAAAGCCTAGCTTCTTTGGAGAAGAAGACTAGTATATATAGCTCCACACAAAAATATGGCCGTTGGCCAGTTTTCTGCAGACGCGCGGTACTACCGGACCAAATGGACCGGTACTACCGAACGGCAGAAACATCAGTCAACAGGCACATTTTGACCAGGCGACGCGCGCGCCCGGTACTACCGGAGTTTCCGCCGGTACTACCGGAGCGCGCACGGTCGGTACTACCGGAATTACTTCCGGTACTACCGCGTAAGAATTTCCCAGTAACCAGTACCGTTTGGCGTTCGCCGGTACCTGGTTCGGTACCAAGTCCGGTACTACCGAGCGAGCTCGGTACTACCGGGCCATTTCATCCGGTACTACCGGAGCCAGGAAATGTGAACCAAACAGAGTATTTTTCAGGGAATGGGATGGCTGTGGTGTGCATATTTGGTTTGTGCAAAACATGTAGACAAGATTGATTCCGCCCAAACCTCCATACCGGATCCCCCTCTTGATAGTACGGCTTTCCTATAAAGTAAAACCTAGGAAAACTACAACTTCTCGCTTGACGCTTGTAGAGGAGAAATCCCACCATCATGTGTGAAAATATAAGATGTACCTGTAAGTCTTTTAGCACACAATTAGTCCGCTAATTGTGTTGTCAACAAACATCAAAACGTATAGGGATAGAAATGTGCTTTCAATCTCCCCCTTTTTGGTGTTTGATGACAACACAATGTTTAGCGACAAAAGATTTGCAAAAGACAAACGGGCTCCCCCTGAATGTGTGCATTATTTGTAATTTGCGTTTGAATGCAAAACACACCATATTCATGTGGGATGAGCACCCCTTATATTTTACAAACCTAGCAAGTTTAACTAAATAGGCATATGAGAAATAACTTGCCAAACATGTAAGACATAACCAAGGATAGATAGCTAAATAAGTCTATTACATAGCACCACATAGTCTTAAACAAATAGGTTCATGCATGTCTTACACCATGCGCAACGAAGTTCATAAACCAAATAAGCAACGAAGTTCATAAACCAAATAAGATGGAACACAAGCGGTAACGAATCAAAGCAAGAGCAAGCTTGTGTCCCTCCCATGCAAATCCCATCGATAAATCCTACTAGAACACATTCTCCCCCTTTGTCATCGAAATGCCAAAAAGGGAGAAGCGCGATGCTAAGAAACGTCCCATGGAGAGACACTCTCCACCCATGCCGCGGTGGACAGGTGTACGAGCAGGATCTTCAGTCGCGGGGGCGTCTTCTTCACTCCAAAAACCATGCGCGGAGATCCACTCTTCCTTGGGGGTGATGACCAAGTCACGAGGGTGTTCGGGAGAGTGTTCAATGTCCCACTTCCTCATCATTGCTTTCTGTCTCATGGCAGCCTTCTTGTGAAAGACATGAGCCTCATACATGCGGTCTTGAAGGTCCAACTTGAAGCAAAACGCTCTCTTGGCCTTGATCTGAAATTTCTTGAACCATGAAGGTTCATCGTTAAGAGGCGGTGCACTAGAACTAGCCCCAATCTCTGGAGCACCTGAAGGAGCACTAGTTGAGCTTCTAGCAGTTTTGGAGCCCTTTCTGTCCTTGGGTAGAGTGTGTGCCTTCTTCTGGAGTTGTTTGACATTGTGCTTGATCACGGGCAAACCATCCTTCAACAGGTCTTCACCGGTCTCTGCACCCCATTTGTCACAGATGAGGGCCATGATAAATGGTGCATAAATAGGAACTCTCTTATCAATAACATTCAGCCACATCTCTTGATATATGAAATCCATGACATCAGGTTTGTTCCTTTTCCTTTATTGGTCTTTGAATTAGCCATGAGGTCAATAGTATAAGAGTGCACTTGATCCCAATTCCCAATCCGAGGAGCAAGACACTCACGATAGATGCGGTGTAGAATCTCAAAATGTTGAATTAAATCCTCGGTTTGACCCGGAATACCACCTGCCATAGTAATGGGAGCAAGCAACTCCTTGCCACCAGATTCATCATTTGAGTGGCATCTCCACCCACAAGGGGACCTTGGACCTCCATCACGATAACCACCCAAAATAGCCCCAAAATCATTCATTGTGGCTTCAAGCATTGTGTCTTTGGTCATCCATTTGAGGGTCCGAGCATTGTCATTGCCAAAGTGAACGGTTGAATAGAATTGAAGAATATAGTACTCAATGTATGGATGGTTGAAGGTCATAATGTCAATGAGACCAAATTCTCCACACATAGCAAGAGCTTCGGCAAAGTAGGATCTAAGCTTATCCTTCTTCATGTGTTCAATGTCAATGGAGTGTTGAATGACCACTTTGTGTTTGTTTGTTGAACCCAAGTATACTTCTTGATAAACACGTTCTTGCTCATTGGTGTGGAAGTGAGGGTTTCTCACACTAGGGAACCTCTTCTTGTCATAAGGATTGATCTCTCGATAGGCCGATACTCATGAAGATGAAGTTTGGTGAATGGCTTTGGAGTGGCTTGCTTTTGGACGGGCTGACGACCTTGAGTTCTAGCTGTGGATCTTGTTGGCAATACCTCCTCCTCAGATTCTTCTTCAATTTCATCTTCATTTGATTCAATGATTCTAGGCCTCTTATCTTTACGACCGTAAACCTCATGACCACCACGGCTACCTGTGAAATAGCATATATAGGTGCAGAGGGAACAGGGCTAAGTGCACAAGTTCATGAATGAGTTCTGAAGCGCGCGCGCTAGTCGGTCGATGGGCCCGACACAATGGTAATGGAGGTGGAAAACAGCTCCGTTGCTCATATATGGGCAACGGAGGAAATAATATCTCCGTTGCTTATATGACCACATCAGAAACGGAGATCGGTCTATCTCTGTTTCCCATGTGAAGGCCCACTAAGTGGTGCCGGTATTAATATCTCCCACTCCAGTGTATCTCACTCTCATTCTCACTCTCCCTAGTTCCTAACCCTAGATGCACACGCTCTCCTTCTACTTCACCCATCGATGACGAACCCCTCTGGCGCCGACGGAAGTCAGGATGGAGCATCTTCCTCCTCCCACCCTCCGAGGCGCAGCCCGGATCTCCCCTACAACTGGGGCGAGATCCCCGGCGACCGCGGTCGCCAGTTCATTCGGAGCCGTCAAATCCCATCTGGATCCACGACGGCGGCGGCCACCGACGCCCGGATCTCGTCTTCCTCGGACGAGGAGAACGAGGATCTGGAGGTCGGTCTCCTCCTCTCTCGCGGCGCCTTTGAGCGCGAGTGCGCCGATGGTGTCATTCGGGCGTCTGTGATGCAAAGAGCTATGCGCATCTCGGCCGCCGAGCACGCGATAGAAGCCGCCGAGGAGGCGTTGTTCCAGACGCAGCTCCGGGCGGCCATAGACCGCTCTCTTCTCTCTGGCCAGGGCCCTGGGCCAGATGCGGCGGCGACAGCGGTGGAGGCGGCGGAGGAGGAGGATGAGGAGGAGGAGGATGCTTCAGTGTTCGAGCAGGATGAGGTCTCCTCTGGCAGTGGCTCCGGCGCCGACGCCTGGGACGCAATCCACGACGGAAAGCGACCCCGCCTCGCCTAAGGTAAATGACCGCTCTTTTTACTATGTATTTGCTCTATTAGAGTATTTATTTAGCTCCGTTTGCTCTGTTTTGTAGCTCTTTTTAGCTATTTATTTGCTCTGTTAGCTACTTAATTATTTAGATCGGTTTGCTCTGTTAGTTAGCTCTGTTCAGCTATGTATTTGCTCTGTTAGAGTATTTATTTAGCTTGGTTTGCTCTGTTTTGTAGCTCTGTTTAGCTATGTATTTGCTCTGTTAGCTACTTAATTATTTAGGTCGGTTTGCTCTGTTAGTTAGCTCTGTTCAGCTATGTATTTGCTCTGTTAGAGTATTTATTTAGCTCCGTTTGCTCTGTTTTGTAGCTCTGTTTAGCTATGTATTTGCTCTGTGAACTACTTAATTATTTCGATCGGTTTGCTTTATTAGTTAGCTCTGTTTAGCTATGTATTTGCTATGTTAGCTACTTATTTAACTCGGTTTGCTCTATTGGTTAGCTCTGTTCAGCTATGTATTTGCTATGTTAGCTACTTATTTAGCTCCGTTTGCTCTGTTTTGTAGCTCTTTTTAGCTATGTATTTGCTCTGTTAGCTACTTAATTATTTAGATCGGTTTGCTCTGTTAGTTAGCTTTGTTCAGCTATGTATTTGCTCTGTTAGAGTATTTATTTAGCTTGGTTTACTCTGTTTTGTAGCTCTGTTTTGTAGCTCTGTTTAGCTATGTATTTGCTTTGTTAGCTACTTAATTATTTAGGTCGGTTTGCTCTGTTAGTTAGCTCTGTTCAGCTATGTATTTGCTCTGTTAGAGTATTTATTTAGCTCTGTTTGCTCTGTTTTGTAGCTCTGTTTAGCTATGTATTTGCTCTGTTAGCTACTTAATTATTTCGATCGGTTTGCTCTGTTAGTTAGCTCTGTTTAGCTATGTATTTGCTATGTTAGCT
Source organism: Poa pratensis (assembly GCA_947311845.1). Classification (NCBI taxonomy): domain Eukaryota; kingdom Viridiplantae; phylum Streptophyta; class Magnoliopsida; order Poales; family Poaceae; genus Poa; species Poa pratensis. The sequence continues at coordinate 9,823,573 of CAMZMU010000077.1, forward strand.
ACTTATTTAACTCGGTTTGCTCTGTTAGTTAGATCTGTTCAGCTATGTATTTGCTATGTTAGGTACTTATTTAGCTCTGTTTGCTCTGTTAGCTGCTTATCCCACTACATTTTGCTTTGTTTACTGATTATTGGCTCTGTTTATTAGCTTTGTTTGCTGTTTTTAACAAAGATATTCATTATGTCAAGGGCTTGGTGGATGCTTGGTGACGATGTTGCTGTCGTGAAGACCTAGGAGCGGGGCTCCATACACGGTGCCGTCACCAGGAGCAGTACATTTTGCGCAGCAGGACTAAGACAGTAGATGTTCATCTGGCGGCCGTGAAGACATAGGAGCAGAGCTCCAGCCACGCGCACTGATGAACTTTTGTAAAGCAGGGCGTACAGGAATACGGTGATGACCGGGCGGCCGTCTAGTCCCATGGAGCGGGGCTCCATCGATGGCACAACCCGTCACCGTGTTTTTTTTGTTTTCCTGTAACCCTTATTAGAAACGGTGATTTGAAAAACTCCGTGTCTAATGTGAAACGTATCAGTGACGATTAAATATAACAACCGTTGCCCATGTTAGGGGCAACGGTTTATCACCTTCGTTGCCATTGAGCTCTTCACATCAGTGACAGGGTCGGGGACTCGGACCCTTTCTCCGTTGTCGATGGGGTTTTTGGCCCGTTTCCGATGTGTCGTTCTGTACTAGTGACGGCTTCGCGTACTTGCGGGCAGAGGGCACGAGGGGAGGAATCCTCCTTGCCTGGGATTCGTCGATACTGGTGATCGATAACATTGTGATGGACACATTCGCTATTACAGGAGAGGTGCATGCGAAAGATGGGAGTCGATGGTGGCTGACGGTGGTATACGGGCCGCAAGGCGACGCCAACAAAATCAAGTTTCTGGAGGAACTCTCGGAGAGGAGAAGCCTATGTCATGGGACGTGGCTTGTGATGGGAGATTTTAACATGATTATGAATGCGGTTGAGAAGAACAGCAGTAACCTGAATAGGCGCATTATGTCAAAATTCATAGAGTTCGCGAGTACACTGTAGCGGACCTGCACTTAAAAATTGGCAAGATCCCTGTGTATAGTGCAAACCCCTGGATCGATTCATTTGCACACACAGTCTAAGATGAATATCATGCAAATGCGTCAAGTTTTATTACATCACATGATCCAGACTTACAATTTTCATTACAAATTGCATAGCTCAAGGCTAGCATTTTACAAAGTTCAGCACAGCGGAATAAAGGTATCAGTGAGTCTCCATCATCTTCATGTGCCACAGGCGAAAACATGTTGGTTGCAGACTCGAAACCCTTAACGGAAACTCACTCGTCGTCAGAACAATCTGCAAAAATAAATTTTTGCAACAGAGTGGGTCAGAACTATTTAAAATGGAACTGGCAAGTGACACTATGTGGACACTTAGAAGAATAACTCTAATAACCTATATGCATATTTGGCTGGTGGAGTTCAAGACTATTTTGCATAAAGCCATCTTTTTCCTAACTCTTTAAAAAAAACTTTTCTTCTAATCAACCCTTGTTCACCCTTCATATTTTACTTGAGAAATTGGCATGTTGGGATCCTCCGTTGACGTTCTTGATCAGCTACTCAGAATTGTCCGTAACCGGGGACACGGCTAAGTACTTAGTTTTGACACTCTCGAGAGGTTGTGCACGTTCACCATTAGACCCAATCAGCCCAAACTATCCTCTACACTCCAATAGTGCTAAGGAAAAGAAGATTGAGATGAGATTTTTTAGAAGCATTTTCCCACCCCATACCGACCTGACGCGCTCCACCTACAAACCTCTACCACCACCTGTCAAGCCGGGGTGAGTCCACGTAGCTTAATCCATCAAGACAGAGCCCATATGACTAATGGCTGCACTGGAAGCAATCTTCACTTGGAGTTCTTCAGATCCCTTTGTTCCTGGGTGGCCATCCACAAGTGAATATTCCTCAGGTAAAACCCCTGGGAACAACACTCAACTCAAACATCCTCTTATCAAAGCCAACTCCACCCAGGTGTTTCATTTTAACTTAGTAGAATTTAGCTTTTCATAAAACATCTTTTGCATAGCACTTCAATAAACTACTAAGTTACAATGGGATGCTAGACAACTAGTAAGGGAGATGGTCTAGTCTTAGCATAGCAATACTATCCAACACATGCTTATAGAAAATATTCTAAGTCATGCATAGACAAAATACTTAGGAAATTTATGAGGTGTGCCACTTGGCTTGGCAACAAGGAGAGCAGAAATTTCTAACACATAAAACAAGCCACAATAAACATACAAGCATAACAACAACAACAACACTTAGGAAAAATATGACATGCATGAGATGTAATCAAAAATCACAAGTCAGTATTTTCTAGCTTCTAATAAATCATGCATGAGTCGAAAATGCAATTTTTTTTTAATAAAACAACTAAACAAAAACAATTCCCAAAAAGGGAATAAACACAAATTCGTAGCTACTGTTATACAAAAATACTAACAAAAATATGGGGATTGTATCTCTGGACATAGGGCAACTAGACAAATCCAATGCAACTGGATTCACTCAAAAGGATAATTTAAACTAAAGTTATGTAAAAAATACTCAAACTTCCCATTTGAAATTTGAATACAAAAATTTGAAAAAACAGAAAACTAACAGTGCTAAAAGTTTCTACAAGTCCAGAGCTTTTCAAAAATATAAAATTTGCAAAATTTGGCCGAGCCAATAAAAAGATATAAAAGATCTAAGATCCAGGGGGTGTTCTGCAAAACTGCCAATTAAAACTAATTCGGGAATAAAACAGAAAAGGCTGGGACACGTGGCAGCATGTGATTGGCTGGATCGGATCTGACTGTGTGCTGACTGCGCGCTGACTGGGCGTTGATGTGGCGCTGACTGGATACTTGATTTGATCTGGGCCGTGTAATCCGGATCTAGTGGTCTAGATCTACTAATATCCCTTCGATTAAAAAGATCTAATCTAGACCATTGACTGGAGATCAAACGGCTGGGAGGCGTTTGCCATTACCATGGCGGCGGAGTTCGCCGGAGATGGAGCAGACGGCGGCCGGCGGCTCGGGCGGTCGACGGAGAGGGCGTTCCAGGGGTCCCCGGGCTCGGAGAAGGCATGACAAGGCGCGGCTCCGCACGGTGAAGAAGATGGTGGTGACGCCGGCGTTCTGCGCTTCCTGGAGCGGCCGAGCCGCGCGGATGGAGGTGCGGCGGCGCCATTGACCTTCGGGTCGAGCTCCGACAAGCGGTTCCGTTGCACAAATAATTAGGAGGAGGGGTCAGGAGGGTGCGCCCATACAAGAGAAGAAGGATGGAGGTGGTCTCAGGCCTAGGCACGGACTAACCTCGCCGGAAACGAAGAAAAATGGTGGCGGCCGAGCGGAACTCCGGCGAGCAAATTCTCCAGCCTGGGGGCACGACTCGAGGGGGAGGGAGAGGGGAAACGAAGAGGGGGCCGAGGGCTTTCTATAGGCACAAACGGTGCTCAATTTGGTGAAGTAAAACGCCCGCAATCAAGTCGAGAAGAAACGGCACGGGAGCAGTTTCCGGACTTTTAATCCGTGCGTGCAGGTTGAAGACGACGCTGACGTCATCGCTGACGTCAGCAATTTTCTTTTTCTTTTTCTGTTTGTTTTTCTTATTTATTTCATATCTTTAGTTTTAAAAGTCCAAATGACCTCAAACCAATTTCTAAAAATTTGTAAAATCAAAACCTATCTTTTAAAACTTTCAAACACTCTTTTCCAAAATATTTCATATTTGAAATTTCAAATATTGCATAATGGATTATTTAAACCTTTATGTTCATTTTATAAATAGGATTTTAAATAAAATCATTTGAGGTTTATTAAAATCAAATCAAATAACACAAAAGCAATTTTGGAAAATAGTTATTTTTAATTTTCATATAAATATAATCCAAACTCAACCAAGATTCAAAATAGAACAAATAAAGGCATAGCAAATCAGAAATATTATATGGAGCATAATATGCCCTTTTGATATTTTCTCAAATAGTTTTCAAGTGGAATTAAATTTCCAACTTTTGAAAATTCAAATGCAAACAAGAAAAGATGACGATGCATGTATGCATGATTTTATGTTTTCAAAACAAAATACATATAGTTTTCAAAAAGTTTTTTAATTTTATTGATTTTTCAATTTTTTTGAAAAACTTGGGATGTTACATACACATGCCCTGAAGGACTTGTACCTGCACGGGAGGATGTACACTTGGTCCAATGGGAGACAAGTCCCGACTATGAAGAGGATTGATCGAGCGCTACTGTCGGTGGACTTGGACCTACTCAACTCGGACAGCGTGTTACAGGCGTTGTCCTCTAACGTCTCGGACCATACACCCTTACATTTGTCTCTGAATGCAGCCCATCGGCCGAAGAAGAGGTTTAAATTCGAGGTGTTTTGGACCAAGTTGCCCGGATTTGAAGATGCAGCGAAGGAGGGCTGGGTGTGTGATGACAGGATCGTTGATCCTTTCCTTAGGCTGGATACACTGCTTAGGAATTGCACGAAGCATTTACAGAGTTGGGGACAACGTAAAATTGGCAACGTCAAGATTCAGATTGCACTCGCTAATTCAGTCATCCACAGATTGGAATTGGCACAGGAGAGTAGAAGGCTTTCGCCTGGGGAGTTGTGACTGCGTGGCATGCTCAAGCACGCTGTGCTTGCGCTGTCCTCGCGGGAGAAAACCATTGCACGACAGCGGTCGAGGATGAATTGGCTGAAAGACGGAGACGCCAACACCAAGCTATTCCACTTGGTGGCGAATGGGCGCAGAACTAGGAATTTTACTCCAGCTATCACGGTGGAGGGAGAGGTGATCACAGACCATCACAGAAAGGAGGAGGTTTTCTACGAGGTGTACCAAAACCTCCTGGGCTCGATCCACACGAGGGAGTACTCGATAGATCTGGACCAATTGCCATTACCACATGCGGATCTACATGAGTTGGATACAATCATCACAGAGGAGGAAGTCTGGGCATAATTAAAGAGTTGCCATCTGACAGAGCACCTGGGCCTGACAGCTTTGTTGGGCTGTTCTACCAATGGGCTTGGCCGGTGATCAAAAGGGATGTTATGGCAGCACTTCTGAAGCTCTATGTTGGAGATGGGAGAGGGTTCGGGAAGTTGAACAAAGCAGTAATCACACTCATCCCGAAGAAACAAGAGGCCACGACGGTGGAAGATTATCGACCGATCAGCTTGGTCCACAACATATCCAAACTGTTCGCTAAGCTGTTGGCCAACAGAATTCGACCCAGGCTGCAGGAATTGGTTAGCTCGAACCAATCTGCCTTTGTGAAAGGCTGGAACCTCCCGGACAATTTCTTGCTAGTCAGACAGGTGGCAAGAAAATTGAATGGTAGAAGAACTCCCGGGGTGCTACTCAAACTGGATGTATCCCGTGCGTTTGACTCTGTGTCCTGGGCCTTCTTCTTCGAGGTGTTGGCTAAGATGGGGTTCAGTGAGATGTTTCTCCGGTGGGTGGCGATTCTGCTCACGACGGCGAGCACGAAGGTGTCAGTAAATGGGGTGCCAGGAAGAAAGATCTGTCACGCGCGTGGTCTAAGGCAGGGAGACCCGGTCTCCCCCCACGCTGTTCGTGTTAGACATGGAGGTGTTGACAGCAATGGTTTCTAGCGCGGTACAATTGAACCTGTTCCAGCCAATTCTAGGGGTTAGTCTGTTGCAGCGATTATCCGTCTACACAGACGATGTAGTTCTTTTCGTGCGCCCATCAAGATCTGATCTATTGGCCACGAAGGAAATCTTGAGGCTATTTGGAGGTGCGTCGAGGATCTGCATCAACTACACGAAATTTGTGGCTACGCTAATCAAGGGAGGAGCAGTCGATGGGGACAGAGTGCAGAGCCTTCTTGGTTGTAGACTAGAAACTTCCCGATCAGATATCTTGGCCTGCCCCTGGCTTTGAGGCCCCTGACGAGGGATGAATGACAGCCTGTGTTGGACAAGGCGGTGAACTCCATACCGGCCTGGCAGAGAGGCATGTTAGCCAGGGAAGGGAGATTCGTGCTCGTCAAGACTGTCATCGCTGTCAGGCCCATCCATCATCTGTTGGTAGCGGAGGCACCTCTTTGGATGCTTGAGGAGATTGAGAAGTGGATGCGATCCTTCTTCTGGGTTGGCAAAAAGGAGGTCAATGGCGGCCAATGCTTGGTGGCCTGGGGAAACATGTGCGTGCCCAAAGAGTACGGTGGCCTAGGGTTCAAAGACTTGAGATTGCATGGTATTGCGCTTCGGGTGCACTGGGAGTGGCTCAGAAGAACAAACCCGCTGAGGCCTTGGCAAGGCCTACCGATGATCAGGGATGTGGAGGCGAAAAAGGCCTTCCAAAGTCTTGTGCGAGTCAAGCTCGGGGATGGAAAGACATGCCTGTTCTGGCTGGATCGCTGGATCCAGGGGAAGTCGGTCAGCGAGATTGCACCGGAGGTTTTAGAGCTGGTGGGTCATCGCGCTCGGAGGAGGACGACGGTGGCGGACGCGCTAGTAGATAATCGTTGGTTAGCTGACTTGGAGGCGCCCCCGAGGGGCCTTTCCGCGTTCCAATTGGCATTGTTGTGGAGCCAGGTTGGCCAGATCCATTGCATCGAGGGCGAGGCTGATGACTTTAGCTGGCCGTGGTCGTCCACGGGAAGATATACGGTGAGATCAATGTATGATGCGCTATACCAGGGGAAAGTGAGATCAGCGACGGCGAACTACACCTGGAAGACGTTTGCACCAATGAAGTGCAAAGTTTTCATCTGGCTTGCACTGAAGCACAGGGTGTGGACATCTGGCAGAAGATTCAGACATGGCCTCCAGGATGCGACAGCGTGTTGCTTCAGCTGTCTGAAGGAGGAAGACACCATTGAGCACGTGTTGATCCAATGCGTGTACACCCGTGAGACATGGTACCGCTGCTTTCAGAAGATACAGACAGCGGTGAGGACGCCGGTGCTGTCGAACCTACTGGAGCCGTGGTGGCTGCGGGAGCAAGCCAGGTTCAAGGGGAGGGAGAAGAAGATGTTTGCCACAGTGGTGACTTTGGTCTGCTGGTCCCTTTGGAAGCAGAGAAACGCCAGGGTGTTTAACAATCTGAGTCAGCAATGCTCGGCACAGGTTTTGGCGGGCAGAATCATCGACGAGTTCAGGCTCTGGATCTCTGTCCGAGGGAGTTCTATAGGGATCAGACGGATGACGCGAGAGTAGGCCTAGGTGTGGAGTGTTTGTGGTGTGCTGACCCTTGTTTCGACAAGTGATTCAGCTTCTTGTAATTGTTTTCTACCTTCTATAAAAATAAGGTGCGCAATTGCGCACTCTCAAAAAAAAGTCTGAAAGTGTTGTTTTGTGTTTTTGTGTAGGTACCGTTAACTTGGTTGAGTACATTATCCTAATGGTTCAATAAACCTTGGTTCTGTGTCGAGGGAAATACTTGTTGGTAGCTATATCATTCCTTCCTCTTGGGGCCAGGGTTCCCAACTAGCCATCAACCCAGCAAGTTTCGAAACACATAGACATGATCGGAACACCTTCCTGTAAATAACAAAAAGCAGAGCCTTGGACACCCATGATGGTTCCCATGTATACACGAATAAGATCGAGCGAAACCTTTCGTTACTCATCATTAAACTGAAAAAAAATCATGGGTTGTCTCCCACAAGCGCTTTTCTTTAATGCCTTTTAGCTAGGCACAATGATTTTAAAAGATGCTCACATAAGAAAAAAAATAAAAGAAAAGAGAGCATCAAGAGGCAAATATGAAACACATTTAATCCTAACCCACTTATTATGCATAGGAATCTTGCAAATAATAAATCCATGAAGAAGATAGTGACAAGCATAGGAAGGTAAAACAAGAACAATTTCAAAACTTTCAACATAAAGAGAGGTGCTTTAGTGACATGAAAACTTCTACAACCATATTTCCCTCTCTCATAATAATTTTGACTAGCATCGTGAAAAAACTCAACAATATAACTATCACATAAAGCATACTTTTCATGATCTACAAACACACAATTTTTATCACTCTCAAAATAGTGGGGTCAACATTATTGAAAATAATGACATCTTGATTGCGTGGATCACACGTTCGCTGGGAACCCCAAGAGGAATGTATGATGCAACGTAGCGGCAATTTTCCCTTGATACAAAACAAGGGTTTATCGAGCCAGTAGGACTTGGAGAAGGATTCGGCTTGGTGACAACGGCAATGGTGCCGAAAAGAGCTGTTGACCTGGACCTGCGCACACACAAACACACTACTTTGCCCCAACGAAACAGAGAGATTGTCAATCTCTCCGGCTTGCTGAACACAAAGGATTAAACGTATATGTGTAAAATAATAAAAGAGCAAAAATGACCAGCGAGCAAATGACTAGGAAAAGCTATGGAAACGGTTGTAAACAATATAGCAAAATTGGACCGGGATCCACAGTTCACTAGCAGTGTCTCTCCAAAAGATAAACATGTTGGGTAAAAAAAAATACAGCGAGGCAATTGACAAATCATGGGCGTATAACAATACTATCATGACACAAAGTTCACCGTTTCATTTAATATGGGCATTACATCAAAATATATAGACCGTTATCCAACTTCATCTATGACTAATAATCCACCCCGGGATCGCTATCCAGCATGTCACCCGAAAGTATTAAGTTGCAAGCAACGGATAATTGCAATAAGCATGGTGCATAATGTAAGCAATGGTTACAACATATAGCAATAAACACCACTGTTTTACCCCTAGTAGCAACAACACATCTCAAGCCTTAATCATTTCTGTCAACTCGAGCTCAGACAAGAGAGGCCTGAACCTACTATCTAGCATAAATACTCCCTCTAAAGATACAAGTAATTACTTCGGCCAAAGCATACACAAGCATCGGAGAGCATGCAAGATCATAAATAAAACATATCATAAATAAACTGAACAATAATGTCGGGACTCCATAATTTATCGGATCCCCACAAACACAACATGTAGCATTACAAATAGATGACCTTGATCATGTTAGGCAGCTCACAAGATCTAAACAATGTAGTACAAGGAAGAGAGACAACCATCTAGCTACTGCCATGGACCCGTAGTCCCGTGGTGGACTACTCACGCATCACTCCGGAGGCAGACATGGTGGTGTAGATGCCTCCGGTGACGATCTCACCCTTCGGCAGGGTGCCAGGAAGAGCTTCAGAACCCACCTCATCTAGGGTTGGCGACGACGGCGGTCTCAGACGTATTTCTGTAAAAGTAATCGGGTATCGAAGGTTTTCGGGACGAAGGCAATTTATAGGCAAAAGGGCAGCTCGAGAGGGCTCCGGAGGAGCCTAGGTGGGCCCAGCCACGATCCAACCCTGGACCGCGCCTGGGGGTCGTCTGGGGCATGGGGGCCCCCTTGCAGGTCTCCTCCTGGCGCAGTCTTTGTTTCAATGTAAAAATAATTCCCGTAATTTTTCAGGCGATTCGGAGAAACTTTCCCGACTAGCTTTTCTGAAACAAAAAGACAGTAGAAAACATGAATGGTACTAGGCATCTTGTCAATAGGTTAGTTCCATAAAATATGCCAAAATGGTATAAAACATGATTAAAACATGTGGCAATGATATATAATAAGCATGGAACAATCAAAAATTACAAATACGTTTGAGACGCATCACATCTCCAAACCCACTTGTGACAATATTGTAACAAAATGATTGATCATTCACAAAAGGTATGGGACTCCTTCTAGCTAATGTTAAGACCTCTCCAATCCCATTTTCAATAGTAGTATAATTAATATCATCAAGCAACATAGGACCATCATCTAGAGCGTTATCATATAAAATTTCAAAGCAAAACTCCCCATTATCATGAATATCTATAGAGGCACAAATAGAGGCTTATCATAAGATTTATTAAAGTAACAGTAGCACAATCATTTTCATAAGTTGCATTCAGAAGGAAGTCATGGCTATAAGTATAGCAAGCATCAATTTCATCAAAAAGGGATATTTCAAAATAATCCATAGGATCATAACATTCATCAATATATCATTCATCCTCATTTGGTACGCATGGAGGATAATCAAATAATGTATGAGTTAAAGAGTTACTCTCATTAGAAGGTAGCGATACGGCTCAAACATATCTATAATTTTTGGTTGTTCCATGCTAATTATATATCATTGCCACATGTTTTTATAATGTTTTTATATCATTTTGGCATATTTTCTGGAACTAACCTATTAACAAGATGCCCAGTGTCAGTTCCTGTTTTCCGCTGTCTTTTTGTTTCAGAAAAGCTAGTCAAGGAATTTTCTCGAAATTGGTTGAAAATTTACATGAATTTTTTTTTACGAAAAAACGAAGACGGAGCCAGAAAGGGGGCTGCAGGGGCCCCACACCACCCAGATGCCACCCAGGCACGGTCAAGGGGTTGACCGTGCCTGGGTCCCACCTGGCGCCCTCGAGAACCTTCAGGAGATGCCCTTTCGCCTATAAATTGCCTTCGTCTCGAAAACCCTAGGGACCCAGTCACTTTTCTAGAAATACGTCTGAGGCCGCCGCCGTCGCCAACCCTAGATCGGGAGGGTTCTGAAGCTCTTCCTGGCACCCTGCCGAAGGGGGAGATCGTCACCGGAGGCATCTACACCACCATGCCTACCTCCGGAGTGATGCATGAGTGTCCACCACGGGACTACGGGTTCATGGCATTAGCCAGATGGTTCTCTCTTCTCCTTGTACTCCATTGTTTAGATCTTGTGAGCTGCCTAACATGATCAGGATCATCTTTATGTAATGTTACATGTTGTGTTTGCTGGGATCCGATGAATTGTGGAATCATGATACTCTTGTTCAGTTTATCTATCATATGTTTTATTTATGATCTTGCATGCTCTCCGATGCTTGTGTATGCTTTGGCCGAAGTAATTGCTAGTATCTTTAGAGGGAGTATTTATACTCGATAGTAGGTTCATGCCTCTCTTTGTCTGAGTTCAAGTAGACGGAAACGATTAAGACTAGAGATGTGTTGTTGCTACTAGGGGTAAAATAACGGTATTTACTTCTTTATGTTGTTTTCATTGCTTACATTATGCACCATGCTTATTGCAATTATCCGTTGCTTACAACTTAACCAATCCTATTTTCCTATATTGCTTACAACCGTTTTCATAGCTTTTCCTAGTCATTTGCTCGCTGGTCATTTTTGCTTTCATAATATTTTCCACATATAAGTTTAATTCTTTGTGTTCAGCAAGCCGGAGATATTGACAATCTCTCTGTTTCGTTGGGGCAAAGTGGTTTGTACGTGATTGTGTGCAGGTCCACGTAAACCTCCTAGCGCCAGGGGAGGGAGACACCTTGTTGGAGCTTTCTCCAAGTCCTACTGGATTGATAACCTTGGTTTTGTATCAAGGGAAAATTCCCGCTACGCTACATCATACCTTCCTCTTGGGGTAGCTAATCCATTATTGCTCCTTATGTTCGTCACTCTCTTCCTCTCTTTCATCCAATGAGTTTCCAGTTTCAGCAATTTCTTCTTCCACAGGTTCCTACAAGGCATTGATCTCTTCTTTCGGAGAAAACATACTCATAAAATGTTTAGTTATATAATAGTTCTCATGCTTGTAGTTATCAAGGCAATATTTAAGTATAGCAAGACTCTCATATTTGTAAGGGACATCATCTTTATGTACAAGAAACGAACTAATTTCATGGGCACCCTTATAAGCAATAAATTCTTCAATTGGTTCAGCGTCATAATAATTATTGTTTCCTTTAACATAAGAAGCAAAGATTTCATTAACAATACATTCCATTGGAAATGAAAGTGTTTAAAATTCATAGGATAACCAGATTCATCACAACAAAAAGATAGGTCATATATAGAGCATAAACTTCTATCATACACATCCAGTTTATTCATTAGTTTCCATAAGTATATCCCTTTTTGAGACGAGCGGTGTTCCTTATAATATTTTTGTTTATCCTCCGTGAACCCACCTTGCCAATAAGATCTAATTTCAAAGAAAGTAACCATGTAGCAAAAACAATAAGGAGAGTAAAGAGCAAGTGTGTACTCCCCAAGTGAACTTATAAGTAGAGCTATGCTCCCCGGCAACGGCGCCAGAAAATAGTTGTTGGCGTATAGTTGACGGGAAACTGTCTTGCAGAAAGCTTCGTATCTCCCCGGCAACGGCGCCAGAAAATGGTTGATGGCGTGTTGACGGCCCCAAAAAAGAGTCTTGATAACCCACAAGTCTAGGGGATTGCAACAGTATATCGAGGGAAGTAAAACCCAAATTTATTGATTTGACACAAGGGGAGACAAAGAATCTAAAGATATAAATGGTGAGACCCCTAGGAGGCTCCTCAGCGATTTGGCCTTTCTGGCCGTCCGATCCTCCCCTCTCCGTGCCTCCGCTCCGTCCGATCCCTGCCGGCTCCTGGAGTCGAAATGAATAGGGATTTGCAAAGTCGCTAACCGTACCAACCTTATTGCCCCCACTCACGCTGACATCCTACGTGGATCACCGCTGTAGCCCGAGGGCCCGCCCGTCAGCCTCATGGTTCGTGTTTAATCGGTGTGGCGGACGGGCCAGGGCGGTGCAGATTCGCACTGCGTTTCTCCCATTGGTCGATTTTGTTCGTTTACCGTACTAGGTTTTTGCCAATGCATTGTGTGCCCCTCTGGGATTGCTTTCTTCGTACGTGGTTTCTTCCCCCTCTCTCGCTGACGGTGGTCCCATTCCTTTCCTAGGCCCACAGGTCAGTTGCTCGGGACGTTGTATCGCCGATCTTTCGCTTCCACGCGTCACCGCTGCGTATTTTCTACAGTATGCTGGGGCACGCCGGGTATTTCACACGACGTTGCACTGTTCTTGATGTCAGGGAGAATTCGAGCCCGATTTCTCCGTCCGAGATGGCCTCCCTCCATTCGTCGGCGGGTATGGTGCACTGTGCTGGTAGTCAGAAGGCCCAATTTTGAGTGACGCTGGCGGCTCGCCATTGGTTCCAAGTGGTTACCGACCTGAATACAGTGCTCAGGGAACGGGGTATAGGCAGTTTTCTGGATCGGATGGTTACTGTAGCTCTCATTTCCCCCCTTTTCTTCTTCCTCGTTGTCCTTGCTCCGCCGTGCTTTACTCGAGCTCTGCCGGTATTTCATGGAATCCGTTTGCTATTCTTTCGGTCACGGTTGTTCCCGTTGAGATCAGGGTGGGTTTTCTTAACGTGTCTTGCTCTCTCTGTTTTCGGACGTTTTTTGTTCATGTTGTCGACCGTGTGCTCGATCCGTGTTCGTTTGTTGTTTCTTGGTTATGCGGTTTGTTCTTCTCTATTCTATCGGTTTCTAACATCTCTTTTTTGTTTGTTCCTCTGTTTTTTCGCAGGTCGCCGGCTAACTGGTTTTCCGTTCGTCCGGTTAACGTCGGTTATGTTTTCATTGTGCTTTCAGCTATACTGTTCTTATGTTCGATCTTCATTTCGTTGTTTGTTTTGTTGTTTGTTATCGTGTGGGGTTTGTTCTTGCTGCTTGATTCTTTGTTGCTTTTCTTGTCGTGTTGTTCGTGTTACTCTGTGATTTTTGGGTGTTACTTAATTCTGTTTTTGTATGGGTCTTGCTCTCATGCTTTTTTGTGCTTCCTTTTTTGTGTGCAGGTCATCTTCTTGCTCGGTTCTTTCGGTTGGCTGGGTGTGTTCCATTCGCCGTGTGTCATTTTGTTTTTGGTGAGTTTTGATGATCGATGCTTCGCTTGGCTAATCGATAATTGTTCAATTCGTTTTTCTTTGTAGATCATTTGATTTGGTCTTTGCTATCGTCATGCAGGTCGGTTTATCGGTACAGATCAATGATCTTGGATTTTGATCCTCCTTGAGGTGGTTACACTGCTTTCGGTTTTTTAGTGTTATAATTTTCTGTTTGTCTCTTTAGTTCTTTCGTGTTTTTTCTTTCGTTTTAGCCTCCGGTGTTTAGTCGGGCTTGTGACATGTGTTTTACATGTTTTTATTGTTCATTGGCATTGTTGTTTCGATATGTTGGTCTATTGATTTAGATATGTGTTTTTTTTAGGTATCCAAGGGGATCGAAGCTATACTACCCGTCTGATTCAAGGTTAAACATATATACCCCCTCTCCCCAGCACAGTGTACATAGTAACACAATAATAAATGACAGCTAGGTTTGTGACCGATCGGAACCACCTCCGTCTTAATACACTGTCAGATCACGCCGGCTCCCTGGAGTCAACTCGAAGGTACGTCTCTTTTTGCGATTTGTCTTCATTATGTGTACATGTTTTGTTTTTTTTCAAGTTTTTCTTTGTTGTTTGATGATGGCTTCATCTTTTTATTTCTTATGCGTTCGCCTGTTATTTTCTGTCCGTTGGTTGTTTATTTGGTGTTACTGGTTGCTTTGTGTATATCGATACTTTTAGTTATGTGTGAGAAGTTTTTATTGTGACGTTGTTTTGGTCTGTTTTGTGCTCATGTTGCTTCCTTTCGTTGCATTTTTTGTATTACTATATGTCATTTGTTTGTATTACTATATGTCGTTTGTTGGCTTTGCTTCCTTCCTTTCGTGATTGACCTGTCGTTTATTTTCGTTTGTTTTCCGGTCATTGGGGATCTTTTTTGTTGTTTGTCTTTGTTGTCTTTTGTTTGGGTTTGGCTTTCCGTTGTTTGTGTGGTGCATTGTCCTGTTCGGTGGTCGCTGTTTTTTTGGCTTTCTTGTCTTCTTATTCGTCGTGACGTTTTCTTTGCTTCTTCCTGTCGGTCGATTTATATTTTTGTTATCGCTTCTGGAAGATTTTTCCTGTGGTCGTGTCATTTTGCCCGTGCCTCTTCATCCCGGTTGTAAATTCATTTTTTCTTTGCATCGACCCAGCCGATTCCCTGGAATCGGTTGGGCTGGCCTCATCCGTTTTACTGTGCATTGACCACGTCGACTCCCTAGAGTCGGCCAGGTGACTTTCTTCTTTTTAATGTGCACCGAGTGCTAAAATAAGTGTCTTTGTTACCGTATTTAGGTTTGGCTTTCTTGCCGTATTTTTCTATTAGTTATTGGGTCTTTGTTTATGTGTTTCTTTTTTGTTGTTGGTTTGTTTGTTCGTAGGTCGTCGACTTACGGATTATTGATAAAATTCCACGACAGGTATCTTATTTTGGTTACACCGTGCAAGAAGACACTGAGATCCAATGCGCATCATGAAGCGATGTATTCGTTTTCGTTCGTGTATGTATTTTCTGTCTGTGTAAGTTGCTTCGCCATGGACTACGTTGAAGAATGCTACAAGAGCACTCTTTAAAACAGTAGTGGTGACAGATCAAGTTATGTTCTCTGCAGAAAGTTATATCGGCACCGGCTAAATTGAAGGCGTGTGTGTACATATGTAACGATATTGGTTGTTAGATTTATGTTCTTTTCTTCTTAGTTTTTTAGTCAATGAAGAGAGAGGGTGGTGTTAGTCTTACAGTCAAGTTGGCGTAGCGGGCAGAAGACGTCATTGATCAGGCGTCGGCGCCGGCTTACCACTAGCCGGCATACGGCAAGCACGAAACAATAAAACTCAGAAGTTGTTTGGTCTGGCCGAGTCCCGGGAGTCGGCCGGAATGACCTTCTCTGTTTCACTGCTCGGCGATTTGCCGACTCCAAGGAGTCGGCAGGACTGACCTTCTCCGTCTCGCTGCTCAGTGAATCCAGGGAGTCACCTCTATACATGTGTGACAATATTATTGGCTGTTAGATTTTTTTATTTTTTTCTTGCCGAGAGTGTAAGGTTCCTATATATGCTTCTCTGGGTTAGTTTCGTGTTGGGTCCTGTTATCTCTTTTCAATAGAAAGAGAAGGTATTTAAGCACTGTGTGTTTTGAGATACAATCCATCGAAGAGAATAAAACTGGGTCCAATAAAAAAGTAGAATTTGATTGGAAAGGGATAAGTACAAAGGGATTTGACGATCTAAAAAAACACAAAAAGGGTTTAGTAATCCCCTCCTATGAATATCGATTAATAAAATAATGTGGATGAATGATATCTTGCTCTATTTTGGACCCGAATGACCTTGTCCGTCTCACTGAACAGAAAATGTTTGTACTGGCCGATTCCCGGGAGTCGGCAGGAATGACCTCCTCCGTTTCACTGCTCGGCGATGCTTTCTTCGTCTCACTGCTCAGTGAATCCTGAAGCCGACTTTAAACCGTGTTTCCCTTCCATGCGTCGCCGCTGCGTATTTTATACACTACGTCGGGGTACGCTGGGTATTTCGCATGATCGTCGGGTATGTGGAGTCACCTCTATACACGCGTAACAATATTATTGGTTGTTAGATTTTTTGTTTTTTGTTTTTTTAGTGTTCTTGCCGAGAGTGTAAGGTTCCTATATATGCTTCTCTGGGTTAGTTTTGTATTGGGTTTGTTATCTCTTTTGAATAGAAAGAGAAGGTATTTAAGCAGTGTGTGTTTTGAGATACAATCAATCGAACAGAATAAAACTAAAAAAAATATTTGATTGGAAAGGGATAAGTACAAAGGGATTTGACGATCTAAAAAAATGCAGAAAGGGTTTAGTAGTCCCCTCCTACGAATATCAATTAGTAAAGTAATGTGGACGAATAATATTTTGCTGGGTGTCGGCTGTTATTCAAATCGAGATTGTGTCGGTCTTCAGTTTACCGTCAAGCTAATCTTTTTCTGCCTGACTTATGAGAAATCCAAATATCAATGTTGTCGTAGATTTTGGTTTCACGATTGAAGGTACCACAACGCAGGCTCAGCACGTTGGAAGACTTCACGTCTGCCGAGTCTAGCAGTTTAGTTGGCCTGAAAACTCATGCCGACTCGAGGGAGTCTGCGAGATCAGAAAGAGTCGGCCATGCACGTCGACTCCCTGGAGTCGGCGTAATCAGTCCATAATTCAGAATAAGGTGAAGGTTTCTAGACCATTCTGACGTCATGCATCGATAACGACATACTGCCACAGCGTACAAAGTGGTTCGATGGAACACACTCCTCGTCCGTGAACTGTCGTAACAAAAGGATGCATGGCTACTGGAGGCACGCGTTGGTCTGTTATTCAGCTGCGGGTTGTGTTGTCTTTACCGTGGATGTGTGTCGCTCTCTTTGGCTGGTGTGCTGCTGAGACGAGCTCTTACCCTTGGTAGCAACAGCATATCTTGATCCTTCACCGTGGATCTGTTTTCTTCTCTTCGTGCAATAAAAACTTATCCGTTGAGGTTTTAGTTACTACGTCTGCCCGACTGGATGGCCCCGTCATTGGAGTCGGCGAGGTTGAGATTGGAGCTGTTCATCAGGAACAAGATGAGAACTCATTTTCAGCCAAAAACGTTGGAACTGACTCCATGAACAATACGTCACTATACGCTGTTGAAACCGACTCCAGGAACTGTAACATCCCAAAATCTGTAACCCAGTTTTATTAGTCGAAAATGTGGGCCAACAAAAATTTTCTGTTACTTTATGTGTGCTTGCTTATGTTGCTTGCTTGAGTTGTGTTTGTTTGAAATAAAAATTTAAAGAAAAGAAAAGAAACAAAATAAAAACTCCCACATAAAATCATGTGACACGAGTCACACAAATTTCCTCTTATAAAGAAAATCAAATTTTGTTTTCAAAACAAATTCAGAGGGGTGACATGTGATCACTCTCTCTTGTTCTCATATTCTTTTCCCTCTCTAAAAATATTTCTAAAATTCCTAAATTCAAATTCCAATACTTTCTTGAACTTTCCCAAAACACAAAATGTGCTATGTTGCACATATCCAAAAATTTCTAGCACCACACCAACAATCCCTACTTTGCTTGTGAGAATCAAGTGTGGAGTTAAATTCAAGAAAATCGGATTTAATTTTCGTTGAGGCAATTCGTCGAGCACGTGGTAAACACTGCCCGTGTTCATCCTCTACTCCACGAAACCGAGATCAAATCGGTCGATTTGATCGATCCCTGCAAGGTTTGCTTGCTCTACACTCTCTCCCTCACTCCCCTCAGTCGATCAAGCAAGTGGGAAGCGTGGAAATTGGTTGTGTGGGCTCGTGGCCGTCGCCGGACGCACGCCACCGTGCGGTGCACGGTGTCGACGACAGAACCGTGCGTGCAAGCCGCTCCCTGGCCCAGCCCTGCCCCCGTCCACTCCCTCACCTCTCACCGCACGCGCCTGGAAGGACAAGACTGAACCCTGAAGCCCTGAGGCGCCGTGCGCCAGCCGCCGTGTCGCCGCTCGCCGAGCTCTGGCCGCGCGTGGACGCCGACCCCATTCCTCACCTCCACGCCACCCCAGCCCGCGTGGCTCGCCGCAGACACGCCCCTGCCACCCAGCAACATCAGGGACACATCCCCGTCGACCCTCGTGGCCTGCAGACGCCGCATCGATCCATCCTCTCCACGGACGCGCCATGGCCGCCGTGCCGTGTCAAGCTCGTTCACGCCGCAGTGTGTGCACCCATCTCCCCCTACGCCCTAGCTAGGCACCCTAGGGTCGTCGCCGTGCAGCACCGCCCCCACTGGCGTGCTATCCCCCTCCCTAGACCACTCCTGCGCCCCGTCCACCGCACGCCGTGGTTCGGCTATAAAAAGCCACCGCACCCGTGCCTCCACACCTCACCACCGCTCACTCCAGCACCCCTCCCTCACTCTCCACCCCTCAGCGCCCCGCTAGGAGAGCGGTGACGCTGTCCCGCAAGCCCAGGCCGCCTTGAGCGTCCTCGATTGCCCGCCGGAGTTGAGGAAGAAGCCGTGCACGGACAGGTCGTGCCCCTCTTCCCCTCTCCCCTCTCTGGCCCATCCTAGCCTCACCATTACCCCCGCACTTACCCGCCGCCGTTTCCCCGTGTTTGGAGCACAGACGCGGAGCAGAAGGAGCACCGGAGTTGCAGCACGGCCGCGGAGGTGGAGTTGCTCGCCGTCGCCGCCAGAAGCTTCCCCAGCAAGCACACCTCATCCCAGAGGCTTCCCCACGATCCCCGCCATCGATCCACCTCTTTCCGCAACCTCCCGAGCCCTAGGTGAGTTTCCCCGTGCTTCTCGCCGTCGCCGGAGCCGCGGCGCCGCCCGCCTGAGGTCGTCGATGACCGCGAGCTCCAGGCGCCGTTCGATTAGAAATCGACGGTAGCGTACCGGTTCGCGTAATTAGTCGCTGACTGGTGGACCCCACCCGTCAGCGTTTTAAATTTAAAACGCGCGCGCGGAGCGTTCCGTTGAGTCGCCGACGGGCGGACCCCACCCGTCAGGGTTTTCACCTTTATCCAGTTTTTCGAATTTGAATTCTTTTCTGAAGTTCAGTACTGGACTCGGTTTAGAAATTCAACAACTTTAGTTCTAGCAGTCCAAATAAATCAAACTCAACTGTTCTGGAAAGTCTATGAAATTCTTTAACTCACCAAAGTGGTCTCACTCCATTTAATTAAATAATAAAAATGCATTATTAAAAATGCTCCAGAAGGTTTAAAACACTAAACCATTTGTTTCTGGAGTTATATTAATCCAAATGACTTGAAACCAATTTTGGTAGCTTTGTATTAGGATCCTTTAGCTCCCCAAATTTTGGTAGAATTAATTGAGTAGTATAAAATCCTTAGCCTTTGGTTGAACTTCAGTGCACCCTTCTGCACTAAAACAATTAGTGTGAACTGTTGGTAGATCCAATTGATCTAAAACCAATTTTGTTAGGTCACACTCAACCAAGGTTAGATACCCCTAAAAGGATTTAATTTTTGGAGCAACCAAATTTGTTTGGTAGCTAAAACTTGTTTAAAACCCTTCTGAAGTAAAACAGATGTGTAGGGAGTTTTGTAACTCCAAATGATCCCAAACCAATTGGGTGATCTTCTACACACCAGTAGCTATCCATAGAATTTTAGTTTGAATTTTTGTGACAAACATAGATTAAATGGTGAATTAATTAGTGTACAACTAGTTTCTGCCTTAGTTTGAAATTAATTAAATAAAATTTAATTCAATCAATTTGAAACCACCTTGTGTTGCTTGATGTATACAGTAGCTATTTGCAGCATTGTGATTGTTATGATGTGTTGATGCTTGAGCTAGTATAGTGATTGTTTGTTTTGATTGTTTAACGTTTAGACGATACCGTTGACGGATTTATCGAGGAAGGAGGTTTTATTGAACCAGAAGACCAGGATCAGTACCACTTTGTGGATCAAGGCAAGCTACTTCACTGAGCTTGCATTTATATACTTCTACTTTAATCAAAAGAGTTGTTCAAAAGTATCGATGATTTTTGAAAAACCCCTTTTTCAAAACAATGAAAACTATTTTGCCACCCTATGTAGAAATATAGGGTAGCTACTTTACAACTATAGGATGGGAAAAACAATGTTTACTCAAAACCCCTTTTGAAAATACTTGAATGAAGGTGAAGTACCGAAAGGTCGGTACGAAGGTGAAGAACCAGAGAATGGTGTTGTTTCGGGAAAGAAAAAAAAATGCACATTGTGTCCTTGTACTTACATCCCCAGCCGAAAATCTGTGCGACCACATTTACCCACATATGGGCAAGGGCGTAGTCATATAATTTGCTCGTGTTAGTACTGGATGCCTCAATACGAGGATGACCTCGTTCCATGAGGGGATGGTCTGAGGACCTACCCCCTGACCTGGGTCCTCTTCATTGTTGTCTACCGGAAGCCGGTATGGATGTGTCGGAGGAAGAGGATTGAAGGGCTCCCTTGGGTCCGCCGGGCAGAACTACGAGTCCCCACACTTAGTTTCTGAGGATTTGAGTGTCGGTGGAAAGTGTCGTAGCGGCAGGGTCCTATACTAGCATGAGCAAAGGACAGGCTATGGCCGGGAACTCAACTTCGCATACCTCTGGTATGGCGGGACGTGGCTGACACGATGAGTGACCGGATGGGTGTGGGAAAAGCGTACTACCTCTGCAGAGGGTAAAACTATTCGAATAGCCGAGTCCTCGGATATGGACAGTTGGGAAGAACTACTAAGGCTATGTGCAAAGTTTTGCAAACTCTGGAGTGTGTTGAGGAAATTGACTTGGAAAGGGTTATTTCCCACCTGTGCCAATGAGTTGGTACGAGGTGGTGAGGGTTTGGAACCATAACCAGGTTATGGTTGGATACCGGAGGAGCTCCGGAGAAACAGCTAAAATGGTGTTTTCTTAAAGGATAGGTTATAAACTTCTTCACACCCCTTTTCTATTAAAAAGGTTTTTAAAGATTTTTCAAATAAAAGTTTTTAAGAGATAAAAATCTAGTGCTACTCAAGTTGGGGTAGTTTGCGAGTACAATCAAATGTACTCATATTGGTTTCGTCCCTGGCTATTGTCTTAGCCAGATTTCGAGGAGCCCTACGTTGAAGAGGAGTTCGGCGACGTCTATGCGAACTAAGATCTTCATAAGTCAGCTGCCTGTCGGGTGTTGTCGAGTTGGTTTAGCCCTACTACCGTAGCTTCCGCTGAATAAAGATGGTTTGGCCCTTGAAGGCACCTATGTATAATTAGGCCTGTATGGCCAGGTTTGTAAGACTTTAAACTCGGTATTGTATGGATGTAAACTTTGTATTCAGTTCGGATTATGTGCAACGACAGACTGATCACGGGATCGTTGCGTGAGCATAATCGGGTATTTCGGACAGCTAGTCCGGGGTCCCCACAGAGCTGGTATCAGAGCCATCCTGACTTTAGGAGACCTTAGTTAACATGGGCGTTAGCTAGAAGTTACAAAAGTAATTTCTAAAACAAGGAATGAAGTATTTTCGAAAATTTCTTATCTCCCAACCTCCCATTTATGCCAAAACCTTATACTCATTAAGAGTTGTCTTTTCTTCAACCCTTAAAATTTTGCACACTTGCTACTCCATTAAGTTTACATTATGTACTCATGTCACCTAACTAACTTAAAATTTTGCTTAAATTTGTAGATGGCACCCAACGTCACCGAGTTCGTCCAAGTTAGGAAGGACGGCCTGCTGATGTTCGAGCAGGACCTGTACGAGTTGAGCCAGATTTTGGGACGCCCTGTTCCAGAGTTTGAGGGAACTCAGGTCGATTCCCTCGGTGATGGGAACCTGTCCTGGCTCATCAAGTCGTCCGTCCGAGGCAGGATTCAGCCACCCCGTTCCAAGGACTTGGTCTACTCCACGATGGACACTACTTGGGTTGACGGTCTGACCCGAGTTATGCAGAGGCTACTAGCCCGCCTTTGTGAGGAGCACAAGGACGAGCTGGTGGCACTCGTTCCAGTACTTCGGAAGGCGTGACGACGATGGAAACCCCACCTACCCCGCGCAGCACACTCTCTTCGGCGAGTACATCACCGACATGGAGGTGCTACTTCACGACACCCAGGAGAACCTGCGCGATGCTAGACTCAAGGTTCACTTCCAGCGTAGCTCCCTCGACGATGCCCGAGACCGTGAGACCCAGCTAAAGTGGGAGAATGATAATCTCCGCCTGAAGCTGGCCCGTCAGAGGAGGTCTATCGTCAGGCTCCGCAAGACGGTAGCAGAGCAGAACGAGATGATAGACGAGATGGAGCAGCAGGCGAACGAGATGGAGGAGGAGGGCGAGGATCTCCGCAAGGAGAACAGTGCCTTCATCAGTGATGATGAGGACTACCTTGAGGAGATGGATTACGAGGAGGAGGACGACGAGGAGGAGTTAGTTGACGAGGAGGAGGAGCCGTCTGAGCCAGTTCTCGAGGAGGAGGATCCCGAGGAGCCACCCTACGACTCAGACGTTGAGGTCGTCGAGCCTGGGGTTCCACCTCAGTAGTTGAGCGACGAGAGCACTACCTTAGGACTGTGTCGACCCCCCCTATGCGAGTAGAGTGTGTGTGATGGTTCCTAGTGAAATCATGTAGTATGTACATTAGGTGTAGTAGGATGTTGTAAGCTTGATGTGTGAACTCCTTGATGTGATGATTGTGTTGAATAAATGTGATGGTCTTGTTTGACTAGTGTTTCATCAACCACCCCCTTTGTGACTTCATCGTTAGCCAAAGCCTCTTTGCCTTGCCTCTTATATCGTATCTATTCCAGGATGACGAACACTCGCCACAACCAGCACGCGGCACCACCACCACCGCCAGAACCCACCGCTGCTCAACTGCTTGCGATCATCATGGAGGATCGCCAAGCTGCCCGGGAAGAGCGTCAAGCTCATCTCGCCGCCCTGCAGCAACTTGCCGCTGCCCACGCCAACCAGAACCACAATGGTGGCAATGGAAATGGCGACGAGGGTGGAAATCAACGCTCTACCCTGAGTGACTTCCAGAAGACCACACCGCCCACCTATTCCAAGGGACTTCACCCCCTGGAAGCAGATGACTGGATCCGCACTATTGAGAACGACCTGGAAGTTGCCTCGGTGGGAGAGAATGAGAAGGTCCTGTATGCTACCCACTACCTTGCTGGACCCGCAAGAGCTTGGTGGGAGACTACCAAGACCCTCCAGCACGCAGGTCATGTCATTACCTGGGAGGAGTTCAAGGACAAATTCCGCAAGAAGTTCATCTCTAGCGGTCTTATCGAGAGGAAGAAGGATGAGTTCCGTAAGCTAAGGCAGGCAGGCAGAGATGTGGTTGGTTACCTGGATGAGTTTACCGATCTTGCTCGGTATGCTCCTGAAGATACCGACACGGAGAAGAAGAAGATGGAGCGTTTTCTGAATGGACTCCATGATGAGATGCAATGTGCCTTGGTTGTCCAGGACTTCCGTGATCTGGAGTCACTTGTGGACAAGGCCATTCAGCTGGAGACCAAGCGCAAGTCCATGTTTGAAGGCCGCAAGAGAAGGATGAATATTCAGGAAGGTTCCAGCAGTCAGAAACCCCGCACCTTCCAGCCAGCACCCAAGCCAGTTTATCGACCACCCCCAGCTCCACGTCCCAACTATCCCAACCGTCCCAACAGCAACAACAATGTCCCCCGCCCAAACATCAACAACAACTACCGCCCCAATGGCAACAATCGTCCCGGAGGAAACACCAACACTTTTACCCCTACTGCCAGCGTTGTCTGCTTTGAATGCGGCAACAAGGGTCATTACTCCCGAGACTGCCCCAATCCCAAGAGGAATGCTCCACGCCCCAATGCCCCTGCACCTAATCCTGGACAAGGCCGAAATGGGAATGGAAATGGCAAGAATGCTGCACCCCGTGGCAATGCTGCTGTTGCAAGAGGCCGTCTGAACCACATCAACACTGAAGAAGCCCAGGAAGCGCCAGATGTTGTGCTGGGTACGTTCCTTGTCAACTCAGTACCTGCCACTGTCCTGTTTGATTCTGGTGCTACCCATTCCTTTGTTACCAAGGAGTTTGTTGTTAAGGGAGGTCTAGTCGGGAACCTCTTGTCCAAACCCCTGCTTATACAAACCCCAGAGTTCCTAGTAGAGACCAAGCTGTTTTGTCCCGACGTCTCTCTTGAGATCAAAGGAGAAAACTTTCCAGCCGATCTAATCATTCTAGGAACCCAAGGCATAGATGTCATTCTGGGCATGAATTGGTTAGCAAAGTATCATGGTCGTATCGACTGTGCCAGAAGAGCGTATCTCTCACCACAGACGAAGGAACTGAAGTGGAGTATGCTTCACAAGCCAACAATCCCAACCCTGTTGTCATGAAGGCATAGCCCGACCAACCTAGATGAGATCCGTGTGGTCCATCTATTCAAGGATGTTTTTCCGAGGAATTGCCTGGTATGCCGCCAGACCGGGATATTGAGTTCGTGATTGAACTTATTCCTGGAACATCCCCTATATCTCAGAACCCTACCGGATGAATCCAGAAGAACTGGTGGAATTGAAGAAGCAGTTAGCTGATCAGCTCAGTAAAGGTTGATTCGCCCAAGCGCATCACCTTGGGGATCACCTATCATCTTCGTGGACAAAAGAGACGGTACCACACGCCTGTGTGTGGATTATCGCAAGCTCAATGATGTAACCATCAAGAACAAGTATCCCCTGCCCAAGATCGAGGATCTGTTCGATCAGATGAACGGAGCCCGAGTCTTTTCTAAGATCGATCTTCGGACAGGTTATCACCAGTTGAAGATTCGAGAGTCTGACATTCCCAAACCGCCTTCACCACCGATACGGATTGTTTGAATACACCGTTATGTCCTTTGGCTTGACCAATGCCCCTGCTTATTTCATGAATCTCATGAATAAGATTTCATGGAGTACCTCGACAAGTTCGTGGTTGTCTTCATTGATGATATCCTTATCTACTCCAAGACTGAAGAAGAGCATGCTGAACATCTGCGTTTGGTTTTGGAGACCCTCAGAGAACACAAACTATATGCCAAACTTAGCAAGTGTGAATTTTGGCTAAGTGAAGTGGCATTCCTCGGACATGTTGTGTCTGCAGGAGGAATCTCTGTTGACCCCGAGAAAATCAAAGCCATTCTAGACTGGAAATCACCTACCAGTGTAACGGAAATCCGAAGTTTTCTCGGACTAGCGGTTATTACCGCAAGTTCGTTGAAGGATTCTCCAGTATAGCCAAACCCATGACCCAGTTGTTGAAGAAGGATAAGAAGTTTGAATGGACCCAGAAGTGTGAAGATAGTTTCCAAGAACTGAAGAAGAGACTGACTTCAGCCCCAATCCTAATCATGCCAGACGTCACCAAGAGTTTCGACGTGTATTGTGATGCTTCACGTCTCGGACTTGGTTGCGTTCTGATGCAAGAAGGAAAAGTTGTGTCGTACCTGTCTCGACAGTTGCGACCGCATGAGGAGAATTACCCAACCCATGACCTGGAGTTAGCAGCTGTGGTTTTTGCTTTGAAAAATGGCGACCCTATCTTGTGGGTCATCGCTGTGAGGTCTACACAGATCACAAAAGCTGAAGTACATTTTCACTCAGAAGGAGTTGAATCTGAGGCAGAGAAGGTGGATGGAATTGATTAAGGACTATGATGTCGGAATTCATTACCATCCCGGAAAAGCCAATGTGGTAGCCGATGCCCTAAGCCGGAAGCCATGCACCCTGAATACCCTAATCCAAGCAGAGCAGCCAACCTTATTTAAGGAGTTCGAAGATTTCGGACTTGAATTGGTTAGCTATGGATATCTTGCCAACCTGGAGTTAGCCCCAACCCTGTTGGACCAAATCAAAGAAGCCCAGAAGGGTCATGAGAGTATTGAAGGTATTAAGAAAAAGGTACCCCTTGATAAAGCACCTGGTTTTGCCATAGATGCTGAAGGAGTTCTGAGATTCAAAGGACGCCTATGTGTGCCCGATGATAAGGAACTTAAAGGTCTAATCCTGAAAGAAGCCCACAATACCCCATACTCGATCCACCCCGGAGGAACCAAGATGTACCAAGATCTTCGTGAGAAGTTTTGGTGGCATGGAATGAAGCGGGAAATTGGATCTTTCGTGGCCAAGTGTGATAATTGTCAGCGAGTCAAAGCAGAGCATCAGCGCCCTGCCGGATTGCTCCAACCCCTTAAGACCCCCGAGTGGAAATGGGATGAAATTGGAATGGATTTTATTACCGGACTTCCTAGGTCAAACCGAGGCCATGATTCAATCTGGGTCATAGTCGATCGATTGACCAAGGTTGCCCATTTCATTCCGTCAACACCACTTATAGAGGGAACCAGTTAGCAGACTTGTATATTTCCAGAATAGTAAGCCTGCACGGAGTGCCTAAGAGGATTGTATCTGACAGAGGCACGCAGTTCACCTCACGATTCTGGAAAGCTCTTCATGAAGCCCTCGGAACCCATTTATCATTCAGCACAGCCTATCACCCTCAGACCGGAGGACAGACTGAGCGAGTAAACCAGATTCTGGAAGATATGCTTCGTGCATGTGTCCTAGCCTATGGCTCTAAATGGGAAGATTGCCTTCCATTTGCAGAGTTTTCCTATAACAATAGTTATCAGTCTAGCCTGCAAATGGCCCCATTTGAAGCACTTTACGGCAAGAAGTGTCGTACACCTTGAACTGGTCCGAGACCGGAGAAGGAAAAGTGTTTGGACCAGATACCCTCCGTGAAGCCGAGGAGCAAGTCCAACTTATCCGTGAACGTCTCAAAACAGCCCAATCCCGTCAGAAAAGTTATGCTGATCCCAAGCGTCGTGACGTCACTTTCAACCTGGAGATTTTGTCTATCTTCGGGTGACACCACTCAAAGGGATGCAACGTTTCCATGTCAAAGGAAAGTTGGCACCCAGATATATTGGACCTTTCAAGATTCTTGCCCGTCGCGGAGAAGTAGCCTATCAGTTAGAGTTACCCCCAGAATTATCGGAATTTCATGATGTCTTCCACATTTCCCTGCTCCGGAAGTGTCTTGAAGTTCCTGACCAGCCTGACGTTTTCAAGAACATTGACCACCAATCCATCGACCTGAACCATGACCTGACTTATCGTGAGAGACCATTCAAAATTCTCGACGAAGATATTCGTCTCACCCGGAGGAACAAGATCAAGTTTTACAAAGTCCAGTGGACTAATCATTCCGAAGAGGAAGCAACTTGGGAACGTGAGGACTATCTTAGAAGCGAGTTTCCCAACCTCTTTAGCACCTAAGCCTAGAAATCTCGGGACGAGATTTATTCTAAGGGGGGAAGGATCTGTAACATCCCAAATCTGTAACCCAGTTTTATTAGTCGAAAATGTGGGCCAACAAAAATTTTCTGTTACTTTATGTGTGCTTGCTTATGTTGCTTGCTTGAGTTGTGTTTGTTTGAAATAAAAATTTAAAGAAAAGAAAAGAAACAAAATAAAAACTCCCACATAAAATCATGTGACACGAGTCACACAAATTTCCTCTTATAAAGAAAATCAAATTTTGTTTTCAAAACAAATTCAGAGGGGTGACATGTGATCACTCTCTCTTGTTCTCATATTCTTTTCCCTCTCTAAAAATATTTCTAAAATTCCTAAATTCAAATTCCAATTCTTTCTTGAACTTTCCCAAAACACAAAATGTGCTATGTTGCACATATCCAAAAATTTCTAGCACCACACCAACAATCCCTACTTTGCTTGTGAGAATCAAGTGTGGAGTTAAATTCAAGAAAATCGGATTTAATTTTCGTTGAGGCAATTCGTCGAGCACGTGGTAAACACTGCCCGTGTTCATCCTCTACTCCACGAAACCGAGATCAAATCGGTCGATTTGATCGATCCCTGCAAGGTTTGCTTGCTCTACACTCTCTCCCTCACTCCCCTCAGTCGATCAAGCAAGTGGGAAGCGTGGAAATTGGTTGTGTGGGCTCGTGGCCGTCGCCGGACGCACGCCACCGTGCGGTGCACGGTGTCGACGACAGAACCGTGCGTGCAAGCCGCTCCCTGGCCCAGCCCTGCCCCCGTCCACTCCCTCACCTCTCACCGCACGCGCCTGGAAGGACAAGACTGAACCCTGAAGCCCTGAGGCGCCGTGCGCCAGCCGCCGTGTCGCCGCTCGCCGAGCTCTGGCCGCGCGTGGACGCCGACCCCATTCCTCACCTCCACGCCACCCCAGCCCGCGTGGCTCGCCGCAGACACGCCCCTGCCACCCAGCAACATCAGGGACACATCCCCGTCGACCCTCGTGGCCTGCAGACGCCGCATCGATCCATCCTCTCCACGGACGCGCCATGGCCGCCGTGCCGTGTCAAGCTCGTTCACGCCGCAGTGTGTGCACCCTCTCCCCCTACGCCCTAGCTAGGCACCCTAGGGTCGTCGCCGTGCAGCACCGCCCCCACTGGCGTGCTATCCCCCTCCCTAGACCACTCCTGCGCCCCGTCCACCGCACGCCGTGGTTCGGCTATAAAAAGCCACCGCACCCGTGCCTCCACACCTCACCACCGCTCACTCCAGCACCCCTCCCTCACTCTCCACCCCTCAGCGCCCCGCTAGGAGAGCGGTGACGCTGTCCCGCAAGCCCAGGCCGCCTTGAGCGTCCTCGATTGCCCGCCGGAGTTGAGGAAGAAGCCGTGCACGGACAGGTCGTGCCCCTCTTCCCCTCTCCCCTCTCTGGCCCATCCTAGCCTCACCATTACCCCCGCACTTACCCGCCGCCGTTTCCCCGTGTTTGGAGCACAGACGCGGAGCAGAAGGAGCACCGGAGTTGCAGCACGGCCGCGGAGGTGGAGTTGCTCGCCGTCGCCGCCAGAAGCTTCCCCAGCAAGCACACCTCATCCCAGAGGCTTCCCCACGATCCCCGCCATCGATCCACCTCTTTCCGCAACCTCCCGAGCCCTAGGTGAGTTTCCCCGTGCTTCTCGCCGTCGCCGGAGCCGCGGCGCCGCCCGCCTGAGGTCGTCGATGACCGCGAGCTCCAGGCGCCGTTCGATTAGAAATCGACGGTAGCGTACCGGTTCGCGTAATTAGTCGCTGACTGGTGGACCCCACCCGTCAGCGTTTTAAATTTAAACGCGCGCGCGGAGCGTTCCGTTGAGTCGCCGACGGGCGGACCCCACCCGTCAGGGTTTTCACCTTTATCCAGTTTTTCGAATTTGAATTCTTTTCTGAAGTTCAGTACTGGACTCGGTTTAGAAATTCAACAACTTTAGTTCTAGCAGTCCAAATAAATCAAACTCAACTGTTCTGGAAAGTCTATGAAATTCTTTAACTCACCAAAGTGGTCTCACTCCATTTAATTAAATAATAAAAATGCATTATTAAAAATGCTCCAGAAGGTTTAAAACACTAAACCATTTGTTTCTGGAGTTATATTAATCCAAATGACTTGAAACCAATTTTGGTAGCTTTGTATTAGGATCCTTTAGCTCCCCAAATTTTGGTAGAATTAATTGAGTAGTATAAAATCCTTAGCCTTTGGTTGAACTTCAGTGCACCCTTCTGCACTAAAACAATTAGTGTGAACTGTTGGTAGATCCAATTGATCTAAAACCAATTTTGTTAGGTCACACTCAACCAAGGTTAGATACCCCTAAAAGGATTTAATTTTTGGAGCAACCAAATTTGTTTGGTAGCTAAAACTTGTTTAAAACCCTTCTGAAGTAAAACAGATGTGTAGGGAGTTTTGTAACTCCAAATGATCCCAAACCAATTGGGTGATCTTCTACACACCAGTAGCTATCCATAGAATTTTAGTTTGAATTTTTGTGACAAACATAGATTAAATGGTGAATTAATTAGTGTACAACTAGTTTCTGCCTTAGTTTGAAATTAATTAAATAAAATTTAATTCAATCAATTTGAAACCACCTTGTGTTGCTTGATGTATACAGTAGCTATTTGCAGCATTGTGATTGTTATGATGTGTTGATGCTTGAGCTAGTATAGTGATTGTTTGTTTTGATTGTTTAACGTTTAGACGATACCGTTGACGGATTTATCGAGGAAGGAGGTTTTATTGAACCAGAAGACCAGGATCAGTACCACTTTGTGGATCAAGGCAAGCTACTTCACTGAGCTTGCATTTATATACTTCTACTTTAATCAAAAGAGTTGTTCAAAAGTATCGATGATTTTTGAAAAACCCCTTTTTCAAAACAATGAAAACTATTTTGCCACCCTATGTAGAAATATAGGGTAGCTACTTTACAACTATAGGATGGGAAAAACAATGTTTACTCAAAACCCCTTTTGAAAATACTTGAATGAAGGTGAAGTACCGAAAGGTCGGTACGGAGGTGAAGAACCAGAGAATGGTGTTGTTTCGGGAAAGAAAAAAAAATGCACATTGTGTCCTTGTACTTACATCCCCAGCCGAAAATCTGTGCGACCACATTTACCCACATATGGGCAAGGGCGTAGTCATATAATTTGCTCGTGTTAGTACTGGATGCCTCAATAGCGAGGATGACCTCGTTCCATGAGGGGATGGTCTGAGGACCTACCCCCTGACCTGGGTCCTCTTCATTGTTGTCTACCGGAAGCCGGTATGGATGTGTCGGAGGAAGAGGATTGAAGGGCTCCCTTGGGTCCGCCGGGCAGAACTACGAGTCCCCACACTTAGTTTCTGAGGATTTGAGTGTCGGTGGAAAGTGTCGTAGCGGCAGGGTCCTATACTAGCATGAGCAAAGGACAGGCTATGGCCGGGAACTCAACTTCGCATACCTCTGGTATGGCGGGACGTGGCTGACACGATGAGTGACCGGATGGGTGTGGGAAAAGCGTACTACCTCTGCAGAGGGTAAAACTATTCGAATAGCCGAGTCCTCGGATATGGACAGTTGGGAAGAACTACTAAGGCTATGTGCAAAGTTTTGCAAACTCTGGAGTCGTGTTGAGGAAATTGACTTGGAAAGGGTTATTTCCCACCTGTGCCAATGAGTTGGTACGAGGTGGTGAGGGGTTTGGAACCATAACCAGGTTATGGTTGGATACCGGAGGAGCTCCGGAGAAACAGCTAAAATGGTGTTTTCTTAAAGGATAGGTTATAAACTTCTTCACACCCCCTTTTCTATTAAAAAGGTTTTTAAAGATTTTTCAAATAAAAGTTTTTTTTAAGAGATAAAAATCTAGTGCCTACTCAAGTTGGGGTAGTTTGCGAGTACAATCAAATGTACTCATATTGGTTTCGTCCCTGGCTATTGTCTTAGCCAGATTTCGAGGAGCCCTACGTTGAAGAGGAGTTCGGCGACGTCTATGCGAACTAAGATCTTCATAAGTCAGCTGCCTGTCGGGTGTTGTCGAGTTGGTTTAGCCCTACTACCGTAGCTTCCGCTGAATAAAGATGGTTTGGCCCTTGAAGGCACCTATGTATAATTAGGCCTGTATGGCCAGGTTTGTAAGACTTTGAACTCGGTATTGTATGGATGTAAACTTTGGTATTCAGTTCGGATTATGTGCAACGACAGACTGATCACGGGATCGTTGCGTCGAGCATAATCGGGTATTTCGGACAGCTAGTCCGGGGTTACCACAGGAACCCTACGTCATGTACGGGATGATGACGTCCTTGGCTATGTGTCTACGTTCCTTGGTCATGATGCTTATGTTTCCATGAGTAGACGGTATGGTCGCGCATCACGGCAGCCCATGTTTTACCTGGACGTACACGCCCTGTGTAACGCGGCGGGCATGTAACCGCCTGTGAACAGTTTCTGGTGTTGCGTCGCTGGTCCAACACGTCATTTATTGCTTGCTTTAAATCGTTGTATGCTCATGTACCGGCGGTTCTAGCTTGCGTCTCCATAAGCCGGATCCGTGGAGTCGGCACTTTACGTACACGATATGATGACGTGCTTGGTAATGTAGGCATGTTCGACTTTCCATGCATAAACGATATGGTTGCGCAGCATGGTGAGGCTGGTTCTACAAGGATGTACACACGCTCTGTGATTTGGCAGGCGTGCAACCGTCTATGAACAGTCTTCTGATGATGATTCATTGTTCAACACAGCAGTTTTCCATGACTTTAAATCGTTGTCTATTCGTGTGCCGTCAGGTCTAACTGGCACCCATATAGATCGAGGATCAGGGACCTTGTCATGCCGACTCCAGTGAGCCGGCGTGATCTGACGGTGTACTAAGACGGAGATGGTTCCGAGTGGTTACCGACGTAGTTGTCGTTTATTATTGTGTTTTTGTGCACACTGTGCTGGGGGAGGGGTTTATACGTTTAGCCTTGGATCGCATGTGTGTTGCAGCTTCGATTTTCCCTAGGATCTCTGGATTCGTCATAAATAGCGTTTGGCGTACACGATGCTGACGTGCTTGGTTTTGTAGACACGTGCGAGGCGTCACGGTGCTCGTGTTTTCGAGCATGAACGTTCTGGTCGTGTGGCATGCCAAGGCCGTTTTTTATCAGACAGGGTGCGACCGCGCATGAACAATACTTGGATCATGCGAGCATTTATTCCTGGCTTTAGATCCCTCTGCTCGTGCACCGACAGGTCTAGCCCGTTCGACTGTACCGTTGGATTTTTGTTGGAGAGAATTTATGTCCACGTATGAACAGTCCGACGAAAGAAGGGACTTGCACGGAAGAAGAGGATATCAGTTTATTAAGTCGGACCGATTAAGCCGGCACGGCAGGTTAGCAAGCCGTATATTGGCTTGTCCGTTTTAATGCACCGTCCGGTCACCTGCATGACGAGAATATTCAGTCGTGTATCTGATAAGATCTCGTGGTGTAATCTTTGGTTGCCCGGTTTGTGTTTTCATATTTCCGTGTCTGTTTGTTCATCGATTGCAAGCATTTTTTTGGCAGATCGGGTTTTGCTGTTTGGCCTTTTGTGTGTTTTTTATACCTGTTTGATGACCTCTTATGACATTTTTCTTCCATGTCGTCGTTTATTCGCGATTATCTCAGACGCGAGTGGTTTTTCTCCACTTTTTGGCTCTTTGTTTCTGTTGTTCCTGTGCTGAGTTATCTTGGTTGGTGTGCGCTGCCGGCTCCCTGTTGGACTTTAAAATACATCACGAAACGGCGGCCAGCATTAAACAAAGTGGCGTCCGGCTCGTCAAACACTTCTGAAACTTCCTTATCTTCTTAATGGCATCCGCTTTTGGCTCGCTTTTACATTACGAATGAAGGCTTTGCACGGAAGAAAAGGATGTCAGTATATTAAGCCGGAATGATTAAGCCGGGATGGCCAGTTGTATGGAAAAAGTCTTCGCATGTCCTAGGATGTATAGCCTCATTGTAGCACGCAATTGATTGAGCTGCCGTAGTATGGTCATACCGAGTGGACTATAGGAGTAACTCTATGCCTATCATAACACATCAGAGTTCTGTATTGTCTTGTCAAACGGTTGTTTCGGCTGTTGTTACATGTTTGATTGATTACACGGTTTCGGCTGTGATGATGGGCTGGTCGATCAGTGGTGGTGTTGTTGACTAGCTTTGCTTCTCCGTACGTTACATGGTCTCTCTATTTCTACACGATCAAACTAGCCCAAAAACTTCCACGATCATCGTGTACCGCCACATGCAGAAGTATTGTCACGTCCAAATTGCATGCATAACAAATACGGGAAAACTTGTGTACAGAGACCTATACACAATTCATGAACAGTAATGTAGTTCATACAAAATGTATGTGTTCTTTTCTACCAACTCATTCATATACAGTACTCGCAACATAGGGATGATGCCTTTTTAAGTTGTTCCAAGGAAATGATTGCAAACGAATAGGTGCACATGCAAAGCGAGTACGTACTTGCACCAGAGGCATGACACAAGGTGCAAACACGTGACCTGGAACCGTTCATTGTTGAACCCGACTACAGCAGCCGGCGAGGCCCTCCCGGCCGATGTGGAGGGTTGGGATATTCTGCCGGGTTCTAGTCGTATTAATTACCGTGTAGGTTCCATCATGGGTTGATTAATCCCAGACCGTTTAGCTTGGAAACCCGGTAGGCGTGTTCCTTCCTTGCGAAGCCTTGGAGGGAAGTTCCTTCCTTAGTAAGTATCTACTTGGTTAGTATGTTAAATGGAGTACATGGTTCTTAACCGATGGATTTGAGACACGCGTAGGCACGCTATAAGACTACTGTTTTTTCCCCATGTTTATCACGGCCAACAACAAGTTATCGATGCCCACCGTCCTCATACAGCGTATCAAGAGCGAGGGGAAGAATTAGATCCTGCCGGGGGCTAAACTGCCTGCCAAAATTATCGCCTGATTTAGTTTTTCTTTACCATGTAACCTTTTTATTTTGGCCTACTCCTGGTCCCATGTTTGCTCCTTCTTTATCAATATAAAAGGCAAAGCTTTTGCCCCGTTTTAATTAAGTCAGGATGTTTTGTTAAAGTCAACCAAACATTTCCTACTCTTTGCCTCTATCTTTAAATCTTTGTGTACGATTCGGGAAGGAAACAAGATCATCATGACGTCTGCGTTCTTAAGCCGACGGGTGTTCCTTGTCGTTGTGAAAGAAGAAACGTGTTCACTAAGGGTAACTGCTCGCGCCGTTGATGTCGTTTTTGGTTGGGTAATGCGGTACATAATCGACGTAATAGCCCAGTTGTTTTTTGCAGATGGGATTACTTGGCAGTTGGGTAAAAGACACTTTCCATGCATGCTTATCATTCAAATGGAAGACCATCAGTACATAAACATGCACACAAAACTGAGGAGGATCCAGAAATTATCAACCCCTCGAAACTACACACACAACAAATTTGAATTGCATGTGATCTGGCGGCAAGCTTCCGCTGATATGAGATGCTCATGGTTACTAAGTTGGTCAAACTACATTGAGACGATCTTGAGGACTATTATACCCAACTAATTTCCAATACTTTCTAGCAATCTCAAACCCTAGGCGAGCATCTAAAGCAGCATACCTTATTTGTTCGACGTTCAGTGGAACTTCCGCCCAGTCTTCTTGTCTGATGGACGCTATCTTGGTATTCTTCTTCGAAAGGTTCGTCCCAATATAAAAATTGGCAAGATCATAGAGACCCAGAGGAAAATTGGTCGTTGGGTTCCGGATCGCCGACTGGAGGTCGCGCGTGTTGGGAGTTACAATCCCGTAGGATTGCAGCATACGCACATTGTTGTTGATGGCCACGCCGCATAAGATGATTTCCTTGTCCTTGAGAAGTTCCCTTAGGAGATCCGGTACTCCATTGGCCTTGATTATCTGGAAGACCAAATTTTCGTACGCCACCGACCGTTGAAGGACAGCGGCGCGTCGCTGCTTCTCGGTTGGGACATTCTTCTGGTTGACATATTTCGGACCAGTGGTGTACTCGCAGTCCAGGCCAACACACTTTACCGGTGCGTTGTCGAGGAACATCTCCTTGACGCGACGGATCCACTTCTCCACTCTTGCTGCACGGCGAGTGAATGTCACCATGAAGTACATGTCTTGCTCCTCGTAGTGGCAGAGCCGGGAGTTTTCGGTTCGCGCCATTGGAATGGAAGGGAGAGAGGTAATGGAAGGGAGAGAGGATTTGGTTGTGTGTTTTTTCAGGCGTTTCGACTGTGCGGTCGTTTCAGCATGGTATGTATATTATATAGCGGCTGTAGACGTGTGTGAACAGCTTAAGCGTTGAGTCGTATGAATACTTCGAGATTTTAGAATTTATTGTTGGTATGGTAATTCGAAATGTGAGGGAATCATGTCCAAAAATTATTAAT
Organism: Poa pratensis; assembly: GCA_947311845.1. Lineage (NCBI taxonomy): Eukaryota > Viridiplantae > Streptophyta > Magnoliopsida > Poales > Poaceae > Poa > Poa pratensis. The sequence goes on from CAMZMU010000077.1 coordinate 9,859,604, forward strand.
GGCGCGTATCTCGAGAACGGTGCATTTTCCCAGAAGAGGTCCTTTATGGTATAATTTTGCGACTAACGGTTGGAAGTCATATTGATGGTCCAACCTTTTTTGTTATTTTGTAGTTATTTTTTGGTATGTTTTTGTAACGACAAGATCCGTGCGTGCACGAATTTCTTATTTTTTATGTATTGCGTGGTAGGCCGTCCGAATGGATAGGGAGACACCGATGTGGTTCGTGTCAAGTCCACAAAGCTTTATGTGAGGAGCGCACGGTGGTTTCTTTGATTTGTGTCAGATGCGTTTTGTTGACCGTGGATACAATATATCAGACGGATCATGGTACAATATAGAATATTTCATTGCAGACAGTTTCACACTTCGTACAATCAACAAAATGTTCACATTCAAATCATTAACATGGTAAAAAACACAAACGGATAGCATTTCATAGAGTAAACTTGGAAGTTTGTAACACATGAAATATGGCCCTGGACGACCTAAGAAGTCCACTCGCGTTTGGCCATTTCGATCTGCTTGTCGAGGCTCTCCTGTTCGTGGGTCAAAGCTTTATTTTGCAGGACCAATACTTTATTGCGCTCAATCCCGAGCTTGATCTCAAGGTCCAAAACCTTCTTCGACAGATCATAGTTGCTGGCAATCATCTTCTTCATTTCTTCATCATGTGTCATTGCCGTATTTTCTGCGTCTTGAACAACAGTTCTCGGGCCTCAATTGCCTGGTCGAGGTTCCTGTTGGCGAGCTTGAGGACCGCAACTAGCTTATCTGTAATCTCGAGGTTCCTCATTCTTAGTGAGGTGACCACCTCAGTCTCTGACGTCGGCTCCGATTCACCGGGCATGTACATACGTAGTTGCAAGCAGATCGATTAAAACGGATGTAAAGAAGTGAAAGTAGAATATGAAGTAAGAAATCACTCGGAAGCAGAGCGCGTCTCCCGTGCAGCCATTGTTGGGGAAGAAGGAGCAGGTGACGATGGATGTACTAGCTAGAGATGGAATGTGGTCAAGCAGGCGGTCAGGGGGCACTAGGTGAAGGTGCGTTTGGTTGCCCCTCTATTTAATCAGAGGAGATAGGTGGCGGTTGCGGCGGAGCCGAGGAGTTAACTCATCCCCACGTCGTCACTCTCCACTAAGCATGCTCGCCCCTACGACCACTACGTCCCATCTCTGCTGCATGCATGGAAACCGAGGAGTTTACCCTCCCACGGTCAATCTATGACGTGCGACGGTTTAGTTTTTACCACGTGTTGTCAACTTCCATGGTTCAAATGCATTCAACCGTTTCTTCCCACTTTTAACTGTTAGAAAAATATTATATGTTTTCGTGTTTGCTCGGTTCTCAGGGTTTAGGGGTTTTAAAGAGTTTTGCGCCCGTGAGGTTATACTTTTGAAGAGGTACGGGTTTTGTTACATGAATCTGTTATCCCGTGGGGATGAGTTATTTGTCTTATTTTCTCCTTGATTTTACAAATGGATATAACTATTTATACCCGTTGATTATTAGCATCGTTTATGACGTGTCGTTAAAACAGGGCTCGATGGGACGTGCGCCAAGGCACACCCCTAAATCTAGTACTTATAAGCCTTAGCAGCTGAGTTGTCAATTCAGCCACACCTGGAAAAGCACTACTAACAGAAGTGATGTGAAAGCAGAGTAATTTGAGAGCAATAGTAACAGTAAAGTAGCAGCAGCAGCAAAGTAACAACCGAGGCAATAATGATTAAAGATGGAATGGGGTTCAAAGTTTCACTAGAGGTAACTCTCCAAAAAAAAAACATGTGTTGGGTGAACAAATTACAGTTGGGCAATTGACAAGATTGAAAGTGACTTATTACATAGTATCCAGTCTATAAATCATACGTAGGCTTGTGTTCCATATATAGTCGTACGTGTTTGCAATAAGAATCTTGCACGACATTTTTTGTCCAACCACCCCGTTTCAGCGGGGCCAATCACGGAACCTAATGGTAATTAAGGTACTCCTTTTAATAGAGCACCGAAGCAAAGCATTAACACTTATTGAAAACATGTAATCCTCAAATCATAGCCATCCCCTTTGATTGTCCCAATTGTTTTCACTTTGGGGTCTCCGGTTCTGGACAGTTAATAGGTCATACAACTTGTAGAACTGATCTAAAGCAACAATTATATTCATGCAAATATAAAAGAGTTAAAATCTAACATCATGCCACTCGTGCACTAGTGACAAGCAATGAACACAACAAGATTGCACCAACAATAATTCACAAAGATCGCGGATAAAATGATCACAAATGTAACAATTCATCGGATCCCAATAAACACAACATCGATTACATCAGATGGATCGCAATCATGTAATGCAGCTCATGAGATCATCTAAAGATATAAACGGTGAGACCCATTGAGAGCTCATCAGCGATTTGGGCTTTCTGGCCATCCGATCCTTCCAGCTCCGTGCCTCCGCACCGTCCGATCTCCGCCGGCTCCTGGAGTCGGCATGGACATGGATTCGCAGAGTCGCTAACCGTACCAACCTTCGTGCACCCACCCGATGCTCCCTGTAGCCTGAGCGCCCACCCGTCGGCCTCACGCTGCGCGTTTAATCGGTGTGGCGCACGTGCTAGAGTGGTGCAGATTCGCAGCGCGTTCGTCCCATTGGTCGATTTTGTTCATCTACCGTACTAGGTTTTAGCGAATGCATTGCGTGCCCCTTTGGGATAGCTTTCTTCGTACATGGTTCCTTCCCCTCTCACTCGATGACGATGGGCCCCATCCTTTACGTGGCCTAGAGGTCGATTGTTTGGGACGTTGTGTCGCCGATGTTTCCCTTCCATGCGTCGCCGCTGCGTATTTTCTACAGTATGTCGGGGCACGTTGGGTATTTCACATGATCGACGGGTATGTTGCACTATTCATGATGTCAGGGAGAATTCGGGCCCGATTTCTCCGTCCGAGCTGACCTCTCTCCATTCATCGTCGGGTACGTTGCACTGTGCTGGTAGTCAAAACGAATTCGGGCCCGATTTCGCGTGTCGCTGGCGGCTCGCCATTGGTTCTATGTTACCGACCTAAATACAGTGCTTCAGGGTACGGTGGGGAAATATATCGGGCCCTTCTTCGATTCCCTTAATGTCGTCTCGCTATTGGTTTAGTTCTACAGTACATTGGGGGCATGATCGGGTTTTCTCCGTTGGATGTTGATGGCCCTTCACGTAGTTACCCCACAATGGCGCCAGAAAACAGTTGCTAGCCCTTCGTGTGGTTACCTACGTGAAAAGTAAATGGGTTAGGTTGAGACTCCAAGTGCAGAGTGTGTAGTAAGTGGAAGACATGTTTTCCCCACGAGGGTGACTCGAGGGTTTAATATCGAACTCTCGGGGAATCAGTAGTGAAGATTTATCTTCCTATCCTTCTTTTGGTTACCTACAAAACAAAGTAAATGTTTTGGTCCTCAACCTCACCTAGTGGTTGTCAAGCACAAGGTGTTAGAATGATATCAAGATAATATGCAATGCAAACAAGAAATAAATATGCAATGGTGGTAAATAAATATGCAAGGATGATGGTAGCAATGATAAATTATATTTTTTGGTTTTTATAATGAATGCAAGATGTAAAAGTGGTTTTGTATTTTCGGATTTAATAATGGCAGAAAATGGAAAAGTGGTAAAAGTGGTTGGAAAGGTGTTTCTTATGATTAAAAATGGACCGGGGTTCATGGTTTCACAAATGCACTCTCTCTTTAATAACGTGGTGGACAATGGAACATTAGAGTTGACATATGAGATCGCAACACAACAGTTTAATGACAAGTTATAATTATATGGGCATCACGTCCTAACATAGAGAGAGACCTTTTGGTTATTAGTCTCTCTTATACTCCACCAAGATGCGAACTAAATCATAACACCTCAGTAATTAAGATGACTCAGAGTATAGCCATAAGTATTATGACATGAAGTTAAAATAAGAACATGCTAGATCTAGTCATGGAGGAAGTGGCAATGGTCACACCCACATCTCCGGTAGCATGGTATTTCTTTTTATCCCTAGTGAGGCAACAAAGTAAGGTAAAACACCCAAGTGGATCGCAGAACTTTCTCTCACGTTCACTGCACTAGCCACCCCCCGTTACTCCAACTAATGCACACGTTCCCCCTCACACGCTCTCATACACATGCTTGATCAAAACAAGTAAACAAGAACGGGGTACATAATATGCATCTACTTTCATAACTGAAACAAAACTATTGCAATCTCAAACATATATTAACTCATAAAAAGATCCACCACAAAGGTATTACATAGATGACCGTAATCGTGTTCAGCAGCTCATACGGTACTAATTAGTGAAACTCGAGAGAGAGATACATAAGTTACTTCCACAAACCCATAGTCCAGAGGTGGACTACTCCCTCTTCATCATGGAGACAGTGGAGAAGTCGTTGGAGAAGATGGAGACAGTGCAGCGCCCCGCCGGAGTTTCCCCCTCCAATCTGCAGCTCCAGGTCTCTGTTTCGGTGTTTCTGTGTTTCTGCGGCGCTCCTTCCAGAGAACGTCGGGGGATAATTTTTATAGGCATTTTTAGGTCAAAACGGAGTCGGTGGAGGAAAGATCGACGGTAACGGATCCTCGAGGGCTAAAGTGGGGGGTCCCACGCGGCCAGGTACTTGGGCTGCGTGGGCCCACTCATCTGGGCCCTCGGGCCTCCTCTTGTTTGCTTCTTTCGCTCCCAGGTCTTGTTCCTTCCAAAAAATGATGCTCGTAAATTTCCAGGTCATTTGGACGTCGTTTGGGTCCCTGAAGCATTAAAGGAAAGAAATAGGGTTTTCTGCCTGCACAGGGTTAATTCCATAAAAAATAGGAAACATATTAAATATTCCGAAAATCATTATAAAACAGTGATATAACCCTTATATGATGCAAATATGGCTGGAATATAAGTAGAAATAATGCAAAGTTCATGTATGCATTTTACATGCATCAGATGCCGCATACACTGTAGTCGTGTTTATATACACCTTCCACCCACCCAATCCTTTCCACCGTCCCCATTTTCTTCTTGCTTATTTGCTTTTTATGTTGCTTCGGCCCGCGGTGGAGGATATGTTCGATTTGCTTCCTCCTCGTCGGCGTCGGCCGTTGTTCAAGCACGGTCGAGTTCTTGTCACGTTTGTTTATGTGCTGCTTTTTTATTCTTGCATCCTCAATTTTGTTTTGATAGTTGCCGTTTTATTCTCGCTTCCTATTTTTCTTCTTGTTGTTTCCGTTTTTGTTTTCTCGCTGTTTTCGATTGTTCTGTTCTTAGTTTTGGGCTGTAGTGGAGTCGTTTTGTTCATCGGTTTGTCTTCCTCGTGCGCTTCGCTCCCTCTTGTGAGCCAGGGTTTCCTACCATCGCGAGGTTAACTCCTTTTTCGGTCGGCCGATTTGGACGTTCGGAGCAGGTATGGGTGGTGCTTTGCTTCAATATTCATGTGAAAGCTTTTGTCTAACGGGAGAGAGGATCAACCGTGTTGTTGTAATGGATATATTATATGTTTATACTGTTTGTTTTTTTCGTGTTTGTTTTGTTAGGTTCTTTTGCTTCGTAGGAAGACATGAGGTTCTCGCTCGTACCGCGTTCCAGACAAGGGTTGCTTTTGGGCCTAGGCGAGTTGGCATCTTGTTCGCCGAGTGCAGCAGCTGTGAGGGCCTGAAACCTCAAGCCGTCACGAGGGATCCGGCAAGATGGGATACTGCGGAGGGGTGGAGAGACCCATACCGGACGGTCAGATAGCTCATGCTGACTCGAGGGAGCCGGCGAGTTTGGTAAGTGGTCGCTATGTATACGCTGCGTACAATGATTGACCATTACGCATCTGATAGACCGTCCCTAGAAAATTCTTCTTTAGTTTTCATCTTGTTGGTCTGCGTTCTCTGTTCATTTTCGGTTGAATCTGTGTTTTTTAGTCTTTTGTTATTTGGTCTTTTGTTCGTGTTGTTGCCCCTGTGCTGGAACTATATTTTTTGGTTGTTTTTGGACTTTGTGGTTTTTTTTCTCCGGTTTTCCTTACGTTTCTTTTTTATGGTTGTTTCCTTTTGTTTGGGGGCGAGCTGTTCATATATTTTGTCGTAGATTTTGGTTTCATGATTTAAAGTACCACACCGCAGGCTCAGCACGTTGGAAGACTTCACGTCTGCCGAGTCTAGCAGTTGAGTCGGCCACAAAACTCATGCCGACTCGAGGGAGTCGGCGAGATGAGAAAGTGGCCACCATGCATACGCCACATACAAACAAAGACCATTACATCTTGAATAGACAGTCGCCAAAAAAAAAACTCCGTCTGGTGAGAAAGACCATGGCATTTTACTTTTGTTTTTTGTGTGTTTCTTTCTGCTTACTGTGGTTGCGTTCAATTTGTTAGTTTGTTGGTTTTGTTGTCGTCTTGACCGTGTTATTATGTGTTTTTTTATATGTTTTATTAATTTTGTTGTCCACGGGTCCTGTTATCGTGTTATTTTTCCGTGCTCCCTTTTGTATGTTCGAGTGGTGGTTTTGTACTGTGTTCCTGGTATTTATTATTTCGAGTTTCCCCTAGGAGTGTTCTTATATGTTATATTTTTGTAGGGTAATTATCTTGGAAGGTTCTCTAACTTGGCTAGGCGCCTTAATTCAGCGTCTTCTGTTATGGTCGGTGTGGTTTTGGTGAGTTTTGATGATTGCAGTGTTTATTGTTTCCTACTTGTCGTGTTTATTTTTTTTGTGTTGTTTCTGTGGTTGTAGTGTCGGATGCCCGGTCGGGTTTATCATGTAAGTTGGAGGACCGCCGCCAACGTCTCGCCCTGCGTGAGATCCGTCGTACCCCTCGGTAGGTGGTGACGGGTCAGAAGCAGGAGGTTAACCAAGAGAGAGGGTCATACTAGGCTCGCGCAGTGAAGCCGGCATACCCGATCGATGACGTCATCGGTCACGCGTGTTGTTCGTACAAACCCCGTCGCCGGCTTCCCACTCTGCGGCCTAAGGATTGGTTTAGGATTTAACGGATTGACGCTAAGGTCACCTTCTGTCTAAATATGGAGTCGCTTTGTCTTTCAAGTAACGGATCTTACTGTATAGTCAATCACAGATCTAGGACTTCCTTTTCTTATACAAACCAGGTTGCGTTCATTTTTTGCATCCCCTATTTTTCTTTCCGGTTAACCGTGTACGACTGTTTGATATGATTTTAGTGACATGTGTTTGGTACGTTGCGTTGTTCGGTAGTCAGAAGTACAAAAGACTCTGACTACCGGCGTTTTCCCTAGGGGAGCTAAAGATGTTACCTTCTCTGTTTGCACTGTCCGATCACGCTGACTCCCTGGAGTCGCCGGAAGAAGAAAACGCGAGACAATAAATAGCTGGCAGATCTGATCATGGTGACGTGGACATAAAGGAAATCCTAATGTGTCATTATATTTAATGATGAGAGAGGGTGGCATGACTCGTGCATTAAAGTCGTCATACCTGCTAGAAGACGTAGTTGGTCAGGCCTACGGTTGGGCACCAGACGAACCTTTCATGTGAGTGTCAGGTCGTCGTCCTAGCGAGGCGTCACACCTAGGGGAGCAAATGATGTTGGCTTCTCCGTCTTAATGCATCGTCCGATGACGAACTAGTGAGGCGTGCCCTAGGGGAGCCAACGATGGTACCTTCTCCGTCTTAATACGCCGTCCGATCACACGCCGACTCCCTGGAGTCGGCGTAAGATGAAAATGCGAGAACAAAATATAGTCTGCCAGATCTGGTCAACCCTAACATGTCATTGTATTTAATGACGAGAGAGGGTTGTATGAGTCGTGCACTAAAGTCGTCATACCGGTTAGTTTACAAAAAATTCATCATACCAGTTAAGAAGACGTCGTCGGTTAGGCCTACTGTTGGCTGCGGAAAAAACCCTCATGGGAGTGTCAGGTCGTCAGTCTAGCGAGGCGTGTCGGCCTAGGCTTCTCCGTCTTAATGCATCGTTTTATCACGCTGACTCCTCCGTCTGAATACACCGTCCGATCACACGCCGACTCTGCGTAAGATGAAAACGCAAGAACAAAATATAGTCTGCCTGGTCTGGTCATGCTAACGTGAACATGTAGAAAATCCTAACATGTCATTGTATTTAATGACAAGAGAGGGATGTATGAGTTGTGCACTAAAGTCGTCATACCGGTTAGTTTTCAAAAAAATAAAACTCGTCATACCGGTTAGAAGACGTCGTCGGCCAGAAATACTGTTGGCTCCGGAAAAAACCCTCATGGGGGTGTCAGGTCGTTGGTCAAGCGAGGCGTGTCGGCCTAGGCTTGTCCGTCTTAATGCACCGTTTGATCACGCTGACCCCATGACCCCTAGGGGAGCAAATGATGTTGGCTTCTCCGACTTAATGCATCGTCCGATGACGTCCAATTCCTGGAGTCAGCATAAGAAGAGAACGGAGAAAAAAATAGCCTGCCAGATCTTATCATGGTAACGCGAACATAAAAAAATATAATATGTTGTTGTAGTTAATGACGTGAGAGGGTGGTATGAGTCGTGCATTAAAGTCGTCATGCTGTTAGAAGACGTCGTCGGTCACGCGTATTGTTGGCACCGGATGAACCTTCATGGGAGTGTCATGCCGTCGCCTAGCGAGCGTGCTGGCCTACGGGAGCACTGTTCGATCGCGCCAACGTCCTGGAGTCGGCTTGACCGCTGTTTCAATTTATTCCTCCGCATACCCTTGGTGACGTACCCGTTTGTTATGAGAGATGATAGGTCGCTTGGTTAGTTTATAGGTCGTCTTGAGACCTTTATGTTCGGTGTCCTGACAGACAGAGTCAACCATTACATTAAAAAGTAGTATTCTGTTTGATTCAGATAGACTGTTAGGTCGGACAACGAAGTCGGCACCAACAGCGAGACGCCAGCTAGGACACGGCCAATCGGTCCCGAATTCGTTTTGAGTGCCATCACAATGCAACGTACCCGACGACGACGCGAAATACAGAGCAGTGAGACGGAGAAGGTCAGTCATGCCGACTCCGTGAATTCGCTGGAGTCGGCGGGATCGCCGAGCACTGTGACGGAGAAGGGGTTTGAAGAACAGTCTTGGTGTCCCCGATATGATTTTTGTCTTGACATTTCGGTGTTTGAAGTGAACGAAGAGATTCGTTGCTACTACAAAATCGAATTGCCCAGAAGGAATATGACCAACAAACCGACAACCTGCAAAAGAACAAAACAAAAGTACACCATAAAATGCCATATCTCCACCCCTTTGCATGAACCGGCCTCGCCGACTCCCTGAAGTCGACCTAAACAACGTACGGTTACAGGTCACGTGTTTGTCCCTACTGTCATCTCTTTGGCCACCCAAAACGTGGAGTCGACGGAGTAGGTGATGCCCATAGGACGCGTCGAGAAACCAAGAGGACAAAAAACCTGGCCCAAAGAAAAAAACGTGAAAAAGAAGCTTGACTTTTTTGTGTACGTTTTTTGGGCAGAGATCGGTTTGTTACCGTGTTTAGTCCGTCCGTGTGTGTGGAAAGGTGGGCTTTCGCAGAAAAGTCTTTTTCTTCCTTCCGTACCGTTTGGTCATGTCGGATCCTGGAGTCAGTTTCCTTGGATTCAGCAGGCAGATTTTATCGTGCAACACGCTTTCCAAATAGGGATCGCCGAGCAGTGAGACAGAAAAGGTCAGTCCTGTCGACTCCCGGGACTCGGCTAGTACCAACATTTTCTGAGTTTCCTTGGCGCACGACCCCCCAAGCCTTGTTTTCACGACACGCCATACACGATGCTAATAATCAACAGGTACAAATAATTATATCCTTATGTAAGGTCGAGGACCAAATTAGACAAATAATAGGCAGAAAACTAATTCGTGCAACTAAATGGCATGCAAACACAACGTACTTGTGATTGTTTTGGAATCCACTGGGTCTGTTAGAAAAACTGATGACGAGTCCGTACTGTATTTCAGTAATTTTACCATGCGTCACTGATATACTGTTCATAGTTGTATCCGTCCAGAAGTTTACACGCAGCGTGTACATTCCAGTCGAGAGGAGTCGGCAGGAAAATGGAGGAACAGTCATGGATGACTATTGCGTCTAGGGAAGGCGCAACAATTAAGACGGAGAGGAACGCTGGTCGCGCCGACTCCACAGAGTCGACAAGATCGCTCAACGGCAATAAAACAACCTAGCGTGCTTGATGTACACGCTATCATGTCCTCGGGAGGAACGAAGCCTGTCATGTCCTCTCGATTTCCCTTTGACGTTTAGTAAGATGGATGCTGCCGGCTCCCTGGAGCCGGCCTGATCGTATAAACTCAGATCATTGTGCTGAGCTTCTGGAAATTCTTTCACAAATAAGAGTACACTGGTTGCCCATGTTTTCGTTTGAAAAGATAACTCCGTCTGCTATCCTGCCGGCTCCTGGCCGCAGCAAAGGTTGCCCAAGCATCTTAAGCCAGCGACTTTGTGGACCTGTCGACATGTCATCTACGAGTACTAAACAGCTATCACGATGATAGAGACTAGCTTGGCCAGTTACATGGTAATCGCACGGGTTTTTTACAGTACATGACGTGCTAAACGAAGGGTTTTCACCTTGTACCTTACATGTTTCTAACTATACATATAGTATTATAGACGCTTAGTACGAACAAAATTATTCAGACATGTATTGCTCCATATGATTACAAGGTGGCGTCATCTGAAATTCCGAGTCTTCCACTTTTCTGCAGTACTCCGCCATAGCTGATCAAGACGGAATGGACGGTCTTCATCGCCAAGGGAACCTATTCCATACCCAAATACATAGTTTGATTCCGGATGCAGGAGAGGTGATCGTAGTTATAGAATCGGATCTCTGACAGATCGGCGTAGTAGATGCTTCCGGGTTCGACGGTGGGGACTTTTGTGCTGTCAACTGCAACTGAACGGTTTATGCCGACGAAGAGGGCATGATTGCCAATGCCCCTGACGGGCACCAGGGCTAAATTTTTTTATGTCTACCCGGTAGACCACAGGGTCGTTATTGTCAACCCGTCCGCTGATAACAAGAAGAAGCTCATCCTCTAATGACACCAGGTAAAATCTATTTCTATAGCTTTGTCCGTTGAAAGTTGGGCCTTCGATGATTTTTGTCATCTTGACCGTTCGAGCGGTGCGACCAATATCTGAGTCCTTGGTTGCCGGGATGGTACGTATGATGGATCCGTAGTTGTCTGTCACATACACTTCATCATGGTGTGTAGTTATGCTGGAAAGTAGTCCAAACCATTCCACACACGAGAATTCCCCTTCTCCAAATCCTGAAGGAGTCTGACCCTCGTCAGAGTTTTGGTCAGCCCATCTGATAGATCTGTTTTGAAGGTTGGATATAAATACCATCGTCGGAGAAGTCAGCACAGTAATGGAGGTCAGTTTCTCCGCTGGTATCTGTGCCCGAAAACGAACGATGGAACCTGTGAAGGGGTTAAGCAAGCGCATCTTATATGGCCATGTCCTTTTTCCTAGCACAACGAAGCCGGCTGTTGTAGCTCCTACGTAAAAATAATTACTGCAAAGTAGGTGTATTGAAAACAGGGTGATTTTTCAAGGTTACAGACGTACAAACATAAGATGTAAAAGACATATTTTGTGAACCTGCAGACGTCATCGGGGATGGATTTAGCGCTGACTCGGCCAGTCAAGGTGTTCAGGAATGTGACTTTCTGGTCGCTATATTTCTCAAGCATAATCCATTTGTTAAGAAAGAACTTGGGAGGTTTCGTGGCGCGTCTCCAATTGCCGCAGGTCGCACGGATAGATGAATAATAGTCGATGTCATCGGACTGTATGAAGGAGTCACCTATCTTCTTGACGAGGTCGTCTAGGAGATCAGACCAACCAGCAGCGCCGTCCATCCGTCCTGCCATTGAAAGTGGAGTTCTGGGGTAGAAACGGTGTTACTCCTATGTTGTGGTCTTGGAATGGGATGATGGATCTCTGGTGCGTCTGTTAACCGCAGCTTCGTGAAGGGGGATTTATAGCCTTATGTGAAGACATAGGGGTTTCATCGGGAATCAATCAGCCAAAACGGTTAGCATTCATGCATCGGGTGTGTAACTGTCATCGGTGGAGACGAAACAACGCATCACGGCGGTTTAAAGACACAGGTGAATAATCCATTTGATCATAGGAAGCTTCATCACAAGTTTGTTGTGTTTGCATGCCATTTAGTTGCACGAATTAGTTTTCCGTCTATTATTTATCTAATTTGGTCCCCGACCTTACATAAGAATATAATTATTTGTACCCGTTGATTATTAGCATCGTGTATGGCGTGTCGTCAAAACAAGGCTCGGGGGGTCGTGCGCCAAGGCGCACCCCTAAATCCAGTTGTATTGAAGAACATGGGAGAGAGAGTACCAACTAGCTACTGCTAGAACCCTTAATCCATGGGGGAACTACTCATAAACCATCATGGAGGCAACACAGTAGATGAAGAGGGCTCTGGGGGTCTATCCCCGTCCCGGCAGGTGCCGGAAGCCCGGAACAGGACCTTCTGACCCCCGAAACTAGGGTTTTTTGTGGCGGCGGAGCTCGGAATCGTATTTGGAAAAATCCTCCGGGTGTTAGGGTTTTCTCATCGTGGAAAATATATAGACCGAAGCGCGGCGTGAGGAGGTGCTCGAGGTCTCCAGGCGGTAGCTGGGCACGGCCCCACGCCTGGCCGTGCCCAGGGGTCGCCTGGGGGGTGTGGGCCTCCCCAGACTTGTCCTTCCGGCTCCCGGAATCTTCTGGTGATCTAGAATTTCTCTCATTTTTTTAGATTTTTCTGAGCACTTTCAGTTTTGGACTTTTCTGCGATGCACAGACAAAATAAACAGAAACTGGCACTGGGCACTGGGTTAATAGGTTAGTCCATAAAATGCCCTGAAATGATATAAAACAACCATGGAACAATCAAAAAAATATAGATACGTTTGAGACGTATCAGATATTGCTATCAATAAGTGACGAATATATGTCATAACATATCATATAATTGGTTCAGATCAGTACCATTGTTCTCCCAACAATGTACTCTCATGGTTGTTGGCAACCCTGTCACATTAACAATGCCAATGGTCAGGATAACTTGATCATCACACAACACATGAGCTAGTCCGAGAGGCTAGACTAGAAACAATGCTTTGTGAGTTTCCCTATCAATCTTCATTCAAGTATCACAACAATTATAGTATAAGAAAATAAACATTAATAATGAACCTGAGTTTGTAATATAATTTATTATCGCCTCTTGGGCATATCACCTTCAGTCTCCCACTTGCAGTAGAGTCAATAATCTTGTCTGCATGAGTAAGTAAAAAACAATGGAACTTTAGTGTTCTTCACACTTTGCTTGTGGTATAGACTTCATCTCTATAACCGATCAAATCAAATCTGTATGAATCTTGTAATTCCTTACATGTCCTTTTAGAGACCATGTGAAAGATGGTGTTTAAGTAATCAAAATTTCGGCGATACCCTTGTTTTGTGCCTGTACCGATTTCCAATTGTGACAACAATGGAAACCTTCAGGTACATTGCTATTGGAACCTCACCAAGTCTTTTGACAGACTTTTCTAATCCATAATCTTGCATCACAGGGTCTCACACTTGTGAGGTAACACACCTTGTTTGTAGAGTCCACTTAAATGCCCTTGCCAATAACCTTTAGCATATTGCATCATACTTGAATACTATAACAAAATCTGATGAGATTCTAAATCGACCGGGTCAGTGTAGCCCCTTACAATGAACCCTTTTCAACCACCAAATTTTAGAAACTCCTCCTTAAACTCATTTGGGGTGTCCCACGATATACTTAACTGTATAAGCAAACCTTTGAAGGTCTCTCACATATGGGTGGCTAACTCTTAGCACATAGGAAACACCCGGTTTTGTACAATGAATGGCCACACTATTGATCCAATCACAACCGGTAATTGGAATCACAATCATTTCTACTTGCTCACCAGTGTCTAACACACATTGTTTCTTTCCAAGTGTCGTGCCATGGGACTTTGGGAAGAGTCAATGCTGTGACATGTTCCATTATAAACTTCTTTAGAACCTTGTTAAAGTTTTGGTCCATCACATAGATCCTATTTTCCAATATTGCATTATCCGATTCTTCCATATTAAACACTTTTAACTAATATATCAAGAAATTTTATATCATCTCCTACTAACATTGTGTGTCCACATAGTAGATCAGGGATGATACCTAGCTCGCATTGACTTCCAAGTTTCGTTGTCTTTTATGAGGAAACGACTAAACTCTTTGTATGTTTCATTTTATGCGAGAAAAAAATTATGCTCCCCATTATGCAACTCTCATACCACAAATGTAATCCAAAGTAAGCATACCCTTCCAGCATCCTTTAGGATGACAAAGTCTTCAAGATCATTTCCACTTAAGAATTGACCATAAAGAGTCAATGTTGTCGTTATCAATTTTGAACTTGATGGAACTCTTTCATTCAAGTTTCAGCTTTGCGAATGTTTGTCATAACATCCATATATGTTTTATTTTGGAAGGTCCATTTAGCATAGTCATCGTTTGCGATTTCTACACAACGAACTTTCTTTACCAGAAAGTTGATAAGATTCATTGCAATACGAAATAACACATGCAAAAGGAAGTTAGGAGATAAATAGCATAAATGGGCCGGTCCCTTCGATATAGAGGCCAAAATGGGCCATATCGGAAACCTTTTGCTGAACTTAAGAAAATTGACGTGTATTTACTACTTAGACTATCTATTTTGTATTGGTTTAGCAATTTGTTATAAGAACGCCCCCTCTACATGATGGACGAATCTCCGCCACTGCTTCGCCCCTAATAGAACAAACCACTATCTTAAATAGTACTGTAGGCGTCGCCAAAATAATACGTTATGATTAGGCAGCTGGCACCAGCTATCGTTGTTATTCACAACGAGCATCATTATTTCACCACATTGATATACAACATTTATATCTCCACGCAAATGTGTGTCACCATTATAATAAACACACCACATTCAAAACTATAGACTCCTCCGATGTTGTTTTACGCATTGCCAAAATAACACGTAATCTAAGTTATTATTGAATACTTGTTTTGAGAATAATTATAATGAGCATCATAGGAGACCCTCGCACGATATGATACATATTTTTATCAAGCTTGTAAGCATCCTGACTACGTTTTCATCTCAAGTTGAAACTATGAAATCCCTCAGGTCATCTCCCTCACTTGTATATTCACATGGACAATTTGCTTGCAAAATGCTGATACCGTTTTTGCAAGGTGGAAGTGGAAAGACATGTACGCATAAAAGTATCGAAAAGAGCAATATATCATTTTTTTCATCTCAAGTTATAACACTATGAAATCCCTCATGTCATCTCCCTACTTGTATATTCACATGGACAATTTGCTTGGAAAATGCTGATACCATTTTCGCAAGGTGAAAATACATGTACACATAAAAGTATCGAAAGGGCAATATATCATTTTTTAAATGAGCAATATGTCATATTAGTATGATAATGATCGTATAAGAGTAATTTCACACAACGTCAAAATAACACGATGTCCGTAATTACGTAGGCTGTAGAGTACTGTATGTAGCTGTCACCAGCTGTCGTTGTTATTTACAACGAAGCACAATTATTTCACTCATTAATTTAAAAATCGCCTTGCACATACATGTCCATACCCGCAAACCACTGCAATCGACACACAAATATTCACATATAAAGATCATTGTAATTCTTTTTTGATATGTAGCATGTAGTCCTTCTTATATTTGAATACTTGTTTTGAAAATGGGACATTTTCTAAGTCAAATACAGTACAAACTAAAGGATTGGAATCACCAAACCAGACTCTCGAAATTCAAACATCATAAATTTCCTCGATCCAAGCACACCTTGGCACACAAGCAAAAACCAAATCCCTCCAAAAAACCAAGCCCAAAATTTGAAGGAGGGAAACTGAAAAGGGGGGAAAAGGAGACAAAAGAGGCAACTTTCCCTCTCCCCGAGATCACGCCCCAACCGCGCTATTTAATTCACCGTGGAACTTACACCTTCTCTCCAGGTCCAGGACCCCCCGCTCCCCTCCTCCTCCGTAACTTCGATTTCACCTTCCCGTCCCCCTCTCAATCAAAACCGCACCAGGCGGAGCGCTCGGAGGAGGCCATCCATGGACGCCTACGAGGCCACCAAGGTGGTGTTCGCGCGGGTGCAGGCGCTCGACCCGGACCTCGCCTCCAAGATCATGGGCATGCTACTCATCCAGGACAAGAGCGAGGAGGACATGATCCGCCTCGCCTTCGGCCCCGAGCATCTGCTCCACGCCGTCGTCGCCAGGGCGCGGGCCGACCTCCTCGCGGCCGCCCACCGCAACAAGCCCTCCTCTCCGCCCACGCCGCCGTGGGCCTCCGCGCTGTCGACGGAGGACGCGCCGTTCGCCGGCGACCAAGCGAGGTACGACGGCGGCGGGGAAGGGTTTTATCCGCACGAGGAGTTCGGTTGCTGGTCCCCGGCGAGCGGCGGGCAGCATCGCCGGAGCTTCTCGCTGAGCGACGCCGAGGCGGCGGCGGGCGGCTGGAAGCCGTGCATGTACTACGCGCGAGGGTTCTGCAAGAACGGTTCCTCATGCCGCTTCGTCCACGGCCCGCCCGACAACCTCAGCGAGCAAGACATGGAGCTCTGGACGGCGGCCGTGCGGTCGGAGCTCTTGGCGTCCGCCTTCCCCTTCTCGCCGCCACCCAGAGGCCTCAACTTCCTGCTCCAGCAACATCAGCAACAGCAGAGCGACTCCCAGAGGTGACACGACTACCGAACCCCCAAAGATTGCATTTTTATGTACTTTGCCCTTGCTAATATTGTTTTTCCAGGGCGGCGACGGCGGCTATGCTGCTTGGTGGCGGCGGAGACGACAGGCACAAGTTCTCCGTGCGGTCGCCTCGGCTGGACCGCGACGGCGACCTCGCCTCCAACCCGGCGGCGCGGCAGATCTACCTCACGTTCCCTGCTGACTCCACCTTCAGCGAGGAGGACGTGTCCAACTACTTCAGGTACCCCGTCCACCAAACGCGCCGCCGCTGCCATTGCTGCTGCTTTTTTTTTCCTGTTTAAATAGCGCACATTTCGTAGTCTTAACAATCGAATCGATTGCCATTGCAGCTTCTTCGGGCCGGTGCAGGACGTCCGCATCCCGTATCAGCAGAAGCGTATGTTCGGCTTCGTCACCTTCGTGTACGCGGAGACGGTGAGGCTCATCCTCGCCAAGGGAAACCCGCATTTCGTGTGCGACGCGCGCGTCCTCGTCAAGCCATACAAGGAAAAGGGCAAGGTCCCCGACAGGTTCAGGCATGTTCCGCCATTGCCGCAATACATTCTCATTTCTTTCCTTCCAGGCATATTGCTTTCCTTATTTGATTTCAGCTTTGGGTGGTTTTTCGAAAATATAAAGTTCATGAAAGAAGGAAAAACATTTTTTTTGCTTACCTTGACTTGTTCGATTGCAGGAAGTTCCAGCCTCCACACAATGGTGATTTCGCCGGATGCATGACGCCCACCGGTTTGCTCGATTCCAGGGACCCCTTTGACCTTCAGTCGCCGCAGATCGGTGAGCAACAGAGCTGCACAGCTCTGCGCGTACATTTTTGCCTAGTTTGCGTCACAGATTATCAGAGCTTACTTCCTCGTGACTAATCACAAATTAATGTGTGCTGCAATCTATTAGGACCAAGGATGATGTATGGCAGCATTGGCAATCACGAGGCGTTCCTGAGGAGGAAGCTGGAGGAGCAGCAGCATGCTGCGGAGCTGCAGCAGGCCATTGAGCTACAGGGCCGCCGGTTCATGGGTCTGCAGCTCCTCGACCTCAAGAGCAGGGGTCACCACCATCTCGGCTCCCCAGTCATGGGTCTCCGGCAGACTGATGGCAATGGCAATGGCAATGCCATCCATTTGGAGGACGCCACCATCCAAGGTTTCACTTGTTGATCTCCACAAGTCATTCTTTTCTCTTGCATGCTGTTGCTGGGAGCCTGGGAGGTTTATGAATGGTTGATTTTTTACTTGGATAAAAGTTGATCATTGGTTGTGACATTATTATGGTTTCTGGTTGTGGTAGATCACAAGGTGAGCAGTGGTGGTCATGCCATGATGACATCTGCTCCTGCTGCTATTTCTGCCATTGCCACAGAAGGCAAGCAGCAGGAAGAGGTGGGCGATGGGAGTGCCAAGCAAGGAGTCAACTCTGGGGAAGATGAGATGAGGGAATCAGGTGCAGCAGGAGCGGCCAGTGCTAATGGATTCCAAGAAAGGTAGGATTTGCAGCAAACAATTACCAAAATGGAGCTGTTCTCTTTTGGGGGAAAGGAAATAAAGGACACACATAGTAGAAAGGAAACAAGTAAAACTTGTTGGGTTCTCTCTTTTGCTTGCTTTTCTTTTCTTTATCTACAAGTATGTTATGTTATTCTCATTGACCAACAAAATGTGCCTTCAAAAGCTGTTGCAAAAGGAGAGGTTACGGTCTAGACTGTTAAAAAGTGCTGATAGGTTGTCCCTAATTGGTAGCAAAAAAAGGGGAAAAGAAATACAAAGGCAAAGGGTAGGAGATAAGATAACAGAAACTTAATAGAAATTATTCCAGCTAATGGCTATTGTTTAAGCGGTTTCTTGTGCAAGTTGTGCCTATTTTTCTCCAGGATTGTTATATCTGTTTCTTGTTGTTTTGAATTGCAGTGGCGTGGAGGAGCACAACCTGCCTGATAGCCCCTTTGCATCTCCATCAAAGGCCGTTTCTGGTGCTGCTGTTGTTTCTGCAGGTCATACTGGTGGCAACATCAGTAGCCCTCATCTGGTGGCCTCCTCTCTGTTCCCTCCTACTACATCCCTTGAGCTGCCTCCTTACAAATCCTGCTTCTTCCAAGTGCCCAGGTGAAAGAAACACCAAAATATGTTTTGTTCCATAAAACCGTTTTCTTTTCTCCCGCGTATGATAGTATGCAACACACAGAATGTTTTTTAACGTGTGTAAAATTTCTTCAGGTTCTCTCCCGGGCATGGAGCGATTGGGCTGTGAATACAGAGCAGGAAAAGAGGGTCTCCTTTCCTCATAATATGGAGTAAGTATTATCAGACAAACCCTGTATTTTAGCAGTGTTGTAACAATCACACACTCAATTATGATTCATATCATGTATACAAACAAATCAGCCTCCTGCCGGCCCAACCCCTGATAGCTGTGTTATGTGTTGTTTATGTATGCAGGGTCTCATGAGTACCCCATGAAGTGGATGGAAGGAAAAGCTCTAACAAATACTAGGTGTAATCTTCAGAGAGGAACAGCAACAACATCAACAACAGCAACAGAGAAAGGAAAGAAAATCTAGGTTGTTTTAGCCCTAGCCAGCCTTAATTAAGTATATGATAGTATAAATAATACCAGTAGTCTCTTTATTAGCTGCTCCCTAGTAGTGTCAAGAAGAAGAAAACTGTCTTCATGCATCATTTTGCATGCTTTGCTGTGCTCCTCTCGAGTTGTATGGATCTCAGAAATGATAGTAAAAAAACTAGTCCTGGTACCCAGCTGTTGTGAGGTGACATGGCTGCATACAGACACCAAAAGCAAACAGGTACAGAGAGGAGGAGGTAGAGGGAGGAGGAGTGGACAAAAGCCAGACAGAGGTCGCAGAGGGGGGAAGTGATGACTGGGACCAGAGCACTCTTGCTCAGTCACGGGTGCAGATATCATAGTGGAATCACCTCATCACAGCCGTGTCCTTTTGCCCATGCCGTTGTCAAAATAGACAGATATACTCGTCATGTAGTACTCCAGTATGCAGTGCAACGGGCAATGTATTCCCTCTGCATTTGCTTTTGTTTTTCTCCTTCTATTTTTTTAAATATGACCCCTGCCCAAAGTAATGGTCAAAAGTAACCCATCCGATTTCTTTGTCAAATCTAACCCTGGGCGGATGTGGAAAAGCTACACATGTAAAGTCACCTTCCGCCGAACCAGTCTCCTGCGGCAACACATGTCATGATCTGAGTGGGTAGCAGCTCAGCGGCAAGGTGACTTTCCGTCATCTGGTTTGGCGAAAGGTGACTTTCCGCCAACTGAGTTTGCGAGAAGTACAGGTCGTTTTTCACATCCTGTCAGGATTAGATTTGACAAAAAATCGAGGGGGTTACTTTTGATAATTACATTGGTCAGGGGTCATATTTGAAAAATATATCTTGTGGAACCAATAATAGTGGAGAAATAAATGCGAAACTAATTATCAATTTTTTGATTCACTTCCTACACCGCTCGATCGAAAAAAAAAGCAATGGAACTCTTGTTGCTTGGATGCGACATGGGTGGTGACACGATGCCAAGCCCTAGCAACCCCTTTGAACCCTTGCGTTACCGTCAATCTCTACTGCGGTGGTGGTACGTCTTGCCCTCTGCTGCCGGTGGTGGTAGGCCTTGCCCTCTAAGGGGCGCAAAAGACCTACTGTGTGGGGGTGGGGGATTAGGCGAGCATCTCCCATGGATGTGTGGAGGAGCTGTTGGCGATGCTCGATAGTCCCTCCCTTGCAACAGATGCTTCTCCGCGGTCATTTATGTTGGTGACTTGGGATTCAAGAGCGGCACAATGCTGAATTTGTGGGGGCGGCAACTAATACATCTTTGGAAGCGTTCATCAAGGGAGCTGCAAGACCTCTTGATCTAGCCAGGTCGGAATAGCATGTACGATAGGAAGCGACAATAGCATGAAGCGGTATGGTGATGTCCTCTCTAATCTTCCGGCTTATTCTACTATCGTGCCGGGCAAATGCGTCCTGAGTCGGATCGAAGATGCTTTGTGTGAACAGGCAAGTAGAGCGGTTGGTTGGCGACATTGGCGAATTTGACATGGACGCAACATCTTCTATTGGTGAAAACCCATGATGTAGCTTTTTGGTTGGATCAAGAAACTTTGATGTTTGTGTATTGTTTTCTTGTTGAAGGCGTTGTCTTTATTTCGTTTCTACGGCGATAGCCCCACATTTGACCTTAGATTGAACTTAGTAACACCCGCTAATTATTATTATGCCACATGCTACTTTTGTTCATGGATTATGGTCCCCATGACTTAGTTATATAAGATTAATGGTATGTTGGTCTAATCGAAAATTTGAACTGGAGAAGAGGTGGGGTTCTTTTTTTGATGAAATTCATTGGAACTGTGGCCATGGTTAATAATCTTTTCTTCTTAATTACAGATAACTTTTCTTGTTGTGGGTGTTCATCATGCCCGAACTTTTTGGTCTAGCCCGAGGCACGAGAAAAAAGCCCGGCTAGACACGGCTAAATTGATCCGAGACAGGCACGAGTCCCGTACTGGGCCAGGCTTTGTTTTCAGGTACGTGGCTGTCCTGGGCCTGGACCCGGCTAGATTGTTTCTTTTTTTGTCTTTCTATAATTTTCTCATTTGTTTTTACTTTGTCCCTGATTTTATTTCGAAAAAAAGGAATAGGCATTCCAAACAGACAGAATTAGTCATGCTGGCCCCACGGGCCCGTGCCGTGATGGCACAAACGCTTTTTTACAGACTTAGGCATGTGGGCCTACCTGACCTGTCAAATAGTGCTAGGGCCGATTGTTGCCGGCCTGCCGGTCCAATACTATTCGTGCATGGGCCGTGAGGCCCGGCCCGATGGCCACCATAATTGTTTGCCTCAGTTAGCAAACACCTGGAAATCTGGAACTGAGCTTGCCACTGCAACATTGTCACCGGAAAACGTATATCCGGGACCTCGGGGACATGTCTTGCAGCTACTCCCTCCGTTCCAAATTAATTGACTTTCATTTGTCCACATGTGGATGTATCTCAATTAATTTGGAACAGAGGGAGTAGGAGACAATGGTGAAGTGGTTGCATTTGTTTTGTGGCTATAATTTAATATTCGTGGGAGTATGTTGGTCCTTGAAGAGGCAAGACATAGAAGTAAGAAAACAATTTAACCCTAATCCCCAAGCTGAACATGGCGACAGTGGTTCTCGTATGGTCAACTGCTGGTCAAGAAATGAATGATTACTTTTGCTACTCACAATGAACTTCTACTGTTCATTAAACACATGGAGCATCCCTGATTTAAAGTACAAGTTACACAAAAATTCTGATGACTGTAGACCTGCAATTGCAGGGTCGCCAAAGTAGAAATTTCTGTTTCTTGGAAATATTTTGGGCACCACGGAAATTTCAGCTTGCAGTTTAAGTATTTCTCTTTTCAATTTGGCCAGTTGACATAAATTTTCACTTGACTTCGGCTGAAATCCTATAAAAAGATGAGGAAATTTGGCAATAGTTTGAGTTCTAGTATTATAATTTGGCTCGAACTCTCGTCTGGAATTTGGCCACATCCGTATTATTTTGGCCAAAATTGAAATAATTCGGTACCTACTGAAGTTTCCAAGTTTTATGCGAAATTTATTGAAAACAAGAATCTTGGCCACATTACAAAACATGCATTTGAAACATTATATTATGTCATATACTTTGTTCTGTATATCTGATATTATTTTTCGAAACAGGCTTTCGCCCCGCTTTATAAATAAAGCAACATGCCAAGCAAGTCCATATACAGTTACAAACATAAGAGCGGAAAGGCCGCTTGCTGGGGGCGCAGCACAAGTAAGCCCACATGAAAAAAGCAAGAAAGAAGTGGTGGGGGTGGGGAGGGTGTGGGGGGGGGGGGGGTGCGAGAGATACATCAAGAAAGACAGAAGAGAGCGAACACAAAAATACTAATCCCCTCCGGCGCTAGTTGGAAGAAGACGCGGAGACGCGCCGAGCGGTCTCCACAAGTCTAGTGATCATGGCGTCCAGCTGCTCCCTGTCCCGCTGCCTAGACAACGGGTGCCACTGCTGCAAGAAAGCCAAAAGTTTAAACATCGAGTCATAAGCACGTCGGAGAAAAATCCGCTCGATCACCATCTTATTGCGAATCGTTCATAGGGTCCACATCAACGCGGCAAACACCAACCAGAAGAGGCGTCGCCTCTCCCCGGTACGGTTCGCCTGGATTTCTAGGAACTCGCCAAGGTCTGAGGCCTGCCAAGCAGGCCCCAGCGCCTCGTGGACGAAGTTCCATAGAACCTGGCAGCGGGGCAGGTGAAGAGAATATGGGTTCCCGTCTCGGGGATCCCACACATGGGGCAGAGCCCATCACCCGGCCCCTGTCGCTTGCGAACCTCCACCCCTGAAGGGAGGCGGTCCCTAAGAAGCTGCCACACAAAGATTTTGATTTTTAATGGTATGGGGGACTTCCAGAGTGGGGAGGTCCAAACTCTAACTGGGGTACTAAAGAGACTCTGATATGCCGACTTTACAGGAACATCCCAGACGGTGTCAGGTGCCATGACACGAGGTCACGACCGCCTGGCAGCGACTCAGGAAGCAA
The DNA here is from genome assembly GCA_947311845.1 of Poa pratensis. Lineage (NCBI taxonomy): Eukaryota > Viridiplantae > Streptophyta > Magnoliopsida > Poales > Poaceae > Poa > Poa pratensis. Next base: position 9,883,061 of record CAMZMU010000077.1, read on the forward strand.
ACTCCGCAACTCTGTCCAAGCTGCAGCCTCGGCAATACCGAATGTTCGTCGGAACGAGATGTTCCAAGTCCCATTGGGTATTGCCGAAGCCACAAGCTGCATCGGGTCCACGCTGATAGCAAAAAGAGCAGGGAACCTATGCTGTAGCGGGCTCCCCTCGAGCCACGGGTCCAGCCAAAAAGGCTGTCCTCTCCATTACCAATGGAGAAGCGGACACCCTTCCTAATCTCATGCTTGATGGATTGGATAGATCGCCAAAATTGGGATCCATCCTGGCGGTCACAAGAAAAGAGGGGGCGACCCTGCAGATATTTCGCTTTGATTAGCTGCAGCCATAGTCCCCCTCCTCTCTAAGTATCCACCATACCCATCGTAGCATGAGCGCAACGTTCATCTTACGGGAGTGAAAGGACATTTTGTGATCTCTTAGTTTTGTGTGTTAGTTAACAACACTTAGGATGTCTAATCTGGTGCTAAGTGATGCAGGTTTTATTGTATACAACATGTGCATCAACACCAAAAAGGAAAAGAGTTTCTGGAGCATTTCAGGCCGGAGTTTCCGGCCTCCATGCCGGAGTTTCCGGTCCTGGACTTGTCCTCGAAGAAACAGCAAAGCTGCTGAAGTGTTGCTCAGCCCCTGGTGTGGGGCGGAGTTTCCGGCCCTCAGGACCGGAGTTTCCGCCCCTGGCCAAACATTCCGGCCCCAGGGCACCGGAGTCTTTGCCCAAGTCTCTGCTGCTGATTTGTTGCTCAGCCCCTGGTGTGGGGCGGAGTTTCCGGCCCCCAGGCCGGAGTTTCCGCCCCTGGCCAAACATTCCGGCCCCAGTGCACCGGAGTTTTGGCCCAAGTCTCAGATGTGAAGAAGTTGCTCAGCTCCTGGTGTGGGGCGGAGTTTCCGGCCCCTGTAGGCCGGAGTTTCCGCCCAGGCCGGAGTTTCCGGTCACTAGGACCGGAAACTCCGGTGTGATTCTTCTCTGCAACGGCTACTTTTCTGGGAGGGGTATATATACCCCTCCATCTACCTCCAGCCAGCTAGCTCGCCCAGAATTCAAGATCCCCATTGTTGCAAGCTCAAGAATCACTAGATCTCCCAATCCCTCCACCCAAACTTGTTGATCTTTGGAGGATTGAAGGAGAAGGCCCCGATCTACATCTTCACCGAGCCGTTTGTCATTTCCCCCTCATTCACTTGAGGGACCATTGCTAGGGTTTCCACTAGGAAAACCTAGCCCCCTATTGTACTCACTTGATTGTCTTTGTGACAGATTGTAGCTGTTTGGGAGCCCCCAATCCTTTGTGGGTTGTGCCCCAAATCGTTGTTGTAAAGGCTCCGGACTCCGCCTCGAAGGTTTCCGATAGTTGAAGTGAACCAAACCTTTGTGGTGCGGTTCACCGGAGAAGAGGGTGAGGCCTTTGTGGCCGTTGAACCATTGTGTTGGTTCACACCTCTCCAACGAGACGTACTCCCCTAAAAAGGAGGAACTCGGGATTACATCCGTGTCTCCGCGTGCTTTGACTTCGGTTACCTCTATCCTTGTTTACCGCCTTATTATATCGTGCTTAGTTGCTAGCTTGTCATATAGGTAAATTCACCGTAGTTGCATATCTAGAGAATTTACCTTTTGTGTCAAGCCTAAATTGAAAAAGACTAAAATTGGAGTAGCACCTATTCACCCCCCCTCTAGGTGTCATACCGATCCTTTCAATTGGTATCAGAGCTAGGCTCTCTTGTTTTGGGCTTAACCGCCTAAGAGAAGTATGACACAAAGTGAGGATGAGGCCGATCTTGCCAAGGCCAAGAGACCATGGCATCCATGGCCGATATCAAATCGTTGGAAACAACATTGACATCGTCCATGAATGACATGAATGTCAAATTTGATGAGTTGCGTGACATGCTCATGAAACTCACAAATGCCAAGGTTTCGGAAACCATCCCACTAGAGGGTATCTCTAACTCCGATGAAGGTGATTCCGAGGAGGGTAAAAAGAAAAATGAGAAGGGGTGGAAACCACCTCCGGATCTAAACCATCTCCTCCTCCTCCTACCAAGCATGAAGATGGGAAGGAAGAGTACCATAACGTTCCGGGATGGTACCCTATCGACCCACCTATCACCACCCGCATAAACCCCATTGGTCCTCCACCTAAGCTTAATGCATTAGCCTTTGCTAGTTGGCAACGCTCAATGAAATCTCATATTAACAGTGCCTCTATCGAGCTTTGGAGGATCATTGAAGATGGGTACAAGGTTGCGGATCCAAGCAATGTGACAAGAAGAGAATTTGCCGAAAAGCAACTCAATGCCTCCGCACTCCATATGATTGAACTTTCAGTGTGAAAGTGACAAGCATTATGTTCTCAATGCCACCACCGCCAAAGAAGCTTGGAATTGTCTTGAGGTTGCATTTCTTGGGAATGAAAGCATGAAGAGAAACCGATATGAGTCTTTGAGCAATGATGCCGAAGGCTTCTACATGTTTGACAATGAGACTCATGAAGACATGTATGGAAGACTCAAGACTCTTGCAAAGGCCTTCTTTGATGTGGGGGCAACCTATGTGGATGATGCTTATGTCAAGAGGAAGTATGTGAATGCTCTCTTGCCTTCCGAGCCCATCGAGGTGAAGGCCATTCAAGGAAGACACAACTACAACGAAATGACATCCAATGAAGTTATGCAAGAAGTGCAAGCCTCCAAGGTTGCCACCAAGAATGCCGAAGATAGCCGTGCTAGGGCCATGGGGATGAAACAAGGCCCCTCACTTGCTTTGAAGGCCAAGGTGGTATGTCTTGATGAGGTTGAAGCGTGCCCAAGCAACATTGCTCCAAATGATCTTGAACCGGCTCTAAATGGTCATATAGCTCTTGCCACAAGAGAGTTTTGGCAAGACCCGGCAAAAGCTAAAGCCAAGGTTGATAAAGAGAACAACTCAAGTGGGAAGAAAGAGCTAGCCTCAAAGTGGAAGACGTGCTACAATTGTCATGACAAGAACCACTACATAAGAGAGTGTCCTTATGAGAACCGAGAGCAAAATGGTGGGAAGCTCATCCCCAAGGACCATTCAAGTTGATCCAAAAGAAGCCCGCAAGACCAAGGAAGCCTTTCTTCAAGAAGGCACCAAGAATTGTGTTGGTGGCACAAGAAGAATATGCCACAAGTGATTCCGAAGATGAAGATGCACCTACTAAAGAGGTAGCCGCATTGGCTATTGTATCAACTTCATCATCTTCTCTCTTTGAATCCCCCAATGAGAACTTCTCCACCAACAACGCTCGTTGCCTCATGGCTAATGTCACCGAGGTATCATCTCCTTCTCCCAAGACTATGCATGAAATGAGTGATCAATCTAGTCTTGTGATTAAGAAAGAACTTGTTGCTTTCGATACTTTCATGACTAACTTGCAAGGTGAAGCTAAGGAACATGTTGAGTCTCTCATGAGACAACTATGTGCGGCCGAAGAACTTCTTCAAGAAAAGAGTAAGATTGAGAGAGAGGATTCTCTCACCATTGCCTCTTTGAATGCTTCCGTAGCATCCTTGAATGCCTCTCTTGATGAAGAGAGTGAAGAAAGATGTTCTCTTGAGGAAAGACTTGAGTCTCTTGATGCTAAAAATGATGATATCATTAATAAAATCATTAAGGATAGAGATCATGTCGTTGCTAAATATAAAGTGCTTAAAAAGGAGAAAGTTGAACTTGGGGTTGCTAATGCTAGACTTCTTGAGGATATGGAGAAGCTTGACAAGGCTCACAAGGCCTTGGAAACAACTCACTCCCTTTTAGTCAAGTCTCATGAGCAACTTCAAACTCAACTTTCTAAATCTAGCTCAACTAGCATATCTATTCTTCCTCGTGTTCATGAAAATGTTATTGAAGAAAATGTTAGTGCCAAGACCTCTATTCCCAAAGGTAAAGATAAGGGTATTGCTTACTTATTTGAGCAAAAACCACACAAAGGGAAGGAGGGTCTTGGTTATGTAGCCGAGCCCAAGAAGAAAGTGGGCAACAACAAGAAGATCAAGACCAAGCCCGCACAAGCCGAGACTTCCATTGCGGGTGGTAGTGCCACAAGGGGCAAGACCACTCGTAGTGACTTTGCGGGGCATAACAACCCCAACTATATTCTTTATGTTGATTATTATGGGGATGTTTATGCTCAATATGTTGGTCCATATGATGGTTACATTGATTACTCTATTTGGGTCCCTAAGACCCTTGTTGCTAACCAAAGAGGACCCATTGAGAAATGGGTACCTAAATCCAAGCAATGATTTCTTGTAGGACTATGCTTCCGGTGGATCGAAATGGGTGGTTGATAGTGGATGCACTAGTCATATGACCGGAAGCAAGGAGATTATGACGGAGTTGAGACCAAATCTAAATAACTCATCCGTCTCTTATGGTGACAAGTCAAAGGCCGAGGTAAAGAGTCTCGGCAAGGTGGTAGTTGCAAGGGATATCACCCTTGTAAATGTCATGCTTGTTGAGTCTCTAGGTTACAATCTTATGTCCGTTCGTGCTCTTAATAAGATGAACTTTGATGTCCATTTTACTATTGATATGGTGGTACTCTTGAGGAGCAAGACTCTAAAGGTCATGTTCGTTGGGTATGTTGAAAATGAGTTGTTTGTGGTAGACTTTTCGGGGTCTACCAACACTCAAGCAATATGCCTATTCGGAAAGGCCGACGTGGGGTGGTTGTGGCATCGCCGCTTGTCCCATGTCAACATGAGAACTTTGCAAAGTCTTCACAAGGGTGGCCACATTCTTGGACTAAAAGAGGATGTTTCTTTTTCTAGAGATCGTCTTTGTAGGGCTTGTGTTGAAGGAAAGATGCATGATTCTCCCCATCCGGGCAAGACCATTATTTCATCAACGAGGATTTGGAACTTCTTCATGTTGATCTCTTTGGTGCCGTGCCTCAACCTAGTCTTGGTGGGAAGAAATATTGTTTGGTGATTGTTGATGACTATTCAAGATTTACTTGGGTTTATTTCTTCAAGACGAAGGATGAAACCCAACAAACCGTCATCGACTTTTCCAATATTGTTCAACGCCAATACAATGTCCCTATTTTGGTCATTAGGAGTGATAATGGCTCCGAGTTCAAGAACTACACCTTAAATGAGTTTCTTAGTGAAGAGGGGATTCGTCATCAATATTCCGCTGCATATACCCCTCAACAAAATGGTGTAGCCGAAAGGAAGAACCGGACTCTCATGGATATGGCAAGGTCTATGTTGGCGGAGTTTAAGTCTCCGCTATTCTTATGGGCCGAGGCTATCTCCACGGCGTGTCACTCATCTAACCGGTTATTCTTTCGTGTTGGCAAGAAGTTTACATCTTATGAGATGCTCACCGGCAACAAGCCCAATGTCTCCTACTACCGAGTTTTGGTTGTAAGTGTTTCTATAAGAACAAAAGTGTTCGTTTGTCTAAATTTGAATCTAAAGCTTTAGAGGGTGTTTTTGTTGGTTACGGTGCCGAATCTCACACCTATAGAGTCTATGACAAGACCGTTGGGAAAGTCATAGAATCTTGTGATGTGAGGTTCGATGAGAATGACGGCTCCCAAGTGGCGCAATTTCATGTTTGTGATGTAGATAATGAGGAACCTCAAGAAGCAATAAGAAGAATGGGGGTTGGTTTCCATCGCCCCATTGAAATCCATCATGAGCCTCCTCAAGCAAGTCCTAGCTCCACTCATGTGGAGACTCCATCATCACAAGTTGAAGTTGCACCTTCTATGGAAGCAAATGATGCACCTACCCAAGAACAAGTTCAAGGCCCTCCTCAAGTTGACCAGTGCTATCAAGAACCAAGTTCTCCTATTGTTGACTAGCCAAGGTCATGACCAAGATCAACCCTCTCCTTCCTTTGTTGAAGATGTGCTTCAAGATGATCAAGGTCAACACTCCGGTCAAGACGGGGACTCAAATGATCAAGATGATCAAGCGAAATTCCTCGCATCAATGAGGATATCGAAACCCGTCGTATAGCAAGAGTCAAAAAGGATTGGAGAAGAAAGAGTCTTCATCTAGAAAATATCATTGTTAATGTCAAGAACAAGGTCACCACAAGAAAACAATTGGCAAATTTCAATGAACATCAAGCCACATCTCTATGGTGGAACCAAAGAAAGTCTTTGAAGCTCTTGAAGATCCGGATTGGTTGGAAGCCATGCATGAAGAGCTCAATAACTTCAAGCGCAACAAAGTGTGGAATCTAGTGGAGAAGCCAAAAGATTGCCTCAATGTTATAGGCACCAAGTGGATATTCAAGAACAAGCAAGATGAGCATGGAATGGTTGTGAGGAACAAGGCAAGATTGGTAGCTCAAGGGTTCTCTCAAGTTGAAGGCATTGATTTTGGAGAGACCTATGCTCCCGTGGCTCGCCTTGAGTCCATCCGTATCCTTCTTGCATATGCATCACATCATAATTTCAAGTTGCAACAAATGGATGTGAAAAGTGCCTTTCTTAATGGTCCTTTAAAGGAGTTGGTATATGTTAAGCAACCTCCGGGATTTGAGGATCCACACTTCCCTAACCATGTCTACAAACTTGATAAGGCGCTCTATGGTCTCAAACAAGCACCTCGTGCTTGGTATGAGCACCTAAGAGAGCTATTGGTAGACCGTGGCTTTGAAGTGGGGCAAATCGATCCCACTCTTTTTACCAAGAGGGTTAAAGGGGAGCTTTTCATATGCCAACTTTATGTTGATGATATCATATTTGGCTCTTCTAACAAAGCTTTTAATGATGAATTTTCAAAGCTTATGACCGATAGGTTCGAGATGTCCATGATGGGAGAGTTGAAGTACTTCCTTGGTTTTGAGATCAAGCAATTGAGTGGAGGGACCTTCATCTCTCAAGCCAAATATATCCAAGACATGCTCAAGAGGTTCAAGATGCAAAATGCTAAAGAGAAGAAGTTTCCTATGGACACCAAGTGTCATCTTGAACTTAATCCAAAGGGTAAAGATAAGGATGTTGATCAAAAGCTCTATCGCTCTATGATTGGTTCTTTGCTTTATCTTTGTGCATCTAGACCCGATATTGTGTTGAGTGTAGGAGTGTGTGCAAGGTACCAAGCGGCTCCCAAAGAAAGCCACCAAACGGCGGTTCTTCGAATCTTTCGATATTTGGTTCATACCCCAAGGTTTGGTTTGTGGTATCCTAAAGGCTCAACTTTCTCTCTTGCCGGTTACACGGATTCGGATTGGGCCGGTTGCAAGGATGATAGGAAATCAACTTCCGGGGCTTGCCAATTCCTTGGTAGGTCCTTGGTGAGTTGGTCTTCTAAGAAGCAAAATTGCATATCTCTCTCCACCACCGAAGCCGAGTATGTGGCGGCCGCTAGTTGTTGCACTCAATTGTTGTGGATGAGGCAAACTTTAAAGGAATACGGTGTCCATTGTGACAAAGTGCCTCTTTTATGTGACAATGAAAGTGCTATCAAGATTGGCCACAACCCGGTGGAGCACTCAAGAACGAAGCATATTGAGATTCGCTATCACTTCATCCGTGATCACATCATCCGGGGTGATATTGAGCTTGGTTATATTCCCACGAAGATCCAACTTGCCGATATGTTCACGAAGCCACTTGATGAAGCAAGGTTCACTTATTTGAGGCATGAGCTAAATATCATCGATTCGGGGAGCGTCGCTTGAGTATCTTGCATACACACCTATATCTTAGCTATTTGTTTGGTTTAGGTGTAGGCATGGACATAGGGGGAGTGCGGTCCTAATCCATTGGACTATCCCTCCCCCCATTATGCCGATAGAAAGAACTCATTTTGTCTCTATATTGTTCATTTTATGAATTGTGAGCTTAAATGACGAGTAGTGGCGGTGAACCCAAGATATATCTTCGCGGTGTCACACCACATACACTCATACATGGTGGCTTAGGCCACCGCCATCTTCTTTGTGAAGATTTGATCTTGTTGGAGCTTTATGGCCTTTTTGCCTATCCGTTGGTTTTATGGAAAACACACTCAAATGATGCTTCTTAATGTTTTCTTTGTGCCTCTTACCAAGTTTGAGTGTGAAGTACCATTTCCAGTGACTTTGTGTCCCATCCCAGGCCTATCCCTTCTGAAAACTTGCTCCTCTTGCATCTTGCATGTTCAACAACAAAATCTGGCATTTTTGAGTTGGTGGGGCCGGAAACTCCGGTCCTTTGGGCCGGAATATCCGGTCTGACTGAAGTTTCCGCCCTAAACCCGGAATCTCTGGCTTAGGCCGGAGACTCCGGTGTTTAGGCCGGAAACTCCGGTCTGGGCAGTTCTCGCAGGGGTCCAAAAGGGGATCGGGGTGGGAGTTGACTTCACAACTCCCACACACCCCCGACCCCCAACCTCTCCCCTGCAGCCGCCGCCGCCTCGAAGTGCCGCTCCGGCTGCTCCCCGCCGCCGGAATCCGCCGTGCCTCCGGCCTACTCCTCCTCACCAACGCAGGGGACCTTCCTCTCCTTCGTTTGGGCTGCACCATGGACAAAAAGGGTACCTCCTCTCTCTCCTTAGGTTTTTCACCTCGATCTAAGTTTGGAGAGTAGTTCCCCTAGTTTTTCATGGTGTAGAATCTTCTAGATGGCAAGGTGTATCCTAGATTTAACCCTAGAATTCTCAGCACAAAGTTTCTTGAACTAAATCGAGGTTCCCCATCTCAGGGCCGGAGACTCCGGTCTTCCAGGCCGGAAACTCCGGTCAGGGCCGGAATCTCCGCCCCCTGAGGCCGGAAACTCCGGTGTAGATCAGACACTTTGTGCCCAGAATTCTTTGGTTACTTCTTCTTTGGTTCCTGGACATGCAAGCTTATCCCCATGCTTTTCTCCTATTCTGTTATTTCACAGGTGTGCAGAGGACAAAGTCTTCCATGAAACATCCTGAAAAATCACCAAGAAAAGTCATCCGTGCTCAAACAAGGGACAAGCTTCTTTTTGACAGCAGCGCTGGCCGTCTGAGACAGCAGAGTACCATAGATGAAGAAGCCACAAGACATGCTGCCCTAGGTGGGTTTGATAATGAAGAAGAGGCCGAGAGAGCTCATTTTGACTCCTTGACCACTGTTTTGGGCATGGGGAAGATCGAGTTTCGTCGGATGAGATCTCAGCAGTTCTATGACTTGCCATCCAACACCGATGATCCTAGGTTTCCAAGGAGAGAGCAGCAGCTGATCATGAATGAGATATGCCCGCATTGAGAAGCATATGGTGTGTGAGCAAAAGGTGTTGAGCCTTGAGAGCTTGGACAAGAAGCCTTATTTTCAAGAGGCCGTGTGGATTGCTCGGAAGCTTGGACTTGAGAGGCTCATCTCCATGTTCATGAAGATTATGATATTCAGCTTGTGCATCAGTTCTTTGCCACAGTGGTTTTGATAATGATGAAGATATCACCATGACTTGGATGACCGGTTCTCAAAAGTGCACCTCTAACTTTGTGGAGTTTGGAAGATGTTTGGGATACAAGTTCAAGGGTGCCACTACTTGTGTTGGGAAGAGGATGCATGTGGAAGGGGTAGCCTACAACAAACGCCGCTTGCGCCCTTTATATTCAGTTGCATCATCCGTTGGCACCAATCAAGACCTCCTCCCCACCTTCAACATTTTCCTTCGCATGGTTCGGCTCAATCTTGCTCCTCAAGCCGGAAATGTGGATGCCATTCGAGGAGGGCTTGTCAATCTCTTATACCATGCTTACAAGGTGCTCCAAGCCGGTCCGGATTGTGAAGGCCAAGAAGTTGATGTCATGGATTTCATCAAGTGTGAATTGCTTTGGGCCATTTTTGAGCACAAGAACCCTCTCTATGCACCTTATGTGATGAAGCTCATCCTCTCCAAGGTCTCCAACATCGATACCTCTCGCCTCACCAAGCATGCCAAGGGGACTCTCCACCAACTTAGCAAGCACACCAAGCAACCGTCTTCCTCTCGTGCACCTCCTCCGCAATCTAGTAGTGAGGAAGCGGAGACCGAGGCCCCAATGCCTAGAAGGAGAAGCAAGAATGCCGACCCTCCCTCATATCTTCAAGGAAGGGCTCAAGTGAACTCGGAAGTGAGTAAACTCTCTTGGTGGAAGAGAAAGTTGCTTTGCATGGATGTTGCACTTCACAAGGAGAACCATGCCTCATATGTGAGAGAGAAGCATATCATTGACAACCAACAAATCATGATCAAGGAGTTGCGCAAGCTCAACAATGGTAGTATCACTCCTCCTCCGGAAGAAGATGAAGATGGCAATCCTATTATCTCCTCCTCGTCGGCCGAGACTATCCCTCTTGAGAAATGGAACGAAGACGTCTTTCCTTGGTCGGATTATGCGGATGTGACTTCATTGCCCTCCACTTCTCGCAACACCGGCAAGGCTCCCATGAACCTTTCCGATGAGGACTACAATCAAGAAGGGGAAGGTGATGATGACATGGAAGAAAGCTCCGGGTGATCTCCATGGGTTTCGTGTAGTTATGCTCTTTTCCCTTTTTGGCGTCTCGATGCCAAAGGGGGAGAAGTAGTTCTATTAGGTTCTCTCCGGGATTTGCATGGGTTGGACACAAGCATGTGCTTTTATCATTTTATTGCGCTTGTGTCCTTTTATGTTATTTGGAACTTATTTGCATCTTGTGTTGTGAACTATGTGAGTGTAAGACATATGGATTTCTATTATGTATGGTTGAACCTACATTATTGTGCTATGGTTATATGGATGTTTATCTACATTTATATGCACAAGGTATGGTTTTTATCTCTAGGCTCAACCTACTTTGTGATATGTCTTGTTTATGAAATGTTTCGTTTACATATCATGTCGCCTTGTTGTGGAACTTGTTTCTCTATATGTGTGCATTTGCATTCCAAAGCAAATGAGTTATATGCACACATCTAGGGGGAGCTTTTCCTTTTGTTAAACATGATAGTATGGTGAACTTATTGCAAATCCGTGTGTTGTCATCTAACACCAAAAAGGGGGAGATTGAAAGGACATTTTGTGATCTCTTAGTTTTGTGTGTTAGTTAACAACACTTAGGATGTTAATCTGGTGCTAAGTGATGCAGGTTTTATTGTATACAACATGTGCATCAACACCAAAAAGGAAAAGAGTTTCTGGAGCATTTCAGGCCGGAGTTTCCGGCCTCCATGACCGGAGTTTCCGGTCCTGGACTTGTCCTCGAAGAAACAGCAAAGCTGCTGAAGTGTTGCTCAGCCCCTGGTGTGGGGCGGAGTTTCCGGTCCTCAGGACCGGAGTTTCCGCCCCTGGCCAAACATTCCGGCCCCAGGGCACCGGAGTCTTTGCCCAAGTCTCTGCTGCTGATTGTTGCTCAGCCCCTGGTGTGGGGCGGAGTTTCCGGCCCCCAGGCCGGAGTTTCCGCCCCTGGCCAAACATTCCGGCCCCAGTACACCGGAGTTTTGGCCCAAGTCTCAGATGTGAAGAAGTTGCTCAGCTCCTGGTGTGGTCGGAGTTTCCGCCCAGGCCGGAGTTTCCGGTCACTAGGACCGGACTCCGGTGTGATTCTTCTCTGCAACGGCTACTTTTCTGGGAGGGGTATATATACCCCTCCATCTACCTCCAGCCAGCTAGCTCGCCCAGAATTCAAGATCCCCATTGTTGCAAGCTCAAGAATCACTAGATCTCCCAATCCCTCCACCCAAACTTGTTGATCTTTGGAGGATTGAAGGAGAAGGCCCCGATCTACATCTTCACCGAGCCGTTTGTCATTTCCCCCTCATTCACTTGAGGGACCATTAGCTAGGGTTTCCACTAGGAAAACCTAGCCCCCTATTGTACTCACTTGATTGTCTTTGTGACAGATTGTAGCTGTTTGGGAGCCCCAATCCTTTGTGGGTTGTGCCCCAAATCGTTGTTGTAAAGGCTCCGGACTCCGCCTCGAAGGTTTCCGATAGTTGAAGTGAACCAAACCTTTGTGGTGCGGTTCACCGGAGAAGAGGGTGAGGCCTTTGTGGCCGTTGAACCATTGTGTTGGTTCACACCTCTCCAACGAGACGTACTCCCCTAAAAAGGAGGAACTCGGGATTACATCCGTGTCTCCGCGTGCTTTGACTTCGGTTACCTCTATCCTTGTTTACCGCCTTATTATATCGTGCTTAGTTGCTAGCTTGTCATATAGGTAAATTCACCGTAGTTGCATATCTAGAGAATTTACCTTTTGTGTCAAGCTTAAATTGAAAAAGACTAAAATTGGAGTAGCACCTATTCACCCCCCCTCTAGGTGTCATACCGATCCTTTCAGGGAGGAAATGATACCAATGCCCCCCATGTCTTTGGGGGTGCACACATCCGCCATTTGACCATGTGGTACTTCTGACGCCCATTGGCCCCTGCCAGAAGAAGCGTGAGAGATCCTGTCAAATGAGACGTGCGTGCCTTCTGGGAGTATATAAACTCCCATCAGGAACATAGGTAAACTAGAGAGCCAGGCGTCAATCAGGATAGTCTTGCTCGCCTTAGAGGTGAACCGCCCTTGCCAAGGCTCTGCCTTGGATTTGACACGCTGGGTGACCGGTTCTAGGTCCTTAATAAGGATCCTAGAATCACTAATGGGCGTCCCCAGGTAAGTAACAGGGAAGGTAGACAACTTGCAATTTAGTTTTTCCGCTATCCGCTGTCGCTCATCAGGGGAGTATCCATGATCATGACTTCGCTCTTGTCGAAGTTAATCTTGAGGCCCGACATGGCCTCAAAGCAGAGGAGAAGGAACTTGAGATTAATAATGTCAAGCTCGAACCCTCCACCATGATCATGGTATCGTCCGCATATTGGAGGTGGGTTATCCCACCTCCAGGAATAAGGTGCCCTACCACACCAGAGATGTGACCGGCCGTCTTGGCTTTGTCCAAGATGGCCGCCAGGGCGTCACCAGCGAGGTCAAAAAGAAGGGGGGAAATCGGATCCCCTTGTCTCACCCCACGCGAAGACCTAAAGTAGGGGCCAATGTCTCCATTAATGTTTATGGCCGTGTTCCGGACATGACGATCTGCATAATCCACGATATGAAGCGGTCGTCAAACCCACGATGCTCGAGGACCTGGCGTAGAAAAGCCCAGTCCAAACGATCATATGCCTTCTGGAAATCTAGCTTAAGAAAGACACCTTTAAGGTGTCTCGTCTTGACTTCATGAACAACCTCATGAAGAGCTAGAATCCCATCATGGATAAATCGTCCCTTGAGAAAGACGAACTGATGTGGGTGAGCCAGGCGCTCCACAACTGGCGCCAAGCGTGTTGCACACACTTTGGCGAGCAGACGCATGATGACATTGATCACCGTGATCGGCCTAAACTGACGAACATCCGTGGCCCCTACAACTTTAGGAATTAGGGTAATCACCCCAAAATTAAGGCGGACATAACTAGTGTCCCAGTATAGAACAACTGGAACATCGGCATAATCACCGCCTCAATATACTCCCAGAACTTCTGGAAGAAGGATACATGGAGACCATCCGGCCCTGGGGCCGAACTGGTTTTCATCCCCATAATGGCCCGGCGCACCTCCTCGGGACTGAATGGGAGAGTAAGCTCCTATTCTCGTCATCCGAGACTAAGGCCCCTAAGGGCCAGAAGTGCGCGGCCAACGCCACTCCCGTGCGGGGACCCTCCGTAAATAACTCCTTATAGAAGGAGTATATATGGTCGGAAAGGTCCTGGGCCTCCTCTAATAGGAGGCCATCCGCCCATAAGCAAGGGATAGAGCACTACGACGGCGACCATTAGCAATGGCATGGAAGTATGCTGTATTAGTATCTCCGCGAAGAATCCAATTCTGGCGACTACGCTGTCGCCAGAATATCTCCTCGCCTTTGTAGATCTCCATCAAGGAGTTCTCCAAAGCATACCGCTCAACCATCCATCCGCGGACAAACCTGTCGAGTCAGCCGCCATATCAAGCGTCTGAATCTGGGCGAGGATGTCCGCCTTATTCTTACGCACCTCCGCGCTAAATTCGCGCCCCACCCCCTCATAAATTGGCGCACGACCTTAGCACAGTGGTGCCAAATGTCAACCGCATTATAGGCGCGGTGGGGAGTCGCGACCGCCAAGTCCCACTTTTGGCGAACCGCTTCCACAAATCCCGGCTGACCAAGCCAGAACTCCTCAAAGTGGAAGCGGTTCGACCTCGGCGAGGCCCCCTCCAGACGAGAGGAGGAGGGGGGAATGGTCTGAGCCAATCCTAGTAACCGCACGAAGCGAGCACAGAGGAAAGGCAATTTCCCATTCCACCGACACTAATACCCGGTCAAGCACACTCCGGATCGGGACGGCCTGGTTGTTGGACCACGTATAACGTGCCCCAACACGAGTGATCTCCCTCAGAGCCATGTCAACATCCAGTCGTTGAACATACGCATCCTAGGGAGGTCCACATTATCCGAGCTCTTATCATCAGGGGAGCGAATGAGATTAAAATCGCCTGCCACCACCACAGGTGTAGAGCATCGCTCCACCTTTGCCTTGAGCTCAGCTAAGAATTCAGCGGACCTCCGGTGATCCGCGGGGCCATAGACAATAATCACCTCCCAGCGGAGGTTCGATCGTCTATGGGTGAGCAACATGCTCACAAAGAACTCCCCGCGGTCCATATCCTCTATCTCAAAGGTATCCTCCTTGGCACCAAGGAGGATGCCCCCTGAGTGTCCCGTCGCCGGGAGCCAATGCCACGAGAACTTGTGACGGCTTAGGCTCTCTAGCTCTGAGATCGAGAAATCCTGGCGAATCGTCTCCTGCAAACCCACAATGTCCACATCTTCGTCTCTCAGATAGTTGATCAACTGGCGGCGTCGGCCCTCCTGCCCAAACCCCCTCATGTTCCAAATAAATGTGAGGACATTCATTGAGAAACAATGTCGGGGTTGGTCCCCTTAAGGGGGACCGATTGGGCCCTACCAGAGGTCGAGGGCCGGGACGTCGCCTTAGGGGGCCTCCCGCGCCTCTTCCCAGGCTAGGAAGTAGGCACAACAACTGTGGCATCATCAGGCCTAGGAGGGGCTCCACTGCCAGACCCTTGTGCCTCCTGCACGGGTCCAGCGGGAGCCGGGGGCCCCTGCCGCTCATGCTCCGCTTGAGCACGAGCTGCCGCTAGGGCCCCCTCATAGACCTCCTTAGCCTTGATGGCCGCAATCTGCTCAAGGCGAGGCCCTCGCTCTCCACGAAAAATAATGTCACAGTCCCCTGCAACTTGAGCAAGATGGTCTAGCGGAACAGAGTCGAGAACCGAGAAACGGGAACCAGAAGGGGGGGAGGAAGGGGGAGGAGTAGGGGTAGGCGTAGGGCGAGACGTACCAAACCCACAGTCAAGTGCCTCGCGACGGCGAGACGCCACCATCGCGACAGTAGGCTCCTCCGCCTCTCCTCCAGTCCTAGCCCTCGCCAAGCGCGCGCTGTGGCGACGAGTGTCAGGGGCGGGAGGGGAAGACCGATGGCGCCTGGGGCGCCCCCTGGTGCCAGTCACGGGAGTGTCGGGGATGACGTGACCGGCTCCAGGACCGGAGCTGCCGGGGTGCCCGGGGAGCGGGTGTACCAGACCGCGCCCGGGGAGCGCGGAGTGTCAGGGGCCATGACCTCCATCCCCACACTCGGCGCGTCGTCGGACTCCTCCACCTCCGCCTGAGGAGAGGGCTGAAGCCCCAAGGCAGACGAGACGAGGCCGGAGATGTCCATGGATCCCGGCCCCTCACAAAGGTTGGAACCATACTGTGAGAGCGGGAATCCAAAAGACAGTGAAGGAGGAGCCTGGCGGACGTCGGACAGTCCGAGCGAAGATGCCTGAACCTGAGAGCCTGCAAGAGATGCCACCCCTGTGGGCGGCGGCGCTGTAGTAGGTGGAGCTGAAGTCGCAGGAGGGGGGCGTGCGTCCGTGGCGTGGGGAACGTCACCGTCAGACGGGTCGTCCTCTGAAGAGTCTCCCTCCCGCTGGCGGAAGGGCTGCGGTGCGGGGACGGTGAGTGAGTGGCCAGAGGGGAAGTGGACCTCGGCCGGTCCACCTCAGACTCCAGCTCCACCACCAAGGTCCTGCCCACCCCGTCGAAGTAGAAGGTGGGCAAGGGGATGTTGAGCTTGGCGGGGTCCGGTGCCTTGACCTGGATCCGCACGGGGCCATCCCCTGGCAGAGTGCTCTCGTCCACCTCCTCAAAGCGACCAACGGCCTGAGAGATGAGAGCCTCGAAGCCCACCTCCTTCCGCAGCTCAGACGGGATCCCGTGGATCCGGACCCAAGCCTCGGCGAGTGGTGGTGGCGCGTCCGGGTCGGTGTCGGAAGGCCTGATGGAGACGCGAATGCTGTGGATCGGGAGAGTGATGGTCGGACTCCAGGACAGGTGGGTGAGGAGCTGTGCAGTGGGGAACGCCACCACAAACTCAGTCGGGGAGATCTCCCTCACCACCCACGTCCACCCACTCTCCAAGCCCGCAAGCTCAGAGCGGATGGTCTCGGCCGATATCACCACCGATGGAGCCAAGTTCTGCTCGGGGATCACGGTCACCACTGCCAAATGGGCCGGAGATGCCAACTTGATACCACCCGTATCCACGTAGTAGAAACCGCCGTCAATGCCATGCCCGTAGAACTCGAGGACGGACGTCATAGGACGTCCGACGGCTCCACGGGCCGCTGCTGGGGCTCCAGCCGCAGCTGCACTTGGCTGGCTTTCTCCCGTGGTCGCGGCAACCACCGACTTCTTCTTCCTCTTGGATTTCTTCTTTTTCTTTGCTGCTGATTGCACCGGACCTTGCTTCGGGGGACTGGCCTGCTCCCTGCGAGGAGGTGAGCGACCCCTGCCCGAGCGCCATGAGCCCTCCACGGCCTGGGAGTGCCCGTCTCTCTGCCGGAGGTCGAGCTCAGCTCGCAGGGCGGCCTCCCTGCGCTGCCCACCCGGTGAAGCTCCGCGACGAGGGGGAGACCTCGGCCTGGGAGGGCCACGGGCAGGAGGGGCAGCGCCGCAATTTCCCCGAGGGGGGCCGACCGGGGAACGGCGGGAAGGAGACCTTCGCGGCGGCGGCCGGTACACCCAGCCTGCTGGCGGGGAGGCGGAGAGGCGCGAGCACGGGGAGGCGGAGAGGCGCAAGCATGGGGAGGCGAGGTCGTCCGGGCGGGCGGCGAGGCGCGAGCGTCACGGCGGCGAGGGGAAGGACTCCGGCTCCAGCGGCGCTTCATGACGGCGTCGACGAAGGAGATGTCGAGTGGCGGCGGCGGTTTCGCGAGACGAATGCGACGACTTGACCTACGGTGCTTTGAGATTTGCTCAGACGAAGCTGGAGTGGCGTGGGCCAGATCAAGGGCCCTTTGTGGATCCAGAGCCACGCCTGGGCCAGCCCGTTGAGCTGAGGTGGCCCAACAGGGAGGTTGCGGCCCGATCTGGCGTCCTGGCTCCTCCAGACCAACATGGGTCGTGGGCCGAGAATCCCCTTACTGGGCCTAGGGTTAACCACAGCCGGCCCAGGGCCCAGCAAGGACGTTCGTCCACGCCCCGTCGTCCCCGATGTCTCCGTTGGCGTCGCCGCCGCGCCGCCGGCCGCCTGGGCCAAGTCCGGCTGGGGCGACGCCGCAGAGCTCGCCTCTGCAGCAGCCTCCCCTACCAGACGAGCCCGTGCAGGCCCCGAGCGGGACCCGCCGGCAGCCAACGTGCACAAGGGCGCGCCCACATGAGACGATCTTCGCGCGGATGGCCGGAGAACGCCTCGACGACGCGCCGGCGACCGCATTGCCAGCTCCATGAATTCCCCGAGCGTGGGCAGCGCCGGAGATGAGGAGCGCCGCTCCAATTCCCGCTGAACCGCCTCCGCCTCATCCATTTCGTCGGCCACGTCTGCCCAGCGCCGCCCGCACAGCGAATCTGGGTCCCCCGCCACCACAGGGGACACGGGTTCAGCCGACGCAGGCATGGCACCAGGGCAACCGAGATGGCCGGCGGGGATCAGGCTGGAGTGGAGCTCGCCATGGAGTCGCCGTCAGTCCGCTGGTAGCGCCAGCCTCTGATATTATATCCTGCCACAAGGTGAAAACGCAGACATTAGCCTGATCTAGCTGTTCTTCAGAAATGACTCACGCATGGCTCGGTACCTGAGTTTCAGCTTCTCCAGCGGCGGCAGGCGGTCCTTCACCGGCGGCGAGGCCAAGAAACGCCCCATCCATGCGTACAGGGACGAGAAGCTCTCCTTGGTGACCAGCTTCACGCCGATGATGTCCTCGTACATCGGAATCACGTACGCCAACGCGCCAAGCGACACATCGACGAACCCAACGCTCTCCCCGGCGAAGAACTCCTTCTCTCCGAGGCCGAGCTCCTCCTCCAGGAACTGCAGCTGCCCCACGGCGGCCTCACGCGCGGCCTCCTGCTCCTCTCCCCGCGGCGCCGTGAACCACTTCCAGAGCGGTGGTGAGAGCTGCATGTATGTACAGCTCAGATCATGTCTGCAAATTAACCCAGTTCACTCGGAACAGAGGAGGGGAGATCGATGGTTTAAAGCGCTGACCTTGTCCTGCGTGAACCTCGCCCAGAAACGGGCCATGGCGCGCTCGTGGGGGTCCTCGGGGAGGATGCGGCCGCCGCGGTCCTTCCACGCCTCGTCGATGAACTCGACGATGACGTCGGATTCCGCCACCGGCTTGCCGTTGTAGACCAGCACGGGCACCTTCTTGTGGACGGGGTTGTGCTCCAGGAGCTGTCTGCTCTTGTTCCGCAGGTCCTCCTCCACGTACTCGTACTCCACGCCTTTGATGCTCAGCGCCCACTTCAACTTGAATACGTAGGGGCTCGACCATATGCCCAGCAGCTGCACCTTCTCTTTTTCTTGAAGATCCATGGCGGATCGAGGTAGTGTGTCAACTGAGTCTGGTTTTGTTTGACGACCAGGTTTGTGCTGCATATAGGTTTGTAGTGGCGAAATTTCTTATGGTTGATATTGTTGGTTTCGGTGTTTAGTCAGCTTTGGTGGCTTGACTTGTGATTACATACATCAGTCTTCAGTCAAAGTCCACCCATGATTCATCCAATCAAGATACAGCTCTAGATATTTTTATTCGAGTTAAACGCACATACGTCACCAAGTTGCCATGAACGAGAGGATTGGTCACAATTTGAAAAATGCAAACTATCGGTCACCAATTTGTATATTAGCAACACGTTGGTCACCACGTGACGACGACGGACATTAAGTCGCCGACGTGACAGTTTATTTTTTTACAAAATGCACCCTATTTTTTTCTTCACATCTATTCGTCCCGAGAAAGTATCCAGTGGAAACCAACTTTCAGTGAAAACCACAAAAAAAAAGCATGATTAAAAATTCTAAAAAGGATCACAAAAAATGCATTCCGTTGGGAAGGTTCAGTTCTATATGCATGGAAATTTGCAAGTTGAAACTCAAAACAGTTTAGCAGCTATGAAAATGACAAATTCGTCCATGAATAGTACTTCGAGAATGAATAGTAACATTTGCTACTATTCGTAGCTGGATTTAACATTTTTATAGCTTCTAAATAATTGTGAGTTTCAACTTGCAAGTTCTCATGTCAATACAACTCAATCTTCTCAACATAATAAATTTTTGTTGAGATTTTTAAGAACTTTTAAACATGTTTTTTTTCGTGATTTTCACCGGTTTCCAGTGAAACTTGGTTTTTATGGGATACTTTCTCATTCGTCCCTATAGTTGAAATTCTGGACATGCATTTTATCTAGCTACATGCATCTGAACCTCCTCTCCAACTCTGCCCATCGAGAGCTCATTGCCGGGGAGGACGACGGAGGATGCGGCCGGAAGCGGGTCGAGATGGAGGACTGCGCGTAGACCCTGTTCGAGGTGTTTGATGGGCACGACGGGAAGAGCGTCGTCGAGTTCGCCACGGAGAACATGCCGAGGATCATGGCGGAGGAGCTCAAGCGAGGAGGAGGAGTGGAGAAGTCGGTGAAGCGTGCTTACCTGCGAACTGACGAGGAGTTCTCCTCATCCGAAGCGGAGGCCAGAAATGGCGCGTGCGCCATGACGGCGCTGCTCCGCGAGGAGGGCGGTGGCAGCTGGTGGTGTCCGGCGACGGAGACTGCCGCACCGTGGTGAGCCACGATGGCCGGGACCAAACCTACGACTATGTTAGCTTGTTTCTAAGATCGATATAAGAAAGAATAATCACAACAAAAAAGCTGCAAGTTTTGCACGCGTTGGCCAGCGAAAAAAAGAAGAAAAAACAAATCAAAGAAGGATCTAGCAATTGGAAGAAATAACATTCTAAAGGGGTATTTGTAAAAAACAGTCAGTGACTTAACGTACCTCGTGACGGAGTGACCAACATGTTGCTAATATACAACTTGGTGACCAATAGTTTGCGTTTTTCAACTTGATGACCAATCCTCTCATTCTTGGCAACTTGGTGACCTCATGCGCGTTTAACTTTTTTATTACTTTCGCTTGCTTCAGTCTTTCGTGTTGATCGATTCACCGTATTTTTTTGTTTCCTTTTTGAAAGGGGAAGTCCCGCTCTATTTTTTTTTTGCGTAGAGCCCGCTCTCATTAGCAAAGCTTTGAGATATGGGAAGACTATCGTCTACGTATTTAGTGGTTTACAGAGATTGGTGCTTTCGAGTTCTAGTGATCTCACTATTTTTAAAAATCAAAAACTATATTTAAAAGTTTCAAAAAATTATAAAAAAAGCATGCATATCCCAAATGATATATCCAGTGTGAAAATCACAATGCAAAATAATTTATATTTTATGCTACACAAAAATAACAAATCTACAGATTTGAGTATAGCGTATAATGTATAGTTTTGAATTTTCAACTTTTGTCATTTTTGTGTAGCCTATAATATAAAATATTTTGCAATGAGATTTTGCACGCTTCAAATATACTTCATTAAGAACCTGCATGATTTTTTTCATAAGTTTTTTAAACTTATAAATATGATTTTTCGAATTTTTTAAACTGGCAGAGCACTGGTGCTGGGAAGGCAAAAGCAATTTCCTGGTGTACATGCACATACCTTGAAGGCCCCTAATTTTCTTGGGCCCGGGGCAGCCACCCCTCCCGCGGGGTGTACCCAATGGGCTTACACTAAAGCACGGGACCATTTTTTCAGAGGTACGGTACTTATCAAATGGGCCAGTGCATCTGGTTTGGCCGGTGGCGGTGCATCAGTATTTATCAAATGGGCCAGTGCATCTAGTTGGGCCGGTGGCGGTGCATCAGGGCCCAATTGTTTTTTGACATAATCAGGGCCCAAATATTTGAGCCGGCAGTCTCACGCAGGCACGTACCGCACAGCTGCACGCACGTAGCAGTAGCAACATGTCTTCAGACTGCAAATAAGAATATGAGCAGGTACGGATTTTAGTGAGTGTTCTGTTTGGTCAAAGCAGTTCATTGAAGTGTTTTTCAGCCATGAAGGAAGGGCATCCAACCCAGAAACTCATAATCATGCTCGCCTCGCAACATCTTCAGATGTTGGAAGGTTGGTCTGCTTCATTCAGCCACCGTTTGATTTATGTATCCCATGAATATTCTGATTTTGGAGCTCTTTCAACGTCTTGGCTTCCCCCTCGCTTCCACGGTTGGATTTTCCGCGCTTTTTTGCTCCTCCTTTTCTTGGGTCCTCCTCAATGGAATTCCGGGAGACTCCATTATGCACGGCCGCGGCCTAAGACAAGGCGACCGGCTGTCCCCTTGTTATTTGACATTGCCATTGATCCCGTGCAAAGCATCATCCAAGCAGGCACAAATCTCGGTTATTTCAACCACCTTCTTGGTAAGGCCCCCACTTTTGCACCTCCCTATACGCGGACGGCGCTGCCATCTTCATGGCCCTCTTCCGAGACGACATTGCAATCCTCGCTAGCTCCTTGGCAATTTCGGTTTGGTCACGGGCTTGACTACTAACCTCTAAAAAAGTCTCGTTGCCCCTATTCGGTGTGACGGTGTTGACATTGCGAACGTTCTTCATGACTTACCGGCTACCTTGACAACCTTCCTATGAAGTATCTTGGCCTCCCTCTTGGGGTGAAAATACTAAAAATAATCCATTTTCAATATCTTGAAGATAAAGCGGTGAAGCGGCTTGCTCCTTGGAATTGTAATTCCTTCAACATTGTGGGGCGGAAGGCCCTTGTTACTTCGGTCCTAACCTCTCAAGCGGTTTACCCTCTCTCACCGTGCTTGATGTTTCAGTGGAGCCTCTTCAAGCCATTCAAAAAGTTATTCGCGGTTTCCTTTGGGCAGGGAAAGAGAAAGCTACGTGCGCAAAATTCAAGGTCAATTGGAAGGCGGTTTGTCGACCTACTACTTTTGGAGGGCTTGGTATTCTTGACATGGAAAAGTTAGGTAGGGCCTTGCGCCTTCGGTGGCCTTGGCTTGAGTGGACTGCGCCGGAGCGCCCTTGGGTTGGGATGGGAAACCCTTGCAACAACGGTGACATGGACTTCTTCTATGCCATGACGAAGGTGACGATTGGTGATGGCACCAAGGCTAGTTTTTTAGATGCCCCTTGGGCGGATGGGCTCTAAGCTTACCGCTCCCTCCATTTTC
Source organism: Poa pratensis (assembly GCA_947311845.1). Taxonomy (NCBI): domain Eukaryota; kingdom Viridiplantae; phylum Streptophyta; class Magnoliopsida; order Poales; family Poaceae; genus Poa; species Poa pratensis. The sequence goes on from CAMZMU010000077.1 coordinate 9,905,601, forward strand.
GCCCTCTCCAAGCGTATGAAGTGGAACGTCCGTGATACGCTCTCCAAAAACGCATGGGTTCTTCAAATCGTCGACATCTCCAATGGGTTGTCCGTGCTTCACCTCCAAGAGTTCACAAGTCTTTGGAATATCACTTCTCAAGTTACCCTCCTTGATCATGTTCGTGGCTCTATCGAATGGAAGCTCACCTCGTCCGGTGTTTATTTATGCCATTTTGCCTACATGGCTCAATTTGTCGGCTTAGTGATATCTCCTAGATGGGCTCTCTCGTATGGAAGAATTGAGCGACTCTGAAGTGTAAATTTTTCTCGTGGCTAATCATTCAAAACCTAGTGTGGACAAACGACCTCCTTGAGTGGAGAGGGTGGCCTAATGACAAGCTTTGCCCCCTTTGTCGATGTGCCGACGAGATGCGCGGCGTGGCATCTTCTTCTACATTATCGCTTCTCGTTCGAATTTGGATCATGCTTAAGGATTGGCTTGCTCTCGTGGACTTTGATCCTCCGAGTTGGATCTCCTCAATGACATCGAATCTTGGTGGACTCTTCTTCTCCTTCATCACCCTTCTAGGAGAAAGGCCATGGCGTCTCTTGTCATGCTCACTTCTTGGGAGCTTTGGAACGAGCGCAATGCAAGGACTTTCAAGGACACTAGCACCTTACCCGTTGTTCTTTTCTCTAGAATCAAGCTCGAACCTAAAGTTTGGGTCTTTTCCGGGGCAAGCATTTGGGTCATCTCATTCAGGGAGATTAGTAGTCTTGTTCTATTTCGTTGCCTTTGCGGGTTGTGACCTAAAAATCCTTCTCCATCAGTGAATTAAGGCAAATCTTTTGCCTTCCTTTAAACAAATGAATATTCTAATTTCAATTGTTCTGATTTAATAAAGTGGTGGGGAAAGTTCTCAACAAAAAAACGTACCGCGCGCACAGCTGCACGCACGTACGCAATCGATCAGCAGTCCTGCTCGGCACGCAGCCGCTAGGCCTACCGCCTGCAATTCGTCCGAAGTCCAAACCTTCTCCTAGTCGGTTGGCTGAACTTGGTATGAGATCACATTACAAATCAGAACAAACGGAAAGGGAAGATCTCTCAATACCATCTACAGTACAGGTTTTCCTGATCGAGTTTATATTCCTCAAATCACGGCGTGCGCGGTACACCAGCTACTACTTCGTATTCCATCCTTCCTAGGGCGGCATGTGGAAACCGACGACAATGGCGACTCGCCTGCCACCATCGCTGCTGCTCTTGCTCGCCGTGTCCATGGTCAGAGGAGCAGCAGCAGCCGCCGCCGGGGGTTCTCCTTCTTGGTGCGTCTGCAGGCCGGACGCGTCCGACGCGGCGCTGCAGAGCACGCTCGACTACGCGTGCGGGAAGGGCGGGGTCGACTGCCGTCCGCTGCACCGAGGAGGGCAGTGCCACGGCCCCGACACGCTGCTCGCGCACTGCTCCTACGCCGCCAACAGCTACTTCCACAAGATCAGCCGGACCAACGAGCACGCCACCTGCGACTTCGGCGGCGCCGCCATGCTCTCCGAGATCGACCCCAGTAAGCACATGCCCTTTTCCTGCGGCGGCCAGTCCGTTGTCGTCGGAACCAGATCGGCATTATAATTTCATGCATGGATAAAATTTTGCAGGCTCAGAAACCTGCACGTACCTGGCAAATGTAACGGCACCAAGTAGGTACGACGTCGCTCCAGCCAGCCGGCCGGAGGCCAGCGGAGCGGCGGCATGGTGCGTTTGCAAGCCGGGCTTGTTGAACGCGTCGCTGCAGGGGACGCTGGACTACGCGTGCGGCCACGGCGCGGACTGTGAGGCGCTGCGCCCTGGAGGACAGTGCCATGTTCCAAACACGCTGCTCGCGCACTGCTCGTACGCCGCCAACAGCTACTTCCAATCCAACAAGGACGCCGCCTGCGACTTCACCGGCACCGCCGCCCTTACCACCACGGACCCAAGTATGTGTTCTTGCTTCTCGATCCGACAACCCTCAAGTCGCTTGAGCTCACGTACGGTTTGCATGTGAATGATTGTAACTTCTGCAGGCTCCGGAACCTGCAATTACCCTGCAATGGACGACGCCATGAGTCCGGCGGTAGGGAAGATGCAGCTCATATTTCTTTTGTTGTTGTGTTTGATGGGATTTTCTGTCTACGCCGTAGTATTATGCGTCGAGCGCGGGTGCTCTAGGCGACCTGTGGTTTCAGGCCGTACGGCCGTGCAGCAGGAATATGGGCGAGCTGAGGTTTCAGGCGGCGCGGCCGTGCGGCAGGAATATAGGCCAGCTGAGGTTTCAGGCGGCGCGGCCGTGAGACAGGAATATAGGCGAGCTGCGGTTTCAGGCGGCGCGGCCGTGGAGCAGGAAACAGGCACGGCGGCGGCGGAGGAGAGTCCCATTACGGATCCTTGCTCCGTGTGTCTTGAGGCCTGGACCAACCTAGGCCCGCACCGCATCTGGTGAGATGGGCCGAAATTCTTATTTGTTCGTGTTTGCTCATTTTGTCTTTGTGTTGGAAACTCGGCAACTGGACTAGTATCTTAAATTGGGGTGTGACCGGTTGACCGTACTTTTTTTAAGTAAAAAAACATTCTTCATCTATTAAAAAAATTAGTTGAAAAAACGTGTCATGAAAAAAAAGTGTTAGGATAAAAGAAGGTAAACATGATTATTTCACAAAAAGATGGTGAGTTCTTACTTCTGAGTTACGCATACTTTTTGAAATACTAGTTGCTAGTCACTTTTCCAAAATTACATAACTGCAGAGAAAAATGTTACTGCATGTTTATCTGAAAATGTTGTGTAACTTTATGTAAGATTATGCATACATAATGTTGTCCAAGTCAAAATATAAACAAGAAATCAGAAACATGCTACACCCGACAAACAAATATAATCAAAAGTTGATCCCAGACTCAAAATGAGGTTAAGTTTGACAATATTAGGTCCATATATAGTTTGGCCAAAATTTGTAGAAAAAAGTGCTGACATCAACGTTGTCAAATTAATTTCATGAGGCATTTTGACAGTATATTGATTTGGTATTGTGGATGTTGGCAGTTTTTCCTACAGATGGAGAGTAGTTCGCATCAAATTATGGGTTAATACTTGAAAACAATTGCAATTCTATTTTAGACTACCATAGATATCATGTTTTGCTTTAGGTTGCTTGTGTATACGATGGTTATTGGATGATAATATACTTACTCTATTTTGTTGTCGCAGCTGCATTCTCTGCGGGCATGTGTTTGGCAGATCATGCCTAGAGACTTGGTTGGGGCAGCATGGCAACTCTAGAGCCCCGGTATGTCCACATGCCAAATGCATGTCGGTTTGGAGATGTATGTATATGCTGAGAAAAATTATTCTGAATGTTATTGTCCGGTCTATTATTTTTCAGTGCCCTAAGTGCAAAGCAAGTTTTCGGCTTAAGGACATTATCAATCTCTACGTACCAGAGGTTTCAGCTTCAAGAGGTTGGATTCCCTTCTTCCAGATTGTCTATTCTAGATCGTGAACTGAAGTTCTTTTGCAAGCTGTAGAACCTGCAGATACCCTGCCATTGCAACTGGCGTACGTGCCGGGACGTGCATTTGTTCCCCAGTCTCAGCTACGCCCAGCAAGCGGGTAGAGTCGCCAAAGCGCGTCAGAAAGCACACCATAAACACTGTTTTCTTTTCTCGGTTGCTATTTCAGACCATGATCGTGACTAGCTAGAGAGGTAATCTGAGGGAAAGAAGCATGAACACACCAACTTGATTGTATTCATTGCACTGAAAATGAATATTTATAGCGTTTGCTTTTTGACTTGATTGTTGTTAGGATTGGTGTGGAGACTCCTAGTGATCTCACTCAGGAAGTCTCACAAAGTTGAGGACTCCTTGGCAGAGCAATGTGGGGGTTTTCTGATACTGAAAACTCGCTCTTGCAGTTCTAAAGTTAAGGAGGTAACACAGCCTAATAAAAGATAATGTAGCATGTCAAAGGGTTAGGGTCTTGTGGCATATCTCCATCACTTTCCATTCAGACTGTCAGAGTGTCATGCTCGCACATAAGGAAAAGATGAGCGTTACTGAAAATTACATTAAAATGACACTGGTATTTTGTATAACATCTAAGGTAGGAGAACGTTCAACTGAAGATTTCAATATCTCTGCTCCAGCGGGACATCCTAACTCTGCATGCAAAAGATCGAGAGATCTGCTGGTGTGGACTACTGGACTGTGCAAGTACAAGCTGCCAGTTGCTCAAGACACTACAGTCTGCAAATCTGAATGCAAGGGAGAGGGCATCGACTGAAAATAAGATGCAGAAAACTGCATTACGCTGCAACCCTGTTATGTTTCATTTCACAACGTTTCACTTGGACTCTACGAGTTGCACAACAACACATATATCTTCCTCTTCTAGTCTTCTTTCTGCGTTTCACCACCGAAAGCACAGTTTTCATATGTCACGATTTGTAGACTTGGTGCAACGTACACAATTTCGAGTGACAAGCTAACTAAAACTGGAGGTTACACTCGTAAACTTGATTTCACTTAGACTTAGGTAGCAGTTATAACGGTGAATAACAATAGTGAAAGAACATAATTTACCCCAAGTGGGTTTTAATGTTAATGATCGATGAATTATGTGACTAATTTATTTCCAACTGTATTAACGGATGATTAGTCCCATACATGTAGGACAGTATGAAGCGTGGAAAAGAGGGGCCTCTACATAGATACCTAGAGGACAATGTCTTATTGTTCAGTGCCTTCTTTTCACATTCATTTGAGTTGTACGAAAACTAATGTTTACAAGATTTAGGTATTTACTACACACAACCTGTCGCAACAGTGGAACAGGGGTTTCCCTATTCCTGTCAAAGTGGGTCCACCGCCTGTGGGCTCACCTCGAAGATGGACAAGACCAAGCTACGTTAACCTGGCAAGTGGGCCAGCCCACCTGCGCTAAGGTGACCCAACAAGATCTGCGTCGACGCACACATACGACTAAACACTTCAACCCGGGTAGCCCTCTGGGAATGCTACCCGAGAACGTAGGTCAGGACCCAAGAAGAGGAGAACCCGGAGCCTCGTTTGACTCATTCCATGCCTAGGCATGGAATAAATGCCTCCTCCATACCTCCAAGAGATTAGCACGCGAGGCTAAGCAAAGGATGAGATCAAGAGAAGGCTTGGGCGCCAAAAAGAGAAGGAAGCAAGATCACGCAGGATATGATGTCACCAAGGGACAGCCATGGTGGGGGTGTCAGGCCCACCCCTGCCCACTGCTAGGCGTGTCCCTCCCAAAAGCAGCCGCGCTTCTGGGAATCGTACTGATGTGGACCTACCCTTCGGGTGCTCTACCTTGAAGGTACCTGGTGCACGTACAGTGTCGGGCCCGTGTATGAAGGCCCACTAGAGGATCAAGACCAAGGCCCATAAAGAAGGAGTACCTCCAAGTCAAGCGTAGATTAGGTCGGTTTAGACTTACCTTACTTGTAAAACCTGGTCGGTTGCGAATCCCCAAGACCTAGCCTCCTATATAAAGGATGGGAGGGCCGCCGATCTAGGTCACGCAATACCATAGCCACCAAAACCCCAGCGAGATCGATATCTCGCCGGAACCCCATTGTAGCTCCTTTGTTCACAACCATCAATAATCAGACAAGCAAGAAGTAGGGTGTTACCCTCCGGGGGCCTGAACCTGGGTAAACCTCGCTTGTCAGCCGTAGTTACTACTAGTGCTACCAAATCTCTCTCCGATCTCAACCCTAGGTGCCTAACCATGAGATTTGATGAGTTAACACCTCGTCAATTGGCGCCGTCTGTGGGAACGAGTGGCGCTGGATCCACGGTTTCGCCGGCTCCATATGCATCAGCGACCGGCAGCTCGCCGGTGATCATGACGGGACCGATCCGCTTCGGCTCTTTGACTTCAACCCACACTCGCCAGAACCTGAACCGGCAGACTCGGAACTGCAATCAGGTGCGCACGTAATTTCTGGTACTTCAAATCCTAATGCTAACCAATCAGGGATGATCTGCTCGGCGGACTCGCATCAATCGAGGCACCTGCATCGCCTTCGATTGGATCTGCCACAATGGCAATCTCGTCACCCGCAAAAAACGGCGGCTTCACCTACCCCGGTTACGCTGCCATACTCACCAACACCTTCAGAGATGCTGTCTCCAATACCTTCGGAGATGTTGTCGCCAACACCTTCGGAGATGGCTACATCTACGCCGACTACGCCATCATCAACACCCGCGTCTCCATCGACTGAGCGCCGCGCACTCGCTCTGCCGGCGAGAAATGGATCTGCATCGACATGAGCCCCAGGTGCGTCATCAGCGCGCCTCAGTTCACCGGATGAGGTCGAGATGGACGTCGAGTCCGCCCGCACCAGCTATAGCAGCGATCACGCCATGGTCGACTACTATCTCAACCCTGCAGACACCTTCATCGGCAGCCGCAGCAGTAGCGAGAAAAGCAAAATTTCGCACGGCGCTCCCCTCCAGGTCTTCATGGTGCACGCGGGAGGCAATGACGGCACAGCACCCGAAACTTCGGCGAGTGGTGAAAACAACCACAACGTGACGAGCTATCCGATGACGGTTACCATGCCAGACGGCAGTACAACCCTCATCACAAAGGAATAGGCAATCAAAGCGATCAAAGCCATACATGACTGTACCATGATGCCCGATAACTCGACACCCGAAGAGCTCGCGGCACCCAAATATATTTTCTGGCAGGAGAACTTGAGGCTGAAGAAATTACAGGCAGCTCTCGACGAACGCAAAAAGGCGGCTAGTGCGTCAAGTGCATGGCGCGCTGCGCTGTCAAACGTGCAGTCTTCTGGGCAGACGCAGCACCACTCGCGGTCCAGATTGGAGCACCTAACAGAAAGCGAAAGAGCAGCGCTGTCCCGCAACCTGGACGTATCATTCATGACGCACGATGAAGACGGGATTCCCATCCCCAAAACAGCTCAGGGAGCACTCATGTCTGTGGCCACATACCTGCAGGCAACACAACCCCCAAAAGGTGACCCTAATGCGGCCCTGCATCGCCAGCAGATCCGAACGCTTAACTTAGCGGGTGGAGCCTTGATCGCTGTCGGCGACCGCTCAGGAGGAAGCAGATCCCGCCGCGGAGATAATCGCGACCGCGCAGTAACTATCCATGAAGATCGAGACCGGTCACGACGTGATCGTCATGGAACTCGACAGCACGAGGCGAGTGCGCCTCGATCCAAAAAAAAACAAAAGCAAAAGATCCACGCGATCCCTAGCAGCGACTCATACTCTGACGATGACCGCGAGCCTTGCGGGTCGTTGTGCTTCACTCGACGCATACGCGAGTCCAGGATGCCCAAAGGATTCAAACTTACATCTGAAACACCCAAGTTCGATGGCACCCAGGAGCCATCATCTTGGTTGGAGGACTACAAGATAGCGGTCTCTTGTCAACGAGGCTCCACAACAACAGCAATGCAGTACATCCAGCTCATGATGTCGAGGACCGCGCGAGACTGGCTGAAAAGCCTACCCGAAGGCACATACGACTCCTGGGAACACTTCCGGGGAGACTTCATCAAAAACTTCTTCGCAACTTGCAATCGGCCGGCGACATTCACAGAACTGCAAGCTTGCAAGCAGCGTTCAGACGAGCCGCTGCGAGAGTACATCCGGCGATGGACAACCATGCGTAACTCCATGGGAATAGTATCGGAGGACATGGCAATCGACGCGTTCAATCGCGGAGTCGCACGACGCGACCTTAGGGAAGCATTAGGATGCGAAAAGCCAAAGTCAATCGCACAACTCATGAAGATAGCCAATGAGTGGGCTGACGGAGAAGACTTGGTGCAAGAGCATCACGAGTCACCGCGCGGCAACGTCGACCATGGCAGCTGGGGCCGAAGAGAAGGTCGCGACAGAAGGCGCAAACGCAAATCCCACCACTACGATGAGTCAGAGGGAGTCGACCTCGTGGCGGCTGGCTACGCTGGCACCCGCGATGAGCGCAGTCGTAGCGCAGGTCATTTGGATGACCGCAGCAGAGGCCGCCAGGACGATCATGGCGATTATGGCCAACATAGCGACGGATACCGCAAGAGAGAGTGGCGCAAGCGTCGCGACGACTCGCCTGAAGGTTCGGGTGACCAAGAGCTGGATGAGGAGTGCAGATTCCATATGTTCAAAGGTCAAGACGGCAAACTCCACTCCAGTCACCTGGTAAAGACTGCAGAAAATTCACAAGGCTAACAAATGCATATATAAAGCACATGCAATCCACTCCTGGTACAATAGCAAAGGGAGGTGCTCCACCTCCTGCTCCTCCAGCTCCACCGGCAGCGTACATGGCGGGCGCGATACACCACCAGGCTCGCATCGAGGCACGGCATACCCGGCAGATCGGTATCCCGAGGCCCACGGACAGATAAACATGATACAGAAGGGGCGGCCATCCAACAGGGTGCATAAGTTGATTACTCGCCAGGTCAACATGGCTGTCATGGCGCCTCCGGCGGTACCCGAATATCTAAAGGGATCCGAAACTAGCATAACGTTCTCCCGCGAGGATCATCCCCCGGCTGTGGTTCGGGCAGGGCATGTTGCCCTAGTACTAGTTGCTCAGATAGGTGGCTTCGCCATGACCAAGGTCTTCATGGATAGAGGAAGCGGAATCAACATCATATTTGCGGATACGCTCCGTAAGATGAATCATTCTGTTGAGAACCTGCCAGAGTCAGAAACCACTTTCCATGGCATAGTCCCAGGCAAAGCAGTCTCGCCTTTGGGCACAGTACGACTCCCAGTCGTCTTCGGCAAACCATCAAACTTTCGAACAGAGAATCGATTTCGAAGTTGTCGACTGGAAGTCACAGTATCATGCAATCCTTGGGCGCCCGATGTTCGCTCGGTTCATGGCGGTCCCGCACTACGCTTACTTGATGATAAAGATGCCAGGACCCAAAGGAATTTTCACCGTAAAAGGTAACTTCCAGCGCTCTGACAGCTGTGACAGAGAATTCAGCAAAATATCCGAGATGTTCAGAATGCAAGAACAACTCCAGGAGCTCTCCATCAACAACGACCGCACCATATTCCCTGAAGCTAAGAAGCATGCACCGACGCCGCTTTCAGCGCAACAAACGACACGCGAGCACATCAAGTCCACCCAACGGATCCGTCCAAGACGGTCAACGTGTCATCAAGCCTTGACTCCGCATAGGAAGGCGCGCTCGTCGAATTCCTCTGTGAGAACTAGGAAATCTTTGCCTGGTGTCCAGCCGACATGCCAGGTATTCCCAGGGAATTCGCCGAGCACTCCCTCCAACTTTTTCCAGATGCTAAGCCTGTGAAGCAAACTATGCGCCGGTTCTCCGAGCCGAAACGCGCAGCCATCGGAGAAGAAGTCGACCGGTTACTGGACGCAAAGTTCATTCGAGAGATCAATAAGTCAGATTGGGTAGCCAACCCTGTCCTGGTGCCAAAAAAGAATTCAAAGATCCTCCGCATGTGCGTCGACTTCACCGCCCTCAACAAATGTTGTCCCAAGGACCACTTCCCCCTGCTGCGCATCGACCAGATTGTCGACTCTACGGTAGGGTGCGAGCGCTTATCCTTCCTGGATGCCTACTCGGGCTACAACCAGATAAGGATGAGAGAAGAAGATGAGGACAAGACTGCCTTCATCACACCATACGGTGTCTACTGCTACACAACTATGCCCTTTGGGCTCAAGAACGCGGGTGCTACGTTCCAACGCATGATGCAAAACTGTCTCCGGCAGCAAATCGGACGCAACATCCAAGTCTACGTGGATGACATCGTCATCAAAACAAAAAAGAGGCGACGCTCCTCGATGACCTGCGCGAGACATTCGCCAACCTCAAGCACTACAAGATCAAGCTCAACACTAAGAAGTGTGTCTTTGGCGTGCCAGCCGGACAGCTCTTGGGATACCTTGTCTCCGCTCGAGGCATCGAAGCGGACCCGGAGAAAATACAAGCTATTCTGACCACGCCGCCTCCGACTAAACTCAAGGAGATCCAGAAATTGGCGGGCCGAGTCACAACCCTTAGCAGGTTCATCAGCAAATTGGGTGAGAAAGCGCTTCCGTTCTATCAGCTGATGAAGAAATCAGACAACTTCGAGTGGACGCCAGAAGCCCAAGCAGCCTTTGACGACCTCAAGCGAATGCTGACAAGCCCTTCGATCCTCGTGGCACCCCACGAACGCGAGCCGCTGTTCCTGTACGTTTCCGCCACCAATCGGGTGGTCAGCATCGTGCTTGTAGTCGAGCGCATGGAAGGACACCTCCACGGCGTACAGAGACCTGTATATTACCTCAGCGAGGTCCTCTCCATATCAAAACGGCGGTACCCGCACTATCAAAAGCTCGCCTATGATGTGTTCATGTCATCACGCAAAGTTGCACACTACTTCGCCGAGCACCCGATAATCGTCGTTAGTTCGGCGGGGCTCCACGACATCCTCACAAATCCCGATGCAACCGGCCGAGTCGCCAAGCGGGTCATTGAGCTGGGACCTCGAGACATCAGCTATGAGCACCCGAAGGCAATCAAGGCGCAAGTTCTTCCTAACTTCACCATGTATTCCCAGATTTGTCCAACTCCTGGACCATGTATTTCGATGGGTCAAAAAAGAATGAGGGCGCATGCGTCATACTCATATCACCAAAAGGCGACAAGCTCCGCTACGTCCTGTAGATGGGCTTCCCTAAACCCTCCAACAACGAGGCAGAGTACGAAGCCCTGCTACACGACATAAGGATGGCCAAGGCATGCGGCTGCACTAGACTCATGATCTACGGTGACTCGAACCTGGTGGTGCAGCAAACTATGAAGGCCTGCGACGCTACAACAGATAACATGATCGTATATCGCGACCTGTACAACAATATGGAAGGCAACTTCGATAGGTGCGAGTTGCGCCACATCGGGCGCGAAAGCAATGAAGAAGCAGACATGCTCGCCAATTTTGGCTCCACGAAGGCGACTGTACCACCCGATCTTCCTTGAGAAAATCAAACATCGATCCATCAAAACTAAGCAAAAAGCCATGCCTCAAACTTCGACTGCCCTAGTCGCGGTCACAGACAATGTACCCAGCACAAAGGACCCGCCAGTCGAAGTCCTCCTCGTCGAGCCAACATGGACACATCGCTTCCTAGCATACCTGAAGCGCGGCGAGCTTCCAGAAGATGCGGCAGAAGCACGTCGAGTGGCTAGACGCGCCAAAGCATACACCATCATTAACGGTGAGTTATACAAACGCAGAGTATCGGGGATCCTCCAAAGGTGCATCGCACACGAAGACGGCGAGACCATCCTTCGTGACATACACGCAGGAACCTGCGGTCACCATGCAAGCAGTCGAGCCCTTGTCGCCAAAGCCTTTCGAGCAGGTTTTTATTGGCCCACGGCCCTTCAGGACGCAGAGGACATTGTCAAGAAGTGCATCGGCTGTCAGAAATTTGCAACAAAGCCACATGCACCAGCATCCGAACTGAAGACGATCCCGCTAGCCTGGCCTTTTGCCCAATGGGGACTCGACATGGTTGGGCCACTCAGGAAATCCTCTCGCGGAGGACACACTCACCTCTTGGTGGCAGTCGACAAGTTTACCAAGTGGATCGAAGCAGTCCCCATCACAAGCTTGACTGCCTCGTCAGCGGTTAATTTCATCAGATCGAGCATCTACCACTTCGGGGTCCCTCATAGCATCATCACTTACAACGGTACAAACTTCACGGCGGAGGAGTTCCGCGATTTCTGCAAAGACCAGGGCATCAAGCTCAATTACGCGTCGATGGCGCACCCGCAATCAAACGGTCAGGTAGAGAAAGCCAACGGTCTCGTGTGCAGCGGGCTCAAGAAGCGACTCTTTGCGCCACTCAGGCGAGCAGCAGGTGCATGGGCCGAAGAACTACCATCTGTCCTCTGGAGCCTTCGCACTGCTCCAAATAGGTCAACTCAGTATACACCATTCTTCATGGTGTACGGCGCAGAGGCAGTTCTCTCATTCGACCTACGGTTCGACGCACCTCGGATCACTGCGTATGAGGAAGATGAAGCAGAGGAGGCACTCACCGACGATGTCAACACACTGGACGAGGCCCGCGACATATCACTCACCCGTACGGCTGTCTACCAACAAAACCTCCGTAAGTATCATAGCCATCGGCTGCGCACCAGGTCCTTTGTGGTTGGTGACCTGGTCCTTCGACTGAAGCAGAAGAAGGTGCACAAGCTCACCTCTCCATGGGAAGGACCTTTCATCGTCACGAAGGTCATCGAAGGCGGAGCATATCGACTCAAGCATGCGAAGACGGGAGAACTTTCCCACAACCCTTGGAACGTCGCACATCTGCGCCGTTTTTATGCTTAGACTGCTCAGTCATTATATGTAATAGGCCATATGTCAGGTTTTAGACGCGCTCTTTTCCTTACCATGGTACCTAAGGGGACTGGAAGGTTTTTAATGAGGCGGCCTACAGCTTAACATTCAAATGTGGAATACAAACAATGTTCCTCTACTTCTCTCTGTTTACCTTTTTACATAAACAATACACAAACACACCAGCTACACCCGCATACTCGGGGGCTGTGTTGTTCAAAGTCGTAAATAAGCATAAACAAAACCTTGGCCGCACCCGAAGACTCGGGGGCTACGCCTAACAAATCAACAAAATCATACCCTCGGTCGTACTCGAACACTCGGGGGCTGCATCCCGCACATATATTACATACATAGCAATCATCAGGTAATTATATACAACTTAGTACAGATACACACCTAACCTACTCGGCAGATTCTTCCTTCGGCTCCGCCCACTTCTTTTCTTATTTCAACATTTGATGAATGCGGACTAGGGCATCAGTACGAGTCTCTTCATAGTGCTCCACCATATGCACGGGACCGCCACCTGGAAGGGATGGCGGGCCCAACGTGATTTTCTTCAGATCAATATGAGGCAGGTGAGCCCGAACGAAGGCAAGTGCCACATTGGCCCCGCCGATGAGTTGCTCTCGCACAAACTTCTTGATGGCCTTGCCTTGGCGAAATTTCTTCAAAAGCTCCGCCAGGCCCTGTGGTTGCTCGTTCAACGGAAATAGGGTTCGGTGCACTCGATCCATAGCCAACCTACAAGTCTCTAGCAGAATAGCCACGCGCCAGGCACGGTCTTGAAGCTTGGCCAGCACCTCACCTCTTTCCCTCTCCGACCAGAAGGGGTGGGTAGAGTACTGCGGGCTGCTAGCATAGCCGTCCAACCGATCGCGTATGCGTGATTCTTCGGCCGGCTTGTCAAAGCAAGCACCTGATAAATCTCAGGAATCAGTACACGCTCGACTGACAAAAAAGGTTGACAATCCGCGTTGGATGCACTTACACTCAAGCTGCAGATTCACCTTCTCCAACTCCTCAAGCAAAAAGACTTCCCGATCCGTTGCTGGTGAAGGCCTCGACTGCAATTCGGCCAGCATACCACGTACTTGCTCCAGCTTGTGCTCGGTCTTCGAGAGCTTCAGCTGCAGGAAGTCGATGATCTTCTGGTCATTCGTACTCCGAGTGCTCGTCGAAGGGCCAGCACTCCTAGTAGAAGGGGTAGTCAACACGCCCGCTGCCCCTCGCTACACAAGAATAACTCAAAGTATAAGATCACACAAATACTCGGGGGCTGAGCCCCGTAGCCAGTCAAAAGAAACAAGAATCACATTATGCATCCAGTGACCCACACTCCATGCTTGGTTTGGAGTCCAAAAACCACAGGTTCATTTTACAACTAGAAGCGAAAATGCATACAAAAGAAACACACTATTACACAAAGAGTACTCGCTGGTCATCGACTTCTTGGACGACACTTTCCTCGCCTGGACCCTTGCGGCCCTGTCCTCAACGGTGGTCACAAGTTGCTGAGTATACTTACGAGCCGTTTCCATCCAGTTGCCCAGCGTCGCGGATTTGCCATCTAGACCCTTGGGGAATGTCGACGTCGCCTTGTCGAAATCTCCTTCGAAGCCATGCGTGAGCAGCATGAGAAAAGTAATCTGGGCACCACTTACCATTTGCTCGTGGCTGAACTTGGCGACGGCGGTACCCTCTGGGTTGAAGACCTCCACCAACTCGTCAAAAGTCGGTGGCAACTTGTCGTCAGGGCAAAAGCTGCCATGAAGAACAGCCAGGGCACTCACCGCTTTTGTCAGCATCACCGCAGCCCTCCCGCTGGTGGTGTGGGGACCCCGGACTAGCTGTCCGAAATACCCGATTATGCTTAACACAACGATCCCGTGATCAGTCTGTCGTTGCACATAATCCTAATTGGATACCAAAGTTTACATCCATTACAGTACCGAATTAAAAGTCTTACATAAATGGTCATTTAGACCAAGTCTTACATAGGTGCCTTCATGGGCCAAACCAAAATATCAGCGGAAGCTACGGCATAGTAGACATCATATTCTAACAACGACGACCCGACAGGCAGCTGACTTGTGGAGATCCTTAGTTCGCATAGAAGTCACCATACTCCCGCTCGGCGTAGTGCTCCTCCTCGTAGTCTGGCTAGGACAATAGCCAGGGACGAAACCAATATGAGTACATTTGAATGTACTCGCAAACTACCCCAACATGAGTATGCACTAGTTTTATTTTAGTTGACAACTTTTATTTATTTTAAACAACTCTATATCTTTATTGAAAAAGGTAAGAAGAGTTTTATGACTATCTTTAAAGAAACCAACATCTCATTTGTTCTCCAAAACTCCTCCTGTTTCTGACCATGGCTCACCAGGGTCCATCCATTTCAACAACTCATACCACTCCATGTGGTATAGCTGTGTAACACCATCTCCAATTCAGTTTCTTTTTAAACTTAAAAACTTTACCAAAAACTTGCACATGGTCAAAGTAGGGCCTCCCAACTGTCCATATCCGAGGACTCGGCTATTCGAATAGTTTTAGACTCTGCAGAGGTAGCACGCTTGTCCCACATCCATCCGGCAACTCATCGTGTCCGCCACGTCTCGCCATACAGGGTGTATGCGAAGTAAGCCGCCGACCATAGCCTGTCCTTTGCTCATGCTAGTATAGGATCCTTCCCATATGACACTTCCAACACACTTAACCCAGCCCTTCGGAATCTAAGTGTGAGGACTCATAGGTTTTGTCCGGCGGTTTATGGTGGAACCTTCAATCCTCCTCCTTATCTTTCATAGAGTTTGAGCGAGGACCCGGGTCAGGGGTAGACCAACAAACTATCCCCTCATGCATGATGGAGTCATCTCTGTCGATGAGGTATCCAGTACTAATATGAGCAAACTATATGGCTAAGCCTTTTCCCATATGTGGTGGATGTGGTCGCACAGGGTATCGGATGGTTGACGTAAGTACAAGGACACACTGTGCATTTTTCATAAACATCATCATTTTCCTCTTCTCCATTCCAACACCGACATCTCGGTATTTCATAATCTCACAAGTAATTTCAAAGGAGTTTTGAACAAAATATAATTGTTTTTCCCATCCTATAATTTGATATAACTATCTTATATTTCTACATAGGTGGCAAAGTAATTTCCATATACTTTTGAAATGGGTTTTATAAATCTTGCCTTGAGAGTAAAACATGTTATGAAAGTAGATGCATATGTTTGTAGTGCAAGCTCAGAGAATAGCTTGCCTTGCTTGGCAAAGTGATCTTGCTCTTGTTCTTCAATTTCAGCAAACTCTCCTTCCTCGATATATCCGTCAACGTTTTCGTCTAATTAATAAACAAACAATGCAAGCAATCACTAACTGTACAAGCAATCATCTCAACACAATAATCATGAACCTCACACATAGCTACTGCACACATCAATCCACACAATTTGGTTTTCAAATAAAAGAACTAAACATTATTTAATTACTTCTAAATTATGGCAGAAACTTGTTGAACATGTTTAATTGCACAACTTGAGTTATGTTTGTCACAAAAATACAAACTAAAGTTCTATGGAAAGCTAGTGATGTGTAGAAGACAACACAATTTGATTTGGATCAATTGGAATTACCAAACTCCCTACACAAAGGTTTGAATCCAGTAGCTTATTAATAAAGTTTTGGCTACCATTTAAATTCTATTGCTTCAAAAATTAAATCCTTTTAGGGGAAACTAAACATGACTAAATGTGATCTACAAAAATTGGTCCTAATTCATTTGGGTCAACCAATAAACAAATTTATTTGTTTTAGTCCAGAAGGGTTTATCTTAAAGTCCACAATTAACATTGCTCAATTAATTCTACGAAAATTAGGAAAGCTAATACATGGTAGTACTAAGCTAACAAAATTGGTTTGGAAATATTTGGACTAACAGAGTATCAGAAACAAACAAGTTTAGATTTTAAACCTTCTGTGGTATTTTTAATAATACTTTTTAAATATTTATCTAAATGAGTTGAATCCAATTGAGTTGGTTAACAATTTCATAAGCTTTCCAGAGCAATTGGATTTGATTTATTTGTATGTCTAGATATCGAGTTATTGAATTTTGAAGTTGATGCCAGTACTGTTTTTCCAGAGAAAAAGAATTAGAAAATCTAACTGTTCTGGATAAAGTTGAGAAACCTGACAGGTGGGGCCTACAGGTCAGTGACTCAGTGTGCACGAAGGAAATGATTAAAACACTGACGGGTGGGGTCCCCTTGTCTGTCTAACATCTACAGCGAAGCGGTACGTTGCCGTTGGATCTAGATCCAACGGCTCTCAGAGCCCGCGAACGGCGACGACCATTTCTGGGCGGCGCCGCCGCGCCGGCGGCACGGTGATGATCGAAAACTCACCTAGAGGGCTCGGATGGTCGCAGAGATGAAGCAGATCGATGGCGGAGGCTCGGGGAAGGCGATGGGGCGAGTGGCAGTTGCTGGGGAAGCTTCTATCGACGGCGGCGATGTCGCGCACTTCCTCGGCGACGGGCAGCAACTCCGGCGGAGCTTCGGGGTCGCGTCCGTGCACTAAAAAGAGGGAAAAAGGCTCGGGTGAGTGCTGTGTCCACAAGGAAGAGTGTAGAGGCCAGAGAGAAGAGAATGGGAGGGTGTGGCGTTGCGGCGATGCTCGACCTTGACGGCGGCGACGGGTGCGGCAGTGCACGGCCCTCTGGCGGTGCACAGACCAAATTGGAGCGAGGGAGATATCGAGGGAGGGGTGTGGAGTTTCAGTGAGGTCTCGGGTGGCTTTATAGGCTCGGGGCGGTCCATGGTGGTCGAGGTCCACGGCGGCGACCATGGCGCGTCTACGGCGATCAAATCCTCGATTACGCGGCGAGGGTGCAGAGGCTCGTGGCGGCTTGGTGCTTAACGGGGTCCGGACACGTTCTAGAAGCGTCTAGAGGAGCTGTGCATGTCGGGGAGCAGAGAGGGGGGGCCTAATTGCTCGGCGCCATCCAAGTCCTCCGCGGCGGCCGTCGGGGAACAGCGGCGTAACTGCGACGGGAGAGGGCTCCGTTTTTCTTCCCTGCGGTGCAGAGAGCGCAGAGGCACGGCGAGCGCTGCAGGGGGGGGGGGGTCCGGGCGGCGAAGAAAACGGCGACGAAGGCGGTGGCGACACGGCGATGGTCGTCGGGGCTGGAGTCGACGACCTTTTTGCAGAAAACCCCCTACTTCTTCTTTTTCTTTATTTTTCAGTTTCTTTTTAATATCAGTAGGTTTTCTAGGATTTAATTAGGGCACTTAAACATTTTAGAAAAATTTGCAAATAATTGTGGGGCCTCCCCATAACATGTAGAAGCTCCACAAAAATTGGCATTGCAAAATAAAATGTTTTGCAACATTTTCTTTCATAGTACTTTGTTTATGTTATTTTAATTTGTTTTTATTTTAGAATTTTAAAACTGGTTCAAAAATAATATTTGAGAGGGGAAAGTGGTAGGAACAACATGGGGAGTGTTTACATTACATCTCCACTGACTTTGGTTTGAAAAATAATTGAGTTTGTCACTTTGAGATTTTTAAGTGACAACCTGTCACTTTTATTTTCTTGCTTTGATTTTGTATTTTGTTTTCTTTCTTTCTTACTAGTGTTCACTAGAGCAAACACTCACACAAACAGCAAGAACAACAACTCAAGTAACAAGAAGCAATTAACATACAATAAACAACAAAAAGTTTTTGTTGGCTCTCATTTTTGGAATATAATCCTGATAATAATTTTGGGATGTTACAGGCGGTCTCCGCGGCAGCCACGCTCTCCTCGAGTGAGCTGCCAACGCTCTGCTTGCCGGAAGCCAAAAGACCATCGATTACACCTGTCGGGATGCAAGCAACGTCAAGCATACAACTCAATTTTAAAATAACAACATACAACAAAGCTCTCATTCCAGTCAAGGAGCTGCTGCAGGAAGCGAGTCGCCCAATTGCCCGACCTTCCCTCTCCTTGGCAGCCGACAGACTCTTTTCCAAGTCGGCGACCCGATGCACAGATTTATTCTTTTCTTCCTCGGCGGCGGAAGCAGATTCTACAAAGACAAAAAGTGCTCGTGAGCACCAAGCAAGATATATATCCTGCAGAATTTTGAAGCCTAAAGCAGCAACTTACTCTTGGCGTCTTCGAGTTGCTGCTGAAGAGCGGCCACTTCGGTCTCCATATGGATATATTGGGTGCCAGCCTTCATCAGCTGGCGCACAAAATGCTGGCAACAAAAGAAACAAAGACATAAGCCTAAAGAATAAAAAAAAATTGAGCCTATGCACAACTACAAATAGTTGTACATAGCCTCGGGGGCTACTCCCATCGGGAGCGCTGCCGCGCACCCGATAAAAAGTAAATTGGCATGGGCGAGACACTCACATGGTCCATAGAGGCAGAAGTCGAGGCATCGGCGCCTGCCGCCGCCGGTTCGCCCTTGTCGGCTGCAGGTTCAGGACCTGGTGGCACCTCCACGGTGGGTTCATTGCCCATCAGTGGCTCTTGCGGGTGGGCATGCACTGTCGAAGCAGCACTGGTCTTGTCCACCGGTGGAGGAGGTGGAAGATCGTCGTCCGAAGGATCGCTATAGTCGGCGCAAAAATTCTTCAGAACAAAGCAAGCAGAAGTTGTTTAACAACAACAAGAACAATGAGATTACAAACAGTTACTCGCTAGCAAGATCCACAAACCTGCTGGGATGCAGGCAGCCGACGTTGGTGCGGGGCCTCTTCACATAAAGAGGTGGCAACGAGCGAAGCGGAGCCGACACAGTCGGCTCTGCCACTGTTCCTGCCGCGTCCTCCACCTTCTCTTCGGAGTCAGCCGTGTCTTCTTCCCCATCACGATGACTGTCGTGGGTTTGTCACGTCAGGTGTCATAGATGACTTCGTAGGTGTGGGATTATGCGAGTCAAGCATCTCCGAGCTTGGGATCGCAGGAACAAAGATCAACACAGATTTACCCAGGTTCGGCCCCCTCAATGTGAGGTAAAAGACCTACTTCCTGCCTACCCTAGATTGGTATTGATATGATAATCGAGGTGTTACAATGGAGGCGATCCGATCTGGTACTCGCCGTATGAGCTAGGGTTTGGGGCTTGATAGCTTGACCCGCTCTAAGTCCTGCGAGTCCTCTTTATATACACAGAGGCTCGCTAGGTTACAAAAGGAAACTTCCCCATAAGGAATACATCCACAGAGGCCTACTCGGAGACTACTTGGTCTTCACGTCCTCCGGGATATGTCTTCTAGATCTTTCCCTTATGGCGGTTCAATATTGGGCTTGTTCCCAAGTGGGCCTTCGTCCGTGCGAGTAATTAAGTCGCACTGGGCCGCGGGTTAATCCAGAAAGTATTCCCCCGACATTAGCCCCCAAGCGTGGCCTGAACTTCATAGTATTTCTTGATCTTGAATGCTTAGGCCGCGCTTTTCCTTGTTTCGCGGCTTATAATTCTTCTTGGCGGCTCAGAACGCGACTTATCCTGTCTTGACGGTTGATTTTCAGATCTAAACGTCTTCCGTGTCTGGGTTATTTATCTTGACTCATCATTTTCCCCAGTGTTCTGCATCAAGTCCTGCATTACGCATCCGCTACTCCTTTCCGCCGCCTCCAATCTCGCTTCTCGTACTCACAATCCTTCGGTGGATATCTCCATTGATCTGAGAAAAATGTCTCGCCGCAAGTGCAACTGGGAAGGCTCGTGGGTCGACGAAGATTTCCTGGAATCCCTATCTGCACGGGGCCTTCTTCCGCCAAAAGATCAATGCGAATGGCGGGCGGCCGGTGAGGAGGTAATCCCCAATCCTCAACCAGGAGAGATAGTGATTTTTGCGGAGCATGTTGAGCGCGGGTTCAAGCCCCCAGGCTCTCTCTTCTTCCGCTCCTTGATGCAGCGGTTAGGTCTCGCTTCCATGATATTGGCCCTAATTCGATGTTGCAAGTGAGCAACTTCCACGTCCTCTGCGAAGATTATCTGGGTATCCCGCCTTCAATAGATTTCTGGCTTGCTCTTTTCAATTGCAATAGTCAAAGGGAAACCACAGATGGTCCTTTTCTCCAATGCGGCGCCATTTCCTTCCAACGCCGTAGGGGTAGTATCTTCCCAAAACTAACTCTTGCCAAGAAAATCAAGGAGTGGCAAAGGACATTCTTCTATTGTAAAAACACTTCTCCTGAGGGTGAAATTCCTCTCCTCTTTGGTCTCCTCTTCCCTTCGAGGCTACCGATGCTGTCTTCCAAACCTGATCCTTCTTCGTTGCCCTTTGTCGAATCCCTTTAGACAAGGTGAGAGCGCTGACACTCCATGGTCTCACTGGATTAGATCTCATATCTTGCTGGACTAAGTGGCGAGTTCAGCCTGTGAGTCGCCGCTCGCGGCTTATGATGGATTTCACTTGTCATGCAAATGACGTCGATCGCACTTGCCCTGAAGATTGGGACAAAGGGGAGTGGATAAATTTCATTCGCCGAGTGACGGACGAGGATATTGACTCGTATGACAACGTCGGACTTGCTCCCTTCTGGGCTGAGCACAAGCCTTTTGTGGTAATGTTACTTGTCACTGTTTCCTCGAAAATTCCTTCTCCAAAATTAATTATTTCTGACCTGAGCTCCTTTTCAGATCGATCCCTATTTCTGGGTTCTTCCTCAGAGGACGTCGACTTGAACCAAGGATCCGCGGCTGAGTCGTCAAAACAAGCCGCAGCCTTTGGCGAAGATACAGTTATGCACGAGGGTAGTGCTTCTGAAGAGGAACAACAAATGGCCGACGCTCTTGTCCTCGACTCCAAATACACCTTTCCTGGAACTTCCTGAGGTGCCTCGCAGGTCCTCGAAACGTATTTTATGCCAGAGCTCAGAAGACCCGCGCAGCCTGAGAAACGTCGCAAAGCCTTGGCGTTACTAGCAGAAACAAGAGCTGCCAAATCTTTAAAACTCGCTGATCCCAACAAGGCTACTTTTCTTCCGAGGCTGTTGCAAAGGATTGCTTTCAATAAGCTCGGGTAATTGTTTGCGACTCTTCTCCTTTTCTTTTTGTGTTACGTTTTCTGGCAAGGAATTGCTGATCACTACTTCTTTTCATACTCTGTAGGTTCAGATTTGCAAGGTTTATCTTCTCCTTCCTCTGGTTGCCTGATGAAGAGTATCCGTGTCGCCTCTGGGTATGGTTCGCCTTCTTTTCAATGTTGCGGCTCTGCTAGGTCAGCTTATTAACCCATCAATGTTTTGCAGGGCATGTCTGAAGAGGCTACCAAGTCTAATTCCCATCCCACTTCTTCTCAGCAAGCTATGAGCGAGGATGATGCTGCTGATGAAAACGTGGGAAACAGTAATGGTGCGACTCAACCAAGGCCCTCCCTGGAGGAAGGTATTGCAGACGCGGCTCCTGCCGCGACTCCAGCCGCAGCTCCATCCACAACTCCTGCTGCTGGTAGGATATCTACTGAAAATAGAATTCCAGCTCCAGGAAATAGTTCTAAGTCAATCGCAGATGCCATAATTTCTGCTGGAGACAAGCATGCTGCTCTGCTGCGCGGCTTAGTTGAGCAATTTTCTTCAAGTCGCCAGGTACATATACCGTAGCC
The DNA here is from genome assembly GCA_947311845.1 of Poa pratensis. Classification (NCBI taxonomy): domain Eukaryota; kingdom Viridiplantae; phylum Streptophyta; class Magnoliopsida; order Poales; family Poaceae; genus Poa; species Poa pratensis. The sequence goes on from CAMZMU010000077.1 coordinate 9,927,656, forward strand.
CCCAAGGATCAAAACCTTGTGTCATCGCACGGGGTGTTGATTCTTTTCCTGGCTTCAAATCTCGAGCCCCCAAATTCCTGGATAATTTACCTATGCGTTTTGCTCTGTTTGTTTTCAGCGTGAACTGTCCTTGCTTGATGCTTCTGGCTCAATAAAGGGTAAAGGCATTTCCATAGACCATCCTGAAATGATGCAGTCTCGCCTGGAGCAGCATAATGAGGTCATTAGGGACCAAGATCAGGAAATAAAATCTCTCAAAGGTCAACTCGACTCCTGCGAAGAGCAATTTAAAGAACTTGAAGCTGATATGCAGCAGCGACTCATGGAGAAAGACGAGGTCATTAGATCTTTGCGAGAAGGACTGGCTCTTAAAACTGAATTGATTGATCGCCTGAAGGGGACCACGCAAAGGAACTCGCCGCGCGAGATGAAAAATATAACTCGCTGCTCAAAGCCTTTGAGGGTTTTGGCTCCATGGTCAAATCAGCCGTCCTGCAGCTTGCTGGTTGGTCTTGTATTCCTTTAATCATACATATTTTGGGTAACCAATCGTTAGTCTCTGACTTGTTTCTTGCCTTTTCTTTCTTTGACATAGGACCTGAGGCCCCAGTGTCCCGCTCCAATTTGAAGGATCAACTGGTATATCTGTCTGACCTCAGCCAGCGCTTCTTAAAGGTTACCAAGGAAGTTATGACGGTAATCACTCCTGCGACTGATGGCCCAACATCTTGCGAGTATTGGATAAATAAACTGCTCAAGGCTCCACATTATGTCTCTGATTGGAAACGATCCTCTGCTCGCGCCGGAGCCGCGCATGTCTTGACATTGCTTCGAGCATATTATCCAGAGATAGATGTTGGCAAGGTTGCTCGCCACGGCCTGGCGATGAGCGCAGATGATACTGAACTGCCAATAAGCGAGTACTTCGATATCTGGAAAGGGATGCGCGGGTATGCCACAAAATTTGTTGATAACTTAGACTTGGGCACTTATCTTGATAAATTCAATCTTGATGGGAGCAAGGTGTCAAGGAAAAGTCCTCAGGAGCTGAGTCATCTCGGGCTGCCACTCCAGCAACAGTATCTGGTGGCCCTTCTGCTTCGTCTGGCGGCGCCCTGATTATTAGGACACCTGCGACTGCAACTGCGAGACAAGCCGCGCCAATTCCCACTCCTGTTGCTCGGAAGAGGAAAAATAAATAATGTGGGACATGCCCGTTAGTCTGTAAGATATTCATGTATTATAAACAGTATTTTTGTGACCTATAAGCAGGTTCTTTTCTTGATAATTCCATTAAGTAGACGCTCGCGCGGCTCAGTATTTCCTAGGAACATGTGTGTTCAGGGTCGAGAGCGGCCATGATAGGCAATCAAGCTCGATTGACGCCACACCCCAGTACTTTGGTCGCATAATGCAAGACGCTTCTAGCTTAAGGATTGCCACTAGTTTGGCAAAATTTGAGGTGCGATTGGTACTCGCGATGCTCGTAAGGAGCCCTCAAGGGTCAGTGATATATGAAATTCAAAAGACTCAGCGACTCAATGATAGTTGAGGCGAAACGACAAACCCTTGAATGTCAAGGGTGCCGGCTTTATTTCATAATCACTCGATGTTTTACAGGGTGTTACATGATGATGCAGGCCCTTTAATGCGGGTTTTCTATTCCCCGCAGGCCATGCATACTTGATACTCATCGCACTTAGTTGCGAATTAATACTCCTAACGGAGTGGGTTGAACACCTGATTGGTTCAATTTTGAGTCGCTAAAAGCGACTCGGGTCGAGCATGATAGCTCCGATGTATGTCTCATGTTGAAGTAGAAAGCACTGTTGGGCGATCAGCCGCACTGAGCTGCGACTTATGTTGAGTTGAGTTTGCTTTGTAAGGTCTCACGATAACTGAGCCCCTTTGGCTGGGTTGTTGATCGAGGCTGGGTCTATGCACATGCGCCATTTCTTGTCTTCTTTTTGTATCAAGGCGACCTCTGGGGCATTATCTTGCTGATGCGCGACTTCTCGGTGGGTATTTACCATCCGGTGGCTGCATCCTGTTGGCCGCTTCCGCGGTACCTCCAACGCGACTCGTTTTGAGCTGCGATCACCGATCTGCGACTGATACCCATGTGAAGAGTTGGCGATACAAGCTTCTTCTGCGAGTACTGAGCCTGCGTTCTCGCATTCTAACGCTCTCTGTCTGTCTCCATATATTGTAATAACACCGTTTGGTCCTGGTATCTTTAACTGTAGGTAGACGTAGCAGGGGCGAGCGGTAAATTTGACATAGGCTTCTCTTCCAAAGATCGCATGATATGAGCTTTTGACTGCTACAACCTCAAAGTCTAGGAGCTCTGTGCGGAAGTTCCGCTCTGTTCCAAAGCTAACTTCAAGTGTTATCTTTCCGATTGGTCGCGTAACAGCTCCTGGGATTATGCCTTGAATTTCTTTCCTGGATGGTCGCAGCCTTGTCTCGGGTATATTCATTCTTCGGAGCGTGTCTTGATATAGGATGTTTACTCTTCCTCCTCCGTCCATTAACCTTACTTAACTTGTATCCCGCGACTTCTGGCGTGACCACCAGAGCTGGCTGTCCTGGATCTCTTACTTCTGGGGGGTGATCGCCGCGACTCCAAATAACCGATTGCTCTGTCCAGCGACGATACCTTTCTGGCGTTGAAATCTGACCGTCTTCCGGCTTCCGTCCGTTGTTTGTACTTCCACTGTATGAAACTGTCCTATGTTTCTTCTAGGTAAAACGTCAGGCCTTGACGAGAGCTAGATTGGTTCTTGTGCTGCATCGATCCGCTGCGAGCCGTGTCTGGCGTGTCGCCTTCTTTCCACCTCCGGTAATAGACATTGCGCCTTTGTGTGACCCGCTGGCCTGCCATCTCTTCTGCGATGTAAGTCGCAAGGCACGTCGAAGATCCCCTTGCAGTTATTAGGGAATAAGGCCTTATCACTCTTGCTCCTGTATCTGGTGTGCGACGTTCAATCTCCGCGGCTTGTAATTTCCCTGTTGGGTTCTGTGATAAGCCGCCTGCCCCTTTATCTGTCTTTGCGTACTTGTCAGCTACTGCCAAAAGCTGGTCGAAACTATCAATCTTGTGCTCAGCGCGACTTAATTTGTGCACCAACGGCTCAAATCTACAGTTCTTTCTCATAGCTTGTATTGCAGCTTGTACTGTTAAGTTTTTGGCGGAGCCAAGGATCTCCGCGATTCTCTTGATCCAGTCGCCGCTTGATTCGTCCTCTTTTTGAATGCATTGTCTAAGGTTTTTCATATCTTCTGTTTGGAATCTGCGGATGAACTTGTCCTTCAAGTCTTCCCATGTGCTTATTGATTTTGATGGCAGCCTTAACAGCCAATCCCTAGCTTCTCCCTGTATTGCCAAGTGGAAGTATTTCGCACGTACTTCTTGAGTCACGTCAGCCCCTGTTATGCTTGCCTCGTAATCCTCTATCCATAAGGCAGGGTCTTGGTCACTGCGATAGGTGGTGACTCGCTGCGACTCGTCGAAGTTCGGGGGGAAACGAGTGAGCCGTATTTCCTCTCCAAAACATGCTGGTCCTTTCAATAATGAATAGGAGTTTACTGGCGCTGAATCTTCATCTGAATCAGTTTCAATCTGGGATGGCTGAGTCGCTCCGGACGTCGCGACTCGCCTTCTATCTTCTTTTCTTTTTCCAATGATACCTGCAAACCTGCTAACTGGTTGACCACTTCTTCGACGCTGTACTTTCTCCTCCCCATGATACCTCGTTTTGCGGCTCATTGGGCGTGACTCCATACATATTTGCTTGTTGTAAAGCAGCAGTTTGCAGTAGGTCGATCGCATAGCGAGCTTCCTTATCAGCTCGCGTGTCTCCAACCGGTGCTATCTTTGACAATATCCCTATCGCGGCGTGCACGTTGCTCTCTGGGTCGCCGTGGAACTGTGATTTCCTCTCTCCTCTCCATCTTGATCTGATGTTTTTGCTGCCAACGACGGAGTCGCCACTCTTCTTCTTGGAGTTTCTTGCGCTCAGATGTCGCTTGGTTCGCACCGCCTGGTGCTTCGGCTGGCAGCGGCGGAGTCGTCGGCCTTCTTCTTGGAGTTTTTCGCGCTCAGCCGCGAGTCTTTGTGCCTCTTCACAGAGCTCCGTCCTGATAGCTTCAATCTCTTCAATCTTGAGGTCTCCTTCCTGATTTGGTAGAGATCCCCAAACAGGTCTTGATGGGACGGGGATGGGCAATCTTGCCGTAGCTTGTTGTAGCTCCTCCAACACGCGGACCCTGACCGGCCGCAGCTCCTTCACCGATTCGCTTCCTTGAGTCGCGTCCATAGATCTGCGACTGACGGATCCGACGAAAACTTTTACTGATCCGATGGGAACGATGTATCCGAACTCGATGCGATCTGCCTCGGGTCCCCACTCTGAGTCGTCGATGAAGGGGACCCCATTGATGTCTTCAACTTGGCCGATGGCGATGTCCTTGAAGCCTGATTTCGATCCTGCGCGGAACGTGACGCTTTTGACCGCAGGCCCCACGGTGGGCGCCAACTGTCGTGGGTTTGTCACGTCAGGTGTCATAGATGACTTCGTAGGTGTGGGATTATGCGAGTCAAGCATCTCCGAGCTTGGGATCGCAGGAACAAAGATCAACACAGATTTACCCAGGTTCGGCCCCCTCAATGTGAGGTAAAAGACCTACTTCCTGCCTACCCTAGATTGGTATTGATATGATAATCGAGGTGTTACAATGGAGGCGATCCGATCTGGTACTCGCCGTATGAGCTAGGGTTTGGGGCTTGATAGCTTGACCCGCTCTAAGTCCTGCGAGTCCTCTTTATATACACAGAGGCTCGCTAGGTTACAAAAGGAAACTTCCCCATAAGGAATACATCCACAGAGGCCTACTCGGAGACTACTTGGTCTTCACGTCCTCCGGGATATGTCTTCTAGATCTTTCCCCTTATGGCGGTTCAATATTGGGCTTGTTCCCAAGTGGGCCTTCGTCCGTGCGAGTAATTAAGTCGCACTGGGCCGCGGGTTAATCCAGAAAGTATTCCCCCGACACTGACGCTTCCGCAAGCCGTCAGTCGCGTGGGCCTCAGACTCGTCTTCATCGGCCTCCGGGGTGTTGGCGGTCGCGAGTGAGGTCACCTCCTCGTCCGAGTCAACCTCGAGTGGCTCGTTGTTTAACATTGGGCCACTCTCTGGAAGCTGCGGCATCGACTCGAGCGCCTCATGTCCCTGCACGAAAAATACACAAAGGAACAATAAGTATACAGTATGTAACAGTGCTACTCAAAATAATAGCGAATAATACCTCCGACAGAGGGTTGCTAGCCTCGTAAGGCGGAACCGGCGGTTGAATCTCGCAAGGCTCGTCCGCGCTAAGTATGGTGAGCGACCTCACCGTTTTCTTCACCTCACCCGAAGACAGCTCTTCCATGTGCGAGCGGGTCGGGTCAGCCACTCCCGAATACGCCCACATGCCATGGACTCGGGCTCGGAGAGGCTGCACACGTCTCTTAATAAAAGTGGCCAGCAGGTGGATGCCAGTCACCTCTAGTCCGACGTTGGTCTGCAGCTTCAGAACCGAACTGGTTAGCTTTTTCATGTTTTTTGAGGTTTGTACTGCTAGTTCGATCTTGTTTGTGATCTGTAATCCCATGTACTCAAAAAAAAAAATAACATGAAGATCAAATTGTTTTAGTAGAAGCCAGTGTGTCCGATCGTGTGCACGTGAGTGAAGCCCAAATTTGGCAGGACGTTTGGCTTGGCAGGTAGACGTCGTCATATAATAGTAGAGCTTGTTGTTTAATACTCCTACCATAGAAGAAGATCTGAGTATGCCTACAATATGATCCGATCTTAATATCATTCGGACCCGATCTTGTCTGAATACAGATAGGCAGCAGTATTGTTCCGAAATCAGATATGCGCGTGCGCAGTGCCAGGCGCTCAAGGAGTCGAGGTTTGGTTGCAGAGCGGAGAGGATGAGAAAGAAATGGCCAGATGAAGCAATTGTGGCTCTAGTTACTGAACAGATCCATGGCAGATGAGAGAAATGAATGCAGCGATGGATATCTAGTGAAGGAGAAAGCAGAGGAAGAAGGTGACGGCCGCGAGGACAAATGCGGACTTTGGCAAAGGAAAAGGAGAGGACGACGGATGCGGAAAGGGGCGATAAAATCGAGCGAACGAATCGACCGTAGCAACGGTGGAGTGGTTAATCTGTAGTGTGGGTGAGTTCGTACGTACAGTGCTACTACGACGACAGGCAGTGCCCATCTCTGCTGCTGCTGTGGTGGCCGTGGGGGCTCACTCCGGCCGGTGCGGTCCACGGGGATGGTGATTTGATGATGGATTTAATTCAAATCCATCTAACCTACGGATCCTGGCTTTGGTTGGTTGCTGACTATAGCCTCTACGTGTATGTGTCTGTAGTCTGTACAACTCTCTAGCAAACCTTTTTGAGAAAAACTCAGTTGATTTCTGCATCATAGAATATAGTTGACCCAGTTTATAAGTTAAACCGGGGACAAAAACCATAAATTGACATGTTTACAAAAAAAATGGGCAAAAAACTGCACAAGCGAGGAAACTCGCCCTCCACACGACGTATCTCACCAAATGCAACAAACACTCCACCGGCTCCGAGGCCGCCGCTCCAACTTACACCACTCGGCACCAGAGCCGCACGATCCAGCCATCTCGTAGCTCCCGCTACCAAGATGACCGACCGCAGATCACAATGTCGTACCAAATCCGGGACCGCCTCCCCGCCACAGCAACCAAATCAAAATTTCGCATTGCCCGAAGTCGAATCAGTGAGGTTGACGAACTTGTTGCCCGCACAACTCCAGGACGTCACCCCGAACCACACTTGGCCACGACCATGCCCTATAGGACTTTCGTACGTGGGAGCTCGAGGACACCGCCTCGACGCACCACCACCATTCGGTACCGCCGTCTCGCCATTCGCCTCCCCTGGCAGCAGAGCCACCCTTCCCCTTCCCGTCCACACGAACCAACCGCATCGCGAGAGCTCTGAACCTCCAAGATGACGCCTCCAACAAGGTAGCAATGAGTCACTCTGCTTTGACGACACCACGAGCCACAAAGCGAGCCCCTCTGATGGTCCACCCCCTTGCACGCAGCCGCCCGCACCCCCCCCCCCCAATGCCTCTGTCACGCCCCGGACAACTCCGCGGCGGTGGCTATCACGTCACCTCCACGCCACGGCCAGAACCAACCGACCTTCACAGTCCCACGCCCACGGCCTTCACAGTCCCACGCCCCCAAGAGAGAGAGAGAGAGAGAGAGAGAGAGAGAGAGAGAGCACCCCACCGCCACCTTCCCTGGGCGTGCCGGGGGAGGAACGAGGGAGTCCCTTACCCCGCGTCGCCCGGGGAGGGGGTGTTGGTGTTTCCAAATATCTCGCTCGCCCTCTCTTGCTAACCTTTTTAAGCTTTATGCCTCATCCACCATGATAGGAAAATAAAGAGTAAAATTCACTCACAGTCACTGAACTTGTCACGGAAGCACGCCACGGTCACTGAACTTTGAAATACGCACACTACAGTCACTAAATACGTGAAGACGTGATTGTACGGTCACTGCTGAGCGTATTCGACTCGTACGCACACCTGTTGACCGGTCAGCGAAGGCGAGGGTCGAAGCGCGCCTATAAATTTTGCAGAAAGCCCCCTGGGTCGCTGTCTGAAGAAGCAAATAAATTGCTGTGTTAACTCTGTTTCGTCGTTTGGACGGCTGAGTCGAGGCGGAGTACGGCGCTGCGTCGGAGATGTCGAGGTGGGCGTAGATATCGTCGCCGCTGTGTCGGAGACGACAAGCAGCTGCGTCGCCGTTGATTACGCGAAAAGGGGACGCGTTCTCCATGTCTCCTGTTCGTCGCCCCGACGGAGACCCTGCGCAACGGGTGGTAGCCGCGGCGATGGATTTGGGGTGGGGTGGAACGAGCTAGGGATTTGAGAACGAGTGGAACGAGAGGGGAGGGGATTTTAGTAAGCGGTGGAATTTTGCGAAAACACACCGACAATGGTTTTTAATCACAGTTAACTCCCTTCACGGCCCGTGTGGTTCGACCCGCGCCTCCGCTGACCGGTCAACACGTGGGCGTACGACGTGAATACATTCCATAGTGACCGTAGAATCACGTCCTGTCGTAGATAGTGACCGTAGTGTGCGTATTCGAAAGTTCAGTGACCGACGCGGGCTTCCGTGACAAGTTCAGTGACCGGGAGTGAATTTTACTCAAAAATAAAACTAGCTACCTGCAAGGACATGAGACGGATTGTCACCGATCACATGCGGAGAAGTAGAACCAGAGGGAGATCTGGAAAGAAAGCGACCGGGATCACAGCCTAGTTTGTACGCCCTCTCCCTAAAAGGAGAAACTCAATTGCAAAGTGGCAAATTCGATGGATCGGTCGATTCTCCCTGTCAGCCAATTTAGCTTCACGTTGAAGCTGCGAGGTAGGAACGGAAGAACGAAGATCGATTGGATCAGCTACTGTTGTTGAAATTGGACACTAGGCATATCAACCCGACGCCCTAACTTGGCCCACTCATATATTCCCCAGTTGTAGGGCTCCTAGCGTCGATAAAAGTAGGTGTGCATTTTTGTTTGAGATACTAATTAGGGAAACCATTTTGATAACAGTTTAGATATATCGACGATTTAAGCTGAATGGAGCCCATACTGGCCTGATTGGTTTCTGACTCCAAAAGTGAAAGATAAAAATCACGTGAACCCTAATTTACTGCATATGTACATGTGCTTTTGACTAATGATTGTGCCGTCAAAAGAAACCCCCTGTTCACATACTTTTTCAGACAAGTTTACAATTGATTTCACATACTTTTTTCAGACAAGTTTACAATTGATTTTGTTTGTAAGAAAAGGACTCGAATAAATCAATTGGACAGCGAGGGAGCCAACAGGACTGGAGAGAGAGATAGAGACGCGTCCAAAGGTAAAGCAAGAAAGATGGAGCGAGGGAGAAAAGAGAGGGAGATCAGGAGGTGGTCGGCTGCTCACTCCACAGTGCACAGTCTCCACTCCCACTCTCTCCGGTGTCCACTTCGCCGGCCAATCAGTTACGCGTAGCACTCTCCAAGAAAACCGCCTCCGTCTCCTCCCCCGCGTAGCTTAATGCGGAACTAAACTAATCACGCGGCAGCAGCACGCCGCCGAGGTACGAACGTACGCGCGCGGCCGGCCTCATGAAGGGCCACCACTCGGCGCCGCTGTCTCCGGCGGTGGCGGCGGCCAAGCGCCGCTGCACCGGCATGGCGGCCTCCGTCCCGGCGCTGGTGCTCTGCTCCGTCCTCCTGCCCCTCGCCTTCCTCCTCGGCCTCCACCGCACCGGTAAATCACCACTGCCTCCTCTTCCCCGGGCTGCGTGAGTCGTCTCCGCGGATCTGTGCTGATTCTGTGCGCGCGTGTGAGCTGCAGGGTACGGGTCGGAGGAGCGCGCCGCCGTCGTCATCAGCACCGTGAGATTTTCCTTGCAGAATTTTCATCCTCTGGCTCTCTTTTCCCCCGGTTTGCTGCATTTTCTTCAAGCATAGTTCTTGTGTATCTTCTGATGACGAATTTCTATTGCCGTGTTCAGGAGCTGGGTCTCGGGAAGCTTAAGCATTTGGATGGGGGCATGAAGCACAAGCTGCTCGAGGTACCGTGATTACAATGTCCTGAATTACGCGTTCGTGCTGAATTGACGAGAGCAAAAAAAAGGCAATTTTGCATCGCATTAATTATGCGCGTGATGTGGATTGGATTTTCTGAATTTCATGCCCCAAATTCGCGGCGATTCTTCCTGGTGGTTTCTAAAAAAAAGGCTTTTTACACTCGTAGCTAGGGAGTTCAATCATGCGATGCGCGTGTGCGTGCGTGCGTGTTTTCGTGGACGTGTGCTGCTCGCTGACGGCTTCACCACCTACCCGCTTCGTGAGGAGCGGCCGGTCAGTTGCTGCGTGTTTTCTGTCTCCTCTATGCTGTGATCTTCAGGGGTGGAAATCAGACAGTGTTGCGCTGACTATATTGTAACGCAAGTGATGCCAAATAGATGAGTCAAACGTTATTTAATATCGCTTCTGCCAAATTAGCCTTCTTTGGCTTGTTGTGATTATTAAGATTTTAAGTGCCTACTGCACTAACATGTCAAAAGGAAAATCATTTGACCAATCACCTTTGTCTTGTGTAAGCAGGATGTTTCCAAGATGATAACTTCAGGATCGAACGGGGTTTCCGGCGAGAGATCTAGTAGATCAAAGTCCAGGAATCTTGCTGCTAAATCAAAAGCAAAGATCAAGGGCGATTTCTCCTTGGTTGAGCTGAAAAATGACACCCAAAAAACGAGAGGTGAGAAATGTGGGATCAGCTAATGTGGCACGCTACCTTGAATTCGTTTAGTACATGCTTCAATCAACCTTCTTACCATATGCAATGCTGTTTCAGAATCTCGTACACAGAGAAGATATCAACTAAAGGACTTGTCATGGAGATCAATGGTAAGAGACAACGTTTCTTTTTCTGATGCTGTCAAATTTGTTTTAGTCGTCTGCCATTTCAACAAACACTGGAAGAGAGCGTGCCACGCATGATACATGAGATGTGAGTACTGAATTTGGTTCATGGTGTTTGTACGGCTATTATTCGGAAGCCTTAACCAATTGGGTTTTTAAGTCGACAGGATTTTCAGGTAGTTGAATGGTGAATGCCAAATGTTTGTGTAGGAACATTGTTGCGTCTCAGTGGGGGTCAACAGTATTTTTTGCACTATGTGTGTGCTAAATTTGCGGTAAATTTAGATATATAGTTACTGTATCTTTTGGGGCAGGTTTTCCACTTTCAGGATTGCTTGTTAGATGTTTTCTAGTGAGTGTTTCAGTCAGGTGGCAATATGTACTTGTTTTTGTCGTAGTGTGCAGTGCAATGTACAACTGTTTTCCCTGTAGAATTCGTTGGATGATTTCCGTTCTCACCTTTACAAAAAAAAATTTAAAAATAAACTTTTACAAAAATCACTGAAGAACATCATATTTACTGTAAAGATCTTGCACGTTCGATCATTAGTTTGATTGGTCTGCTCCAGATGTATTCACAAATGCAGTAGCCATTGTTATCAAACAGCAAATCAAGTGAAGAAGGCAATAATTCGGTACTGTAAAAGGCTTTCTGAAGTTATACAAGAATGTATTTTCAGATATGAATCTTCAAAAGATAGCGGCAATAGATCCTTTACAGTAAATATAAAATGACCAGTATTTTTGTACCAATGATCCTTTGGAACTGCTCTAAGTTTCTACCAAAGGACACTGAATTTGTTTTTTGTAGGGTACTACTGTTGATGGGACGGAGAACCATGGTCAGGAAGCAGCACAAGAGGAGAATCCCAAGTCCTGTGAACTTGAATATGGAAGCTACTGCCTCTGGTCTGTTGAGCATAAGGAAGAGATGAAAGATGCTATTGGGAAGAGGCTTAAAGATCAACTTTTTATGGCAAGAGCCCATTATCCTAGTATTGCAAAACTGAAGCACCAGGAAAGATTTACACGTGAGTTGAAGCAAAATATCCAAGAACACGAACGCATGCTCAGTGACACCATTGCAGATGCTGATCTTCCACCATTGTGAGTCTTATCTAGTGTTGAAGTATTATCTGTTGAACTGATTATAATAAAGATTACACTCCATAAACTACCAATATGAGCATTAGCAATTTCAGGGTTGCTTTCTTTTTTGTGATATGTTGTATCTCTCCCATACATATTAATTGTCGCTGAATCGGATGTATCTAGCACTAAAACATGTTTAGATACATCCGATTCAGCGACATTAAATATGGATTGGAGGGAGTAGTAACTATTTGTTGACCCTATTTCCAGTCAGATTGGTACCCGCAGAAATATGACCTATATCCAACCCTGGCCATCTGGACTTTGTATGGAGGCATTAAGCTGTTAGTTTTACTGAATGCATCTTTAAATGGAAATTGTATGTTTTTTTGGTGTATACATGTATATATATATATGCGAGGTGTGGATTTGTGGCACCCGAGCACCAGTGTGCTCGGGTCCAATAGTTTTTTGGAAACTTTGAATTTCAGTTGGAAAAAATTCAATCTTTTTTCGTTGGATACGTACGCGTGATATCTACGTGTGTACAAAATTTTAGTGCAAAAAACCGTATTCTGAGCTACATACAAATAACAAATTTGTGGGCACAGTGAAGGGAAAATGGTACTATTTTCTTGTCAGAAATTCTACTTTTTCGTGTAGCCCAAAATACAAAAAAAATTATGAAACTTCTGTCACATACATAATGTGTATGTATATATTTGTATACCCAATTTCAGATTTTTCTTAGACCTAAAAGTAGGGTTTTCAAAATATTCAAAAATCGGGCAGTAGTGAGCTCGGGAGCCACAGCCAGTTTTCGTATATATACATCATTTAGAATATATAGCTGATTTGATAGTTAGTCTATCATGTCTTTATTATAGTGTCATATAAATATTTTCCTGTTTCGAGCAACGGACTACAATATAGAAAAATGATGGCGTGTACGACTCTTTTGTTTACATTTCTGTTGCTTATTTCTGAAGGTAATGGCTACTTACTGTTTTCAGTTTCGCAAAGAAGCTAGAGAAAATGGAGCACACAATCGAAAGAGTAAAGTCTTGTGAAGTAGGCTGCTCCAATGTTGAACGGAAACTTAGACAGCTACTCGATCTAACTGAAGATGAAGCTTATTTCCATACAAGGCAGAGTGCATTTCTCTATCATCTTGGGGTTCAGACTATGCCAAAAACTCACCATTGCTTGAGCATGAGATTGACAGTAGAGTATTTCAAATCCCCATCTCTTCACAGGGAACTGCTAAATGAGCAGACACTTGAAGACCCTGCCTACTTTCACTATGTAATGTTTTCCAGGAATGTACTTGCAGCTTCGACTACTATCAATTCAACAGCCATGAACTCAAAGGTATAAAGTTATTTTGAAATAATTGAAAATCTTACTAGTGATTCCTCTCAATGCTAATTTCATATGTCATGTTTCAGGATTCTGGCAGCGTTATTTTTCATCTATTCACGGACACACAGAACTTTTATGCAATGAAGCATTGGTTTGATAGAAATTCATATTTAGAGGCTAATGTTCATGTGATTAACATTGAGGATCACCAGAAGCTCTCTAAGAATGCTGGATCTATTGAGAGGCAACATTTATGGCCTACAGAGGAATTCCGTGTCACGTTTCGTAATCATTCTCAACCTTTCCAGAAGCAGATGAAAACTGAGTATATATCTGTTTTTGGCCATTCACATTTCCTGTTGCCTGATCTTCTTCTAAACTTGAATAAAGTCGTTGTTCTAGACGATGATTTGGTTGTCCAGAAAGATTTATCATCTCTTTGGAACATCAATATGGGAGATAAAGTGATAGGTGCTTTACAGTTCTGTGGAGTTAGATTAGGTCAGTTGAAAGGTTATATAGAGGAGCATAGTTTCAACACTGATTCATGTGTGTGGTTCTCTGGTCTGAATGTAATTGAATTGGAAAAATGGAGAGATCTTGGCATTACTAGCTCTCATGGTCAATTGCTTCAAAAGGTCAGTAATACTTTCCATTCCTCTTACTGTCCTATCGAACAAAAACTGCATTAGTTATTATTATTATTTTTTATAAAAAAGAACTTGTAGTTTACTCTGGTAATCCTAGAACTATCATTTCATAATATCCTTTGCCATAATTATTTCTTGAAAACATAACTTATCTGATGCATTATCGTCGCTTTTGCAGTTGCAACAGGACAGTTCGGCATCACACAGACTTAAGGCACTCCCTAGAGGTTTACTTGCCTTTGAAGGCCTGATATATCCTTTGGAAGATTCATGGGTTCAATCCGGTCTTGGATATGATTATGGAATTAGCCGTATCGATATAGAAGAGGCGGCTACTCTACACTACAATGGTGTCATGAAACCTTGGCTTGATTTGGGAATACACGATTATAAGAGCTACTGGAGAAAGTATATGACTAATGGGGAGAGGTTCATGGCAGAATGCAATATACATTAACAGCAGTGAAATAAGATGTAACACACACTGCATAGTCTGCATTGTTGGGAATTTGGAGCAGCGAGATCAAGAACTTGCTTCAGCAAAAGGATATTTAGGAGAAACTGGATGCAGTATTTATGATGAATGAAGTACACCTCCAGGGACCAGGGTGGCACCGTGTCGATTCTATAAAGAAAAATATGCTAAAATGCTTCCGGCCAAAACACTACCAGTTTTACAGCAAGGAAGTCAGCAGCACACCAGCATGAAACCTGTTTATTACAGTCAGATAAGTCTTTTCTTGCAGCATGAACTGCAAAAGTGCAGTTCTTTGCTGATTATTTTTTGTGTAAATTCTTCCGTGCAATTATTTTTGCTCATTGTGCAAGAGATACACTGAGGGACCAATGTTGAGTGTGGCACGGCATGTACAGAAAATAAATGCCTCAGCCTGCAGCAGTTCACTTGTCATTCTTCGCCGTAAGGACAACCGTTGTTATTGTGGGATGTCGATCTTCATTGATGACATTACAAATAGATGTTTGTTTGGTAGTCACATTTTGAGATTTGAACTTTTTTTATTGTGCAATTCCCATCCTGTTCTGTAAAGGAAATTTAAGAACCCACATGGTTATTCCTCAGAATGGTTGTATTGCTGTGTTTGAAATCACAGTTGTACGTCATAAATTTGACACAGATAAGAACACATACAACTATATCAGCTTTACTTCCAAAATTAGAGAAGCATAATTTCGAAATTCTGCGTCACGTATATTTATCATCGGTAAGGCTATAAGGTTAAATTGTGCCTTTTGTAGAGAACACTTTGGAAGCTGGTAATGTGATTTCTTCTGTAAGAGAAAGGCAAACATACCTATTGTACGATCCAGAGAAGGCAACTGAGAAATTTCAGTTCTGGTGTTACAAGCTGTGAAGCTTAGGACCTTCCAGAGGACACTTACAATGCTTCTGCAGCTCCAAGTACCTCTCCATGTTAAACCTGTGCTTGGCACAAAGCTTTCTCCTCCTCGACAAGAAGAGCCTCTCCATGAAGTCTTGATACGTTGGGTCCCTCGAGGTCACGAGGAAATACGTGTAGCTGACGAGCAACCCGGACGCGGTAGTGAAGAATGCGATCGGCTCCATCACATCCCACGACAGCTCCCAGAACGTGAGGCGGAAGAAGAGGCCGACTTGGGACATGAGGAACCCTAAGCCGGACCAAAGGATGCACCGGACTTGCTTGTGCGCTAGCTTGTCGATGTCGTCCTTCCTTTCCTGGAGCTGCTTGAACTCTTCTTTCCTTGGGTCATTCTCTAGTTCCAGCACAAGTGGTACAGCTCTTCTTATTGTAGACAAATGAGCAACTACATTCAACAGGGGCCAAAGCCAGGTACATATACATGTATACATGTGTGAGATGAACAGTAGAGGAACAGTACCTATACACATCTAACACCCCCCATCAAACTCATGGTGGGTCAACAACACTGAGTTTGGAGAGGAAGAACCCATGCTGCGCTCGAGTCTGTGCCTTCGTGAAGAAATCCGCCAACTGTAACTCGGAGGGCACATAGTGAAGAGCAAGAATCTGATCCTGCACAGCAGCACGCACAAAGGAGGCATCCACGCCGATGTGCTTGGTGAGCTCATGCTTCACCGGGTCACGCGCAATGCTGATGGCACCTGTACTGTCTGACAATAGAGAAGTCGGTGCAGCAGCAGAAACACCAAAGTCTGCTAGCAACCATCGCAACCAGGTCACCTCAGCCGTCAACATAGCCATCGCTCGCAACTCAGCCTCTGCACTGGAGCGGGAAACTGCCTTCTGTTTCTTCGTCTTCCAGGCAATGAGAGATCCTCCAAGAAAAACACAATAGGCAGACAGGGAGCGGCGATCAGAAGGATCACTGGCCCACGTAGCATCAGAGTAGGCCTGGAGCTGGAGAGAGCTGGAGCGAGGAAAGAAAAGGCGGCGAGAGATCGTGCCACGAAGATATCGTAGAACACGGAGAAGGTGACTATAGTGGACAGAACTGGGAGCAGATACGAACTGACTCAGAATGTGGACAGGATATGATATGTCTGGACGAGTGACAGCCAGATAGACAAGACTCCCAACAAGATGGCGATAGCGTGTCGGGTCTGTGAGGGGATCACCATCGGTAGCACGAAGCTGAACATTGAGCTCCATAGGAGTCTCAGCAGTGCACTCATCACCAAGAGCGGCGCGAGCAAGAAGATCCTGAATATATTTTTCTTGGGAGATGTAGAAGCCATCAGAAGTCGAAGAAACCTCAATCCCAAGAAAATAGCGAAGAGGGCCAAGATCTGACATCAGGAACTGCTCACGGAGGCGGGCCTTAACAAAGGCAATATACTCAGAGTCATCGCCAGTAATGATCATGTCATCAACATATAAGAGGAGGAGCGTCCGACCACGAGGTGAGGTGTGGACAAACAGCGCAGGGTCATGGTCGCTAGGCACAAAACCAGCGGCAGTCACCACAGAAGCGAAACGCTCAAACCAGGCGCGAGGGGCTTGCTTAAGGCCATAGAGGGAGCGCCGAAGACGGCAGACCATACCATCAGGAACAGAGTACCCCGGTGGTGGCTGCATATAAACCTCCTCACGCAACTCTCCATTGAGAAAGGCGTTCTGGACATCAAGCTGAGACACAGACCAATTACGAACAGAAGCCACAGCGAGAAGAGTGCGGACAGTGGTCATGTGGGCTACGGGAGCGAATGTCTCATCATAATCGCGTCCCTGCTCCTGCTGAAAGCCACGAGCCACAAGACGAGCTTTGAAACGCTCAAGAGAACCATCGGAGCGAGTCTTGATCTTATAGACCCACTTGCATGTGATGGGACGAACACCAGGTGGAGGGGAAACCAGATCCCACGTGCCAGTGCGCTCAAGGGCAGCAATCTCCTCAGACATCGCAAGCTGCCATTCAGGCTGAGCCATGGCATCACGGTAGGAAGTGGGCTCAGCAACAGCAGAAAGGCTGTACTGGGAAGGAGAATAGCGATCAGGAGACCGTAATGAGGTCCGAGAACGAAGGTTATGAACCGGTGTACACGGGGAAGGTGGCGCGCCGGAAGTAGAAGGCATGTCAGAGGGATCATCGTCAACACGCGGCCGACGAGTGTAGTGGAGAGGAAAGGGAGAGAGGGTAGTATGCACTGGAGAGGGAGGTGGTGAGGGAGGAGAAGAGGATGGTGTCGGCGGTGCATGGGGAACAGTGGGACTTGGCGGAGGTGGAGGTGGAGGAGGAACATGAGGCACGGAGGGAGATATGTCGGGAAGTATAAGGAAGGAGATATCCTCAACCGAAAAGGTCGAGGCAGTAGGACGCGGATAGTACGAACGAGACTCATCAAAAGTCACATCACGGGAAATACGTAGCCGACGACTAACAGGATCCCAACATCGATAGCCCTTGTGCTCATCACTGTAGCCAAGAAAAACACACTCCACCGACTGAGCGGTCAATTTGGTGCGTTCGCGGGGAGCAAGGAGAACATAGCACACGCACCCAAACATGCGAAGAGCGGAGTAGTCAGGAGAACGACCAGAGAGACGCTCCATAGGAATACCACCCTGCAAAGCAGCCGAAGGCTGGATATTGATGAGATAGGTGGATGCGGAGACAGCCTCAGCCCAAAAGTGGGGTGGAAGAGAGGCGGCGATCATCATCGCACGAGCCGTCTCAAGAAGGTGGCGATGCTTGCGCTCAGCAACGCCATTCTGAGCGTGAGCACCAGGACAAGAGAACTGGGCGAGAGTACCCTGTTCGGCAAGAAAACCACGCAACATCTGGGAGATATACTCACCAGCCGAGTCAGCACGAAAGACACGAATGGGCGTGGAAAACTGGGTGTGTACCATGGCAGCAAATCGCTTGTATATAGGGAGAACCTCGCTGCGAGATTTCATAAAATAGAGCCAAGTGTAGCGAGAGAAGTCATCAATAAATAGAACATAGTAGCGATGACCACCTTTCGAATCGAAGGGAGCAGGGCCCCATACATCAGAATGAACTAAGTCGAAAGGACGCTGAGAGACTGACTCACTCGTAGGATAAGGTAATTGAGTCTGTTTGCCAAGTCTACAACCATTACAATGTAAAGATACATCGCCAGAGACAGACCCTAAGACACCTTGATGCACTAGCGAGGACAAGCGAGAGCCACATATATGACCAAGTCGATGATGCCACTGTTGGAAGGACGCAGAGGAGGAGGCAGCAAGAGCATGCGAGCTGGCGGGTGTGTGGCAGCGGAAGGAACACAAAGCCAGTCAACCTCCCAAAGGCCCTGAGCCTCACGGCGCCGAGGGCCAGCTCCAACTAGAACCTGGGTGCGACGATCCTGAACAGAACAAGAGTCGGTATCAAGAATGACACGACAGCCAGAATCAGTAAGTTGAGCAGCGGAAAAAGATTCATGGTAAGACGGGAACATGAGAAACACTAGGAACAGAAAAAGATGGAGTAGAGAGAATGCCACGACTAGCAACAGGAAGAGGTGTGCCATCGGCAGTAAAACATTGACAGGCGAATCAAGAGGGCGAAGAGAAGACAGAGCGGAAGCATCAGAAGACATGTGAAATGAAGCTCCAGAATCCAGAACCCACGGAGATGTACCTGACTGTGTAGGCGGCGGTGGCGGAGTAGCAGTAGTGGAAGCAGTCAGCGAGGCAACGGTGCCCGTCGAAGAAGAGCCAGAGGAAGCCAGCATACGCTTGAGCTGGGCAATATCCTGGGCAGTGAAGGACTGTGCAGACGGAGGCGCACGAACCGCAGGAGAGGAGCGACCCATGTCACGCTGCTTCTTGAAACAATCAGACTCTGGGTGGCCCGGCTTCTTGCAGTAGTCGCAGAACATGTGAGAGCGCCGACCCCCCCCTGCAGAGGGCGCCCGCCCACCCCCCGTGAAGGAGTGGGTAGCAGCGGTGGAACAGACGACACCAGAGCACGGGCAGCAAGCACAACGGGAACCACAAGCAGTCCAGCAGAACGGAGTCGAGTCTCCTCAGCGCGAAGCTCTGCAAGTACCTCTGAGATGGGAACACGTCGACCACGGGCAAGCAAGTGTGCACGCCGAGGCTCAAACTCGGAACGCAGGCGAGACAAGAACTCATGGACACGCTGAAACTCCAAGTCTGACCTCACTGTCTGGCAGCATCGACAAGTACCGCAAACAACAGTCCGCAGAGAGTCAAGCTGACGCCAGATGGCAGAGCACTGTGTGTAGAACTCATCAACAGTAGAGTCACCCTGCTGAAGATCATGCTCCTGACGCACCACAGACAGGTAGAGAGCATCACCAGAGGGCTGATAGCGCTGACAAAGATAAGTCCACATCGCAGCAGTAGTGCCCAATCCCATAAACTCAGAAGCAAACTGAGGTAGAACACTAGCAGTGAGGACAGCAGCAGCACGAGCATCATCATTGCACCACTGAGTGTAAACAGACAGAGCATCCCGATAAATAGAGAGAGACTCCGAGTAATTCGATACCTGCTGGTCATAGGCTTCAACTGCAAGATCATCAGCATCCTTGGCGGCAGCACGATCAGCCTCAGAAGCATCAGCGGCAAGAGCAGGTGGCACCGGTGGAGTAGGAGCCACAGGAGCAACGGGGCACGGCGGACAGGAGACCTCGCCAGAGAGAACGCCCCACAACAGGAGGCCGCGCATGTGGATGCGCATAAAGCCCACAAACTCGGCGTAGTTGGTGCCATCAAAGATCACAGAGCACCGAGGAACAGCAACATAGCCCGAAGAGGACATCGCGGGCTCTCTGTTTTTTTTTCTGATTTTTTTTTGAAAGTCAACTGCTGAAGAGAGAGAATGTAGATCGATCTTACACACCGAGTTCGCTGGATGCGAACGAAGAGCAAGCAGCAGCCGGCCACGGGAGGGGCCGAAGGCAGTGGCGACCGGCCACGGGCGCGGCCGGGCGGTGGCCGCCGGTGCAGGCGGTGGCCGGCGACGGGAGAGTCCGGGGCGGCCGGGACGGGCGCGGCAGGCGGCCGGGACAGGGCACCACGACGGGGACGGCAGGCAGCCGGAACGGGGCGGCCGCTACGGCGACGGTGAAGCTGCGGCCGGCGACGGGAGGGTCCGTGGCGACGCGACGGGCGTGGCAGGCGGCCGCGACGGGGACGGCAGGCGGCCGGGCCGGCGACGGGGTCCGTGGCGGCGCGACGGGCGTGGCAGGCGGCCGCGACGGGGACGGCAGGCGGGCGGGGACGGCCGGCTAGGGGAGGACGGCGGCGGCGACACTGCAGGCCGGGAACGGCGGCGGTGATGCGGCAGGCCGGAGCAGCACGGAGTTGCTAGCGTGCGGGAGCAACCTGGGGCTCTGATACCATGTAGACAAATGAGCAACTACATTCAACAGGGGCCAAAGCCAGGTACATATACATGTATACATGTGTGAGATGAACAGTAGAGGAACAGTAACCTATACACATCTAACACTTACCAGATCCACAACCTACAGAATGGTGAAGGATACATCAGTACAAGCTTCAACTCTTGCCAAGTTGGTCAGAACGATAACTATGCGACCACAGTTGAAAGCAACAGAAACAATCTCAACTGATGGTGCAGTCCTTGTGGTTAAAAGTAAGATTTTATGATTTATAGCCCACAAATAGAAACAAAGTACTAATAAAGTTCATGTCAGGTTGAAGCTTACTTAGATGTTTTAAGTGGCGGGGACGTCACCTAAAAAGGAATACAAGACTCCACTTTTCTGATTAGAGCATCCTATGGCCTTTGTTCTTCTGATTAGAGCATCCTATGCACCTAAAAAATTCAGATTTTTTTGCACACTAATAGAGTTCATCATTATCTACATCTAGGAAAAAATCTGAATTTTTTAAAACTTATAAATGCCATTTTTGGAATAAAGGGTTCCATGGAGCCCAAGCTCCAAAAGGACGCACTCCTGGAAACATATATAACATTCTGGTGTGATCAACTGCGAAAAATTGCAAAACTACTTCTTGATTTACGGCGCTGTAGCTAACTGTACTTGTTTATGAAGGTATGGAGTAATATAGCAGATGTGAGAGGCGAACCTGGTTGGCTAGTCCAACAAGTGGCAGCACAGTTAAGCAACACCATCTATCAGTTTTGAATATAAACATGTGTAAATCTTTGTGCACGAACAATATAACATTTACAACAGGAATGCATCACCCGGCCCTGATCCGTATATACATTTCCTAATTTGAATAAGTATCAGATTCTACTGGTAAATTCATGACGGCAGAAATCACAAATGACGGCGGATGCAGAGAGGAATGCCCATTTCTGTTTAACAGACCTCTGAAGACAATTTTTTTTAAGCATAACTCTGAAGACAATTTAAACAAGGGCGTAGGGTTTTTGAAAGGAACAAAATGTGACTTTCTCAGGGTGGAGGTAGGCCTTGTCCCTGAAGAGCAGCAGGACGCCGGCGTCATCCATGGCCCGCGCCAGCCCCTCCGCCTCGCCGCGCGTTCGAGCCGCCCCGGCCTCCACGCACGCGTCAAGGAGCTCCCCGTACCCGACCGCCTCGCCGGCCCTGTCCCGCAGCCACCGCTTCAGCGCCTCGACGCCCACGAGGCGCACCAGCCGCCGCGCCTCTGCTGCCGTGACCGGCGGCTCGATCCGCCGCACCGGCGGTTTTCGAGAAGAAGCGGCGGAGCGCGTGGTGTGACCCGGACGGAGAATGCGCGTGGAGGCGGGAGGCGGCGGCGCGCAACATGGTGGCGGTGGCGAGTCGAGGCTGGCGTGTGGAGGTGGAGTGCAACTGTGGAAAGCCGTGATGACCCCTCTCCCGATCTTGCAAGCAGCAAGCTTCTTCTACCTGTCGGATTTTTTACCTTTTTCCCTCTACATTTTGCCTTTGCGATGTGGTGACTTCACGGCAGGGCCAAGAATCGATCAGGGAGGCTGGAAAGGAACGCGCGTGGCGTGTTCGGAAGATCTCGGCGCCATGGCCAGCTCCATTGATCGCCTTTTTGTTCTGTTCTTTCTGCAGACATTTTTTCTCTATTTGTTGGCACTACATTTTGGCAAAGAGAGAGTATGTCACAACTCAAGAACATTAAATAGGCAGTGCCATGTGATATCCCTAGCTGCATTTTGAAGCTCCCAACATATTTTCATTTAAACAAATAACGTGCAACACCCCAAACAAATTCGTTGTGGAGCTTGACTGGAGGGAACTTTTTTTTTGAGACTTTACCACTACTCTATTCATTTATGTTTTCATATCTAACACAAACACCTGCAGGTGGATCTTGTAGCCACACATGCCAGCCTACAGAAAGATAAATGGCACTTCTTGCCAGGTTATGAGCATCAACGTTCGCCGTCCTCTTCTCGTGAACGAAATCAACTTCAAAACTTCTTGCTCTTGCCTTGATCTCTGTCACGATCTGGCCATAGTAGCCCTTGCCATCTCCACTGATACTCCGCACTGCATTACTACAGTCGGAGGCTACTCTGAAGCGTTGCAGGAGAAGATCAGCTGCTACTGCCAAGCCTTCTCTACACGCCATTGCTTCCAAAGCTTCAGGGTCAGTAATCCCTCCCATGACAATCGAAGAGGCTCCCATGAACAACCCATCTGCTGCACGCACCACAGCCGCAATCGCTGCAGTATTAGAGTTCTTGGATATCGCAGCATCGACGTTAACATTTGCCCTGTCCGCCGGCGGCGGGATCCAAGCCGGACCGCGAGGAATCGCCGCTCGGCCTCCAGCTGCTGGTGGTGAACAAATCTGCAGCTCGGATATAAACCTCTCCACGAAACAATTCGTTGATAACGGACTCTAGAAAATACCTTCGTGGATAGCCTTTCCTCTCGCATGCCATACTGCCCACAGAGTAACAACTACTCTCGTCAGATCTGCCTGTGATAAAGCCTTCATCACTGTAGCTAGCCATGCTTTAGCATTTGTTTCCTGGACGTTGCTTAGCAGATCAGTGATATCTTCAGGTGCTAGCGCCCATACACTCTGAGCCATGTTACATTCCAGCAGGGAATGCATCCACGAATCCTCCTGTCCACAAAGTGTGCATGAGCGCTGCTTTGCCATGTTCCTATGCTTTAATAGATCCATAGTGGGTAGAGATTGTCTCGCCAGCCTCCACAGGAATACACGTATTTTCGACGGCACTTGTACATTCCACAGCTTGGTCCGCTCTTTCTCTTGCCATGTGGTTGCTGATGAGCCCGCCTGCTCTTCCAACCATGCCGTTCTCCTCTCTCGCGTGTTGATCAGCATGAGGTATGCCGACCGTATGGAAAAAGAACCACTTCTCTCGTAGTGCCAAGCCCAGAAGTCATCCTGCCTTCTTGTACTTATCGGAATGTTTAAAATTATCTCCTTGTCCATAGGTAAAAAGAAGGTCTCCAACTTCTGCTTATCCCATTCGGCGCTGAATCTATCGATCAGCTCATCAACCATCTGGGGTGGCTCATCATGTATACACGCTACCGGACGTAGCAGCCCATCCCTTGGCAGCCAGTTGGTGTTCCAGATGTGTGTGTTCTCTTCGGTTCCTATCCTCCGTATCAGACCCTGCTTCAGGGTCTCTTTCCCATCGCAAATCGCCCACCAAATACGAGACGGTGATGGACCCAAATTTGCTTCCAAAAAATTGCCTTGTGGGAAATAAACAGCCTTAAGAATCCGGGCACTCAAAGAACTCGGATCTTGAAGTATGCGCCACGCCTGCCTTGCAAGAAGTGCAAGGTTAAACAGTTCAATATCTCGAAAGCCTAATCCCCCAAGGTACTTCGTCTTTGTCATATCTTCCCAAGACACCCAGCAGGTTCGTCGCTTCCCTTCCTTGCTCCCCCACCAAAAGTTACGTAATAAGCTATTAATATGATTACATAGGCCTTGTGGTAACCTGAAGCAAGCCATGGAGTATATCGTGACAGCCTGAGCCACTGCTTTGATTAAGACTTCTTTACCTGCCGCCGACAGCATCATCTCCATCCAACCTTGAACCCTTTTCCACACCTGATCCTTCAGGTATTTAAAAGCTCCATTTATAGAGGTGCCCACATCGGATGGCATACCCAAATATTTCTCACTCACGGAGATATTCTGAACATCCACTATCTCCATGATCTCTTGCCGAACCTCATTCCGGCAGCCCTTTGCAAAATGGATAGATGATTTCTCCAAATTCAGTTGCTGCCCGGATGCTTCGCAATACAATTGAAGCACATTCCTCACCTCTTGTGCACTCTCCCTGTTAGCTTTGAAAAACAACAGGCTGTCATCTGCAAACAGTAAGTGACTAACCACCGGGGCCGATGGTGCCACTTTAATTCCACTTAAGCTCGATGACTGAATTCTTGATTTTAACAGGCACGAAAGGCGCTCTGCTGCCAACAAAAATAAATAAGGAGAAATAGGGTCACCCTGGCGGATGCCCCTAGAGGGAGTAAAACTCTCGAGATGGTCACCATTAAAAAGAACTGAGAAAGACACAATTGTTACCAGTCGCATCACCATCTCCACCCAACGCTGATGGAAGCATAACCGGATCATGATAGCACGGAGATAATCCCATTCTACCCGGTCATAGGCCTTCCTCATATCAAGTTTCAGCGCACAACACCGCAAGTCACGGGCCCTCTTGCGTTTCATGAAGTGCAGACACTCATAAGTCGTGATAATGTTGTCCGTTATCATGCGTCCAGGAACAAATGCTGACTGCTCCTCTGAGATGATCTCCGGCAGAATCCCCTTGAGCCTATTTGCCATCACCTTGGACGCAATTTTGTATATGACATTGCATAGGCTAATGGGTCTGAACTGACCGAGCTCCTCCGGGCTCGCCACCTTTGGGATAAGGACAATAAAAGTTTTGTTAATAATTGAAGGATCATCCCCCTCTCAACACCCTCAGTACGACTGAGGTCACCTCTGCACCGCATATCTCCCAATGCCGCTGGAAGAAATGTGCAGGAAAATCGTCCGGGCCTGGAGCCTTCGTGGGAAACATCTGAAAAAGTGCCTCCTTTACCTCTTTTTCCACAAAAGGTTTCACCAGTCCGTCATTCATCTCTGGCGTCACTTTTGTTGGGACTGTATTAAGTACAGCCTCCATGTTGTTAGTGCCCTCCGCCCTATACAAGTTCTTGTAGAAACTTGTAGTCATAACACCCAGCTCTTGAGCATCTTCTGTGGTCGTTCCATCTCCCCTTTTCAGTTTTGTGATCTTATTCTTTTTCCTCCTTTGTCTAGCACGAAGGTGAAAAAACTTAGTGTTCTTGTCACCGGCTGTCAACCATTGGATCCTCGACCTCTATTGCCACATTGTTTCCTCCCTGTGGCTTAGTTCCACAACTCGGTCGGTAACTTTTATCTCAGCATGAGTAGGTCCTGTCCTTCTGGGATCAGATTGGAGCCTCTCGAGCTCAGCTTTCAACTTACTAAGCTCTAGCTTCACATTACCAAAAGTATTTTTTATCCCAGTCCATCAACGTGCTAGACATAGTCCCTAGCTTCCGCTGCAGCGCCGAGAGATCCGTTGCCGCCCCCTCGGACTGCCAAGTCTGCTCCACGACCGGAGCTAAACCAGCGTGCGTCTCCCACATCATTTCGTACCTGCATTTCTTTGGTCCCATCCTTCGTTGTGGTCTGTGCGCCCACGTTAGAAGAATTGGTCCATGATCGGAGGTCGCCGCTGTCATATTCTTCACCGTTGCTAACGGGAATCTTGTACACCAATCTGTCGATGCTAGTGCCCGATCCAGCCGCACTCGACAATAAGTTCCTACTGTAACTTTTTTCTCCCAAGTCCAGCTGCGGCCCTCGTAACCTAGATCACGCAGGCCACACACATCTACCATCTCTCGGAACCCTGCAATCTGCGCATGGCTCCGTTCTTGCACCCCCACATGCTCCGACCGATGTAGAACCTTGTTGAAGTCATCCATGCAGACCCATGGCAGGTCGGAGGATGATTTTATGTATTTCAACATATCCCATGTTTTGTACCTTTGGCTCGTCTGAGCCTCCCCGTACACACAAGTAAGGCGCCATGGCTCGCAGCCATTTTCCGTGATAATAACATCTATATGATACTGTGAGTACGGTAAAATCTCTATATTGGTTTCATTATTCCAGAATATACCGAGGCCGCCACTGCGCCGCGAACTGCTTACAGCAAATGATCTATCATACCCTAGCGTATTGCTAAGTCCTTCCACACATTTCTTATGCACTTGAGTCTCAAGCACACAAAGCACCGTGGGGGCAACACGGCGTGCAAAAGCACGCAACTCATTGGCTGTCGCAACGTTGCCCAAACCACGACAGTTCCATCCGGCGCAACTCATTGCTGCCGGCGGCGCTCCTCGCCGGAGCCAGCCACTTTCTTCATTGATGATTTCCCAATCTCACTTGCGGTGCTTCCGTATAGGTTCTGGCCCAACGGCCTGAACGTCACCGCCCGTACAGTATTCCATGCAGCAAGCATGGTTCTCTTCAGAGATCCATCGCTGAAAACCTTGACAAACAGACAACTCGCCACCACCATCCACTTCAATTCCGGCAGCAAGCTCCTCTGCTTCCTAGACAGGACCGCCCCGTCCAGTTCAGCCACACTCAGGTTCAGTTCCCTGAGTAAGTCTTCCGCATCCACAACTCGCCTGGGAATCAATGACTCTGCTGCCATCTCCTGCGATAGCCCTAGACCCGATCTCTACACACACCGACGTGTCCCTCCTCACCAAGGCCGGGTAGCTACGCAAGGCAGCCCCGTATTCGACCCGAGCAAGGAGAACCGGCAAGGAACAGCGAGAGAACGGGGCAGAAACCTTCGTCGGAGATCGATCGCCGCCGAAGTCGCCTAACCCTAGGTCATCGCCTTGGTCCTTTGACTGGAGGGAACTGAAAACACATACCCTCTGAACTTTATCACGCCAAGCCCACTACTTCTGCCTATATTTCGGAGCGGGCCACTAATCCTTGTCCATATCCAGACAATATTAGCCGCCGTCTGGACTGAAAGACCGGCCCAATAAACATTTAACAACGGAGAGCTCAACCCCATATCGGTGATAACGGACAGCATAGTTCCATCCACATAGCGCGTTGTATAGGCGCTCCCCGATATCACCAATATGGAGTTGAGCTCGGAACTATGCTCCACGTACCCGCCCGACTATTGAGCCAGCCCCATTTTCCGGTAACAGATAAGTGTTATTTTTTATCTTTTTTTACTTTCTTTTCTGTTTTTAAGTAAACAATAAAAAGAAATAAATATTTTTTAAATGAGCACTTTTAAAATATGATTTTTTTTAAAATAAACAATTTTCAAATCTGAACAATTTTCAAAATGAAAAAATTTCAGATCTAAAAGTTTTTTAAATTCTTAACATTTTCAAATCTGAACAATTTTCAAATCCGAATAATTTTCAAATCTGAAACATTTTTGAAAAATAAACATAAAAAGAAAGAAAAACGAAAAGAAAAATAGAGAAGAAAAACGAAACAGGGAAAAAACTAACCGCTGAAGTCTATAATGGGTCGGCCCATGAGTCGTGGGGGGCGATTAAAATTATTACGGTTTATGTTTAAATAAATGTGGAATAAAACTAGTGTTTAATTTATCAAGCACAAAACCTAAACTTGCTAGTTTACCTATGTGCACCAACAAGTTATGCTAAAAAAGATAAGCAATTAAGTGATAGCAAGATACATTACTTCAAGCTCGATGGCTATCACAAAGTAAATTGCATAAGTAAGAAGCTCGGGTATAGAAATACCGAGAAACTTGGAGGCGATGATTTATCCCGAAGTTTACTTCCCAATGAAAGCTACTCTCCGTTGGAGCGGTACGGAGTCATAAAGTGATCCCCGAATAGCCGTCAATGACACACCGTAATCTCCTTCGTGTCTCCACCAATGTAGAGTAACACGAACCACTATAGGACACTTGAGGGTGGTCACCGAACCCGTACAAGGATGAGGCACAATCCACAACTTAATTGGAGCCTCCCACCGAATTCCCGCGGCTCCCAAAGCCACACGAATCACAAGGTTGGGGCACACTCCACAACTTAATTGGAGGCTCCCAACTATCCCGAGGGCACCAAAACTCCAAGATGAACAAGGACCGTCAAGCGCACTCCAAGTACCCAAGAGGACAAGCTCTAGGGAACTCCAGATACCCAAGAGTAACAAGCTTCTCAACTTCACTTTTCCACGTATCACCGTCGAGAAACCGATGCAACTAATGCAATGGGCAAGAACACAAGAAGTCCTCAAGTCCTTCACTCTCAAAATCTCACCAAAGCAACTAATGCTTATGGGGGAGAAGAGAGAAAGAACAAAGAAGAACTCAACAAATGAAACTTCAAGATCTAGATCAAAAGGCTTCCCCTCACTAAAAGGAGAGATGGATTGGTGAAATAATAGTTCTAGATCTCCTCTCTCTTTTCCCTCTAATTGGAGGCAAGAATCATGGAGGAATAGAGAGAAAGAAAAGCTTCAAGAGGTCAACAATGGAGGTCAAAACCGTGCTAGAGAGTTGGGGAACCGTTGGGGAAGAAGGCCCCATTATATTGTCCCAAAATCCAACCGTTGGGCAGATTTTCGTGCCATTCGGAATGAATCCAGAATCCATCTGGAATTCCGGGTTTTCGGAATATTCCTGACGTCTACAAACTAGGTTCCAAACGAAAACAGTACAAAAACAGTCAAAATCCGGAATCGGTCCGAAATGAGTCTGGAATTCCGACTCGTTCAGAATCTGTCCGAAAAATTCTGACTTGCTCGGAATTTGTAAGCACACACACGGAAACGAGGATATCTTGATCATACGAACTCCGTTTTTGATGTTCTTGGCCTCGTTAGAATCACCACAACGAGCACTACAAGATCATATTAAAAAACATCATAGTCCAGCATGGGAGGGTAAAACCAAATGTAGAATGGTAAAACCTCTCTATAAAAGAACTACCGGTAAATCTCCAACATAAAAAACGCAACAAGTTTTTCATGCGAGATCCGTTTTTAATGAACTTGAGCTTGTTTTGAAGATCACAACAAACTCCAAAACCCCACAAAGAGAAAAGCCAAATAAGAACCAAGAAAGATGATGCCAAGTATGCAAAGGTTTGAGCTCTCTCCAACTGATACGCTAAAGCTCATTTGAGAACCCCTGTTGATAGTACGATATCTGTCCTATAACCCAGTCTCCCAACTAGCACCATGAGAGCGGCAAAATAGAAACCATATAAACATCATACCTTAGCCTTGCGCATTTGATAAGGCGTGTCACTGAATTCAAACGCCACTAGAATTTTGTCGATCTTTCACGGTACAAATATCACAGATACTTCTTTCTCAATAAAGTAACCCAGACAGCAGCTAGTATTCTTCCACAACAATCAGCAAGTACTAGCCCCAGTCAATCTATTCTCGATGCACTGTACCTTTGTCTCTCGTAGGAGTAAAGAGAGCAAAAGGCAATTTCTTCTCACACAGCAATCAATCGACAAGCAGATGAATAAACAAGTGTTGAGTTTACCAGATGCAAACTCGACAGAACTACACGCGAACCTGCAAGAGAATCACGTGGATGATCCCCGATGGAATCGGCAGCAAATTAGAAGCCAACGCTCTCCAATCTTCTCGCCAGGAACACAAAATCAGATCGATTCTTCAACAAAAATCATACATAGAATTGGCCGCCGCAAACATGGCGATTTTCTGGTTTCTATTTCTCACGAATAAACTTGTCTGCCTGATTACATGGTCGTACGACCTAATGTATGGTGCATGCAAGCACCGGGACTTGCAAACCGACTAGGACTCTAATTAACCTGACGTGCTAGCAAACTAGGCCGGCTAAACAGCTAGGCCTTTTACATCTCACGTAAAGCCCATATGGAAAAAGAACGATACTAGAAGTAGTACTAGGAAAACCAAGCTAATACGTACTACTACTCTTGGAATAAAATAACTAGAAAACTTCCACCACTTCAGATACAAAATCAAGCCAGCTTCACTTGAATCGTGCCCACCATTATATAGCTGCATGGAGTCCTGAAATTAGGGTTAACCTTCTCTGGTGCAATTAGCTGTATAGGAACATCTGCAATAGAAGTACAGGTTGACGCCTCGTCGTAAACAACAGTAGGTTGTTTCTTTCTAGCACCACGCTTTGCAGGAATCACACTTCTTCAAAGATGAGATATTATTTGTAGGCGAGGCCGCATCAGCATTCCACTTGAGATAGATGATGCCGATCTTGATCTCTTCAAGTGGACCACATTTCTTGATTGCGCTTCGCTTGGTGAGGTCTCACATATTGCTCCCCTATACTCCATTGTGGAGGGCCTCTCATAGACACATCTTCACTTGGCCATTATGTCCAAATGGGTGGCAAGCTTCAAGAATAGGATTTCTTCGAGACACTTCTCTTGAACTTGCATTTCTCAATCTTGATGACGATCACCACTTGAAGTCAACGACCATGCGCTATATGAAATCTAACTTTTGATGCAACCCCATGGAAAGATACCTAACTACTCATACAAATACCACACACATATTTTTATGGGTTAGTTCGGAAACCTATATGCACAATTGTTTACCATACCAAGAAATACATGATCCAACTTGGTACATCTTGTAGCTTTGTGTGTTGATCAATATTTTGATCAACCTTGTATATTTTGTTCTTTCTTCAGATGATGTCTTGAAGATAACCATGAATGATCACCTAATCTTTTTCTTCAAGACATACTTGCACTATGCTAAACTCTCACACGACCAATCATCGAATAACTCCTCGAACAACAACTTGGTCATCACATACTCTTCTTCTTGATCATATCAAATATATCCATACAACTTGATGATCATGATGCCAAATATTTAAATTTGTCAATATCTTTATGGCATCAATCTTGAATCCAATATATGGAGTTCAAGCATTGCTTATGGACAAACACTACAAGTAGAACTCAATGAAACCATTAGTCCATATGAATTGTCATTAATTACCAAAACCACACATGGGGGTGCCATGCCGAGGGAGGTACGCGAATGGTAATACCGTCCGTGGTGCGCATCATATAGGATTTTGCGTGATATCGGGTCCTCCTCCATGATGCTCGGGCGATTTCTGGCCTTTGGAATCGCTCAATTGGACCAGGAAGCAGCAGCCCAATTAAATATGTGTTGTAATTAGCGATTTGTGGGCTCCTATATCGTGCCCGCGTATGACCGGAAATGCCCCCCGCCGCCTGAACTCTACAGTCAATGAGCCGCATTTCTCGACTAGTAAAAGGTCAGTTACTTTTACTTTCTATTTAATATTTTTTCATTTCAAAATTTGTTTCTATCTGAATATGTTTAAAATTTAAGGCTTTTGAATTTTATTTCAAAATCTAAACTTTATAAAAATTCAAACATTTTTTGAATTTCAATTTTTTAAATATGAACTTTTTTAATTTCAACAATTTTGAAATCTAAAAGTTTTATAAATTTCAACAGTACTCAAATCTGATTTTTTTTTAATTCAAAAAAATTAAATCTGAACGTGTCATTAATTTGAACAATTTTTTAATCTCAAAAGTTTTTTTTCACAAATTCCGAATCTAAACAATTTTACATTTGTAAGTTTTGAAATTTAAACATTTCTCACTACCGAACATTTTTATAATCATAAAAAATTGAAAAAAACAAAAATAAAAACATAACAAAAAAAGAAACAAAAACAGAAAAACAGAGAAGAAAAAAGAAAATTAAAAACCACCAGATGGGCCGGCACAAAACCCCGCACCGCCAATGGGCGATATATAGGAATTGGCGCGATTTTTTTTAAGAGATAGAAGGGGGAATCATATTCATCGCTTGTTCCGGCGTGAGACGCCCGCGCAGCCCACCCCCCCCCCCCCCCCCCCCCCCCCCAACGGTGACTGGCCTGGCCTGGTCACGCATTAACTATGTAATAGCAGTCTTCCATAAAAAATGTAATAGCAGTCGCTTCCTATTATGCTTTTTATATTTATTTTTTGTTTTTGTATTTTCTTTTTCTTTACTTTTTTCTCCCCTTTTATTTTCTAGATTTCCATTTTCATATTCATTTATTTGGCATTTGTTTTTTTAAAATGGTTAAGTATAAGAAAATAGGCTTTAAAAAAGTTCTGCATGGTTAAAAAATGTTTAAGATATTCGGAAAAAATGTTCATGTTGTTCGAATAAAGTTTATGGGGCAAACAAATATTCATGTAGTTCAAACAATATTTACGAGGTAAAAATGTTCATGTTGATTCGAAGAAAATTTACGGGCTAAAAAATGCTCATGTGGTTCAGAATCTTTACGTGGTAAGAAATGTTCTTGTGGATCAAAAAAAAATTGTGTTAATTTTTTTCAAGGGGTTTAAAGAACATTATAGGGATTAACTTTCATGTGATTCGAATTAATTTCAAAAACATATTCATAAAGTTTTATAAAAATCACGGCGGTTAAAAATTGAAAATAGGAAATATAAAGTAAGGGAGAATAAATTGATAAACAAAAATGAAGAATATGTTTAATTGATTAAATTAAAAAGTTAATCAAATAAAAGTAACAGAAAAAATAAAAAATAAATATCACCTGTTGTAATGGGACACATCTCTACAGCCCATTTAGGGGCGCCTGCAGGCAGCGGGAGCCTCCCATACCGCTTAAAGCGGTGTATACGAGCGGAAAGTCCATTTGTGTAGATTGTGAATTGTCGTCCGAGCACAAGGTCCACCTAAGCAGCAGATAGATGAATTGTCGTCCAGCTTCTTTTTAATTGGGCTGAATAGGAATTGAGAAGGATAGTTACCTGTACATACATGACAATGTTGTCAGAAAGGCCCTTTATTTTTTCAGCTTCTTTACTCACATACTTGTCCTTTTTGTGTAGATTGTGAATCAAAATATGTGTTGATGAAACTTTGTATCGAAAGATTCAGAATGTTTTGAGGTTTTGAAATTTTGTTTCGAATTGGATTCGGGGATCCAAAATAGGCTTTTGTGTATGTATATCACTTTTAAACATGTATGACCTTAGATGTACTACTCGGTAGTGTGAGATGTGTCTGCCCGAGAGTGGATATAGTGAACATGGGGCATATGCTCCCTCCTATTTGAAATGTTGAAAAATGTCCAAAAATGCGAAACAAAAATTTCATGCATACGTCTCGCAAAACATGTACCCCACATGTGAGTTTCGTGACGAAATTACTACTATTTACTTTGCCTCCGTAAAAAATATGAAAAT
The DNA here is from genome assembly GCA_947311845.1 of Poa pratensis. Classification (NCBI taxonomy): domain Eukaryota; kingdom Viridiplantae; phylum Streptophyta; class Magnoliopsida; order Poales; family Poaceae; genus Poa; species Poa pratensis. Next base: position 9,961,045 of record CAMZMU010000077.1, read on the forward strand.
TTCAGTTCTATACAGCAGTTTTCATGTGACATATATTTGTTTTTTTCTTTTTTACATAGGCCAACTAAAAAGTCGTTTCTCCGTGAAACTTTCTACGCACGCATGGAACGTGCAGATCTATGCGCGCAAATTATTTTCAGAAATTTTAAATATTTAGAAAACGTTTTGTCAAACAGGAAACATATGCCCCATGTCCATGTGCTACTTTCCCGTGTCTGCCCTGTCTATGAAACGTGGAAGACTTGAGAGTCATCTCCAGAGTTCCGGGCCAATCTGATGCCCTTCTCGTCGGCGTTGCCGATCGGAAGTGGCTTAAGAGCGGCGCCGGTGTTAGGTCTGTAGATAGTAGTTGTTCTAGTAGTTGTTGTTGAGTAAGGAGGTGCTTCTTGCCGACTTGGAGTAGAGCTCCGAATTTCCTCGACCAAATCCGGCGCGTGCCGTTTATCTTCTTCGTCACTGGGGTGCTCCAGCAGCCGGTGATTGGATGGATCTCGGAGATCTCCGAAAATAAGGTTGATTTGCGAAGGCTTTTTGCTCTGCTTCTTGGCCGCGGGGTAGAGCAAGTCGTGGGATGAGTTTCATCATGCCTCCGAGGTGGAGGGATGACGGAACTGCTGAATCTGCGCCGGTCTTCTTCAATAAGCGTGCCTTCAAGTGCAGATCTGGTGGCCACGGTCGGGATTTAGAGGTTTCTTGTCGTGCTCGTCATGGGGACGAGCTTGCAGGAACGGTGACGGCCGAGTCCTGCAGCATGGGAGTTTGTAAGCTGCTCCCCGAAGTGCAACCACGGCAGTCTTTTTTTGGCTGTTGTCCAAGATGGTCGAAAGGCGACCACTCCATCCCTCTGCGTCGGCTACGGTTCCTTCCGGCCGGCGACTGAAGGCGAACAACAACCTCCAGGCTGCCATGCCATGTTGGAGGCCCCTCTTTCCCGGTGCAGTTGGCTCCCGATGCTTCGCCCCAAGTGCTTCTGTCCTCGGCGGCGTTGCGTTTGGCTGTGCTGTGGTGCATCGACGCGGTGGTGAAGGAGCTGGACCCGATTGCATTCTCTTAATTACATCTAGGGTCCTTTGTGCAATTAGTTTGGACTTGGTTATAATTTTTATCTTTTTATGGTCCTTCTTGTATTACACCACTGTGATCAATGAAAGCTTCTAGGTCCCTCTAGGACCGCCCCTTGTTCAAAAAAAATGAAACGTGGAAGACAGTATATCTAGCGCTGCCAAACCAGGGAACACGACATATGCGTGTCAGGGCACTAGAGCAGTACTAACAGTAACTCCTCTCCATCAACCCAACTTATTATGGATGTGCAGAGGAGATGCAGTTCGCCCACTCCGACGAATCTCTGTTCCTCATTTCCCCTCCCCCCCCCCCCCCCCCCCCCAAAGCTGGCCATCTGGGCCCGTGCTCGCGGGCCGGCCCGTGAGCACGTGTGCCCGGCCCGTCAGGGGCCTGGCACGGCACGCAGCTAAACGGGCCGTGTCTGGCCCGCGGCACGCCTGGGGCCGTGCCTGGGCCTGGGGGCGAGGCCCGCATGCCGGCACGGCACGACCCGTTTAACCAGCCAGAAACGCAAAATATATAATACATGCGTTTCCTGTGATTTGAACTCGCAACCTCCTTCCTTCCTTGCACAGGCCGCGATAACCACTACATTCTCGTGTCAAGTAGGTAGATGGATGACCTATTGAGGTGCTTCTCCTCCCTCGTTCTGTGCAGTGTGCACACTCCAGCACAAAATTGGCCCATTAGTGCTTGGCGGGCTCGTGTCGGCCTGTTTGTTTGTTGTGCCGTGCTGGGGCCTTAAGGCCAGGCCCGTGTGCTGGCACGGCACGGCCCGCCTACTAGACGGGCCTGCATGGGCCGTGCCGTGCCTGGCCCGCGTAGCTCTTAACGGGCCTGGGCCGTGCCGTGCCGTGCCGGCCCGTTGGCCAGGTTTGCCCCCCCCCCCATGGCTCCAACACAGCAGAAAGGAAGGCTCCTCCTTTCCATAGGAACATGACGTGACACTTCAAGGCCATGCCTAACAAACACCAAGTCCAAAAACTATCTCACGCAGACAACACCGATTGGATTTGGTTTCCTTGCTCCATGATTGAAGAATATTCAGGACCATGCCTTGCCAGTGCCACCGCATTTCATGCACCCCGGTGGCCCCGCTCGGTTAAAAATGCGTGTGGTTTATCTGACAAATCTTGATGTTCAAGTTGTTACTGTGAGAACCACCTGCTCAATCGACAGACATGGCAACATTTCAGATAAGCAACGATCACATGAGCTGCCGGCGGCGAGGAGCTCCATTGTTTGTTTCCCGTAGAGGTAAGCAGAATCATGGAGGAGGCAAGCAAGCAAGCAACCATTTCATCGGACCAAACCCAACTATAGTACTCCCTCCGTCCAAAAATAAGTGTCTTAGATTTATCAAAAGGTAGATGTATCTAGATATGAAACATGTATAGATACATACACTTTTATGCAAACGTGAGACATTTATTTTGAGACGGAAGGAGTAGTAGTAAACTTCGCCGCATTTTCTGCAATGGGTTTAGCACGTCCAACAACCACGCCCTGACTTCCATCATCGCTCCCCCAAACCGTTCCAGCCTTAGCTTTCTGCAACCCCAGCAATGGCTAAAGGGCTCAGTGTTTTTCCGGTCTGACCCCTTCGACAGTAGGGCCTCAAGCACACAAGAGAACAAGAAGCAGCAGCAACAGGATGGGTGGCTTTCTGTTGTGTGAAAAGGACCACTCCTTGGGCCAATAAAAGATAGGGACATGGAGAAGATGAATAGGTAGGAGAGACGCATCACCATCACGGCAATTGGCCAGAGGCAACACGTATGATCTTGATCTAAAACCCTCTCACATCCACTCCATAAAGTGCAGGAATCATTTTATCGATCATGACAGCTGAAGGTGATGGTTAGCTTGAAGATTTGGCAGATAATACAACATTGGAAATGTGACCAGGTAGCATTGGTACTACTAGCAGCAAGATGGCAATGCAGCAGAACCTATGGAAGAAACTGTTGCTCTTTGCCAAGTTGACAACAGCATTGACAATACCTCCAAAAACAGAAACCTATGCTTTGATCCTTTATTTGTCTTCAGACAACCCAATTGGAAAAGTTGATTTGTTGAAGGAATACATGCACATAACAGAACAGCCTTTCTGTTCTTTTGAAAAGGTCTTAGTATAACGGTTGTAGATTAGTCGAAGTTAACTATGTCAAAAAAAAATTGAACCGCCAGGCAAAAGCTTTGCCCGTTCCATTTATTAAGAAGAGAGAGGTGCCCAGTTAATTATGGAAAACCGGGCGAAAACCGTTACAACAAAGACAACCAGTTTGATCTGATATGAGACAAGAAGAAAACAAAAAGGTAAGAAAAATAATGACCTGATGGGGATTGTGATTTGTGAGCTTGTGGAATGTGACACAGGGTCCAAGCTGACGATGCAGAAACCATTGGCTAAGGTGTCCAGGAAGCTAAGTCTTAGACAAAAAAAAACTAATGGTCATATGTGGAGGGAAAGGTGAAAATGATGTTAAATGTAAATCGATGCATATCCAGCAGAGGCAAGCATGACCAGAGATGAGGACCATGAAAATTGAAAGGTATGAGGATTCTATATCCCCATGTGATCTATACCACATAACCAGTTGATAAAAATGTTTACAACGATGCGAGCTGTATGCAAGTTAATCTACTTGGATGACTAGCCATACAAAGCATGCAAACTTGCATAGAAGAATAAGTATTTTATATTCTCATCATGATGATAAAAGCAGCAGTTCGTACTACTTACCACTAGCGCTTTGCGAGGTTGTCCTTGGTTAGAATAACACCTAGACGGAGGTAGCAACGATTTTTATTTTTAGTGGTACTTTCGTTCTCCAAAAGTATTTACTGTTAATTAGCAAAGTGAATAATGATTTGCATATGGAATCCACCGAAAAAAGTTACCATGATCATATAGATTCCACCAAAAATTTGTCCGGTCGATGCACCAATTGGACTAAAGTCAACCTCCCTTGCAGGGCATGCCATCACAGCACCTCTCCGATTGTATCGCTTTTGTTACGTGCAATATTGTGCAAAGTCGGATATGGTTCTCGAAGGGGGGCATTTCCAAGAAATGAATCTCGAAACCATCATTAATGAGGAATTATCTACAGAAAAGATATGTTTCTTCGTAGCATTAAACCTGCCAAAAAGTGTGAATCGGTCGGTTTCCAAGAAAACTGGGAGATAGCCTTTGAACCAACGTATTTTCTTCAGGTAGGTTTTTCCATACTCCTTTAGTTGAAAAGCCATTTACTAAAGAGTGCGGCGTTCTTTGCCTCGAGATCCTAGAATCCAAGGCCCCTAATTTTTGGACGACATGGTACGTTCCATTTAGCTAGTATATATTGTTTTCTCAATATCACCCTGTTAAAAGAATCTTGAAAGGAAATAATTATATCTATGGAGTACTCCTTTCGAAACTTGGAAGAAAGATAACATATACAACACCATATTTCCGAGTATTGAATTGATGAGAACTAAGTGGCCTCCGACAGATAGGTGTTTTCCTTTTCAACCGCTCAGTTGCTTCTTTAATCCTTTCTCAACAATTTTCCAATCGACATTTAAAAATTTATGATAATGTATCGGTGTTCCCAAATATCTAATGGGGAAGTGTCCTTGATCACAGCCGAGCAATACGGCGATGGAATTAATGTTCAGATCCGAAAGTTTCCCGAACGCTGGTAGTATTAGTTTTGGGCACTTCGCATTTTCAGTGTCATGTTTCATGAAGAAGAATGCACCATTAACATTTTTAGGATAGATAACCTACCATCAACGTGGTGTGGTACTACTCTTGCAACTTGGCCCGAGTTCTTTGTGCTCTCTATCATAATGACCAACATATCAACCACAATGTTAAATCACATCAGTGATAAAGGGGTCACCTAAAAATAGTTTTTTTCTTCATTTGGAAGTAATTGCTAACATCATCATTGAGTGTAATGGCCACACTACCAGCATTGAAGAAGTTATGGTAGCTGGTGTACATGGGTTATGATGTCCTTGGTTTCATACCTTCATTGTGTGATGAAGGAATTGTAGCTCTTTGAGGACAATGGCATGTCAACAAAGATCAAGAAACATAGAGCAATGAAACTACATTGGCCAAAATGGTAAATTAAGTTGAGGATGAATTTGAAGAAAAGAAAGGCTTCCATGAAGCTGAGCTGAGCTGAGCTGAGCATTAGTGCCTACCAGTGTAGAGAGATGTACTCCCTCCGTTCCATTTTAATTGACTTCTATTTGTCCACATGTGGATGTATCTAGACATATTACAAGTATAGATACATCTATATGTACACAAATGGAAGTCATTTAATTTGGAACGGAGGGAGTAGCAATTAGTGATCAGAATGTTTTCCTTTCATTAACTTAGAATTGACCAAATTTGAGGAGCTAAATAAATAAAGAGGCAAAAGAACTGGGCAATGGCATTACTCCTAAGAAAGAACTAGTGGTGACAGTAGCTCTACACAGATTTCTAGCGCGCAGAGGTCTGAATCGGGCGCCACGCCGACGCGGTGAGCAGGCAGAGGTCCTTCCACCCAAGCTTCAGGGCGCCGTTCTCCTCCACGAGCGTGTACCCGTCGGAGGGGAACATGCCGAGGAGCAGCGCGGCCTGCGCGGCGGCGCTGCCGGCCAGCGACGCCCCGTGGAAGCCGGAGCGGGCGAGCCTGTCGCGCCAGCTGCCGAACTTGACGTCCCCGGTGCGCGACGGCCCGCCGACGGCGAGCACGTTGCGGATCTCACGCGAGAGCAGCTGCTGCTCCACGACGTGCCGCTCCGGGCTGTCCTCGCCGTAGCTGGCGTCCAGGGAGTCGAACAGCGCCGAGTAGTAGTGGATGGCCTCCACGAACCGCGCCAGGAAGGACCCCGTGTGGCTCAGGTCCTGCTCCACCATTGTCACCACCTTCGGCGCCAACCTGAAGATCCACCATTGTAAAGATTAGTACAGCAGTTTTTCATGGTTGGTGATGATTCACTGGTATGTTAAAACCTAAGACTAGAATTCAGTCTATCAGTATCGCGATGATGGCATTCTAATGAACTTTTTCAGCTTAGATTTGCGATGCAATATATCACTAAACTGATTAGATGACAGTGGTTTCAGTTAAATAATCAGCAGGAACGGCACTTGGAACAAGAAAGTTGAGACCTTTTCAGCTTGAAAAGTTGGTCATGATGACGAGAAAGCTTTTCGCGATCCACAAACCAAATGTAGAAGCGATCCTTGGATCATCAACAGAATGGAACAAGGGGTTGACATGGCCAAAGCAACAGAAAGTTGCAACCTTTCTAATCCTAAAAAGCTAGAGTCATAATGACAAACTTTTAGCGCACAAATGGGTTATTGTTTTACTGGTACTCCTGACCTTAAACCAAACCAATGCAGCAAAGTACCATTGAGAGGCATTGATGCTTGATGTGCAGTAGTACTCCTAGCTAGCAGTACTAACAGAGTAGCAGCAGTACAGTAGTCACATTGGTGAAGGAAATGCAGGCTGGAAAGTAGGCATGATGCCAATGGAAGCAGCATGGCATGGCATACTAGTACCTCTTGATGAGACACAACGTGTTGGAGTCTGAGCCGGTGACGTCGTAGAGGGAGTGGTGCAGCCAGTGGACGGCGACGGCCTCGCGCCGCGTGACGCCCAGCTTCTCCGGGTCAAGATTCCCGGCCTTGTCTGCCACCGGGCAGAACTCGAAGGGCAGGCCGAGCGTGTCGGCGAAGTCCGACAGCCGCTTCCCGGTGGCCTCCAGAGCGTCCATGGAGGCGCCGAGGCCGGTGAGCCTGACCCTGGGCGGGCCGCCGGGGCGGGAGGCGAGGATGTGGAAGAGGCCCGGCCACTGTAGCCCCTGCATGATGTCGAGGTCGATGATGTGGACACGGTCCTCGCGCTCGAATGCCTCCTGGATGGCCTGGTTCGCCGTGAAGTGGGAGAACTTGACGAGGGGGCTGATGCCGTTGAACACCTGGAACGCGGCGGCGACGCGGCCGTTGACGAGGCGGGAGGCGGCGGGGAGGCGTGGGGGAGCGGCGCGTAGAGGCCGAGGCAGGAGCTGACGAGGCGGGCCGACACGGCCTCGGCAAAGTAGGCGGCGACGCGCTGCGTGGAGGTGCCGAAGGGGGTGGCGAGCTCCGCGATCTCCAGCAGCGCCGTCTGGGCCTCGTCGAGGTTGTCCGCGTTCACCGATCCGCGCACTGAAGCAGAAGCGTCAGCAGGTGGAGGCCCTCCTCGTCGCGCTGCTTCCGCCGCTGCCCCTCTTTCCGCTCCTTGGCCGCCGCGGAGGCAGCCGCCGCCGCCGCCGCTGCAGCCGCGGCGGTCTTCTCCGCCGACGGAGGCTTGGGCGACTGCGGCGGCTCCTCCTCGCGTCGCCGCTTGTCCGGAGGCGGGGGAGGGAGCGCCGCCATGGGCATTGGGGCGGCTGGTGCGGCGTCAGGGAGGAGATGCGACGGCGGCGGGGCGGGGTCGGATGCGAGGAGGGATCGGAGGCGCAGCTCGAGGAGGGAGGCGAGGCCGGGGTTGCAGGGGTGGATAATCTCGCGGACGTTGTGGATGAGCTGGGCGACGGACACACCAGCGCCGCTGCTCCCGATGATGTCCCGGATGATGCCGTCCACGAACGCCGTGGTGTTCCCCGCCACCGGAGCGGCGGCGGCGTCCATATGATCCACCACCACCTGCTGCTGCTGCTGCTGCTGGACCTGGAATGACGGGAGTAGCTGGGTGGGCAGCGCGGGCAGCTGCGCGGTGGCCGACGACAGCACGGGCGGTCCGGCGGTGACGTCCGACAGGTCGCCCGTGACGTGGCGCCGTGGCGGGGGTAGGTCCATGTCGGGCGCGGGGCGCTTTCGGACCATGGTAGCGGCGGCCTCTTGGTGGTCTAGGTGGTTGAGGAAGAGGAGGAGGTCGGAAGGGTAGGGGAGCAGGTGGCAGTGGGAGAAGGAGGAGGAGGCGGTGGCATGGGAATAAGAGGAGCGGGAGGCGGAGGAGGAGGACGAGGGGAAGAGGAGGAGGGAGGAGGAGCCCATCTAGAAACGCCAAGGGGAAGCGGCCGCCGCGCGCATGGCGAGCGACCGGAGCGGGGCGGGGCGGGAGAGGTTGTGTATTGTACTGCGCTCGATTTTTATGTCTTTTGGCGCCGCGCGCTGGCTGTCGAGGAGGCGAGTGAGAGCTCAGCTCAGCTGCCTGGGGAGGTGGTGGGAGTAAAAGTGGAAGAGGCCGACGAGAGGGAACAAGAGCGTAAGCACAACCGGTTAGGGGAACATCGAGGATTCGAGGGGCAATTTATGGATGCTTTGATGACTCGTCGTCGACCTACATATAGTAGGACTGTGCCCTTGGGCTATGTGGTTTTTCTTTTGCTTTTATCTTTTCCCTTTTGTCCTTGTGATTTTGCCCGTAGCAATTTTGTAGGGTTATATATCCAGGACTAATGAGAATATAGCTTGTGCTACCATAGCAAAGGAGGTTATCATGTCATTGTAGCGTGTCCGAATATTTCTAAGAAAAATTATTGAATCCATCTAACATATGTTTACAGTCACCGAAAGTTGTATCTTAAAATTTGACTCAATCAATAAGGGCTTGTAAAGGAAAAAACACGGAATTTTTTCCTCAGTTTCAGCTTTAAAGGGAAAAAAACGCCGGAATTTTACGACCATGAGAACCTCCTAGGCTTCCTTCATCCATGATTCACGGGGAAGAGGATCAAGTTGGTCCTTGCGAATAACTTGATTTTCGAAGGATTCGGTCAGCCAAAATTAGCCAACTTGAGAGACCGAGATCTGTAGGGACGTAATAACATGTTAATTATACTTTCTCAAGTGGTTTGACTTTGATTTGATCGTGTTTATTAGTAATCCTATGTTTTCCTATTCCCGTGAACCAACCAAACTACCACGTTTATATAATTTTTATGGTTTACAATCCTCTGTTTTACACATGCATTTCTATCATTTTTCTATGTTTTTTCCTATTCAAATGTTTTTACAATCAAGTAAACTAAACAGGGCCTAAGAAACAAAATGATAAATCGTGCTGTCAGTTGTAGATGAACTACCGTCTGATAGGGGCTTTGAAGTTGATACTATGTAAAACTTTTTTTTGTGTGTTTCTCGATTTGTAAATAAATTTTCAAGATGAAATAGATGATTGTAAATGTATCTTTTCTATAATGTTTTCGTTGTACTACCATGGCATGGTAGAGCATCATATGATATGGTAGAACTGGATATCTTTTCCAGGGATGATGTTGTCCCGAAAACATACCACAATGTTGGGGATTGATGGGATTACTATGTGTGGTACCATGGTAGGAAAATCTACCAAAGTATCGGGTATTTCGTCTCTGTTGATTTTTCTGATTCCTCTACCGCCTCCTCACCAGCGTCGTTGCATACATCTCCTTTCTCGATCTCCCAGCGTCGCATGTCATGCAGAGTAATAAGGTGAGGAGATGTCAATTTGGAATGACTAAGTTGTTTGGTTTTGTAGTCAGAGGATCACAAGTGATCAACCCGACGAATTAAGAGACCGAAGGCGTACTTTTCCCCCTATAATACACATGCCCATTAATGCAGTACATGAGCTGGGTTCAGAACATCGTGAGACAGTCCGGTCCATATCCGGTGTGGGCGTTAGAGCATTGAGAGGACCGGAGGTTCCTACTTGTTACACTAGTAAACACAGGTAAGATTAAGTGATAGCTAAAATATTTAGGGAAAAATAATGAAGGATTTTATTAATTGGTTAAAATAGTTACCTCATCCGCCAACACAAAAATAAGAAAATCTGAGTGCTCCTCATGCCAAACAGTCAACATAGGATCCTCCGCACGACGAGGCTAAAACAAGTCCTACGATATTGGCTTCCCTAGGACAATGGAAAAATTGAATTTATATAAATTGCGACAAAGCAAATTACATTCTTCATTACGTCGATCACATCCATGCACACGGAGTTGACTTAAATTCTGTTGCATCCCACCTAGCCTCAAAAGATCAATATATGAAAAGCTCTAGCCTCACACTAGCGAGTGAGCGACACTGTGGAGACAGATCAAAACCCTCATCGGAGGCTACATATTCCGAGACTCATCGTTGATGTGAGTGCCCTCATCCGCAACGGAGGCATTAAGGATGACTCTAACGGGGCGACGCAAACGGACGCGCGTTTGGTCCGCGTTTGGTCCGTTTGCGTCGCCAAAAGGACCCATGTCCAGCCCACGTCCGCCCCTTTCCGGCCACTGCCCCCAACGGGTCGACGCATTGAGTCCGCCCGGCCAGGATTTTTGATCATTTTGATCATTTTCGGGCATGATCGTTTTCACGCCCCCAAAACATTACAAGTTGCGGCCATCGCCATGTCCCCAGGTGTGCCCAAAATATTACAAATTTCGGCCACCGACCATGTTTTTCCGGCCATGTTGGCCATAGTTCAACACAAATATGTAGAAGGGACCGAGAATAGATCAAACCTGATCCATGTACTGCCTTTGCTTCTTCTCGTAGTAGGCCTTCTTCCTAGGGGTGAAGGTGGAGATGTCCATGTCCATGATCCTGGCCTCCTCGGCGCGTAGGGCGAGTTCAAGGTCTTTGGCCTTGAGCTCCACCTCCCTGGCCTTCACGTCGGCCTCCTTGGCGCGGTCGCGAGCGGTTTCGACCTTGGAGGTCGGGCCGTGGAAGCGTTGGAGCTGGCCGCGGTAGAGGAAACCCCGACCGCCGCCGCAGTCGCTACCCCAACCGCCGCCGCGGACGGGGTAAGTCCAATGAGGAGGAGGGCAGCTGTCGCGGTTTTGGTCACGAGGTCAGCGTTGTCGTCGTCGCCCTTTTCCTCGGCGGCGGCCCTGGCGGCGGCGTCGAGCCTGTCCTGCTTCAGCCTCCTCCTCCGTTGGCCCCGCTTGGCCGTCTCCTTGGCCCTCTGCTCCTCCGTGAGCTCCTTCTTCACTTTCTTCAGCCGGGGAGCAAGCCCGGCGGCGGCGTCGGCCAGCTCTAGGCTCTCGGCGGCGGCGGCGGCGGTCTTGGCGGCGGCCTTGGCGATCCTAGAGGCGGCGGCGGCCATGGGGGTAAGTCTGGACTGTGGATTTTGCCTCCAAAAGCGGACCAGGGGAGGACACAAAAGAGCTCCGTTTCGCGTCCGGGGCCGACGCATCGGTGGCCCAAATTTGGGCCAGGGATGCATCGCGGCGGACCAAAAAACGGACCGCGGTCCGTTTGCGTCGTCCCGTTGGGCCGTGTTTTTGGCCCTCGCGGACACGAACGGATGCGCGCCACGTTGGAGTCATCCGAATAGTAACCGATCAGGACCGCTATTGGCTACGTTCTTCAACATTTTTTCCTTTCCTTTATATATGGCTCATCGGTTACGCTTTTTCCAGTTTCACTCATTGACACTGAAATTTTCTCGTTTGTCAATAACTGGAATATATATTTCACGACATCAATAACACGAACAAAATATATATTTCACGACACATCATTAATAACAGGAACAATATCTTTACCCAACATACACATATCTTCCACGATGTGACGAATTCACAACATAGCCATATCTTTCACAATGTGACCAGTTCACAATATACACATATCTTCGATAATGTGATCAATTCAAATCATAAGACACAACTTTCGCAATGTGACCAACTTAACACGGTACATGACAGAAGATGTTAAACACTTGAGTGCATCTTACTTGTCCTATCGCCTGGCCGCGTACCTTCTTTGGATGGTGTCACCGAAATATAATAATGTCACCATTGTGACATTTTGGTCATGCTGTGCAAAACACGCTTCATTCAAAAAATGTTTTGTATAGTGCACTAAAACGTCACAATAACAGCGGTTTGCGCTTATGCAACCATCCTTTTATAGAGTGTAACCAAATAAGGCTCTTGTTTTGAAAAAAATATATCAATGTGAGTTCAGAGTATAGGGTCTAGACACTGTAACCAAAATAATAAATAAGCACTTAAATGATAACGGTGGATTTTTTAAATAATATTTAAGTTTCCATTATTTTTTCAGATAAAAAATAGTGAAAACTTAAATATGCTAACACCAGTAGATTAATACCTTCTTTCGAGAAGCTATAGTTCCGTGTATTTAATCTAACAAGCTAAATTATTAGGATATGCACCAGCCTCTGCATAAATATTTCATGAATAGGAAGAATGTGACCAAATAAGATGCTACATGGCACAAGTAAAGTTTTAACTGATCAGAAGAATTACCTAAGATAGGAATGGGAGACTGCCAAAAGCCTCTCTGGGTAACCTTGTTCCCCATGTTTGCCCCCATCCACGTCATCAGATAAACCTGGTTCGTCCGATTAGCCGAAAACGCCTTGTTGTTTCACCTGCTGTCGTTAGATGCGTTATTTGCACTATTCATGCGCGCCTCCGCGCCCCTCCACGCCCGCAGGCCGTAGCGAGACAAAACAGGAGCCCGGGGTCAAACCCTAGCCTCCAATCGCGCTCACTCGTGTCTCCCCAAATCCCCTCCCGTTCGTGCTCTCTTCCCCCTGCTCAGCCGCCGCCGCCCCTCCTCCTCCAGCTCGTCCACCGCCGCCGCCCCTCACCCTCCTCCACCTCCGCTCCCCACCTCCCAATGGCGCATGGACGGCAGAGCAGCAGCGCCTGGGCGGCCGTGATGACGGCGCAACCGGTGGCCTCGGCCTTGACTCGGGTAGCCTCAGACGGCGACCTGGCGGGACGAGGGCGGCCCGGACGGCAGCGGTCGCGGCGCTCCGCTCGACGGCGGCCCAGAAGGAAGGCGGCGGTGGCGGCGTGAGGAGGCATGGCAAGAGGGCGGCGGCGCGAACGGAGCTGGACGTGGAGGCCGTGGTGCCGGTCGGGAGGAGACGCGCGGTGGCGGGAGCGAGAAGATACTGCAAGAGCCCGTCCAGGAACACCAGGTTCGTTCCCTTGAATCTCGTTTTTTCTTTTCCAAAACTAGGTCAGAGTCACGGGAGCTCGCCGTGCCGTGTGTAGCTCGACATGGAGAGCAGGAGGAGGAGCACACGATGGCAAAGGTTACAGGTTCATTGCGGCAGCAGCCCGTGGTGAGAGGTTGGGTCGGCGGCGACTCAACCATGGTGACGACGACCAAGATCCTTGGCAGCGACTTGGGCCATGGTGACGAGGACCAAGATCATGTGCAGACTGCAGCCGTTCCCAAACTTTAGAGGTATGGCAGCGTTTCTTGTTGTACGCCTATACATATTTTTTGTCTGCTCTATGTGACTGCTTCCCACCTCTTTGCCTCAGATTTATTGAAGTAATAAGGAGATGCTGCTAGCTGTAGATGAGGGGATATGAAGGCTCGACCAGCTGGTCCATTAAAGCATTGGATTTCAGGTATAGTTTGAGCAATTCTTTGGAAGTCTCTACTGGTTACTGCATCTGAAAAAAATCTGGTAATGGTAGGTGTTCTATGCTGACTGCATCTGCAGCTAGCAAACATTTGAATAGTTAGGTGAAAGTATTGGTAGGACTGTAATTTCTTGGCTGCATATTGCTCAACCAAAGGGCACAGATATGGGATTTTCCGAATATTGATGATGTTGCAGTATTTTTTTTTTGTAAAACTATAAGAGATCAATTGAAGAGGATTTGTTCATGGGTCGTTGTTTGCTCTGATTTTACGTCAGATTGAAGAGGGCCAACAGTACATTGGATAGCTACAGGCACCATAGTTTTCTTGGTTAAATTGCTCTACATTTTTAGTGTAGATATTATTAGGTTATATTGCTTATACCTTTGGTTCAGTTGTAAGATGGAGCATCAAAACTGTAGTATAAGCTGGTCCAAAAGCTATCCTAACCCAGCCTCTACCTCTACGAGCTGAGCAAGGAATTGATTGGCGATTGTGGCTGCGAGTACTAGCGACACTGGAGGCCACCGAAGCCAGCCTGGTCTAACACTATGCAGCTGTATGGTTCTTCAGTTTCCCCCTTGAGGTATGGCAGCCGTTCTCAAACCTTACAAAAGTAGTCTATTTGGGGATTGTGTAGATGGAGAATTTGCTCAGCTTATGTGATTGCTATGTTTTGGAGATTGTCCAATTCTGCATGGTCTAAAGTTTGTGATTCTATATTGTTTTTGGTTTGACATGTTGCTCTCATGTTTCTGTAATTCATCATCTACAGTTCCTGTAGCCAATCTAATATTATGCTAGAACCTATATTACATTTATAATATTTCTAGATTAGGAACCTTTGGAAAACATTTAACAACTCCTTCATGCCTTCTCATTTCTCATGATCTAGAAAATATAAATGAAGTATTCAGTCCATGAACCTTGCGTGTTCAGATATGGATTTGGACAAGAAATATGAAACAAGATAATTTTCTTCGGTTGTCATGTTGCAGGATTCGGCATATTTTTATGAAGTGAAATATCTCACGTGAGAAGCCAGAGAAGCTCTCTAGGTATCTGTTTTTATTTGGGCTCATGGAACTATAACTATTCCCTGGATTCAATTGACATGTCCCCAAAGGTTTGCCACCTTTATTGGCTATTTCTTATTATGTTTTATCTTTTTTGTCTATGATGTTAAATATTTATGCCTCTGGTTTTACTTGTTACAGCTGAACAATTGTATTTCAAAATATGTGGATCAACGGAGCAGCTATTGGTTGCACTCCATCATGCTCTCGGCTACTGCTGCCAAACTTGCTCTTTGCTTTGACTGCAGGAGTTTAGGGAATAGCACTGTCCGGGCATATACAGAGGTATATATATATATATATTGCCTAGACAAAACATGAGCTAAGTTTGAAACCATGGTACCAAAATGATTAGGCATTGCAATTGTCTAAGAAATTTCAGCTAAATGGCAGGGAAAGTGGAGCAGCGGGTGCTGGTGGCGACCTCATGCGTGAGCAGGACGACTCTGCTGGGTTGGCCAACTTTGTGTTCGTCGATGCCGTCGAGCGAGGTAAGGTCATCTCCTCTCTCATTCCCTCCCTCACTCCCTCTATTGTCTTTCATAGTTTTACTCATGTGGGTGAACATATAGTACACCTTGTTAATGTAAATATGTTCAGTTCTAAAATTCAGGAAATGTTCTTATTCTATATGTACCAAAATATGTAGTTGCTAATTAACTAAAAAAGGGTATTATTTGTGGTGGGACTAGAAAGAACGTGCCATTTTACTCCTTGGTGCTTGCACATCCATGAAACCTGGAAGTACCGGAATCCAAACGTTGCCTTAAAAAATTTGTTCTCTCTTATCAAGATTGAGAAATTATTAGAAAATTAAATTGCATGGTTTGGTAGCATGCTAGGCTGGATTAACCTATGTCAGTTCATTTTCGCTCACATCTGGTTCACCGAAAAAAAGTAAATGTATATAAAACAGAAATTCTGTAATTGCCCATTCTTACAGATACACATATCCAATGCAGTTATAACTATGTGTGTGAAATGAAGACATGTATTGGATGCAGAATTAAACTACTAATGAATGGCACATGTAATAATTATTCTGATTCTATGGTATACAATCCTCTCTATCTTTAGTTTGCAAGTTCTTTGTCAGTTTCCGTTTAATGTGAGGTGTTTGCCCAGTCCTGGTTTAGTTGCTCCGTGGTGAGGTAATACAAATAATAAGCATATCTGTATGCTAACCACGATAACAGCCATTTCCTGATGTTTGTTTTTGGGATCTGTTTGCTAACCATAAAATAGCAGGCATGATAAAACACTACAGTTTTCCTTGTAGGTCAGAGGGAGCTGCCAAGAAAATTATGCGTCACTACTTGTTTCATGGCCCCAAAAGAATGGCACATACAAATTCCAGCTCAAGGCATATCACTAGATGGCCTCTGCATGCAATTGCTTATTGGTATGAATATTTGTCCCTTAAATGTTTCACCAATAAGATTAACTATTCCATACTGTAGCTATTTATCTCTCAGTTACTTCAGGTTGATGCTTAATTAGCTTGACGGACTTCACAGGCCCAATAAGTAAATTTGTGGTTGCTTGGTTACTCCAATAAGATACTGTACTGTCGCTTCTTACATTTGGCCCTGTTTTTGGATAGTCTACACGAGCTACAGATGTACGTAAATTGAGAGTTAACTGACCTTGTTGATATGCATGTTTATTGTTCATTTTAAAATATAATCTTCAGTATTTCTCATGTCTCTTAAGAATGATTTAAATGGTGATCCTGTTTAGATCTAATGAAACTGCCAAGTCTCCGAACTTCCAGGTTAGATCTAATGAAAAAAAATAATTTCTATAGTTTTAGATGTATAGAATAGATTGTTGTTCGCCTTAATCTGTCCAGGCCAAAAAATTACATGCATACTTTTATTGGCTCTAAACATACAGAAATAGTTGACGATGGTCCCCTTTTGGCTGATTAGATCATATAATAGTTGGTTAGTATATGGCTGCTACCGTTTCCACCTTTTTTTGTCTCTGCTAAAGGTTTCTCGGGGATATGATGCGAGTACTCTATGTAAAGAAATGCCAGATACTACAACCCTTGAGCAGTTTCTCTAGAAATGTATGATGGTTATTTCTGCCACCGCAGGTTTTATTATGATTCTAATTGTGTATATGGCATATTGGCCTTATGAGTTATAGTCCTGGATTTCCTCGCTCTATAGATCTTTTATTCAAGAACTGGTGATATATGTGTATGCATCAGTACCCTGTATCAATCTGCCAGCATCATTTAATTAGATGTACCATGTATCATTTGTCATAGTACCCTGTAACAAATGTATGTTGTATACCATAATCATTTATGCAAATGCAATAATGAGGGTCATGTGGATGTGCTACTGATCTGTTCTAATTAGATGCTGAAATTTGTTTATTGTGGTTGCATGTGGATGTGCTACTGCTCTGTTTTTTTTTTTTTTTTGAATTTGATATCTACCTATGTCTGAACTTTGTTGACGTATGGCTGCTTATTTTCAAATTTTCACTGTTTCTGAAACTGTCAATTCAGACTTGGAAATAAAACGATTTTTCTGTTTAGGTACATAACTTTCGGTATCAAGTGATAACAGTGCTTCATACAAATTAGAATGGGTTTCTATATGGTATAAGTTAAATGAATGTAAATAAAATTAATTAGTTTCCACCAACGAATAAAGCATGTGGCAACAATGTGGTAGTTTTTTTGAGTTTAAACACAATGTGGTAGTTGCATCCGGCTGTTGCGCAGTCGCGCAACGGGTCGATAGAACAGAGCTGGAGTGATGAACTTCATGTTGGATTAAATGGTTGGTGCATTAACAGGCTTTTGTTTGATTTGTTCAGAATTCCTGCATCTATGATATTTTATTTGATTTGTCCATTAACAAGATGTTGTTGATGATGTGTATTTCGATCCAGCTTTCATGCCCAACATGATGTGTGTATTTTGTACTCCATTGTACCAGGTTCAGGCAGAATTCATCCCAACATTTGTGGCATCTTCGTGGCTAGGTTGGTGAATCCCAAAATAGCTACCATGACGAATTGTAAATCGTGGCTTCTTCTCACTGTGGTGGATGTGAGCTACTCGCTGCATTTATCTTTGTCCATATGCATTCTGTTTGGGTTTGAGCTGTATAATGTTTGTGGTGTGCAGGCAAACTGTAGGTGTGGTGGCACATAGACATCTCATGAATGTTAATTTTATTGTTTAGTTTGGATCAGTAGACATAGTACTTTGCACGAAAAAACAAGGGAGTGAACTAGCTCTCGTTGTATAAACAGGGATGTATTTGGTAGTGTATTTCGTAATTGTCATATCCTGAGAGAGGAATTAGAGCTTATTCGTGCCTTCTTTTTCTTTTCTTCAGGAAGGGCGGCTCTGAACTGGTTTTGTGGAGTGCTTGGTGGGCGCTTATGTAATACTATTCGTGCTTGTTCTCTTCTCCGTCAGGCAGGTCAGCTCCTGCTTCCTCTCTCGGTCTCCCCTCCTCGATTTTGTGCTGGTATTGTGCGGTGTTCTTTTGTTTCTTTGTGGGCTATAGCTACTACTTGTGCTGCTAGATGTGGTTCTACATGTGTTTAGTGTGCTGGAGTAATTTCATGTTTTGTTTCTTTGTGGGTGTTTTCTGAAGAAGAAGATCAAGGCAATTTTTATGAGTTTTCCCATACTATTGTTCTTCTGCTGACATTCCAAAGGTTCCCGAACCGCTTAAAATGTTATGTGTGGGTTGTCATTAAGTTGCTTTGTACACCAATACTATATAGCAGATAAAGTGTTCATGCAAGCAATTGAGTTTTCTGAGTTAAATATTGATTAGTCTCCATCCGCTCCTAAATAAGTAGTAAGTTCCTAGAGAATTTGGCTTATTTTGTCTACCAATGATCTGTGAGAATTGCAGTGACGCAACTAATTCATGTTTAATTTTTCGTGTGGAGTGTGGACTAAACCGAGGGAGAAACTATAGAAATACAAGCTTGATGTAACTCAACTTGCTTTGCTTCGTGGCTCAGACCAGACCTCTGCCTCTCTTTACAATAGCTTTTTATTTATTATTAGATCGAGCTATGACATATAATTTATACTTAGCTTTTTGTTGGCGGTGCTTCAATTTAAGACAATCAATACTCTTTTCTATATAGAATTTCTGCTTATCTCTTTCGCCTCTTTTTCAGATATACATGATTTTGATGGGTTGGACTACATGATGCTTGACCATCTGGTGTCACAGCAGACCAAGGTTTTAACGCAAGCAATTAATTTTCAGGTCAACTAACTGATAGTTTTGATTGCCAAATTTCATTCCTCTTACTAGGTGCGAGCGAGCAATTATTTAAGTTTTGTGTATGCGTACTCTTTTCTATATAGAATTTCTGCTTATCTCTTTTGCCTCTTTTTCAGATATACATGATTTTGATGGGTTGGACTGCATGATGCTTGACCATCTGGTGTCACAGCAGACCAAGGTTTTAACGCAAGCAATTAATTTTCAGGTCAACTAACTGATAGTTTTGATTGCCAAATTTCATTCCTCTTACTAGGTGCGAGCAAGCAATTATTTAAGTTTTGTGTATGCGCCCCTTTGCTGTCAGAGAAATCATTAGTTCTTCTATTTCAGACTGTGTGACCTGCTCTCTTTTCCTTTATATGCACCTTCTCTCTACTTCCTTGAGCTTGAGCGGCCACTATTCCAGCGCGGTTGCCTTATTGGCTCTTTTCTTCTTTTTGTAAGTTGCTTATTTAAGGCCAATTCAACATATTTGTGATCTTTCTGTTTGATTTGTTTGTTCCTCCTTGTCTCTTGTTGTCGTCTCGTGGACTGGTGCTTTATTTGTGTTTGTACAGGAGTTTTCTCTCTTATATGCTTATGCTCTTTGTAGCTCACCGTCTGAACCTTCTCATTTGTTCTAGGTTCAAAATGGTTATTGTTTTATGCCCATGCATCTATTTTATAGTTATCTTGTGATACAACACATTTCAGTATTAAAAATAATTGGATACATGGTTGTTAATTGCTATTTGGGAGAACGAAGGATATGATATTGTTTTTTTCTCGCCTTTCAAATTCACTTATGATATAATTACCTTCAACACATAGTGTTTTGGCACTTAAATACTGCCAGGTATGATATGAGACATTTGCTTCATTTGGTTCACAGATAACAGGTACTTATTGTATTCTTGCAGGTTCATGGAGAGCATCTGTTGGATATGCTCATTGATTTGGAAATGGACATCATCTATCTCATTCCTAAGGTAATGATTTAAAGTTCAAATGTCTCAAGCTTGATAATTTTTCTAGAATGTTCTTTCCTGGCATAGTCCTGAGTTTCAGGTCTAAATGAGATTGAAAGTGTAGTTTTTTGTTGAGTCATTTGAGATGTTTTGAACACTCTTATGTATCTTTCAAATTACCAGCAAAATTAAGGGTGCTTCCTATCATTTTGCTGACCTTTAATCATATAATATTCCCTGGCCCTTAATCTTATTCTTTCTCCACCCAGGGACCTGATTACATGGTGAGGATGGCTGCTGCCTAGAAAGAGGCGATGTATCGGTTGATGAATCAAGTTTTGGGAGATAGGTTAGCCGCTGCATGTATGTTGCTCTCTAGAATCTATAATATGCATAGTATCAGAAGATATTGGCCACAAGCTATTTTCGGCCAAATCCTAATTAGCATAGTTAAATTGTGATTCTGATTTCTTTGGTTGAACTGCAAATCACACATTTTGTGTTAGCTATATAATTGTTAATGAAACTTGACGGTCTTCCTTGACATCTTGATCGTGTTGGTGCACAATAAAGATATAGGAGAACTATGGTCAAAAGCTTTAATCCACTTTGGTTTATGCAATAGGCTTATCTGATTATCCCCCCCCCCCCCCCCCCACCCCTTTGTAAATAAGTGGACCTGTTGTAGACTGTTTAGGCAAGGTGTTTGAATTTATTTATTTACTTGAACAGGATGTGGTTGTTTTGTTTTGCATATACTCGTTAAGAAAATAATAGAAAAAAGAGTTCACTGAAGTAGTTTTTCCACTGGATTTGTTCCTTATGATAAGAGGTATCTGAACTTGAATTTACTCAAAGGGGAGTTAACTTTATTTTCAATGCAATATGAGGATACGAATTTTCTCGTAGTTTCGCTCATCATGCGCCGGTTATCCCTACCTATGAGTTGCCATGAAGGATTGTGTTATTAGTTGTTGTATGTTTACTCTAGAGGTGAGTAAATATTTGGTAAAAATTAACTTCCAGCGTAGGGTTTTAGCTATTTGGTGCCATTTATGGTTTTTTGGTTTGTCATTCACAGCTTTGATTTCTCATTCATCATGGCATAGTATTTCCCAATCTATTTAAGAACATAATACCGTGACTATCATAATGAGCAACTTTCCTTTCAGTTTAACATGTCATTATATATTTGGGAACTACAGACTAGGTTTTCCGTTCAGCCCCTCTTTCTTATTCCTTCCCTACTCACTAATTTAATTTTTGTTTCACAGTTTAATTTGGGTGCACAGGAGATTTTACACCGGCAGCGACAAGCATTTGTTTTTGTGGTGCCCTACTGCAGGTATTCATCCTTCCCACCTCTCTCTTCTACACTCCCACATGATCTCCAGGTCTCTTTCTTAGAAGAATATTCTACAGTTTATTTTTCTTAGATTGATATGCCTTTCATCAGACTGCTGTTGCCGCTTCTGAAGAGATGGAGAGGAGCGGTGATGAGAGCTTTGAGATACTTGATAGGTACTGCAAAGAAGCAATTCTGTATATGCTTGAGCATAATATTTGATCCCTCTCCTATTTTTCTCAAGACCTGCTTTGTTCATTTTGTCTACTGTCAATTGATGCTAATTATTTCTAGCTACTCTTAGGAAGAAGTCCAAGATATTATCATAATATGCATTTGTTTTTCAAATTATTTTGTTTCCCTATTTTTTCACGTGATGCTTGTTGATATGTGACTGAAACTAATGCCTTTTAGAATTAGAAATGTGACTGAAGTTTATGTTTCTTCAACTTTTCTAAATATGTAGTGGCCATGAGATCAAAGTGGTTATTTGGGATGATCATGGAGCTGAGTTTGAAGTCGAGGGTGCTCCTGCTATGGGTTATAAGGAACGGTCATTGCATTCTTTGTTGCACTGTTGCATGAGGTGCTGATGTCCATGATGAGAGTCGCCACATCTTCTTTCCTGTAAGCCATCTGGTCAAGTTGGGTTCCCCAGTTCAGCCATGAAAGATTATTTTTATTCTATGGGCATTGCAGATGATCAGGAACGCCTACTTTTTTATTGGTAGGTTGTTGCTCTACTTTCTTAATGGATGGCGGCGGTTGCCTGGAACGGCAGTGGGTGGACTAAGGTGGCCGCCTAGCGACCAGCGGCCCCTGTTTACTCTGCTTCTTCCGTCACTATAGTATTAGGTGAGTACTAATTTTTAGCTCCCTTAAATTGTCAATAGCACATGTGCTGACTAGCACCAAGCGGGTCTGGAGTCTGTTGCACTTGAAAAATTACAGTTCTCCCATATTGTCAATAGTCAGTCACATGAACATGCGCAACAAGTCACATGCATGTAACCAATTGCAGCTTCGGTTTCTACTTTCAGCAGACTAATCTCTATAAAGAAATCTAACATGTCTTATTTAACCTAGCATTAGGGGCAGTAGTAGAGAATTACGAACTCTTATTTAACCTAGCTTCCACGGTCATAGTTTTCATTACACGTTCATAATTTGTAGGCTAGCACCAATATAAGTCAGCGACTGTTTCATCCTGCACATGGATATACCACGTACTACAGTTTTTCAGATAACATATAATTGGTAGAAATAAACTTCCAACAGTTAATTTTAGTTCTACTCGTCACATGCACAAGTTTCCTGCACACCAGCAACAGCCATGGCGCTGTTGCATTTCACATTGTGTATGTAATTAGATGGGTTTTCTCCTCGGCAAGCTCTGTTACTGCCTCCTAACAATAGTTTTCGCATGTGTGGATATCGGTGACCATTGTCTCCCATTGAGCAAGTCCTTCGATCCCATGAAAATAGCAAACTACACTACTTCCTTTTCCTCTAAAACATACAACTCTGCATCTGATCTTTGATTGTAGTTTGGTGTAAATTTGGTCAGCTTCAGAGATAGAGAGAATAAGGCTGAAGACAGGCTGGGCAAGCCCCAGTATAATAAGAGGCCCATTAAGATCAAGTAGCCAACCAATTTAAGACTGCACAAACAATTTACTCTTTCATAAGCTTAATCTATTTCAAGTGGATTATTCAATCTGTAAATACAAGTAGTTTGGTGTCTTGCTTCCGCCAATTGCG
The DNA here is from genome assembly GCA_947311845.1 of Poa pratensis. Taxonomy (NCBI): domain Eukaryota; kingdom Viridiplantae; phylum Streptophyta; class Magnoliopsida; order Poales; family Poaceae; genus Poa; species Poa pratensis. The sequence continues at coordinate 9,983,907 of CAMZMU010000077.1, forward strand.
CCACATTATATCACAAAGTTCTTGTCAGACGAAAAGATGATTTCTATCTCAAAACGTAGAGTAAATGCTTTCTTTGTCACATTCTTCATCCTGCTCTTAGTAATTGCTTTTCCTTGCTACCTACCTGCTTTAATTGTTGTTCCTTCTGTTGCATAGCTCTTTTATCAGCTTATTAGGTTATAGACATATAACGGCTCCTTATTTCTCTGATATTTGACACTTAGTACACCATGTTACCTGAATTTACCTGAATTTGTCTCCTCCCTAGGTTCAGTAGAAATGGCTATACTTCAGGTTTTCTTTTTGGGTTTTACTCGACCAGACTGTTTGGCTCTGGCACAGCATCAAGGACACCATCGAATTAAAGTGGAGACAATAATTCTTGCTTTCAGCTGTTGCGTAGTGCAAGTGCAGTGTTCAAATTTCCACTGTTAATTCATACATGGAAATAAATTTAGGTCCAAAACTTTCAAAATCAAATGATGTTGAAATAGTGTGGTAGTTGCATCCGGCGGTTGCGCAGTCGCGCAACGGGTCATCTAGTATAATAATAATTGCTTCAAAGGTTAAACCCTTTTTTATTTTGTGTCACCTAGACACACTATTCTTTTACGTAAATTTCCAAGTTGAGCTACGATACATTTAGTGTCTCTCTACAAAATTTAACTTTCAACATATTCTCGGCATTTTCTTCATACTTCAAGAGACGAGATAAACCCTCGCGCATAATAAGAACAAATAGGGACAAATGGTGTTCCTCGTCGCGGAGGTCGGGTTGGATAGATATAATCAGAATGAGCATTATTGAGATAAACTTCATAACTAACTGAAGAGACACATGCCATGAACCCAATGTGTGTCAAAACAAAGCCGCAAAAGCATTTTCTATATATAAAAACACCTCTTGACCCTGTCGTATGCCTTGTCATATCAAGTTTGATTGCACAGGTACCAAATTTCCCCACCTTCTTATTCTTGATATAATCATAACACTAATATACCACCAACACATTGTTTGTAATCAATATAAAGGCGCTAGCTAAATTGGATAAAAATGCTGAGAGAAAGGTTGAGGATGGAGAGGTAACGCTAAGAAGTTTCTCCATGAGTTTCAAGCTCGTGTTTGGTGTCTTAAACAATTTTATAAAGATTCTTGTTTGACGAAACAAAATACTCTTATGCAATCGTATGATCCAATGGAAACCTGGTAAAAATCTATTTTTAAATCTGTAATCATCCGACCTTCTTTGAACTGCGGGGTGTTCATGAATTTGTGTAAGATTACTCTCCTTGGAATTATTCCAAGCACCAGCGAGCAACCCATCCAAAGCAAAAAAATCGTCGGAAAATAGTGAGCATCTTCGACCACATTTGTTAGGTATGCATGCAACCAGACAACCAAAGAGATCTTGAATATTTTCAACTTCACAGCAAAATAAATCATAAAAGCCTACGCCACTTCTGAAGGAACGAGAAAAAACATATAAGTCCAGCATCAAACGCGTGCGGGCGCACACGAGTTTTCTTCTTCTTGAAATTTCATGCTGAGCTTGCTTAGGTTCGGTCAACACCATGCACTTCGATCGACAGCAAAGAAAACAGGACTTTGCCCATTTGTCCCGGCAACAATTGGAACCGGGACTAACGGGGCCATTAGTCCCGGTTCAAACGGTAAGGGCGCCGGCCAGCACTAGTCCCGGTTTGTATGGGACTTTTAGTCTCAGTTCGTATCACGAACCGGTACTAAAGATGAACCTTTTGTACCGGTTCGTTATACGAATCGGGACTAAAGATTTCCCTATACAATCTTCCACTCCGAGCCGGCCATCTCCATTTTCTTGCTCGAGTTCATCTCCATTTTCTCCTCTGTTTCCTCTCCCGAGTTTGAGTTCATCCCCATTTTTTTTCCACCATTTGTCAAGATAGGCGGCATCCCATCTATCCAAGGGTTAGCAACTTTATCCTTCATCCAGCATTGCTTGTTTAGCTCATTTCATTGCTAGTTTAGCTCATTTCATATTTCAAGTGCTAGGTAGGTGTTTGATGAAATGCCTAAGCTAGCTAGTTAGAGAGTTTTTTAGTTCAATATGCAATTTGAGCTCAAATTAAAGTATGATTTGTTGGTTTTAGTGCCGCCGCGTCCCTGTCCTCACCGCCGTCGATCACCCGCGCCGTCCCGTCACCGGCACCACCTCGGTGAGCCGCTTGTTTTTATCTTTTATTTAAAAAAATCTTACTTGTATGATTTAGATGCATAGTTATTACTTGTATAATTTTTTTACATTTATGATTGTTTTTTATATGTATAGTGCCATGGTTTTGATATCCGCCCACGTCGGCCCTCGTCCGGTTTATGATTTGGATGTGGTATATTATCTTTTATAACTATTTGTTTCATTTCTTGTTTATGACAATTATGCCGACCAACGTTTGACATAGATATTTTTATCTAGGAGGTACGTGAACCGGAAATTCCAACCGACCCTCTTGTGGAGAGGTTAAATTTAGTTGAAAAAGAAAACGATTATTTGAAAGAAAAATTAAAAGAATTGAAGAAGAGAAGATGAAATTGGAGTTGGATCTTGCGGATACGTCGATGATCACAAGATCAAGATGGATGCAATGCGATTGCAGATTAGAAAGATTAGAAAATATGCAATTAATAAAAGCTAGATATCATTATGTTGTTGGATCAATAGTTACCTTAGTTGCGATTTTGATCGCATTTGTTGTTGCATTTAAATGCATTAGATAGTTGTATGTTTGTTTCAATGTATGTTTTATGTGAACTATGTATTACATTTGATCACTACTCTATTTTTTTTAATGTGATGAACTTGTATTAATTAATTTGGTCACTATTATATATTCATGATGTAGTGTAATGATTTTTGATATATTTATATAATGTAGATGAGCCGGCAATGATGTACGGTGACCGACGCTGTCCCGACTTCATTAATGGCATGCATAATTTTCTCCGTGTGGCTGAGACAAACAAGCTGCCGAATGGTTTTATTTCTTGTCCATGTAGTGTCCGTAAGAATACACATGATTACTCTACCTCAAAAACCCTTACGTCCACCTGTTGCAGTCCGGTTTCATGTCCGGCTATAATTGTTGGACCAAGCACGGAGAAAGAGGGTTATAATGGAAGACAATGAAGAAGAAGAGGATAATGACAACTATCCTATGTTCACTGAAGACGGTGGTACTACAATGGGGAAGACGAAACTGAAGAAGAGCCCATTGTTGATGAGCCCGATGATGATCTTCGTCGGACCATTCTTGATGCACAGATAAACTGCGGAAGTGAAAACGAGAGGTTGAAGTTGGAGAGCATGTTAGAGGATCACAAAAAATTGTTGTACCCAAATTGCGAAGATGGCCAGAAAAAGCTGGTACCACACTGGAATTGCTGCAATGGAAGGCAGAGAATGGTCTATCTGACAAGGGATTTGAAAATTTGCTGAAAATAATAAAGAAGATGCTTCCAAGGGATAACGTATTGCCCCCAGTACGTACGAAGCAAAGAAGTTGTCTGCCCTCTAGGATTAGAGGTGCAGAAGATACATGCATGCATCAATGACTGCATCCTCTACCGCGGTGAGGAGTACGAGAATTTGAATGCATGCCCGGTATGGGTGCATTGCGGTACAAGATCAGGCGAGATGACCCTGGTGATGTTGAGGGCGAGCCGCGCCCCAGGAAGAGGGTTCCTGCCAAGGTGATGTGGTATGCTCCTATAATACCACGGTTGAAACGTTTGTTCCAAAACAAAGAGCATGCCAAGTTGTTGCGATGGCACAAAGAACACCATAAGAAAGACGTGATGCTGAGACACCCCGCTGATGGGTCGCAGTGGAGAAAAATCGACAGAGACTTCCCGACCTTTGTACGTGATGCAAGGAACTTAAGGTTTGGTCTAAGTACAGATGACTTTAATCCTTTTGGGGAGCAGAGCGCCAGTCATAGCACCTGGCCAGTGACTCTATGTATCTATAACCTTCTCCTTATTTGTGCATGAAGCGAAGTTCATTATGATGTCAGTGCTCATCCAAGGCCCGAAGCAACCCGGCAACGACATTGATGTGTACCTGAGGCCATTGGTTGATGAACTTTTACAGTTGTGGCATGAAGAAGGTGTACGTGTGTGGGATGAGCACAAACTGGAGGAATTTGACCTACGAGCGTTGTTGTTTATAACCATCAATGATTGGCCTGCTCTTAGTAACATTTCAGGACAGTCAAACAAGGGATACAATGCATGCACACACTGTTTAGGTGAGACTGAAAGTATATATTTGGCAAACAAGAATGTGTACCCGGGGCATCGTCGATTTCTTCCAAACAAGCATCCCGTAAGAAAGAAAGGCAAGCATTTCAAAGGTGAGGCAGATCACCGGACAAAGCCTACCTGCCCTACTGGTGTTGATATATATGACATGGTCAAGGATTTAAAAGTAATCTTTGGAAAGGGTCCTGGCGGACAATCTGTTCCGAATGACGCCGACAGACACGTACCCATGTGGAAGAAGAAATCTATATTTTGGGAGCTACCCTATTGGAAAATCCTAGAGGTTCGCTCTACAATCAACGTGATGCACGTGACGAAAAATCTTTGCGTGACCTGCTAAGCTTCTTGGGCGTGTATGGGAAGACGAAAGATACACCGGATGCACGGCTGCACCAACAACGTATGCACGAATGAGACGACCTGAATCCAGAGAAGTATCAAGGTCCTGCCAGCTACGCTCTTACCAAAGAAGAGAAGGAGATCTTTTTTGAAGTTCTGAGTAGTATCAAGGTCCCGTCTGGCTTGTCGTCGAATATAAAAGGAATAATAAACATGGCAGAGAAAAAATTCAAAACCTAAAGTCTCATGACTGCCACGTGATTATGACACAATTACTTTCGGCTACATTGAGGGGCTTCTACCGGAAAATGTTCGAGTACCCATTGTGAAGCTATGTGCATTTCTCAATGCAATTTCTCAGAAGGTAATCGATCCAGTAACTCTACCAAGTTTACAGAAGGATGTGGTCCAATGTCTTGTCAGCTTCGAGTTGGTGTTCCCACCATCCTTCTTCAATATTATGACGCACCTCATAGTTCACCTAGTCGATGAGAGTTCCATTCTCGGTCCTGTATTTCTACATAACATGTTCCCCTTTGAGAGGTTCATGGGAGTCTTAAAGAAATACGTTCATAACCGTGCTAGGCCAGAAGGAAGCATCTCCAAGGGCTATGGAACAGAGGAGGTCATTGAGTTTTGTGTTGACTTTATTCCTGACCTTAAGCCGATCGGTGTTCCTCAATCACGCATGAGGGGAGACTGCGTGGAAAAGTCACGCTAGGAAAGAAAGCAACAATATGTATGGACGGGCATTCTTTCACCCAAGCACACTACACAGTTCTACAAAATTCCAGCTTGGTGGCTCCGTATATCGACGAACACATGAATATTGTACGCTCCGAAAACCCGGAGCAGCCTGACTCCTGGATTAAAGAAGAACACATGGAGACTTTCAGCGGTTGGTTGCAAACACGTCTCATTAATAACACCACTGTTGGAGAAGTGCTATACTTGTTGGCCAAGTCACCATCTTCGACTATATTGACTTTCCAAGGGTACGAGATAAATGGGAATACATTTACACGGCCGCCCAAGATAAAAAGAGCACCAACCAAAAAGTGGTGTCCGATTTGATGCAACAAACAACAATGGGCAAAAGGACACATATTATGGTTACATAGAGCAGATATGGTAACTTGACTATGATCTGATTTTAAGGTCCCTTTGTTTCGGTGCAAATGGTTCAACCTGACAGGCGGGGTAAAGGTAGACCCGCAGTACAGAATGACAACAGTGGATCTCAAGAATCTTGGGTACACACCGAACCATTCGTCCTAGCCAATGACGTGGCTCAGGTTTTCTATGTGAAGGACATGTCTACCAGACAAAAAAAAAAGATAAGCAAGCGAATACATCATACGATGATCCAAAGCGCCACATAGTTCTTTCAGGGAAAAGAAACATCGTGAGAGTGGAGGACAAGACAGACATGTCAGAAGATTACAGTAAGTTTGATGAAATTCCGTCCATCACAGTGAACACTGACCCAAGCATCGTGTTAAATGATGAAGATTGTCCATGGTTACGGCGCAATCAGAAGAAAGGGACACACACGAAGAAAAAGTTTATACCACAACACTAGCTTGGGATGTTGTGTGTAATAATGTATTAAACCTTTTATGTAACTATGTTCTAAAAATTCAGAAGAAAACTCTAAACACTGATTTGTGGTTCTAAAAACTCCAACGGTTGACAAGCGCTAAAAAAGTTGGAACAAAACACACGGTTTCCCCTGCATACATCCCGACGGTGGCTTGTGAGTGCCCGCATATCAAATGCATCGTCGGATGTATGCAGGGAATCCGAATGATTTGTATTCGGTCGATAAACTGAACGATTTGTAGATAGAACAAAACACACGGTTTTCCCTGCATACAGCCCGACGGTGGCTCCTATGAGTGCCCGCATATCAAATGCACCGTTGGATGTATGCAGGGAATCCGAATGCTTTGTATACCAAATGAACTACAATGAGTACACACTGAGAGCCGAACATGTCCGAGAGGTGGGCTATATATAGGGTCGTGTGGCTCACGAAGTGGTCGTGATAGTGCTGATCCAACAGCTCAGAAGGCCTCAAAAGAAACACACCCCTGATCCAATGGCTCACAAGTGCTTGAAAGAAACACACGACCCGTGTGCTTCTTCCTGATTGGGCATACTACATGCCGCTAGGGGTAAAGGCGAGAAAAGTCCCTGCCTAGGTTTTCTTCTGTTTGCCGAGTGAAACTTTGTGCTTGGTTGTGTTAGGATAGCCCCTAGGAACACCCAAAACAAAGTTATAACACAACTCTTCACAAGATTCCTCCGGTTTGTCCGAAGTGGGAGTTTCTGGCTATAAGTCTAAAAACTCACTAGAGAGAAACTAATGACGGTGAATAGATATAAAATAAATCAATAGATAATATATTAAATATTTTATGTAACTGTATTAAAATAATAAGAATCACTCAAAATATTGGATGTTTTCTAAAATTAAATCAAATATACATATGAATTTTACAAATAAAGGTATGATTTTTTTACAAATATAGACAATTAAATTAAATAGATATAAAAGAAAAAGGAACTAGAGCAAAAAACAAAACGTAAACCAAATAGATATAAAGCAAAACAGAAAACAGAAGAAACAAAACAAATATAGACATGTAAATCAAATAGATATAAAAGAAAACAGAAACAAGAATGAGAACAAAAAATATATTTCAAAAGCCCATTTAGTCCCGGTTGGCAATGCCAACCGGGACTAAAGGTTGGCTTAGCGCGCGCTATTTTCAGCGGCGGTCCAAAACCCCTTTAGTACCGGTTGATGGTTGCAACCGGTACTAAAGGCCAGACCTTTAGTCCCGGTTGCAGTCACCAACCGGTACTAAAGGTCCTTTAGTACCGGTTCGTGGCTGGAACCGGTACTAAAGGTCTGCGGTATATAAGTGCCAGCGGTTCCCCTACTTCCAGATCGATCTCAGTTCCCCCGACGCGCGCC